>OV121092.1:31703488-32348730 GCA_921293015.1 Phorcus lineatus
CGCGCATATATCCATGACAAAGCATGCTCAAAGCGCCATGAGTATTATTACTCTGGAGGGATAGTACTTTCGGTGCTGCCGATTAACAAGCGCTCCGCGCGACCGTGTAGGTCCGTACTTCCCCCTTGTTCAGGTACCCATTTGTACCGCTGGGTGAACTGAGTGCAATTTGGATGAAGTGTCTTGCCCAGGGACACAACACAGGATGAGACCCAAGTCACAAATTATTGGTGTCTCCACCGGGATTCGAACCCGGGTCTCTTGCGTGAGAGGCAAGCAAGCTTACCACTACACCACTGTGCTCCACTGTGCTCCACAATACAGTGCTATACCTAACACTTATGAAACAGAGCATCAGACGACAGTAAACCCTGAAGTAGAGTTCAGAGGAGGAACCTATACATCACACCGTCAAAGCCAAAGCAGATGTTGAAGCGTGAGCATCACTGAGTTCCAACCGTCCTCCGTGAGTTGTTGGAGTCATATATGCCAAACTTAATCAATGGTGTCATTTGATCGCGAAGTATCGACTGTTACCGAAAAGACACATTTTTAAGCTTATTAGTTTTTTTTACAGTGACAATATGAAGGTAGAACGTCGCAATTATGATCGAAAACCGGACAGTGGCGCGCGTCAAATAGTCAAACGTAATTGTGGATACTTATCTAAACAGCCAGGAGGTTAGTTAGGAGTTGATAGTGTTTTTTAGGTAATATAACTAATATCCATGAATATTGGCGTGATATCTCCATCTCTGTGTATATATAAGGTTGTTTTTAGGTTTTCAAGGAAAACCAGTATTTATCATAAATTTGTCTTTTGGACATGAAAAATTAAAGATGTTTTGATTTTATATCACCACATATGTCATTTAGGTTCGTATTAAAGGTAAATAATATGTTATGAAAATCGCGGAGTGGCTCTTTAAAGGCGCTTCAAGAGTATTTCAGATACATTTCTTGGCTGCTAGTATTATTGCAGGGAGAAAGCCCGCAACACCATTGTGGCTATGTATTGCGGTGACACCTGCGAGTATCGGCTTGAACTAGCTAACCATGGGTGGTACTGCGCTGAATTTCAATGTAGCATTGAATCCAAACCTCACTGATTGGCTGATAGAACAGTTCTCTACTGAAGAGAAAGTTGCCGAACGCGCTAACCACTGCGCTATACCCCATCGATAATAAAAATCCGCAAATATAACGCCTGTAGCGTTTATAGGATCAATCTCACACGTTGCATGTCGTTTTTGCAGCCATTGAAAATACATTATGTGAAATAAATGTTAAAGCCTCCTTATTCTTATCTGCATTCTGATCTCATATCTCTAGGGACGTTATTTCCTTTTTATTTACGCTTTTTGTGTATATTTTTTGAAATAAGAGAAAGACACGTTGTTCTCTAGAGTCAAACATGGAATTCCTTACTGCAGAGAATCATTTTGGTATTTGTATCTCATTTGATGAATCTGTTTTTGTAAAACAAAAATTATATTTTAATTGTTTGTGGTCTTAAAGTCCCTTTTCATTAGAAACGCTGTGATGAGGTTAAACTTTAGTAGCACGTCACATTCATATGGAAAATTATGAAAATAATTTTAATGTTCAACACTGGTTAATATTTTTTTTATAAATGAGTTGACAATTCTAGCCCTCAAATACTACGTGGTTTATTGAACACCCGTGAAGGATGGGTTCATGTTGAAGACCCTCTTTACATGCAGCGGGTCCATAAGGATGAGACTTAATGAATAATATTGTCAAATTATGCAAAATTATCAAATAGCAGTTGACCTTGCGTTAATGATGTGTTCGCAACCAGGTGAAGTCATCGCTTTATGACTTTTGAATGAATCACTGTCATTCCTCTGACATTTACAATAGATTTTGATAAGAGAGATTTCGACATAATCGAAATAATTAATAACGACTAACCCTCGAATTTCTAAAAGATAATATATCTATTTCAAAGCTGTCTTTTATCAAAATTAAGAATGTAGTAGACAGGGACACAAAAGCCTAGAATTTATTTAAAGATACTGCACAAGACTTGGCAAATACAAAGTTACTGGGCCGGTACTGACAAACAAGACGAGTTTGCAATTCACCAATAGTCACTCCCAATCGATGGCGACAGTAAATAAATGTCGCTACAATGATGCAGACTAAGCTAGAAATTTCTGTTCAGCCATGTTGCTTGCATCATATGTATCTTATTCATTGCATCAAAGGGACATCTTCCGAATTGCAAAAATATATTCTGGCATTCTTACAATAAATATCTAGGACATATACACTTTTATATATGTAACAATTGCTGTGCACGATAGATCAATGTCATCAAAAACACCTGCTTCAAGAATGACCAATCAGAATGTCTAACAAAAAAACAACAATGATCGAATAGTATATTGCTAGTTGGAAGCATAATATTTAATCTAATTTAAGCCTAATTCTTCAGAGATATAAAATTCGTTATGTCATAAAGTAGCAAAATTTTGGAAATGTGTCATTACTGTAGGAATTTTTAATTGGAATTAAATGTCAGTTTGAGCACACTGGATAACTCTTTCATATGATTTTCAAGCATTCACAAACTCTTCTACTTTCATTTTCATATGTGATCTTACTCGTGTTAACCTCGCTTATGTTTGTGAATTTGGAAAACTATAGGGACAAGACGAGACTGAAAATAGTTTTGAAAATGCGATTTGAGTTATGAGACACCGGTGTCGAATCTCCGTTCGAATCACAAATGAAAATCACAATTGGTTTATCTCCATTCTACAATTACAGGTTAATGATTTGTTTTTGTTGTAGTTTGTTTGTTCTAGTGTTATGATCTGAAAATTCATTGTGGAACATAATCTTTTAACGCATTTAAAGATTTAAATAGCCTAGGTATTCCACTACGTTGAATAACAATAAGAACCTGTTCTGACATACAGCTGCATACCGAAAGTTTGTTCACTTAACACTGAATCGTAGTGCAAATATCATGTAATTTGGATTTCGTTTCAAAGTCAATAGAATTACTTCAGCAAGACTGACAATGGATCACCCACTGTCCATTTTTGAAATAGCCATTCTTGAACTCATTTTGGCATTGTCTGGTCACTCGTGCAAAAATTCGAATTTTGGCATATTGATACAGACAGAAGGGGTCACATTTTCGAAATTTCGATTTCCTTAAATGTCGAATAAAATGTTCCATATCGACTCTCTGAGAATATAACCATTATAATCACATTGCATTTGTGCTAAGAAACAAACGTGACTAATGTTTAAAGAAGTTGATAACTTATAAAGGATTTCATGGAAAAAAATAAAAATTAGTGTTTTCGGAATATTGACCTCTGGTCACTTTAATGGCCTTCAAAAAATGTTACGAGTAATTGTAGGGTACGATAAACTTTTGCCCTAAAGAAGATTGAATCTGCATATGTGTATTGAAAATTCAATACTATACTTTCTTTTTCGCAACGCGACGTTACCTCATCTCAAATTATATGATATTTGCACTAGCATATTCAGGTATGTGAACAAACTTTTGGCACGCAGCTGTAGATTGGAATGCATCAGGATATTCTCGAGATAGTTAATTCAATCTGACATTATAACAATGGAAAGATTTGTTGTACAAGGGTGAGGAAAACGTACTACTGTTCTGAAAAAAGGTGTTGATAAGTTCTACTTACTTATTTTTGCCCTTTAAATATACTTTTTTCACAATTTGTTGAGACAGAATTACCAATTACTTTACGTTTGAGATCATTATTTGAAATTAAAGTAAATGATAATCATGATTGCAGACAATATACTCACAATTGGAAATATATCACAAAACAACCTTGAAAGCCTAGAAGTAAACATTTTTCTGTCAAGAGCAGTTAATCAACAATCCTGCTTACATCTAACTAATTTCCGTGTCTAAACGTTTAAACCTAATCTGAGAATTTAATTCAGGCAACAAAATTTCTCTTGAAGATGTTTTGATGAATAGTTTTTACTTAAAAAGGCATTTATCAGTGTGGTCACGAATTAGTGTTTAAAGGAAGTATGTGATGAAGATACGTAGGTATTTCCGATTCAGTTTGCAAGAGGATCATTTAGGATAAACAAATCAATACAAGTTGATTACCGGAGGACTTGGGAATTGCTTCAAGGCCTGTGAAAGCTGTAAAAGCCTGTTCGTATGTTGATGTATATCAATAATTCGGTTTCCTGCTCTTGAACATTGACAAGCCACATAAATTTAAAACGAAATTACGATTTGAAACGTCTGCTTATCTGTCGCTGTTATTTTCACATGACTCCGTGTACATGAGATTTACAGAGGTAATGACTTATTTAAAAGATGCATTTTTTTTCTTTGCCAAAATAAAGGTTTACGTACTGCCATTATCTGAGATAAATTTTGGAAATATCCTTGTTGAATTGCCAATTCTTCTAAAAGGATGAGATTACAATACCCATATGACATATGAAAACACTAGTTGAAACCAATTATCCCTGATACTATTCACCAGTAATGGATATCATAAGAAGATATCATGTTTCAATTTCTATAACAAACCAATATCTCCCTAAGTTACTTAAATACTTACATTCTAACTATTCTAACATTCTAATGTAATCTAGTATAATCGTGGTCTATATCAAAATACCTCAGCATTACTTATGATATTATTGTATCCACAAATCCATTTCATTACTTCAACTATGTTGAATAAGGTCGGGTTGACATTTATCCTTATGTGTGATACGAAATACAGATATCATAATATATTATTTTACTGATGAGTCTACAAATAATAATACTTTGTTCAGTTATTTTATTTCGTAACCCTACAATGAACGGCGCTAAGAAGTCTTACGCCAATTTTAATGTATGTAATTTATCACACTCTTAGCTATTGAAAAGTGTCGTAATTCAAGTCCAGCTTCTTCAGATCAAGTCGCTGTAACCCAAATGGGTTAGACAAGATAAATAGTTGGTAAATGAATGTAAGAAAAGAGATAACCAGTTCTAACGAACATCCAAAATCCATTAGGGTTTAAAGAAGATTGTTAATTCAAACTGACATTATTGGTCTTTTGGTCAAAATCTTTTTATAAAAGCAAGGGGAAAATGAACAACTGTCATTATCACCTGGCAGGGTTTTTATTTGTAGTAACCTATTTCACATTTTCATTTTACTTTCTTCATTAATTCTAAGTAAAATTCCACTTACGTTTGAGATTACATCTATTGTCGGTTTTAAAAATAGGATGTAATGCTCATGTCTTACTGTAAACTGTTTTCAGCTTAGTTCATCGACTTATTGTGTAGTGTATTCTGCAACTTAATAAAATATTTTTTGAAACCTTATACCTACAAGAAAAGACTATTTTATGTTTAAAGAGAATCTTGATGCCTAGAATTTTGCAGGGTTGGGAACAGTTTATAAAAATCTAATCTGACGAGACGTAAGAGAAAAAAATTTGTAAAATACTATTAGCATTTGGATAGTAGTATTATGGTTGCAGTAATTCTGCATTCAAGACGATTTCTCGCAATAGTGAACACTAAAAAGTGATCTTCATCAGAATGTTAAAAACTTTTTGTTCATTCTTGAGCGGTCGATTCATTGCCTTCAGTATTGCTGTAAGAAGAGTATATGTAAGAGTTCCGTGCAATCTGGGAATGATCACAATCTGCAGATTGTTCGAACAATCTAGGAATTTTTTTCATTCCTAGATTGTTTAAACAATTTGCAGATTGTGAGACCTGAACAATCTGGGAATGATCACAATCTGGGAATTTGCTTGTTTGTAGTATATCTTGCATTATAAAATGAGAATTGTTTAGTTCATTTAGGTTTTTATTTGTGTATGCATCCAAATGATGAAGAATAGTTGTCAAGTCATAGATTGTGACAGGTTCGTGGCTCGCCGATATATCAAACTGACGGAGTATAGGGATCGATTCCTAGATTGTGAAGGGCTTACAGATCGTCATTATATCAAATTGAGAGGTATAGAAGTCGATTCTCAGATTGCGAAGGGTTCAGATATCGTCATTAAGTGAAACTGAGGGAATATAGGGGCCGATTCCTAGATTGTGAAGGGCTCACAGCGCGTCTATATGTCAAACTGAGGGAATATACGGATCGATTCTCAGATGGTGAATGGCTCATAGCTCGCCTATATATGATACTGAGAGGGAAGAGGAGTCTATTCTTAGATTGTGAAGGGCTCATAGGTCGTCTTTACGTCATATATACGGGGGTATAGAAGCATGTTTACACAGATGAAAATGGAAAATGAAGATTGAAAATGGCAGCATCATATTGAAAATATACTACGCAAGGCAAGTCCACTTATTGTTGTTAGTAAACCCAGCTCGCTTTTATGTCAAACAGAGGGAGTATAGGGGACGATTCCGAGATTGTGAAGGGCTCAGATATCGTCATTATGTGAAACTAAGGGAATATAGGTGCCGATTCCGAGATTGTGAAGGGCTCACCGCTCGCCTTTAACTCAAACTGACGGAGTATAAGTGTCGATTATCAGATTGTGAAGGCTCATAGGTCACCTTTATTTAAACTGAGAGGGTATAGCAGTAGAATCTCAGATTGTGATGGGCTCAGATATCGTCATTATGTGAAACTGAGGGAATATAGGGGCCGATTCCTAGATTGTGAAGGGCTCACGGCGCGCCTACATGTCAAACTGAGGGAGTATAGGGATCTATTCTCAGATTGTGAAGGCTCATAGCTCACTTTATTTAAACTGAGAGGGTATAGCAGTAGAATCTCAGATTGTGATGGGCTCATAGCCCGCCTATAAATCAAACTGAGGGAGTATATGGTTCGATTCCTAGGTTGTGAAGGGCTCAGTGCTCGCCTTTAACTCAAACTGACGGAGTATAAGGGTCGATTCTCAGATTGTGAAGGGCTCAGATATCGTCATTATGTGAAACTGAGGGAATATAGGAGTCGATTCCTAGATTGTGAAGGGCTCACAGCGCGTCTATATGTCAAACTGAGGGAGTATAGTGGTCTATTCTCAGATTGTGAAGGGCTAAGATATCGTCATTATGTGAAACTAAGGGAATATAGGGGCCGATTCCTAGATTGTGAAGGGCTCACCGCTCGCCTTTAACTCAAACTGACGGAGTATAAGGGTCGATTATCAGATTGTGAAGGCTCATAGGTCACCTTTATTTAAACTGAGAGGGTATAGCAGTAGAATCTCAGATTGTGATGGGCTCAGATATCGTCATTATGTGAAACTGAGGGAATATAGGGTCCGATTCCTAGATTGTGAAGGGCTCACGGAGCGCCTACATGTCAAACTGAGGGAGTATAGGGATCTATTCTCAGATTGTGAAGGCTCATAGCTCACTTTATTTAAACTGAGAGGGTATAGCAGTCGAATCTCAGATTGTGATGGGCTCAGATATCGTCATTATGTGAAACTGAGGGAATACAGGGGCCGATTCCCAGATTGTGAAGGGCTCACAGCGCGCTTATATGTCAAACTGAGGGAGTAAATGGGTCGATTCCTAGATTGTGAAGGGCTCCGTGCTCGCCTTTAACTCAAACTGTCGGAGTATAAGGGTCGATTCTCAGATTGTAAAAGGCTCACAGCTCGCCTATATGTCAAACTGACGGAGTATATGGATCCATTCTCAGATTATGAAGGCTCATAGCTCACCTTTATTTAAACTGAGAGGAAATAGAAATCGATTCTCAGGTTGTGAAGGGCTCAGATATCGTCATTTTGTGAAGCTGAGGGAGTATAGGGGCGATTTATAGATTGTGAAGGGCTCATGATCACAGCGCGTCTATATGTCAAACTGAGGGAGTATAAGGATTTATTTTCAGATTGTGAAGGGGTCACAGCTCGGTTTTATGTCAAACTGACGGAGTATAGTGGCCGATTCCTAGATTGTGAAGGGCTCACAGCTCGGTTATATGTCAAATTGACGGAGTAAATTGGTCGATTCTCAGATTGTGAAGGGCTCATAGCTCGCGTTTATGTCAAACTGTCAGAGTATATGGGTCGATTTTCAGATTGTGAAAGGCTCATAGTTTGCCTATAAATCAAATTGACGGAGTATAGGGATCGTTTCCCAGATTGTGAAGGGCTCATAGCTCGCCTTTATGTCAAACTGAGAGAGTATAGGGGTCGATTTTAGATTGTGAAGGGCATTGCGCTTGTCTTTGTGTGTTTTTAGTAGAGGGTTCAATTCACAAATTGTGAATATGTGGAGGTAGAAAACTTAATTCGTATATCGATTCTGCGATTTTAGATTTTCATTTATCATAGTTTGCGGTAACCCGTATAACACTGTTTGGAGGGTGTTACTATTTATGTAGAAGCAAGAATTATTTCTTATATGTGTAAAAGGTTTGCATATGGAAATCAATAAATAACAATTCACTATGAAAAGTAAACTTATTATCTGAAAAGTTAATTACACTGAAATTTAATTCTTCATTCTCGCTTATTTGACTTAAGTTAGGTTAATTGAGCATAATTACTATCTGTATCAACACAAACACTAATCTCCTTTGGTATGAATTACTTGCATAGACACTTACACTTACAGGGTACAATGAAGGAAATAGTCTCGTGATGCTAAAAATAGTTTCAAACATCAAAGACAACAAACTCTGATTCTTATATTTATTGTTCATTATGGAGACTTGATAACTGTTACCTTTTCCCCTCCTTTTCTTCCTGTATCGTGAGATTGAAAGTTTTTATACGAAAGATGCATAAATCGGAAAGTTACTTAATCTTTTGACTTTGTAAATGAACAGTTTTTAAATATATGAATTTATAAAACTTATAATATTCGAACAGTTAGCATTTTGTGTTGTCGTGAATAATTAGACTAGATGTCTAGCTGGGTCTGCTTATCAAAGCAACGTATCACTGTGTCGCGTCTCAACTCAGACTTGCGCGTAAATTCGCGTACAATCACATTAACTTCCTCTCTGTAATTTGATGTTTATCTATCGCACGATATCATGGGGCAAATACTTATGCAATAATGAATTGTAAAATGTTTAATTGCTCTTCGGTCACACTATGGTCATCATTTTGACACATGTTTTTCTGTAACGTTTTTAATAGTTTCCGTTATATCGTTTGTGAATTTTACAAAATGTTTTATTTGATTTATTTATTATCTGTTCATGATTCAATATTTTAAGAATATTTTATTTGGAGTGGATTATTAACTACGCTGCAAGAAGAGTCATATAATGGCATCTCTACTCCGTGCTGCGACCATAGTGACGGAAGTGGCAAACAACTAATTTCTTCTGTGTGATTTAAACAGTATTTCATTTTCATGAAACATGTAATACACAACATTCAGAATATATATATTCAAAAAGGAAAAAGGGTTAGCAAACAGGAAGCAAATGCCTGTATAAATGCTTCTCCTGAAACAAACATGAAATGATTAAGATATCAAGTACATTGGTGAAAATATATATTTGCAATTATTCTTACTAAAATCAAATTCATATTAAGCATTCTCTACCTTTGCATTTGGTACAGATTTAATTAAAGAGCTATAAAAATCGGTTGGTACATGATACACAGATATCATTAGGGATTCGTTAGCACTCTGTGACAAGGATTTGTCGCCGCTCAAGGTAGATTTTAATGTTATATCCTTTTTTAAAAAGTATTGATTTGATCGGAATCTATCATATAGTGGGCATTTAAAGAAGTAATGAAAAGGATCCTCCCGAATGTTTCCACAAGAACAGGCGGGATTTACTAACAACAATAAGTGGACTTGCCTTGCGTAGTATATTTTCAATATGATGCTGCCATTTTCAATCTTCATTTTCCATTTTCATCTGTGTAAACATGCTTCTATACCCCCGTATATATGACGTAAAGACGACCTATGAGCCCTTCACAATCTGAGAATAGACTCCTCTACCCTCTCAGTATCATATAAAGGCGAGCTGTGAGCCATTCACCATCTGAGCATCGATCCGTATATTCCCTCAGTTTGACATATAGGCGAGTTGTGAGCCCTTCACAATCTAGGGATCGGCCCTTATACTCCCTCAGTTTGACATAAAGACGAGCTATGAGCCATTCACCATCTAAGAATCGATCCCTATACTCCCTCAGTTTGCCATATAGGCGAATTGTGAGCCCTTCACAATCTAGGAATCGGCCGTAATACTCCCTCAGTTTGACATAAAGACGAGCTATGAGCCCTTCACAATCTGAAAATCGATCCCTATACTCCGTCAGTTGGACATAAAGACGAGCTATGAGCCCTTCACAATCTGAGAATCAATCCCTATCCTCCCTCAGTTTGACATAAAGACGAGCTATAAGCCCTTCACAATCTGAGAATCGATTCCTAGATACCGTCTCAGTTTCATATATAGGTGAGCTGTAAGCCCTTCACAATCTGAGAATTGACCCCTATGCTGCCTCAGTTTGACATAAAGCCGATTTGTGAGCCCTTCACAATCTTAGAATCGACTGCTATACCCTCTCAGTTTAAATAAAGGTGAGCTGTAAGCCCTTCACAATCTGGGATTCGACCCTTATATCCCCTCAGTTTGACATAAAGACGAGCTATGAGCCCGTCACAATCTGAGAATCGATCCTTATACTCCCTCAGTATGACGTATAGGCGAGATGTGAGCCATTCACAATCTGAGAATTGACCACTATATTGTGTCAGTTTAAATAAAGGTGCGCTATGAGCCCTTAACAATCTAGGAATCGGCCCCTATACTCCGTCAGTTTAATTCATAGGCGAGCTGTGAGCCCTTCACAATCAAGGAATCGACTGCTATACCCTCTTAGTTTGACATAAAGGCGAGTTGTGAGCTCTTTACAATCTGAGAATCGACCTCTATACTCCGTTAGTTTGATTTATAGGCGAGCTATGAGCCCTTCACAATCTAGGAATCGATCCCTATACTCCGTCAGTTTGACATATAGGCGAGTTGTGAGCCCTTCACAATCTAGGAATCGATCCCTATACTCCGTCAGTTTGACATATAGGCGAGATGTGAGCCCTTTACAATCTGAGAAGCGACTGCTAGATACCCTCTACGTTTCATATAGAGGTGAGCTGTAAGCCCTTCACAATCTGAGAATCGACTTCTGTATACCCTCTCAGTTTACATAAAGACGAGCTATGAGCCCTTCACAGTCTGAGAATCGATCCCGATACTCCGTAAGTTTGACATATAGGCGAAATGTGAGCCCTTCACAATCTGAGAATCGACTCCTATATACCCTCTCAGTTTAAATAAAGGTGAGCTATGAACCCTTCACAATCTAGGAGTCAACCCTTACATGCTAAATAGAAAAACCTTAATAAGCTAAATAATTCCCATTTTATAATGATGAAAATACTTCTAAACCACAAATTCCTAGATTGTGATCATTCCCAGATTGTTCAGGTCGCACAATCTGCAGATTGTTTAAACAATCTAGGAATTCCTAGATTGTGAGCAAACAATCTGCAGATTGTTCGAACAATCTGCAGATTGTGATATACCCCAGATTGTTCGTAACATAAATACCGTGGAAATCTTTTCTTAATCTTTGTAATTAGTTTAAATGATAAATACTTTCTCGTTTTGTCTATTGAAGCAATTTCAAACTAAAATGTCTCAAACATTGATTTTTTAGATAGGTTTAAAATATTATTTATCTGTTGCCTTTAACGTTTTTTAAAAATAAAAATGTAAGTTGAAAAGAGGATAAAATAATTCATCAATACTTAAATCATTTGCTACTTAATTTTGAAATAAAGACAATGAATGGTTTTTAGTCAACATATTTGCATCGTGACGCGCTACACAGTTTGACCTACAAAGTATAATATTCAGATGTGGAAATATTGAAATATGAATTGTGGTGTCAATGTAAGTTGACTCTTAACATGATCTGGAATTGTTATTGTATTGAAATAATATATTGCATTAACCCTTTATTAGCATTAACCCTCCTATTACCTTTGATAACACCAAACACTTTTCTGCTTCTACTAAATGTTTTACAAAAGTGAAACACTCCTGAACTTTCTCTCCCATTTGAAGTACCACAGGTCATAAAAAAACCTCTCTGTTCAATATAGTGAAACCATCTCTTTATACCTGTCTGTGCGTGTCACAGTGAAATAAATTCTAGTTTCCCAGGGGTATTTTGAACTTACTAAGGCTTGCAAATAATTTCTTTTAAATCAGCTTCACCAACTTTAGCCTCTCCACAGTAGAACTTACAAACTTAAGCTACCTCTGTTGCCAGAAATGCTTTATAAAGACAGATAGGATATTTCAAAGCATGCTTGATTTGAAAATTATTAAGTATCATCACACTTTCTTTCAATTTATCTTGGCAGTAAATAACCATAACGTTAAACTATCTGTTATGATGCATTATCTTAACTCAATTTTAATATCCCAACCAAATTCAAGATGTTTTATTTTTAAGGAATCTAGCGTTACAAATAAATGATATTATTTTCTACCCTACTTGAATTTTAATTTTCAGTTGTCTTCTGAATGAATACAAAATCTGATGACTCATCATTACATCCTACATTGACCTCGTTTTCCATGGCAACCATTCGTAAGTGTCTTGTTCATTATCGATATCAGAACTCTTTTCGCAAAAGCGTCCTGATATCTCATTCCAGGCCTCTGAGGAAAATAAAATAGGCCTCATAAAATTTCAACTAGCAAAATCTTTGACGCTAGAAACAATCTCAAATATTTAAATCAACATTTACTTAAACTTGGGAATCATAATTTTGGGCCTGTTCGTGTTTCTCGTTTACTGAAAAAACTGTAAACATATATGAGTCAAATTGATTATTTGAACTAAATTTGAAAATGATATAGATTAATAGATTTAATGTCTTTCGAGAACAGAGAAAGTAAACCAAGGGATAGTGTTTATTGTTGCAAAACTGATTTCGTCAAATGATTAAATGTTGATAAACTTTCATATGAATTAGTTATTTCAGTTCAATTGATTTCACAGATTGTTTGACTTTTACACTATGCCGTTAAAAAAAAAGAATTCGAAATTATAATTAAGTTCCCAATCATCTTCTCACTTACAGGAGAAGATTTCCTTTGGAAGGTTAAATTTGCTGTGACCTTAATTCGAAAATGGAAACACAAAAGTGGATTGATAGATAAGAAAAGGTTACAATAAGATAAGTTGTGAAAAAGGAAACATTACCACTTTTCCTATTTGTTAAAGTGACATTTAGATTGATGTCCACTAGGATTACCAGGAAGAAATCTTGCCCAAGGGTATAAAAAATCGTATCCAATAATCTTATTATTTGTTGAAGAGGTATCCACATTGATGTCTGCAGGAATCATCAGGAAGATATATTGCTTGAAGATGTCAATTATCTTATCAGAAATTCTTATCATCCAATGAACTTGAACCTTTTAAAGTCAGTAAAAGGCCTGATGCACTGGCAGCCACATACTTATGTTATCAATAGGCATTGGCGTGATAAAAGATGGGGCGTTTAGTCGTTTAACAGAGACTTAATTCACGCAAAGTAATTTTGCAATATCTAAATTGTTAGCCTTTTGACCCTATCACTTTTCGTCACACTCGTTCAGGAATCTATATTTGTCGCATTGTTACATAAATCTCAATATAATCAAAGTGAGCTCTGAGCGAAATGATAAAACAATATGGCATCTATAGATACAACATATATTTCAGTTATTACACTGTGTATTTAGCTACTAGTTTGTTACAACTAACACTATATATTTATCAACATCTGCGGTTTAAAGTAACAAAACAATTTGGGTTCAAAGTAATGAAATCCGGATTAACGGGTTCAAGTAGAAAATATAAAATGTGGAGCATAGCGGGTCAAGAAACATAGCAAATACCTCGATAGTGGTAATCTATTTAAAAAAAATAATGAATTGTTTTAATTCATATTGCGCATTAACTACGCTCAATGCAAGCTCTCGGCGCCCAAGGTTGTATTTAGTTAATTTGTCATTACAAAAATATTAAAATATTTTTAAAAGTGTATGATAATATGCTTTGCCTTCAACGAAACTTCATTCTTAATCATTTGATAAAATCATAAAGGCTTTATACATATAATAGCAACACCTTGAACGAATGAGTTTAAATAAGTAACTTAAAATTGACTAGTTGATTGACGGTCCCTGTGTGAAACATTACATTGTTCAGCAGGGTGGCTATTGATCAAATCCATCAAGTTTCTCTCATTAAAGCAGATGAAACCTTTTATCTGGAGTGCCTTCTCTTTGCATGAATAACCAACAATTTGCTTTTAAACAACCTGTCAGTAGAACATGAAGTGTTTTCAAAACAGTCATTAACCTAGCTAATGTAACTACGAGATTAAAACTGATTAAATGTCAAGATAGTCACTTCATCATATCAAATTACTCATAAAACTGTCTCCAAGACTTTAAAAAGTTCATTACATATCTTTTTATTTTTGGGTGAATTACTTTGCGTGCAAAACACGTTTTTGAGGCATGATTTGTGATGCTTGCAGCAATTTTGCATAAATACCTTTGATGGAAAAAGCAGACATTGAGTAACATAAAGAACATCCAAAGTATGCCAAGACTTACGCCAGCACAACGTGACCAAGCGATCGGTTTGTCCACAGTGGGGGCTTCCCAATGTCAAATGGCAAGAACCTTCAACTGCAGCCAAACTACCATCAGAAGGCTGTTAATACGCTACCAGCAGACAAGCCAGACCAAGATCGGGAAGAACGAGGGTAACAACTGCGGCCGAAGATCCGAAGCCGATTCGTAACGGCGACATCCACAGCGGCGACGGCACTCGGTTATGTCATCAGCAACAACCATTTCTCGACTTCGCTTGGCTGGTATACGAGCCTACTGTCCCTTCCGTGTAATGGCTTTGACCCGTTTACTCCTTTAACGCAGATTACGATTGACACGTACTGTACGCCGTTGGCAGCGACGTGACTGGGAGAGGGTGTTGTTGACAGACGTGAGCAGGTTTTTGCGTATTCAGGTACGATGGCAGGCTTCGAGTGTCTCGCGCCAAACTGCATAAGCGAGGTTCACCCGGTAGGAGGCGGAGGCATCATCGTTGTGGGGAGGCATTCGTGGCCAATGACGACGCCGCTGGTTGTTCTGCGAGGGAATCCGAGTGGCCAGCGATACATTGATGAGGTACTGAGACCTATCGCCGTTCTTTTCATCCAACAACAACCAAGCAGATTAACATTGCTACACGACAACGCAAAACCTTACACTGCCCGAATTGTTAGAGACTACCTGGAGGACGCCAACATCACTGGTTTCCCGTGGCCAGCCAAATCATCAGATATGAACCCTATTGAACTCCGTTGGGATCACCTTGACCGCCATTTGAGACAGCTAGTGCCATCTCCAAACAACCAGCAGAAACTTGAGCAAGCTCTGTTAAACATATGGAACAGGATCCCTGCTGACGTCATCCAACCCCTTACGACTTCAATGAAGAGGCGTGTACTTGCTTGCATTATTGCCAAGGTCTCTCACACTCGCCAGTGATGACAGGCTCCGTGATTCCTGTGACTACTGAAGAGTTTCTGTGCATTTGTCTTAAATCGACATTTGTGTAATTTTTAATATTGACCCCCTGTCTCTTTTTTGTGTATCTGGGAAAATTAAATGCCGATATTTGGATGCTTTTTAAAGCCAATATTAGACTTGAAAAATTAGTTTATTTCTTTAGCCTGGTAGTTTATTTTCAATAACATGTTTCAGAACATTGCAGAAACAAGTGCATCACACATAATTATAAACTTCAGTTCTAACCTACTAATCTATACACATTGTCGTATCATATGGACAGTACTAATTCAGTTCTAATCCACAGGAAATCCCATTCTTACAAAAGGAAATTATTTACTACTCTTGCTGCAACTTTACACTACATTGACCCTTCCATGATGTCATTCGCGGCAAACAACCCCTTAATAATGTTATTGATTTTGTCTTTTTCAAACTTAAATAGTGACATAACTTACATGAATTAAAGTACTTATCATGTGGTCTTGGTCTTCCAATGAAAACTGTAAAAAGGTTTTGATACTTTTTGCTTTAATGTTTTGTAATCTCAGGCTATCTCTTTCTCATTATTCTTTAAAAATTGTATTGTTAAAGCGACATTTTGTAATCAGAAGAACAAGAAAAAACTGGCGAGTATCCTTGAGGATACATGGTATATGACTTGCCATAAAAGTTAATTATCAAATGTTTTCTTACAAACTAGCACGATTGCTTTTTACTTTGTCTTAGCGTGCATTGTCTGGATAAAAGGTATCACTACTTGAATTCCCATGAATTAACATGTTGCTTAAATGTTGCAAGAATGTTTAGATTAATTAAGAATCAATCTTAATTTTGGCATTTTACAAGGAGTTTGGCAATCATCTTAACTACACATGCATGATTACCTTTTATGTTTCCGTATGATTATTTTCTTAATTACAGCTGATTATAGGGCCATAGTGTATGTTGTTGGAGTCAAATATTACAAAGCAGCCTGTCTCAGGGTAAGACGTATAGCTGACGCTCCACTCTCCTTACCCTGTGTGTAAACCCAAGCAAAAACTTGAGACAGAACTGAGCGTCAGCTATACGTCTTACCCTGAGACAGGATGATTACAAAGTTCATAAATATTGGTTGTGGTTGTTTCTAAAAATTAGCATCTTAGTGCTTATGACTTCAGGATAGTGACAATAGAACTAGTTAAACTCTCGATGTGTGATCGAAAACCGGACAGTGACGCGCGGCAATGACTCAAACGTAATTTTGGAAACTTATTTACAGCAGACACAAATGTAAATATGGATTGGTTTATTAATCAGAACTTTTTACAAATATACATGTAAAATGTACGCAGAAATTCGACGTCCTGACTTATATACGGTCGTTTTTAATTTATCATTGAAAACATAGAAATAGCACAATTTTGGAATTTGGGAGATAAAGGTGCTAGTTAGTTAGGCGATTTCAACTAAATTGATGACATTGTAACTGAGATCCTATTTTAGGAACATAAAAACTCCTAAAACATACTCTGTGTCACTTTAAGCGATCATAACATTTTTTGCAACTTTTTATTGAATATGATAGCTATGTCGTAACTTACTGTACATGTGACGTTTAATTAGCTTCTGTTTTCGTCAAAATCGTAAAATTATTGAATGGAAATTATGTATTTGTAGCTTAGATGATGTCCAATCTTGAACTACGTCTAAGACAAAATCCAATGAGAGAAAATTATACTTGAGGCATTAGATAAACATGTATTGCTCGTGATTAGTGCGACCGTTTTATTTACAACCCAACACAACACATGGTTACGTAACTTGAAATCATACCAATCTCATTCAAATGAACATGAATATACTTATTCAGAAAAAACGAAATGCTGAAACCCGACACGTAAAACCAGATATAAAAACTGTTAAAGAAAGCACGGATGTAACAGCATAATGTTGGAGGGAGGGTTTACAGTACTATAGTACATAATATCTTGCATATAAATGATACTTACAACATATATACAGTGTAGCATTTCATATAGAAAATGGCTATATTATAAAGGCTTGCCAGCCACCGACAACACATTTCACATGAGATAACGCAATATTCTAACGGCTTGCCAGCCAACGACAACACGAATTAAAAGCAAATAATAATTGCGTGCCAGGCCCAAGACTGACATGACGCAAACCGGTTACGTCACTCAATATCCCGGATGATAACTTGAAACAAGAAAATATGTTGAAACACAAGTCATGAATATGTAAAAACTACAATAACATTGTAACTTAATTATTAACGGTCTTGATTGCTCAAACGAGAGAACGATTTCAAACTCAACACCCTATATATACCCTTTAACAAACGCCTCACATGACTGTCGTTAGACAACGCTAGGAGAAACAATTTCTCACTAATTCATAATTCAAACGTTGGAAATTTCATTTCACAAGTGATGACTCAATTTTATACTATCAACTCAGCAATGTAGTAGATGTGTACTCATTAAAGGCAAGGTAAGTGGGACAGAAACGTTATTTTGTTACCTTCGAACAACTTCTTGAATAAGGGATTAAAGAGCCTACATGTAATTACTTAACAGACACTTTTTCTTTCCTTACTCATATATTGTATAACTACTAAATTGCTCACTCACTTTTCTTTCATCTTTCTGATTAGTGCATTTTTTTAATGAATTATGGCTTAAATATTACATACTTTCCTCTGGTTTAATGAATCATATGTACCAAAAATACCTGTATATAGCCTCATTGTAGATAACAAAAGAAACATGTTTTATCCTTTAAAAGAGTGAAACATTTGTAAAAATAAAATCCGGAACCATGTTTTCCCCCTGCTTTTTCTCTCGATATAGAAAATTTCCCTCTTCCTGGAATGTGAATTAAATAAAACAATAAATATCTATTAAAAATATATATTTCATTGATGGTTTCAACCATCACCTAACTTACCTGTTTTCAATCTGTTATCTGTCATAATGTTTCAGTTTTGTTGATGCTATCCAAATATAAAGGTAGGTGACGTCATAAGAAATTGATAATGGATGTTGAAATGATGAATCACACATTATTCTATTCAAGGAACAACACTGACATATTGAATCCATTACGATTAGGATTTAAATATCAGGTATTCTTTTCATGACACCCTCTAATGCTTCTGTATATAAAGTTTCCAAAAATAATTGAATAGGTTAGACATAAAGAGTACTAAACGACCATCCATTTAATATCTTAATGATATATAACATTTTATTAGTTGAGTTAATGATTAGGTATAAAACGAGCGAAAGCGAGTTTGATAAAAATAGTATTACATCGCAGGAAGTTTAGTATTCTGTTCATTACTCGACCTCAGTCATCAAGCATGTTTTCCGAAAGTGTACTGAACGAAACATTTCCGCGACTTAGCCGCCATTGTGACGGCGGTGCTAACATTGTGACGTCACAACCACACAATATTATGACGGCATACGTGCAGCGGTATTACACTAGTTTAATATCGCCGTATAACTATCCGTTGCAGTATTTTACACGGTCGATTATTATTAGTGTACTTTGTTCAACAATAATTCCAAGTAAGTTTATAGGTTTGAAACAGACAAATTGCTTGCACTGAAAGTCCCAAAGCACAATTTCATGGGTTTCCAGATATCTGCTTTGGGCAGAGAAACGTTGACGTACTAAATTAGCTCTTGGTAAAAGAAACTTTCACAACAAACTTCTTGATGAACGATTGCTCATGGGAGACAAATTGGCACTGTAGTGAGTAATAACCTACCTTCGCTTCCGATGCACTCTACGCAGTGATCATCATTTGGTTTTTATGATTTATCATGTTTTGACAGATACCAACTGATGCACTATAATTGATAATAATAAACGGCAGCACCAGCCGCCAATAACAAGTCAGAAATTCGAAGAACCCTCTTTATCAAATAGCTGTATCCGGTTTGTTAAAGACAATAATCATAAGTCACATAAGTTAAGTACATAGACTTCACGCCAACAGATCTTCTGCGTTGAAAATCAGGAAAAGCATTTCGAAAGTGTTTGGGGATTTGACAGTACGATCTCTTACATCTTTAATTGAAATGTATCCAGATATGGAAAAAATCTTTTAAAGCCAAGCATGAAACACTTCACAACGGAAAAAGAAATGTCTCCTCTAGAACTGATTGAGTTATGAATTGCTAGCGTTAACATTTTTTTATGGGCAATTATAGTAATTTGATTTTAAATAATCAATAATATTTAAATGGATACATGGCCCTATTTTGTTAAGCTCATTGTAGCCCTGTTTAAACTCCATGTAGCTAATTGGTTTAATTGTACAACGACATGCATGTAACATAGTTGTTATGAAACCTATGTTATACTTTGCTAATCCCATCCCCAAGTAATCCCTAAGTATGTAATAATCATTAAGCTGTTGTCAAGTGACAATGTTTTGACAACTGAGTCTGTTGGGTATATAAGACCCAGGTTATAACAAAAGAACTTATCTTGCAGATTATTAAACTCTTTAAAAAACATTGTTATCTGCGTAATTTAGAGAAATGACATACATTCTTACTGAAATGCAATCTCTTTCAAACATAATAGCTTAACGAAATATATATATAGATTGTATTGAATAGTCTCGTAATAAATGTCCTTTTTTTTCAATACGGTCGTGAACATCTATCCTTTTATATTTTACTCTTTATGCTTTATTATCTGCTGATCAGATGTTCTTTGTTCACCTATTTTCGAACTCAGTAGCTCAATCGCAGTAAGGAATATGTGACACAAGATGAAAAGTTTCAGTAGAGCATAAGTGTTCAGTAGCTCAGTCGAAATAACGAATATGTGACACAAGATGAACAAGTTTCAGTAGAGCAAAAGTGTTCAGTAGCTCAGTCGCAGTAACGAATATGTGACACAAAATGAAAAGTTTCAGTAGAGCAAAAGTGTTCAGTAGCTCAGTCGCAGTAACGAATATGTGACACAAGATGAACAAGTTTCAGTAGAGCATAAGAGTTCAGTAGCTCAGTCGCAGTAACGAATATATGACACAAGATGAAAAGTTTCAGTAGAGCATAAGCGTTCAGTAGCTCAGTCGCAGTAACGAATATGTGACACAAGATGAACAAGTTTCAGTAGAGGATAGGTGTTCAGGAGCTCAGTCGCAGTAACGAATATGTGACACAAGATGAAAAAGTTTCAGTAGAGCATAAATGTTCAGTAGCACAGTCGCAGTAACGAAAAAATGACACAAGATGAAAAGTTTCAGTAGAGCATAAGTATTCAGTAGCTCAGTCGCAGTAACGAATATGTGACACAAGATGAACAAGTTTCAGTAGAGGATAGGTGTTCAGTAGCTCAGTCGCAGTAACGAATATATGACACAAGATGAAAAGTTTCAGTAGAGCGGTATTTCTTATATGTACTTACTTATTTTTGTCCTTTCATTGCACATTCTGTTACATTATGTTATGTATATTATGTTTTTAAAGTAAGTAACTTTAAATACTGTTTTTTGTCAAAAAAAAAAAAAGATTTAACGTTAAATGTATCAATATCTTTTCTTTTTAAAGTTTAGTTTATCGACTTTTTGAGTAGCGTCTTCTGCGATGTGATAAAAAAACACTTTTAAAGTTAATGGCTTCATTCAAAGCAATTTTTCCATTATAGAAGAAAGCCTTGAGTGTTTAATTGTAAGGTTATTCAGATATTTTATTTAGCAATAACTACAAAACCTCAAACGCATTTCGGCATTTCTGTGGGGGTTATATATGTTGTAAGGACATCATCGTAGACATTATTATAACATTTATTAATTATGTAATTTGTAACTTGATTTGTTAAAATCCAAATTGATTGATTCAAGTATTGTGATATAACGTATCTTAGATAAAAGAGAATGTTTGTCAATTGTGCGATGTCGTCCTAACATTTCTTTTGTATGTATGATTCATGTCAATTATTATTATTACAGCCTCACTTTGATATCACTGTAACACTAGAAATTAATCTTCAACAAATTTTCGGAAAACAAATTATTGTTCGCCCAGAGCATTTATTGTAAGAAGAGTGAAAATGGTAGGATATTGCTATGAATATTTTAAATTAGTGACCGATTTCACAAAATGAAACATTATTCATACGTTGATCGCTGAATGTTTATTAATTTCGACATGTAACGCCCTAAACAATGACTTCTTAATAAAAAATCAATCATCTGTTGCTGTTAATTTTTCAAAATTTGAAATTAGTAAATATGAAATCGATTAAAATTAGTTGGTTTTTATTCATATCATTTGTTACTTGATGTTTCTTTTGAATTCATGAAAATGTACGGCTCTAATCAACGTTTTATTTTCATCGTGACACCTAATACATTTTGATCTGCAAAGCAAATTAATGTGTTAAAATAGTGAAGATGACTTGAGGCGATTATATTATTGGGCCCATGACATGATCTGGAAATTGTAATTGACACCGATGGTAGCATATTGGAATAAACAATATAGCCTTATTGCACATTTACCAGTCCCAAAGTGGGGCTGTTAAGAAACTATAATTATGGATCATTTATTTAATGATTTTCTTTTGGAACTAATGAACTGTACCACTTTGCATGGTATTTATTAGCATGCAGGTGTATACGCCTGTTTGCAAAATTTTACAACCTTTCATTTCATGATCATGTTTCGGCAACCTCAGTCTGATTAAAATTCACGTGTTCCGAGGAATAAATTTTTTTTAGATATTGACTATAGCGGAATTCGAACGTCTACCAAGTGCTTTCCTCTCCACAACGGTCTGAAAGCACCCTCCTTTTTCGCACGTTCTTACACCAGTTTAGGGCAGACAAAACCTAGTCATTAGCGGACCAATCACATCATCCCGTTTAAAATTACGACAGCGGCGATAAAGGCTAACGAATGGTAAACGGGAGTTACTTGCCCGTCTATATTGATACAGAAAGCTTTTGCCGGTGTCATTGTTATTGGCTTGTTGAAATTGCGTCAGAACCTGCGAGCAAGTAGGGTGCTTTCAGACCGTTGTGAAGAGGGCAGCCCTTGATATGGTATGTTGCAAAGCTAAGATATGATTTATTAGCTCAGCTTAGCTAAGTTTGGTTGGTATATACGACACTGTACCTTTCTATATCAACACATAATATTTAAATATTAAACATAAAGTATCAATAAAAATATAAAATTATCTTCTCACTTGAGATGCTTTGGTAGGGAAATAAATATTTTCAAGTTAATTGATACATTTCATTTCAATATATAAACACAAAAGTCAAATGAAAGTTAAATGTTACATTAAGAGAATTATTGAGATAGGAAACATGCCACTACCACTTATCCTATTTCTGAATCGGCATTTACATTGATGTCTACGAGAAACATCAGAAAGAGGTATTTGTTGACGGTATCAATATTCTTATCTAATGAACCTTATCGTTTAACCAATTTCATGACCGAATCATGTCAGAAAAAGTTCTGATTCAACTTTTAGAAAATGACGTATGCTAGTTATAGTCATTTGCATGACCAAAAACTTTGTTTATTTATTTGTTAAGCAAAGACTTTACAAAAGGTAAATTGTTTTGCCTTTTGGTTTTATTACTTATCGCAATGCTCGTGCAGGAACCTTACTTGAGGCCTTTTTTATATATGAATATAATTTATAAGAAAATTGCTCTGAGGGAAATTGTAATTCAATATTTAGTTTGACATTAAGTGTCTACTATAACTCTCAGTTGACATCAGAATGTCGTTTTTTAAATCTTCAGAGAGTATTTGTCATATTTTGTTACAATAAATATTCATTAGCATGGTTTTAATCTTTAAAGGTTAAGATACAAATGGATAAGGTATAAACTATAATTTGTTATCAACTAGTGTAAAACCCTGTGTGTGACATTTTCTTTTTCCCTCTAGGCAATTCTCCAAAATGCTCATACCTTGTCCACAAAGGTCAAGGATGCAATCAGATAACTGTGATCTATTGGTGTGATATAATTTGCCTGTTGATGATAACACCTACTGTTGCTTCTTTCCCTTTGCTTAGCCATGAAGCTGACAGTTTCTGTGGCAGAGACCATGGTTGTCAAGGAAATAGATACTAAGAAGCATTTCAGGACTTCAATCATGCAAATTTAATTTGGTATACGTGGAATGAAGTTTCCTTTTGACTAAAGGTAAATGATACAAGAAATTTAACGTGAACGTTTAGCAATAGCTTTATATGGGTTTAATCAACATGATCTACTTTGCTATTGATAATTGAGTATAGTTGACTATATTTTACACCTACATAATGTAACAGAACTTTCTTCATTCATATGTGAACTACTGAAAAGATTAAATGGATTAGGATATTATTCCCCCAAATAAAGTGAGCGGTTTCTTTAGACCTATCATCTAAATAGATTTATCCAAACCGTAGAGAAAACTGTTAGGATGTGAAAAGTCCACTCTGTATTTAGATGAGAGCTTATTCTTACTGTTAAATACTTTCAAAAGATATGATAATATACTATCTAAGATGGAACTGTTCTACACGCAGTAATGTTTGGGTGCAATGCTGAATTCAGCGCAGTACCACCCATGGTTCGCTAGTTCCAGCCGATGTAGGTTTCACCATGATGCATAATAATGTTAAAAGCACGTTAAACCCTACCTCACTTACTAACTCATACACACTGGTGTAACGAGCTTTTCCCCTGCAATAATGCTTGAAGTCGTTAAATAAGTGAATTACTCTGGAAAATGGCGTTAACGCCATATAATCCCCTCATCAAGTGATGCTTATGTAATCGCCTTCTTCAAGCTCTTTTTCTGGCATGGCTTTAAAAGTGAAAAGTGTTGATATACCCTCCTTGCAATAACTCATGAATCGGTGCCCATAACTTTTCATTTTAGGGAGCTAACCATATATTGAAACAAGTTATTTGATTTCACAGATATTGTTTCGTATGTCATTATCTGAAATCAAAGGGGACAAGGGCTTACATTATCCCAAATAACTGGTGCAATTCCTTTTGCGATAGCAAATCAACCTTGAAATAGAGTTCTTTCAATGGTCCGTAATAACTCGTATGTAAAGGCCACGTTTTAAAGCATAAATCTTAATTACCTCTTTACTCAAACTTGATTTAATTATTGTATAACTCTAATAGACATTATTGTTGTTCATAATATTTTTCCTATTAAAGGGTTTGCCCTTATTTCAAAGGTATCATATTTCGCATATCAAAATTTAATTTCATAATGGATAAAAATGTTACGCTAAACTTCTCATCAATCATCATTACAAACATGAACTGTCAGAATAACGCACGTATTTTAGTCATAACATCATTGTCATAGGTGTTCGACATTTGAAGAAAACTTTAATGACAAGTGAAATATTCGGTTAAACTCTTAGCATCAAAGAAGAGCACAGGCAACCTTGGCGTACGTTAACATATCCAATATGCTAAACTGACATGCATCTTCGTTAACGTCGTTTTTCAATTTTGAATCCGAAGTTGAAAGCCAAAAATGTTATTTTCAACACTTTTATCGCACTTGCATCTCTCAAGTGACAAAATTTGTGAACCTGGCACATTTATGGTAAGTAACCATTATGTAATCAAAAGAGTCTGATTAAAAGCAAAAAAAGTTTTTTAAACTACTCTAGCGGGGTGCATTTCTCTCCACAACGGAGAGGATAGCCTAGACAGATAAAGTTCGAATCTCGGTAGAGTCAATATTTTGAAACTTTTACTCCTCGGAACACGGTCGATTTTAATCAGACTGGTAATCAAAACACTAATTACAGTTACTACAAAATCTCTGAAGAGGTCAAGTGTCCTTATTCCAACCTTTTGTTAACCTTCATTGATAATTGTACATAAACAAAGAGTTGGGATCTGACTACCACATGTCAATGAAGTTCACAGAAGAAAAACACTACTGTATTTACACTGACACATTCCTTTATTTTACAAGCTGTATGAGAAGAAATTTCAAAATTATTTCAAATTATTTTAAAGGCATTAGATTTCGCCTATTAAATATGAATTTCATAATGGTCAAAAAGTAATGCTGAACTCTTCGATTAATCAGCATTAGAGACAAGCGCCGTAAGATTATTTATCACAGTTACCTGTCATAACCATACTGTAGAAGGTCTTTGACATTCAAAATAAATTTTGATTGGACATAATGTATTCGCTTAACCAATCAGTTTCCAGGGTGAGGGGAAACAGCGAAACATGTTACTTAACAGCTCGAATTTAAGCTGACATGCGGCTTTAATGACATCCATGTGAAATTAAGAAACCAAATTCGACAGCTGTTATTTTCAACACATTTCCCGCTCTCGCATCTGTCAGGTGACAAAATATGCTAACAAGTATATATATGTTCACGGCCATTGTACAATGGTTCTCTGAATACTTATTTAGCAAATCTTTTCCAAAATGACAAAGTTCAAACTTGAAAGCATTTGCAAAGACTACTTGGTGACTACTTAAATTTTTTAAAAGTAGTAACTTTTCATAGGTTTTCTTACACAATGATACTTTGTTCAGCAGTTGTACACGCACCTTAGCCGAATCAAAGCTTTATTTTGACTGCGACATCATTGGATACTACAACAGTAAATTAGTTTTTATGTATCAACTTCTTTCACATTTGAGAGCAAATTTACGATAGTTTATTTTACCATTGTCATAGGTTTTCTACATTACATCTTCAACCTCTAAATGCCTCATCATTTGACCCACTGACTATTGTCAATCATATTCTTGTTGCTTTGCACATGACTGTTGATATTTGAATTTTTTTAATTCTAATGAAAATAGGCATATGATAAATGGTTTCTAAATTGCCAATTGATGTAAAAATGCATATCATGAATTAATTTAGCTGTTAATGTACGCTTTCGGCTTTTTCCCCTCACCTTGCATACTGATAAACTTACCAAATACACTATTTCTAAATACTATGTATTTCCAATGTCTATTACGTCTGGAAACGATGTTATGACTGTTATTTGTGAGTTAAACTGACATCGCCTATTTATAATGTTCATGTACTAACATCAATGCAAACAAAATTTGAATAGAGACACTTGACCTCTTCAGAGAGTTTCTATAGAATATAATTAGTTGATGCTTTGATTGTGTAAAGATAATTTGATTTAGTGTTATGCCACATTTTATTTTATTCTAAGGCCAAATTTTGTTTTAGAGGACAAAAAGGTCGAGGTGTCCAATATATAAACTCAGTAATGTACTGCATATTTTTCAGATACTTTTGTAGATCAGGAAATTTGTCAGAGTTATTGAAACGTATATGAAACACTAGATCTGATAAAGCTCAATTTTGTTTAATAAATCTATAAAATATAATATTAAAATGTTGGTAAAGAAATGCGTATAACGGTTGGTTTTTGTTACATATTACTTGGTAAAGCCAGATGACTATGATCCATATTTACATTTGTGAAAGCATTAGATCATGAAAAATAAACAATGACAATTGCAAGTAACGAAGAGGGTCCTTTCTCTTAACAACTATACGCGCAGAGCATAAGATACACAAAACTCCATCACCCGCTGATGCAAGAATTGCTGTAATGCACCAGATGGGTGAGTAAAGAGCATCGGCGATTGGTAATAATGAGATTACCCTTTACTAGCTGTTAACGGTCGCTCACATTATAAGTCAAGACTATTGACATTTTAAGGTTTTTGGTTGACAAAGTTCTTGTCTGTAACAGTTTGTGCAGGTTTTATTTGTCAACATGAAGTCTCCTTGCAATGTCAGGGTCAGGTTCCTGTTATATATTCAGTTTCATATTCCTCATTTTTATTCAAGTTTTAAACAGTAATAATATCTAAAATATAGATGAAATCGTGCACATCTCTTCGTTAGTTACCTTCTGTCTAAAACTATAGTAGCTACATAAATCAAGTATATCCATTAACGAATCAAATCATCAAATTGCGACAATGTCGTATGATGTCATTAGATATATTTGAAACTAATAATAATAATAATAACTAAAGATTTATATAGCGCCTTTACCAGCTGAGTACAGCTGCTCAAAAGCGCTTGTGGAGCTAGAACACATATATACATGTGGGAATGTCTCACAGTTTGGATAGGCTTCTTTGAACAAATGTGTCTTGATTGCAGATTTCAAGTCATCCAATAGATGGATCGATCTGATGGTGTCTGGAAGTGAGTTCCATAGTGCCGGTGTCACGAAATAAAACCGCCGCCGGTATAAAATCTCCCCCCGGCGATTTTGTACCGGTACAAAACCGCCCCCCTCAGTATAAAATCGCCCCCCTCCACGAAATAAAATCTCCCCCCAGAATAGATTCGCCCCCCTCCAAAAATGCTTTTTAAATACTTTTTACATCTTTAATTGCATGAAAGGGGAGTAAGATATATATAATGTATTGTTTAATGCTTGATTACCAATATTATCGGAGTTATTTCAGCGATTCAAGTAAACCTAATTATATTCCCGTAAAAGAGGAGATTATTGGATAACTTAGATACATATAATCATATAATTGAATTATTAATAAGACCCAAGGTGAACTTGTATTTTTGTACACTAAAAGTGGGGATTTGTAACGGATTTGGCATTTGTTGCATTTGAAATGTTTGCAGTAAACTCCCTTGCGGCTGGTTGAGTGCACATCTAGCTATTTTTCAACTTTATCAAGGAATAAGCATGCATTGCAAAACGTTTAGACTTTTACAATAAACAGTTCTTATGCAGAAATTTTGTCACTTGGAACGCTGATACCGAGTGATGAAGTCTAAATTGTGCTTAATAGAAAATTCTTATTCCACACTTAATACTTAGATACATTTTATTTGCCATATCTATACTTTGATATAGATGGATTAGAGGGGGCGAATCTACTGGGTTTGATGCACATTCTTACAGAATAAACCTATCGGGCGAATCTATACTTGGTTTGATTTAATGCTAAGGGGAGCGAATCCATATTTAATTTGACATGTGAGTTTAGAGATTCTTAACTTGTGTTAGATGAACATACTTAGAGGGGGCGATTCTATACTTGGTTTGATGCACTTAATATGTACAGGTAAAGGGGCGATTCTATACTGGGTTTGATGCACGTAACATATACAGGTGAAGGGGGCGATTCTGTACTGGGTTTGATGCATATACTCATATACAATAGAGGGGCGATTCTATACTGGGTTTGATGCACATAACATATATAGTTAAAGGGGGGCGAATCTGTTCAGGGTTTGATGCACATAACATATATACAGGTAAAGGGGGCGAATCTGTTCTGGGTTTGATGCTCATAACATATACAGGTAAAGGGGGCGAATCTATACTGGGTTTGATGCACCTACTTATTTACAATAGAGGGGGCGATTCTAAACTGGGTTTGATGCACATAACATATATAGGTAAAGGGGGCGAATCTGTTCTGGGTTTGATGCACATAACATATACAGGTAAAGGGGGCGAATCTGTTCTGGGTTTGATCCACATAACATATACAGGTAAAGGGGGCGAATCTATACTGGGTTTGATGCACCTACTTATTTACAATAGAGGGGGCGATTCTAAACTGGGTTTGATGCACATAACATATATAGGTAAAGGGGGCGAATCTGTTCTGGGTTTGATGCACATAACATATATAGTTAAAGGGGGCGAATCTATTCTGGGTTTGATGCACATAACATATACAGGTAAAGGGGGCGAATCTATTCTGGGTTTGATGCACATAACATATACAGGTTAAGGGGGCGAATCTGTTCTGGGTTTGATGCACTTAACATATACAGGTAAAGGGCGATTCTATACTGGGTTTGATGCACGTAACATATACAGGTAAAGGGGGCGATTCTGTACTGGGTTTGATGCATATACTCATATACAATAGAGGGGGCGATTCTATACTGGGTTTGATGCACATAACATATATAGTTAAAGGGGGCGAATCTGTTCTGGGTTTGATGCACATAACATATACAGGTAAAGGGCGATTCTATACTGGGTTTGATGCACGTAACATATACAGGTAAAGGGGGCGATTCTGTACTGGGTTTGATGCATATACTCATATACAATAGAGGGAGCGATTCTATACTGGGTTTGATGCACATAACATATATAGTTAAAGGGGGCGAATCTGTTCTGGGTTTGATGCACATAACATATACAAGTAAAGGGGGCGAATCTATACTGGGTTTGATGCACCTACTAATTTACAATAGAGGGGATGATTCTAAACTGGATTTGATGCACATAACATATATAGTTAAAGGGGGCGAATATGTTCTGGGTTTGATGCACATAACATATACAGGTAAAGGGGGCGAATCTATACTGGGTTTGATGCACATAACATATACAGGCAAAGGGGGCGATTCTATACTTGGTTTGATGCACATAACATATATAGGTAAAGGGGGCGAATCTATACTGGGTTTGATGCACAAAACATATACAGGTAAAGGGGGCGAATCTGTACTGGGTTTGATGCACAACACATATACAGGTAAAGGGGGCGAATCTGTTCTGGGTTTGATGCACATGACATATACAGGTAAAGGGGGCGAATCTATACTGGGTTTGTTGCACCTACTTATTTACAATAGAGGGGGCGAATCTATACTGGGTTTGATGCACATAACATATACAGGCAAAGGGGGCGATTCTATACTTGGTTTGATGCACATAACATATGTAGGTAAAGGGGGCGAATCTATACTGGGTTTGATGCACAAAACATATACAGGTAAAGGGGGCGAATCTGTTCTGGATTTGATGCACATGACATATACAGGTAAAGGGGGCGAATCTATACTGGGTTTGTTGCACCTACTTATTTACAATAGAGGGGGCGAATCTATACTGGGTTTGATGCACATAACATATACAGGTAAAGGGGGCGATTTTGTATTGGGTTTGATGCACATAACATAGAGAGAGGGAGAATTTGTTTATTTCTGTCTCATCTTATACATTCAAAAATAATTTAAGATATAAAAGAACATAAGAAATGTATAAGCCGCCAAAAGGCTGTAAGAGACAATGCGTTAAAATCACATAAAATACTGTTTTACATAAATAAAAAGAATACATACATACATACATACATACACACATACATAAATACCTACATACATACCTACACACATACATACCTACACACATATATACCTTCACACATACATACATACCTACACATGCATTCCTACACACATACATACCTACATACATACATACATACATACATACATACATACATACATACATACATACATACATACATACATACATACATACATACATACATACATACATACATACATACATACATACATACACTCACTGTATCAATTATCATACAAACATACCCACAGATTCACAAACTCTACTAACCAAAACATATCCAACATTACAACCTTACACATACTTTCTTTTTTACATTTTATATTTTGATTAAGAGTCTACTTCTTCGCATAAACATGTTAAAATGGGCGAATCTATACTTGGTTTTTATGCACATAACATATATGATTTAAACATATTTATTCATGTTTTTATATATATACATGAATGGATTGGCCAACAAGCTCCGAAGAGCTTATATTAAGGCCGCTCCGATACAGTTACATATAAATAAGTACAAACTCATATTAGTGACACATGTCCGATTCACAACTTTGCTGTTAGTGATATATGTCATGTAGGATCTACTGCATGCGCCCCTCCCGATCCTGAGCCCACTTGGGTCCAAGTGTCACATAGACACGGACAGGTCAATCATTCAATACATTTGCTTTAAACTCATTAATGCCATGACTTCGCAGTAGAAATCAAAATGCCGTTGGATGCGACAGACCTGTCATTGATATCTCCGCGTGCCCAAGTGGTCACGACTCGTTGATTAAGTAAACCCATTCCAAACTAAAACATTTTAAAATTTAAAATCGAGTGTGAAATCAGCTCTGTTGGAAGCGCTTAAAAAATCCCCGAAGAAAGTAAGAATCTAGGAAAAAAGTCACAGGAAAAAAAGTCTTGGAAAAGAAGTCAAAGGAAAAAATGTCACAAATTGTATTATTTGAATTGTCCAGATTTGAAAGCAGTGCTTAGACCTGAACAAATGTTAATCAGTATAGTGCTAAGACAAATGAACGATGTTATTGTTTAAAGTAAAATGTTATGAAAAAGATGTATGTTCTTGTTTTTATTAATGGATAATAAAAAGTTTGTGACTTTTTTCCGTGATACTGCGAAAACTTAGAAATGATCATGATTAACACATTGTCAATCAAGCGTAATTGATTTATAATGGGTTAAGTCCTTAACCTATAGCTATAACGGATATGAGGCGCCAGGTTGTCTCAGCTAAGTAGCTCTAAAAAAACATCCTGTCGGAGGGTATCTCACCAAGAACAATAATAACGGGTACTCAACCTGAGGGACAATAGTGATTTCCTCTTAATAAAATATATATTGATATATGAGGTAATATGGTGTCTCATAGTCCTTTTCGGTCGGGTGCTATCTTTTTATATGCAATGTTTAATATCATGTGAAATGTTGTTTCACTATATATATGCCATATGTAAATTAAATGTAACCTTTCACGTCACACCGAAACAAAATATTTGTTTTAAACAATATTTATTCAAATAAATGAATTGATTGATAAATAGGCGGTGAAACGCCTATATACATACCCCTCCAATACAAAAGTATTTCATAACAAAAAGTCATTTGTCAATACTGATGACAAGCACATTAAAGGTAGAATTATATACTGATGTCAAACATTTTTCAATATATGCGAGTAAATTATATTCTTAATTGTATATAAGTAGGTGCATCAAACCCAGTATATATTCGCCCCCTTTACCTATATATGTTATGTTAAAATATCGTCTGTCACGTAAAAGTTTAGAAATTATATATAAATCTTTCATATTACCAATTTTTGACTACTGCGGTCACATTTGGGATAACTGTACTCAAGAACAGTGCACCACATTAGAAAAATTGAATCTCGACGCCTTAAGATCAATATGTGGAGCAGTTCGAGGAACAAGCCATAACGCACTATATGAAGAAACGAATATGAAACCATTGAAAGAACGTAGATACATAAGTAAACTGACTACTTTTTATAAAATGAAGAATAATCTCGCACCTCAATATCTCTGTAACCTCTTACCATCTTCGCCAAATTCTAATGACTATAATCTTCGAGAAAATTCATCCGTACGAACTATGAAATGTATAACGTCGTCATATGCAAGGTCTTTTTTACCCAATACAATAAAACTATGGAATTCCGTAACTCCTGACATCCGTAATAATGACACGTTGTCCGGTTTCAAAAATTCAGTTTCTGTATCTGAAAATAGACCTATTTTCTTCGATCTTAATTATGGCACAAGAACGTGTCAAATTATTCATTTTCGCCTCAGGCTCCATTGAATGCCGATAAATTTAATAGACACATCATTGACAGTCCTGCGTGTTCATGTGGCCACCCAATCGAAAATGCTGTGCACTACTTTTTCACATGCCATAAGTTCACGGGGTTAAGAAACAAATCATTATTTTATTTTAAAGGATTTTCTACCAATACCATATTGCGGGGATGTCCATCTCTCACAAAAAATGACCTAGAAAATATACTGAACTCGATTCACAACTATATCATGAAGTCTGATCGATTTGAAATTTCATAAGCACATTCATTTTATAACGACTGCCAAATAAACAAATGGTATACATGCAATATCAATATCAGTGTATATTTCTTTGAAATTGAATAACGATTTGTCATACGTAACTCACTTTAATTTGTTTGTATATATTTACATATGAGATTATATTGGAGCGGCCTTAAAATAAGCTCTTTTGAGCTTGTTGGCCAATCCCTTCATGTAATTTATCATGAATAAATATGTTTAAAGCATATGTTATGTGCATCAAACCCAGTATAAAATCGCCCCCTTTAAATGTACATTGTTTTGTGCATCAAACCCAGTATAGATTCGCCCCCTTTACCTACATTGTATATATGTTATGTGCATCAAACCCAGAATAGAATCGCCTCTCTATTGTAAATAAGTAGGTGCATCAAACCCAGTATAGATTCGCTCCCTTTAAATGTACATTATTTTGTGCATCAAACCCAGTATAGATTCCCCCCCCCCCCCCCTTTACCTATATATGTTATGTGCGTCAAACCCAGTATAGAACCACCCCCTTTACCTATATATGTTATGTGCGTCAAACCCAGAAAATAACCGCCCCCTTTACCTGTATATGTTATGTGCATCAAACCCAGTACAGATTCGCCCCCTTTACCTATATATGTTATGTGCAACAAACCCAGTATAGATTCGCCCCCTCTATTGTAAATAAGTAGGTGCATCAACCCCAGTACAGATTCGCCCCCTTTAAATGTACATAGTTTTGAGCATCAAACCCAGTACAGATTCGCCCCCTTTAACTATATATGTTGTGTGCATCAAACCAAGTATACAATCGCCCCTCTTTTTTATGAGTATGTGCATCAAACCCAGAATAGAATCGCCCCCTTTATGTTATGTGCATCAAACCCATACTTAAAGCAGGTTATAAAAACGAATTAGAACAACTTAATAAATCCTTAAAAAGTCGTTTCTAATACAAAATATTTTTTCAATCAATCTTTTATGTCATTGTTTCAAAACAACTATTCATCCTGGTAAATAAAATATGTCTACAATCAATACTGAAACTACTACAGAAAAAAGTTGAGGGGGGAGATTTTATTCTAAGGGGGGAGAGAAACATTTCCGCCGGGGGGCGATTTTATACCGGTATAAAATCTCCGGGGGAGGGTTTGTACCGGTACAAAATCGCCGGGGGGAGATTTTATACGGGGGCGAATTTATACCGGGACACCGGGCCTGCAGCTGCAAACCTTCGGCTGCCATCTGTAGCAGATCTTGATGGTGGAATATCAAGTAATTGTTGATTTGCTGATCGCAAAGCTCTGGCTGGTTGGTAATCTTTGATGAGGTCCTGGAGATATGGTGGGGAAAGTTTGTGCTTTGAATATGAACACAAGCATCAATACTTTGTATTTGACTCTCTGCTCCACTTTCAACCAGTGTAGACGCATCAGAACAGACGTGATTCTGTCTAGGGGAAATATTGAAATTATATCCTTAGCACAAGTAACAACAATCATGTGATTATCGCGTGTCTGAATAACAGTTCATTAAACAGTGGGATTATGTTTGTCTGCTCTTCACAGTATCTCAGCAATCATTTTCTTTTCACATCATCAATCTGATAATGTCAATTTCGTAGAGACGGTTGTAGATACCATACTGATCATTTACCTACTTTTACGCATTTACAGTTTCAATAATCTGTATACATGTACTTGCATTGTATCCAGATATTACTCTTGCAACATGTAGTTAATATGGTTTTACATTATTCACAAGTTATTATTATATATCATGTGGTAATCATTGGTAATAATTGTCGACAATGGTGGCAATATGAATCATAACAATTTTAATAATGAATGTAAAATTTAAGAAAAGGTATTTACGTTTTTGAAACTTTGCTTAATATGTTCCTATTTACGAGTGACACTGTTTCGAAATTGGAACTAATATAGAATCATGATGTCATTAACTTTTTTGATATTTATCATATAGCGTAGCAAACTGTACGAAGAAAATGATTCTAAAATTAATGTTAAAGGAACGGAACTATGTACCAAAAACATGAAATGCACGATTTCAGACCCTGTACTGTACATGAGAAATATTTGAATTAGGAATACAACATTATTAAAGGGCACTAAATCTATTTCTGCTTCTTTTATGCATCCAATTAATTTTGGAAAGATTGCAAAATCTAGTCTATGTAAACTTTGCAACGGAAGAACATTTTTACATTACTGCTTATCAATCAGTAAGGTGAAATGTTACTGTATTTCAGCGTGGTACCACCAATGGTTCGCTAGTTCTAGATATTGCTCGCAGGTTTAACGCAATGCTTAGCAACACTTGTGTTGCCGACTTTCTTGAAAGCGGCGTTAAACCCTAACTCACCTCACCTCACATTCTTCCCCCGTTTACTAATTCTTTTAAAAAAAATTTCAACTGAGAAGTAGGAAATGCTGATAAATATGCATATTTTTCAAGATGGTGGGTTTTAACATAATAGACCTTAAACTGTCGTGAAACATGACTCTTCTCTGTAGAGTTTCAACTTTCTTTACATCTTTACATCTACATCTTTAATCAAAATCGTTATATTATATCGATAAATGACGCTACTTGACAATGTCGGGAACCTTTGTAGGTAATTTGCTGCTTTAAGAATATCTATAATATTCCTAAGTCGTCTTGATTACAAATTCCGTATAAAGTGGAATTAAGTTGGTTACCTATCTAAATATGAATAATGTTTTTCTTGAAACAAAAAAAACTAGTGAAAGTCTAGAGTCATTTCAGAGAGGGTTTTCTGAATGTAGCATTGTTACATTTCGAAAGTCTGTTGCAAGGTTTGATTTGTTTCATAATAAACATTCTTAAGAATGATGAAACACACTTAACCGGTAAATTGTCAAGTCTTGCAGGTAAACAAATTTGATCCCTTATATGACACGTAAGAAAAATTGTAATATTGATAACTGACACTTGGTGTGTTTGTATATTTCTCCACTTCAACACAAATATATGCCTGTCATTGTTTCATTGGTACACAGTATTTTCTCCTATTCAACATTTCCAAGTCTGTGTTCCGAGGAATAAAATTTTTGAATATTGACTTTGGCGGGTTTCGAACGTACTCCATCACGGGCTGTCCTCTCCACAATGGTCTGAAAGAACCCGCCATGCTCGCTCGTTCTCACACCAGTTGAGTGCAGATAAAAAACTAGCGGATCATTCATATCATCGCGTTTAAAATAACGATAGCGGCGATCAAGGTTAACGAATGATACACGGGAGTTATTTGCCCCTTTTTACTAATACCGAAGGCTTTTGCCGGAATTATTGTGATTGGCTAGTTGAGATTGCGTCAGAACGTGGGAGCTAGGAGAGCTCTTTCAGACCATCGTGGATAGGACAGCCCCTCCTAGATTACGGTGGAATCCCGTTAGAGAAAATAATTTAAAAAAATTGTTGCTCGAACCACAGTCGACTGCATCATTTCCCTGTTAAAAAACAAATTCATTCGTCATGGACATAGCCAGTAATTATTAGAAGAAAAATACTCTTCGTCTCTACAAGGCGACATAGTGGAGGCAGCACTACTCGTAAAACCTTAAATCAAGATTTATAAATCTTCAAGTAAAACAAATGCATCTTACATCACATGGGGCAAGCACAAAATCAAGTTTCATTAAATAATACGTGAATTGTTGTATGCCTTTGGTTGGAGATATACTGAATCACAGTCTTGAAGTTGTAAATCTCTTCAAACGAGGTACAATGTCAGCCTGCGGAGTTGATGCGCTTGTACATAGCTTTAAAAAATCATAGATTTAAATTGCCCATAGTTTCAAACCATATATCATCACTAGCCTTCAAACTGGCCATACAATATTAGCTAATGAATGAAAAAGTGTCATTTAGGTTGTGAACGAGTGTAACATTCTTTAATTGCCGGCTAGTAGTTTATCTATCCTTCTTTAATTGCTATATGTTTTCAATTTGATGACCTAGAATATATTAACCCCTTATCACACTGTGAACACCAGGTGCATCCATAAAGTCATTTAACCACTTAATCTAGACTCGAGCACGCCAAGAGAATATCTTCCAATATGTGTGAAAGGTGAATTTCCTTACATGCGGTGTAATTTTGTTAAATATGGTTATCTATCGACGTCATATTTGTTTAAGATTAAAATCAAAAATGGTTTGAATATAGTCACTTTATTCTCAGAAGTGATGCTGTGATATGAAGTGCACAAAGATTTCGAAACAAATCAATTTATTACACGAAGTCAACTAAAAAAAACTGTCTTCGAAATCTTTTTGCACTGAGGGAATACACGTAAAGGTTGATAGCATGATTGAAGTCACAGAGGATGAAAGCTGGTGTGTCAACCAAATAGTACACAGAACCAGCCAGAGACTTCTCCGGGGGGTCATAATGGCGGGTGAGGATGAGCACCACACTCCTTGGGGTGGTCAGCACAACAAGAGTGATGGCAGCAGTCACAGGCATCACTGTAAATTGTCTCTGGCTCTCCCTGCTTGTGGTCATCGTTCGAGGTGATTTGATTCCTTTCAGGTACCTTGTCATCCTTTTAGCTCTGGCAATGCCAATGATGATTAACACATTAAACACGACCAGTAGAACACACGGTAGTGTAGCATAGATCACCACATTAATCCAGTACCAGACGTTCTGTAAGAAGAGGATATATTCCAGCTCTGCACTGCAGTAAACCATTCCATCGGAATCATCAACAGCAAATGTCATTGTCCAGAACAAATGCAAGAACAAGGTTGCTAAAATGACAGCAGTTATAGAAACAGTAATTGTAGATTTCTTAAATGTCCAGATTTGAGCCATCTTGACAGGAAACCACACTGCTGCAAATCTCTCAATAGAAAGAGCAACAAGAATACAATTAGCGAAGGTGCTGAGGAAATTACCGAGGTATCCAAGAAGCTTACACCCAGCTTTACCAATAATGATTTTATGGTCAAGGAGTACAAACATCAGCAATTTACTGATGATAGCCAAGTTGTCCACAACTGCCAAGAGAGCAATGTACACAGTTAGAGACTTGGTCGGTGATATCTTTGTTACTGTGAATATTGTAGCACAATTCCCGGGAACCCCTAAAATTAGAATTATCCATAGGTAAACTGTTTCAATGTCAAACACAAGTTGCTCTAGGGCTGGCCATTCAAAAGAGCTGTTTGAAGCATTTACACAAGCTAAAGCAGAATACATGCAACTTGATTGGTTCATTGTTCATTAGGGTAACATAGTGAGTTTGATGAATAAATATCATGAAAACTGAGATTGTTTAATTTTGAGTTTTAATAACATTGAAATGGGTTTATGTTCCTCATATGAAAAACTGTGATCGACTATTATTCATAGATGAACATGAAATAATTTGATAAATTTTTAATTTTCACTTGATAAACATCATGCAAATATAATGAAAGTTGAAAAAACAAGTACTCTAACGGGATTCGAACATGTTCCATCAGTTGCTTTAGTATCTTCAGCGGTCTGACACCAGCTCCGTTATTCCATTACTCAAATGAGTCGTTTTGTATGATATAAATTTACAAATGTAACGATTGTTTTTTTACCTATAAACATAATTATATGGTGAATCAATGAGCGTTTGACGGTAAAATTTAAATAGGAAAAATTTAGATATTTAACCAAGCATATGAAAGAAAAAATGATTACTTATTCATCTGAAAATTTTATTTATGTAAAAGAAATGACCAATGGAAAAACCATACGTAAGTGTTAATAACTTATAAAGGACAATAGAAACAAGTGAGTAAGAAATATGCTATTTTGTTCTTTAAATGTACACTTATTGCATGCCATTCAAAATGCTATAGAAGATACGATACAACATGGTTTCCGTTTAAGAGTATTAATCAAACAAAGAACGAAATCTGCTTTATCTTAACTTGTCATCCAATGATGACAAAGTATCCAAAGTCTTGTCTCCGTCCTCTCGTAGTTCCACTGAGAGTGTTACCTAACTCATCTCACTCTCTCTGTATATCCCAGTCAAGTATTGATCACACGTTGTTCTCCAATCAGCGAGTAGTGTCAACTGGTGGAGACTTCGAGAGATCATTGCTGTAGTCATTCAATGTCATTTACACGTAAGATAGAACCTCTTGTGTAAACCTCTCATCAGTCAAAAGCTTATGTTCTTTACTTGAGTTCAGATTCTGAATGGTCATGTAAACAGTTATATAGTCTTGGAATTTGTATTCAGACAACAAATATATTGTTCTTATTGGATACAGAATAACACGTATTTGTAAGAATTTGAATAAATATACATAATTACACTCTATCATTTCTATTATTCGTTTTGGTTTTGACCAAACTGAAACGTGGATTTAATGGCAATTTTCAGGTATTTTTTAGTTCAACTGTAAAACATAATCAGTATCTTTTTGCATAAATAGAAATCTAAAATGAGAGCATATGTCATAGCTAAATATAAATTCAAATTCTTATAACTAAGCTTTCCTGCTGTATCAAAAAAAGCTCACATGTACCGTATGGAAAATATATGTTTTGTCTGATTTCAAATTCAAAGACTATACAACTTTACAAAACCATTCAGAGTCTGAACTCAAGTAATGAATATAAGCTTTTGACTGATGAGAGGTGTACACAAGACGTTTGGAATATCGAACTGTAAGTTGGAGACTTGACAGTAAATATCAATGCCTGCATAGCAATAACAATATGATCAAAAGTTTTCCGCACCACGTTTATCAACATCAAGTTTTGACAAGAATATAATATGTTATTCTTTCCTCAGATCATTCGCATAGGCCAGTAAAGCTAGGCAGTCATGTCATGTCCTGTACAGTGTATATTTTAGCCTTCCAATTTACCCTGTCACGAAAACGTTTCTGCCACTAAAGGTATAAAAATAGATTTTTATTCGTGCAAACGGCGTAAGTTAAGCAAGGAAGTTTCATGTTCCTTACTCCTTTGAACCATTCCGATACAGGGCCAAGATTTTCGATGCCCTCTTAGTGCTAAGATAGCCGTAAGTACCATAAATTAACATTGGCTTAAGACAATCTTAGCACTTAAAAAGGATCGAAAATATGGGTCAAGATCTATACAACTTGATTATATTGTATATTGAGGCTTCTGGTCATTTGCGTCAAACCTTATTTCATCAATATTCTCAATTCAAAGCTTTGTGTCACCAAAAGCAAATCATTTTATTTCTTATAAATACCCCTGTGGTTGAATAGTTACACCAATTTAACTAGTAACCATTGATAATGAATGGCAAATTTGTAAGATGTTACACAAATTAAATTGTTGAGATACTACAATCTATCCAAATTTTCACTGAATTCAATTACGTCATTGAAATAGTGCTGCATATAACGTTATATTCACTAATTTGATCGTAATTAAATAAAGACTTAGGCTCAATTAAACTAAAAAGCTTTCAATGACCTAATTACAAGTTGAAATAAAAATAGGAATAGACTAGACGTGAATAACATAAAAATAATTATTGACTCAAATAACACAATAATTAGATCTTGACTAATCCAACTTCTAAAAATAGAGCCATTGGCTCTTTAGCTCATCAGGCGTTCTACGATGTATTTTATAAACGATCACGGGCTTACCATTTTGATTATCACAGGATAATAAAATGCATTTATCAAAATCCTCATGAGCTAAGGGGTCTGTACAAGACAAGATTTCAGTTTTCTATTCGAAAGAATGAGACAAAAAGATTACAAGAGGCAATGTATCTTGAATACAAGATCAAATAATGAAAAGTTCACAGATGGACGGGCGACGGACGGACAGACGGACACCTATCGAACCTTTTCGAATAGACGAGCTTAAGTTTAAAAGTGTTGAATAACACAATCAATCGTCATAACTTGTGAAATAGTTCTACGTGTCAGTTAATAGTCTTACTTAAACAAAGCCTATATATAGATAATCTGATTATTAGTTGAAATAAAACTAGGAATAGTACAGACTATCCATGCAAACAATAAAAGTGATTATCAACTTAAAATAACTAAATAATCAGCGATAGATTAGTTTATGTTCTCAACAAATATCATAATGTTATTTAGGGGATGTGAGGTGCTTTGGAGTTTAACGCTGCTTTCATTAGTATTTCACTTATGTTACCGCTACTAGTGTGGTTGCAAGGTTTACATGTAAAATTAGAGGTGATATGCTTCGGCTGGTTCTACTCTACAGTCCACCTCCGTCAAAGAAGAATAAGTTGTCAATCGATTGCTTTCTCAAGGAATTCGCAGATCTGCTTGAATGTATTTCCCTCGAACCTCGTCATCTAGTTCTAGTTGGGGATTTCAACATCCATGTCGATTCTGTGTCAGATTCCTTTGCTAAATCTTTCTGTGACATGCTAGCATCTTTTAATCTCATACTACACGTGACTGATCCAACACATCGATCAGGTCATACACTTGACCTTGTCATAACCAAGGAGAATGGTGATTTTCTGGATGTCGTTGATGTTTGTGACAAACATATATCAGATCATTCACTTATTCAATGTTCTGTTAGATTCACTAAACCAAAGCAAGTAAGAAAAGAAATAACCTACACGAAAACTCGTAATATTGACATTACAGAGTTCTCGAATGACATTGACACTTCCGGACTGTCACAGGCACTCTCTGATTCTTGTGGTGTTGATGAGAAGTGTGAGACAGTGTTGTTTACAACTTGCTTATCAGGAATATTGGATAAGCATGCTCCTCTGAAGTTTGGGTCAGTTGTCATACGCCCTCACTGCGGCTGGTACATTGATGACATCCGCAAGCAGAAGCAGTTATGTCGTTCAGCCGAAAAACAATGGCGTCATTCTAAGCTAGATATTCACCGCCAGCTCTACAAAGTTGCCAGAAATAATGTCAATAAAGCTTTATCGGCAACCAAACGAGCATTTGTTTGCTCCTTCATAGAAAGAAACTGCAGCAACTTTAAGGAATTATACTCCCTGTTGAACAGTCTCCTTAAACCAGATATAAATGCTCTCTTGCTGACTTTTTCCAAGATACTCCAAGATACTGGACATACGTCAAGAACTTGACTTCAGACGCACTCTTTAAAGTGAGGCTTTTAGTGAGTCATGCTTCCATGGTACATTTCTGTCTGAACTCTCCTCAACCCATCCAGAAGAAATAAGACAGGTTATATCCAAAGCCAAGTCAACTTCTTCCATTCTTGACGCCATACCAACTTGGCTGTTTAAGGCAAACTCGGATTCTCTGATCAGTCCTCTATCTGATGTGATTAACACGTCATTGACAGATGCCTCGGTTCCCAGCGTTTTCAAGCAGGCAGTTGTCACTTCTCTCATTAAAAAGCCCAACTTAAATCTGGATGAATTAAAAATCTATCGGCCAGTTTCAAACCTGTCCTTCATTTCGAAATGTTTGGAGAAAATTGTTTCACGAAGGCTTGAGGAACACTTAATTGATAACAACCTGCATGAACCATTCCAAAGTGCTTACAAATCCAAACACAGCACAACACTGCACTTGTGCGCGTCCATGATGACGTCATGAGGGCAATGGACCAACAGAATGTCACCTTGTTGGTCCTTCTCGATTTATCCTCTGCCTTCGACACTATCGATCACTCTGTGCTATTCTCTCGCTTGAAATTTCGACTTGGTGTCACAGGAAAAGCTCTTTTGTTGATCAAGTCGTATCTGTCAGCCAGGTTGTTAAGATTGGAACTGCTACCTCACTTCCAACATCAGTCAATGTCGGTGTACCACAAGGCTCTGTGCTGGGACCTCTGCTTTTTAGCATATATATCCTTCCAATCGGTGATATCATCAGGAAACATGGTCTGACCTTTCACCTCGACGCAGATGGTAATCAGATCTATATATCCATCAAACCATCTAATATGGATACCGGAATCGACCGAATCGAAACCTGTGTAGGTGAAGTTAGATCATGGATGACACTGAACTTCCTCAAACTAAACGACAGCAAAACGGAATTTCTACTGCTTGGTTCAAGACAACAGCTTTAGAAAGTGCCTGAAGGTTTGTCCCTTAACATCGGCAACAGCAGGGTTATGACTACTCCAACTGCAAGAAATCTGGGAGTAATCTTTCAATCCAACATGTCCCTAGAACTGTATGTCAAGAACCTATGCAAGACTTGCTTCTTCCACATTCACAACATTAGTAAGAACCGGCATCTCCTTGATACTGAGACCACAAAGCTTTTGATGCAGACACTGATCTAGATTGGATTACTGCAATTCCCTCTTCTTCCAGATCCTATCTTCTCTAATAGCTAAGTTGCAACAAATCAAGGGCGGCAAGGGTTGTAACACGCACTCCGCGAACTGATCACATAACTCCGATTCTGAAGACCCTCCACTGGCTGCCTGTGAATTTCAGGATTCATTACAAGATCCTCCTTCTTACTCATAGCTGTGTGTATGACGAAACATCATGTCCCTATCTGAGAAGCCTTATCACCTTGTATATACCATCACGCTCTCTTCGTGTAACTCCCTCTTTCTCTGAGAACTGTTCCTGACAAATCCTATTTTAAGACACTTTTAAAGACCAACCTCTTCCAGCTTGCTTTTGATACATAGAATTTAGCCAGTTCTTTTCTCCTTTCCCTGTAAACAGCGCCACTGAGCAACCTACTGTTATTATAAAGCCCGCAACATCAATGCGGCTATGCATTGGGGTGAAACCTGCAAGCACTGACTGGAACACAAACATTACTGCCTGAGGACCTTTTCTCTACTGCAAACAAAGTTACCGAGCTCCTGGCGGAATTCGAACCACGGACCTCTTCATTCGAAGAGAAATGCGTCAACCACTGCGCTATACCGCCCCACGTTTATTTTAATGTTCATGTTTCATACTCTCGACTTGATATCGTGGCTAAATCTCTGCATGAAAATATGCTAATTGAGTAGAAGCAAAGCTACCAATTTCTTTTCCTGGTCTTAAACTGTGTCTGGGTCGGAGGCAATGGGTCTTAATGAACACTTAAAGCAATTAAACTAACTTCCTGAAGAGTAACAGCCAACAGTGAAAAACAACATTGAACCCCCTGACCTCCATAGATCTGCAATTTAGCCCATTTGGACATCACTAAATACTTTCATTGGACCTCTGGGAAATGTTTTCTTAACGCAGTAAGCCATATTGACACTTCTTACTCCGCCACTGTAAACATTCCGTGTGGTAGCACGTTTGAGCACAATTTTCCCAAACGTTCTACCAATGTAAGTATTCCTACTATATTAACAGCAAAGATATTATTTCTAAAATCGTCATTCTAAAAGCAAATGTATATTGAGTTAGTTTTACGTTAGTTCAAAACAGATTCATAGGTAGATGTACATGGGTTTCAAACTATTTTGGAGGCGGGAAAGCGCAGTAGTTAGGAATGGTTAGCATATTCGTCTTCGGATCAAGAAGTTCGGGGTTCGAATAATGCCAGGGGCTTGGAATCATTATCTGCAATAGAAAAATGTTCTACATGCAGAGAGGTTTAGATGCAATGCTACACTGAATTTCAGCGTAGTTTCGCCAGAGCGAGAAAATAATATACAAATGAAAACGTTTGTTAAGAAACAAGCATATGTCAACAGGATCACAATTTTTAGTTAAGAAGTAAGGTACAACTGGTAACAGATGAAAAGAAGTACATTTGTTGACATTTTGATCTACCGACTAATTTGTAGTGGCAAAATAAACTCAATACCATCTTGTAAGGATCGGAAGGATGAGGAAAAAATGGAATGAATAGCTTAGTAAGAGAAAGACAGCAGTTTTTTTAGAACGACTCCAATATGGTGCAGCTCGGTTGCGTGAGAGCACCAAATGTCCTGGGCTCTCTCAAACACGCAAACCACCTCACCACGATAAGGTATTGAGTCTGGTGGTGATAGACGCATATTATCTGTGTTACTAAAGATATCCAATTTCTATCGAGGCCTACATTTCTGAAGGTCGAAGGTATAAGTTATAATAACGATTCCGTCCGCCTGGAGATATTTTGTCTGACCTGTTGCAGGAGAACTAATTGTCAGGATTCTTTTCATTTTCTAAAGGTGAGAATTTGTTGTATGTAACAAGTGATGTTGTGATTTCTTATTTGTTTCTTATTTAAAAGATCTATGTATTACAGGTTGAACGAATAAATGAATATGATATTCGTTTAAATCTAAAAGTATGAATTGCACATACGTATATTACCAGACATAAAAGGAACAATTGTGTGTCAGTTTAAGTCAATCAAGATCAACTTTATCGTCGTCATGTTATTAGTGGATTCATTTGAGGTTTGACGTTCACGCTTCCTTGTTGCCCTCATTTGTGTTTTATGCTGCTTTTAAAAAGGCTGACAGCAAAACAACACTTTACACATGTTACTTTTCATGTCAATCGAAGTGAACTTTAAATTCTATGGAAAGATAAAACATTACGAAATGGCATGTCAAATCAAGTTATATAACTAAAGTTACTCTTGCAATTGCATTGTGATATTTATCAATTAAAACGAAGGAATTTGTTTACATTACAGAAGTAAGGTGAACAAAGGGTTCAATGCCGTACTCAAGAGCATTAAACTCGCATTGGAAACATAAAATGTTTCTGATATGTTTTCAGAGTCAGGTTACGTGAAAGAAATTACTTCCTCCTGGCTGAGAATATTTTGCTATTGTCTGTAGTATTGTCTATGGGGATCCAATATTTACGTAAAAATACAAAAGTTGACAAGAGAATAAAAGCTAAAAGTCAAAAACAATTATTAGAGGCAGTCAGAATGTTTTATTCAGCATAAAAAGCTCAGTGGCCCCACAGGGGCGTGTATCGCTTAGAAATAGCTTTAGAAAGACATATATACCCATAGACCCTACCCTACTACTATATAAAAGGAAAGGGATGTAACGACCAAACCACCCCATGCTCGAACAAAGTCAGTTTTCGCATCCAAAATATTTTTTCTGGACAAATTGTTCACTACGATTCGAAAGCTAAATGATTTCCCTACAAAACGAGCTATGGATTGTCAAAATCGGGTAATTATTTCAAAAGTTACATGCAACGACGTCCAGAAAATCGCTACCGCCAGATTTTCAGGCCAAAATCCCCACTCACGGAAAACAGCAAAAACTCACCGTTTAACATCGTTTATTGATTCCAGCAATGTTGACAACACCAATGGAGAGCTCGATTCGATCGGCGACATCGAACTACATCTTCACAATATGAGAACAGCACCTAATTATTGTTTCTACGAGTGCTAGCATACATTTTATCAAAAATCATCTGCTTTGCTGTTGTCTTGTCTGCCATAACAGTGGCCTTGACATTCATATGACCTCGTAGCCGCAGCAAATTTAAAAATTATAGGATTTGGTAGAAATTAACATTGAGTATTTTCTATTAAATTCCCTTCTGCAGTCGTGTGTGTTTTAATGAGCCCAAAATATTAAATAAACTCGTTCTTTATAACTATGGGTCAAATCATAATTTTTTTTAAACGTTCCAGAAATATGAAATTATTTGACTGGCAAATGTCAAAATTTCAAACGAATCGTTAGAAAATCGCAACATAAACTTTAATTGACAAAAAAATTTTTGGGTAATTTATGTAGAACAATATACTTATTAGTATGATTTTTCATGTTTTATTAAAGAATATATAAACAACTTTTACTCGGTTTACCTAAAAATATTGTTTTGATCTTTTTCTCCAAAAAGTGATGGCATATATAATATCAACCTGTTACCAACATTAACTTGATAGATTTCGCTACACTTCTTAATTAAAGCATATATTTTTAAAACTCAGTTATGTCTTATAATTGGAAAAGAAAATATTCAAAAATTAAAAGAATTTGTAAAGAGGTTTGAATCTCAAAGGCAAATTTGAAAGCAACTCCTAATTCTTGATAAACTACTTCCATGTTGAATATTTGATGTGCAGTTCAGATACATTATTTAATAAAATGGTTAACCATTATACCATATAGACTATAGAGTACCTCTGTTACAATTAGATAGGTGATTTAATTTTATTTCTTCAAACAATAGTGATATGATTAAAATTATCAAAACTGTGTTCGACAAAAAAGGGGATATTTATTTTCAGAGGTCAGACAGAATTATATATTTTTATCAATATTGGCTTGGCTCAGGAGTGAGATCATGTAAATCATAAAAGATGTGGATAGCAATCATTGATATAATGACTTGTATTTTGTAACTCATACTGTTCAACCACCCTGGTGGTTAGGGGCATAAATGCAATGCCTTGCTTGGAAGGTTACCTTAGTTTTCTTTATTGGAAGCAATTTTGATTTTCATAGTTAAAAGATTAAAACAACAAAAACATATTAAGTTACAATATGCTGCATTAAAACTTATTAACAGTTATGTATAATCATGTTGAAAAAATAACTTTTCTTATAACTTCAGTTGAAAGGTAGATTTTTATGCCTCATGAAAAGGTGATTTGATTTAAGTTACTAAAATAAGGCCAGTCACTCCCCAATAAAGGAACAAACATTAACAGTGTGTCCAATAAATAACATAATAAATTTCATTCTTAAAGTAATCAGTATATTTTATTATGTATAAGGTCAAAAAAAGCATGTCTGAAGTGACAGATCTCCAGACTGGCATAGCACTTGTATCTTTAATTGCTGTTTCAAATGCAATAAATCTGATTTAGTTATATTTTTTAGAATATTTGCGTATGAGGGCATTTCCCCCAAAATGTCCTGAATTTGTTTGCCTTGCAAGCAATAAACTCTTTAGTTTCATAAACATGTCTGTAATGGTTAGAATTGTAATCAAATGAAGGCTCTACCTTTTTTACACTTCAAAGAAATTAATTAAGCTCACTGAAATTAATTTGAGTTGAGCGTGATAAAATAACACAAACCTTAACAGTGATACACACTCAACCTTTTTACAAGGTTCACAGGCTCAGAGGCACATCAGTTCTGTAATATCTTTCTCAGTTTTAAAAGAATAGAGTCATGACCCTGGAGCCATCAGTCTTTAAAATCTACTATCACCAGGCTATAGTATTATTATACCAATCGCTTATGGAGCATATAAATATTCCATCTTTCTTAGCTTTATTAAGATTATTAAAGAAGAAGATATTTATAAGGCCATGACCTGTGTGACTTTAGTCAGGGACAAACAAGATATATAATATATAGTTTAGAATTCTCATTAGAATGTACAAAAAAATTCAAGTTTCTTCACTATCATCTTCAGGAGAAAAAAATGAAAATAGGCTTTAGGAGTGGCCCTAGAGGCCTTTCTTAGGTCACCAAATTTATAAATTTAGATCCTTAGTAGTCAAGGAATTGGTACACAAAATTATATAAGGACACCGTCCCATGTCAGGCTAGATGAGGTGAAAAGTGAAATTGAATCACTTATTTGCGTGCAGTATAATTCAATTGGCATAGAATATTTGATGTAGAAATTATAATTGAAAATCTAAAAACACATTCTTTGTACATCATCTGTTATATATCCAGCACGAAACAGACAGATTTGATTTGTAGCCCATATTTCACCTACTGTTAAGCACACATTACAAGTTATGCCAAAATAAACTTTCCTTGCCTATTATTGATGTGTATATTATAGTCATAAAAGTATTTGTATCTAGTATTGAACATCCTTTGAAATTTATCAACTCAACCTTTTAAATATTCATAAAAACATCACGAAAGGCTTTTATGAAGTACAACCTACTGATCATCTAAGATATGCAAAGTGTTAACAATTCCTCATGGTTAATGGTATTTAGTTCTTTGAAGGCTAATGGCACCTAAAATGATCACATATCAAATAATAAGAATCAATTGAATTCAATACAATCAATATAATTGGATATAAGTGATGAAAGTAAATGTATTGTTTTCTTAATTGGGGACTCACTTGTATGTCTGTATATATATACAAAAACATATTAAAGAATCCTCACAAATAAATTCATTGATAGTCAATTTATTTATTTTATTTGAAGATTTTATTGAATTACAATAGCAGAAAATTTTCAAGAGTGTCCATGTATTAGAGATTCTTTTCCATGTATGCAGCAAGGATATTCTCCAGATTAAACTGTCCCCTCTTGATATCGAATCTTGTAACTGAAAAATATAAATTGGAACCAAATTAAATATGAGGCAAAAAAAGATTGTTCCATTGTCATTATAGCTCCTCAAGTACTGCAATATTAATTGTATTTAATGTTACAAACTAACATTTTAAATAACAAAGTATAGTCAAAGTGGTTGCTCTCATAATTCAAACAATCATGGAACTTAATATTTGGTTAATCATAATCTACATTGGTAAAGGTGTGTTGTATAAACATCTATGATTACAACATTTTGCTTTTAAGATAGCTGAAACAAATAGGTTTTAAATTTAAGTTGGATTTCTTTTGCTTCTTTTACAGAATTGCTCAATCAAACTCTAGAAACAAAGTGACACTTTTCACCAAAAAGGTTCCATACAGCATTAACAACAGCTTGAGACATGGTACCTAACCCCTTGTTATCTCCTTATCCCCCCCCCCCCCCCCCCCCCCCCCCCCCCCCCCATGGTTAGGCCCTTCCAATACCTCTCCTCCCATTAAACCTGTTGTGACAATTGTCTTCCCTTTTCTCACTCATGGTGAAGTAATATATCTAAAAAATTACCTTGAGAAACATATGTCAAATGGATCATGTCTCAGTGGCATATATCTAAAACTCTACATTATCTGCTGAAATACATTAACAGAAAATTTTAAAAAGTATATCATGCAATGATTCAAATCTTTAGATTGTGGTTGTTGTGCATACCTGAAACTTTCAAATAATGATGGAAAAGTGACTCCACTCTCTCCTCCTGAATTGAGACATATGCCTGCAAAGAGATATCATTTTTGAAAAAACACTTCTATATTTTAAACAATGTACATTTCATCGCTTTATTTCTTAAATTAATTTTTTTTTGGATAATTCTAGGCTACATCATGTATTTGTGCTTGTCAAATTAAAACCATATTTGCTCTGCTACTCTCATTAGAAACTTTTACCCAAATGAATAGATATGTACATGATCATATATTTGATATTTATTACAAAAAGCCAGAAGGCTATTAACCAGCTGTCACCATCAGTTTGTAAGTGTTATATGGAAGGCTTAATCTTTAAATTATCTACATGTATAAAAATGATATTACAAAATGGAAATAATTCAGGTATTCTAACAGTCTTGAATAAAAATCAAATATTGAGCAGCTTAGAAATAGAAGTGCTAGTAAATACATTTGATGGTGTTATATCAAATTGATAACCAGATCATTAAAATGACATAATTCTTAATCAAATACTTACTGTTTATGTCTGTGACATGCATGCCTTCATCTGAAATCCAAAATAAAAATCATGACTTAGACTTTTGTTAAAATGGTTTCAAACTTAATTTAACTTATCATTTACCTATTCTAGTTTCACATATATATTTTATAATCATATACAGATATAGCACCTTCAAATTTTCAAAAGGCATGCATACCTAATCGATAAAGTTGGTATTATTGTCAAATGTTAAAAACATGGCACTTTCATCTAAAATCAATAACCAATTAAGCCTGTCTTATTGGGTTGTTTTTTACGGAATATTGGCAAAGTAATTACATTTATAAATAACTTTTTAGAGATGTTTAAACAATCACTAAAGTAAAATAAGAAATTTATGTTAAAATGATAGATTGATGGCAATTAAAGAAAAAAATATAATTATCAGTGAAAACATCGTATACGCCGATGCATACCTGATGGAGGCTTCGCAAATTGAAGGCATCGGTCCATTAATTATTCCCAGCACTGCCAGCAGCGGAGAGAAGTGATTCGAAGCGCCTGGAGTTGGAGAATCGTTTTTTCTTTTGCCGATTCAGACATAAATATTTTAAACTCTTACAAAAGGCTCTCTTAAATTACTATATGTGACTAATTTCCAAAAAACAACAGCTCCAGTTGTTTGTGGTAAGGTGGACACGTCTAAAAATCCTAAACGTTTTTCGACCACGTTGTGTTGTTTACAAACATGGTATTGAAAGGACTGTGAGGAGTTCGATCAGAGTTCGGAGTTCGCTCACTTACTTATTTGCTGCGGCTACGAGGTCAAATGAATGTCAAGGCCACTGTTATGGTGGACAAGACAACCGCAAAGCAGATGATTTTTGATAAAATGTATGCTAGCACTCGTAGAAATAATAATTAGGTGCTGTTCTCATATTGTGAACATGTAGTTCGATGTCGCCGATCGAATCGAGCTCTCCATTGGTGTTGTCAACATTGCTGGAATCAATAAACGATGTTAAACGGTGAGTTTTTGCTGTTTTCCGTGAGTGGGGATTTTGGCCTGAAAATCTGGCGGTAGCGATTTTCGGGACGTCGTTGCATGTAACTTTTGAAATAATTACCCGATTTTGACAATCCATAGCTCGTTTTGTAGGGAAATCATTTAGCTTTCGAATCGTAGTGAACAATTTGTCCAGAAAAATTATTTTGGATGCGAAAACTGACTTTGTTCGAGCATGGGGTGGTTTGGTCGTTACATCCCTTTCCTTTTATATAGTAGTAGGGTAGGGTCTATGGGTATATATGTCTTTCTAAAGCTATTTCTAAGCGATACACGCCCCTGTGAGTGGCCCATGATAAAGGTAGAATTTTTACAGCGCTATTGGTCACGTGAATTCTTGTCGATTTCATTAGACTCTTTAATTGTTTTATAGTCGGCAACATTCTAATAACTGCAAGATGTATTTTAAACATTAATAAAAGTATACAGTTTTCCACCAACACATTGGTTTATCCATACGTATGTTAATCCACTAGAGAACAACACAGTTCTCACACTGACAGCCCATGTGTGCTCACCATGATTATCTAAAGATAATGACATTTGATAAAACTTACACTTTACTCAGTATTTGTTTCAGTTTAATGCGAAATTCAATAATACTCATAAGAAGAACATTTCCCCACTTCAAAAATATTTTCAAAATATGATGTGTTGAAAAAGTTTGCGCCCCTAATTTCTGCTCCATTCGGCAAAATCGGTGATACTTTAAAGTCAAAATGTGAACAGGCAATGTCCAAATATATACTTTAAAAATTGTTTAGCATTTTTTTGATAAGCTAAAAAAAATAAAATAAGTGTTTTACTTGATGGCAGTCATTTCTTCTTTACGGATTATAGGCGTTCTATATAACACTGGACTAACGCGGACAGACTAACTTTGATTCCTTCTGAAACCAGCTGTGTTTCTCTCACTGTGTCTTTCCGTCTTTTCCCTTATCCTTTTCACCCCTTTCTCTTTCGGATTATTTTCATTGACGTGTTAAATACCTGAAATATTGATGAAAAACAAAACTCACCCCCTCACAGTTATAGCCACTCTTTCTGAAAAAAAACTGAGATAGATACATGTAAGAAAACTCTGCTTTTAATGAAATCATAGGAAGTGTTCACTGTTGTGTAATGTTTTTTGGAAGGAAGTTAAGTTCGTTTCTTAGATTTGGTTCCCTTGTCGATAAGAATTGAATAAGTATTTACATCTGACATTTCGAGACTTGCATCTCAAGGTTATCAAGTCTGTGTCGTTACCAATCTTAACAGGAAGTCTGAATTTGTTGACAAATTTTAAGAAACCACGAAACAAGAAATTTAGAGTAGCATTGCACCAAAACCTTACAGCATGTACAACAGTTCTCTACTAAAAACAAAGTTGCCGATCATAATGCCGTTTTCAATAATATTTCATTTATATCGGTGCTGCTAGTATACCTTTTAGGGAAAAAACCCGCAACATGATTTTGGCTACGCATTGCAGTGAAACCTGCGAGCATCCTCTTGAACTAGCAACCATAGGTGGTTCCGCGCTGAAAATCAGTGTAGCACTCAAACCTTACTGTGGAACAGTTCTCTGCTGCTGACAAAGTTTCCGAGCCCTTGGCGGGATTCAAACTAAGGACCTCATGATCCGAAGCCGAACGCTCTAACCACAGCGCTATCCTGCCCCCAAATTTCCTATTAAACAATTAAGTTAGAGTTAATCTTATGACAGATATGATAAGTAGTTAATTCTATCCCTATAGATAGTTTAAATTCTTCTTATTTCCATGGAAACTGAATTTCTTTCGGAAATCTAAAAATATCAAAAGGCACCAGACGGAGAGAAAAAAGAGAGCTCTCGGGGTCTCTGACACAAAGATAAGGTATTTTGTGAAGTGTTGTTGAAAATATCAAAGGGCTCGACAGTATTTATGCAAAATCAAAGATTCAGAGAGAGTTAATCTGCGAGTTGATATGCTCTGGAAAAGGAAAGCTATTCCTGAATTTGAGCCTAGATTAACCATCAATAGTCGTATGTTTTTCTCATACAACTCGTCAAAATTTCAGAAGGATCCGTCTGTAGTTTGGAAAGAGACGTCAATATCTCAAACGAAAAGTCAATATTTTGTCGAATTCATTAATAGTACAACACCAATTGGCACCTCATGACGCACGTACGCGTTACACATTAAGTGCAATACATGCTCGACATTCATTGAGTCAGTTGTTTCAGGAGTATTTCACTTTTTTCACGGAGGTTAGTATCATTGAAGTTAGAAAGCCCGCAACACAATAGTGGCTATGCATTGCGGTTAATACTGCGAGCCTCGACTGGAACTAGCAAACTATAGATGGTAGTGCTCTGAAATTCAGTGTAGCATTGCACCCAAACCTTTCTGCGTGTAGAACAGTTCACTACTGTGGACAAAGTGACTGAGCACCTGGCGGAATTCGAACCCAGTCGTAGCCGAACGCGCTAACCACTGCGCTATCCCACCTCTAATGTTTACTAGCGAACCAGTCCAGACACACTTGTCAGGGAAATTAACATTCACTTCATAGCTTAAAATGGATATTCTTCGATCTTGGTATCTTAATCTCTTAGTATGACATGGACATCACATAGGTTATTTGAAACTTAATCCAACTCGTCCGTGACTCACCTATACATCGTCGTAGCAAAAATGAGTATCGAACTTAGATAAAAATCACTCGCAGAGAGCCTTAGGAGGGATTCTCGAGGTTGCCTGTCTCGTACATATGTCCACATCTTTGCCTTCTTTATTTTGCCATAAGAGAAACTATCGTCATTATTACAAGGTGCGCATGATGCAGTCCGATATAAGTTTTGCTTTGGTAGAAAAAAAACTTCAACCGTTTTGAATTTAGGTTTATGTAGAAAAGACTCCAAAAACCCTGCAATAGTTACACCATGGGCTCTCTTCGGATCAACGGCCTCAGAAACAACTCTACGTGTAACAAGTGCAGGGTTTTCGAAGTCTATTCTTCACAGAGTCCTAATAAACACATTTTCATTACAAAAGGTAAAATGATTTAGGCGGGTAAAAGAAACAAGTTAAGCTTCAGAAAAATTTGATAAACTAACTAAATATTCTTGTGGTTAGTGAGTTGGGACATCACGTGTTTTCTTGTTATGGAGGTCCCTGGTTGAAATGAGCTCTTGAAAATGTAGTACGAAAATTTTAGGGGGCTGACATGTTAAAGGGGATCAGATTATTATGCTAGGTAACTATGTTATTGGAAAAAGCTGTAAACGGATATGTAGCATCAATCTCAATCAGCGTATTTGAATACGATTAGCTCCTTCCTAATACCCTCTCTTTCAAGCCAAACGTCTCGTGTCGCTAGCTATCTAACCAGCCAATGAGACGACTCGCATTCAGCAAAAGCGGCACAACCCGGATGAAAAAATGCGTCGAGTTCAAGCTAGTAGCTTCAAACTCCTTAATAAACAAAATGTCATTGGCTGGAAAAATAACAGGTGAGCATAGCCACGAATATCAAGCTGCCAGCCATACGACGGATTTAGTCCGAAAGAGATCACGGTGAGTTAGTGAGTGAGTTTAACGTACTTTCAACAATATTTCAGTTATTAAGCACGTGGCTGACAACCATCCAAAAGGGAGTGGATAGATAAGGGATAAACCTTTTTTCATTGCTTCTTTTTTCAAAGTAAACTGAATCTGCTTTTCGCCCTCAATCAGGGTCAGTACACTGTAATATGACCTGTTACTCGGATTCGAATAATCGGGGTGAGTGAGTGAGTTGGGGTTTAACGTGCTTTGAACAATATTTCAGTTATTAAGCACGTGGCTGACAACCATCCAAAAGGGAGTGGATAGATAAGGGATAAAGGGATCGACAGGATGAGGGAAAAGACGGAACGAAAGGCATAGTGAGAGATAGACAACAGATCAGTACATATACGCTAACGTTGCAGGTTGTTCTCCGGACTTTGTCACGAACTTTGTATAAAATACAAATACATCTTATAAGTTGGAATTGTTTCTCTCTCAGAAAATAAGCCTTTCATCGTGATATGACTGACGCTTTGGTGACGCTCCTTCATCCGATACATCAATATTAAGGTGGTCACCTGAGTTCAAGCGTGGTTGATACATCAATGCAAACGGAGCACGTCAAACATGTTGGCATCACCAGAATTGTAGAGAAAACCATGATATGAATGATCGCTTGAGAAGTTGGTATTAACCAGGAGCTAGTTAATCTAATATCACTGAAATTTTAAAAAAAAGCAAAACTATAAACAGATAAAATGATGCATGACGTCGATACTTTGACGATAACCTTAAAGAATTAACAGGGCTACTTAATCACTATTGTTTTACACACTCCGGCACAACCCGGATGAACAAATCCGTTAGGTTCAAGATTTTAGCTTCAAGCCTCCTTTATAACGAAATTTCATTTGCTGAAAAGTAATCAGTGTACTTGGCCACGAATATGAAGACGCGGCAGCCGTATGAGGCATTTGTCCCAAAAGAGATCGGAGTGTTAGGAAGAAGCTTAGGGGATTCAAATACATGATACATGAGCAGGATGAATATGTAGGGACAGACGGGAAAGACGCATGAAAACAGTAAAATATAATTATTATGGAGACTAAGCTGTCAGTTGATGGAATAAATGTTTCTTATCTTGATTTTGTCTGATGTTTTATCCGTGGTTGTCAAAGTTACAGCACGGAATATGATTACTCACGACAGGTGAATACGATCCGTGACACGTAATACCATCTGATAAAGCTTAGGTTTTGAGTTTAATATTGTTACGTCTCCTTGGTTGTCAAAGTTTTTGTACTCGGGTATACGCATACCTGAAGTTTATATAACTCTCTCATGACCATGACATAAACTATTCCATTTTTTTTAAACATTTCAAATTCTAACCGGTTTGTTGAACCGTGAGCACTCAAACAACAGTATTCAGTATATTCAGGAAATGGTTTCTGAACAATTTAGCACGTATTGAAAAAGTCATAATGGGTGAGTGAGTATTCGAATTTAAAGGGATACGGTTTTGAAGGGACGGGATGGCGCAGTGGTAAGCGTGTTAGTCCGTGGTTTGAATCCCGCCAGAGACTCGGCAATTTTGTTTGCAGTTAGAAACTGTTCTACACGCAGTAAGGTTGACGCTGAATTTCAGGTTTGCTAGTTCCAGGCGATGCTCGGAGGTTTCACCACAGTGCATAGTGCATAGCCATAATGGCGTTGCAGGCCTCCCCAGCAATTATACTAGCAGTTATGATAGAAGTGAAATACTCGTGAAAGCGGCGTTAACCCCAAATCACCTCCCCTTAACTCCATGTTAGTGTTGGTTTCTTCATCGACTTCGAAGTAAGGCTAATACTCGATCCAACAGTTCAAATGTTTTCTTCTCTCAGGAAAGTTTTTTCTCTATCTTTGAATGTAATTGCCTTTGTGGAACACTATTTTGCTATCAATTAGCATTTGATGACAGTCAGAAAATAGTGTTTATTCCTTTATCGCAAAATCATTATTTATTTTAAGATCAATGCATTTAATACTTGCTTTTAAAATGCTTCTTTTTCCCAGTCTGGAAATCAGCGTAAAATGTTCCCTCAAAGTGATGACCGATTTCCTGTCGTTTTCTCCAGTAAATTTGCTTGAGACATTCCATGCAATTTCCGTTATGTAATAAATAAACCCATTTTCAGCTTTTTTTGGTGTTATAGTTACATATGTAATACATATATTCACGCACAAATGAACCTTTCTTCCGATTATTCGGCCACCACTTGACTCAATACCTTACCGTGGTGTGGTGGTTTGCGTGCTTCAAAGACCCCGAGAGCTATGCCAGCCGGAGGTTACATGCTCCTGGTAGGGACGCCCAAGCTGGACAGGTCGAACGGGTAGAAGCCAGACCAAATTTGAGTCGTTCTAAAACCTGTTGTCTATCTCTCACTATGCCTTTCTATCCGTATTTTTCCTCATCCTGTCGATCCCTTTCTCCCTGGTCTGTCCACTCTCTTTTGGATGCTTGTCATCCACGTGTTTAATAACTGAAATATTGTTCAAAGCACGTTAAACCCCAACTCACTCACTCACCCCGATTATTCGAATCCGAGTAACAGGTCATATTACAGTGTACTGACCCTGATTGAGGGCGAAAAGCAGATTCAGTTTACTTTGAAAAAAGAAGCAATGAAAAAAGGTTAAATAACAATGATGAAATTTAATGTCAGAACCTGAAAAAAGCGCCTAAGTTTCACACAGAAAACAAGTAATTTGCGTATGTAAGTTTAATGAATTTTTTGGGGCGGGATAGCACAGTTGTGAGCGTTCGGCTTCGGATCAAGAGGTCCGTGGTTCGAATTCCGTCAGGGGCTCAGCAACCTTATTTGTAGTAGAGAACTGTTCAACACGCAGTAAGGTTTGGGTGCAATGCTACACTGAATGTCAGCGCACTACCACCCAATGTTCGCTAGTTCCAGCCGATGCTCACATGTTCTACTGCAATTTCATAGCTACAATAATGTTGCGGCCTCTCTCCCTGCAATAATACTAGCAGCCGCGATATAAGTGACATACCCGACGTCGTGATACGCTTTAAACCCAAATTAACTCGCCTCACTTACTTATAACTCGTGGAACTGTTTTGACATGTGCACATTGAAGTATAAGTTAAAGGCCTTAATTTATGAAATCTGTAAAAAGTATCATGTATCGCGACTCTACATTTCCGTTACCTATAACTTCAAAAATACAAGAATAAATTTATTATCAAATTGTGTGAAATTATGACATTAAAATGCTACTTACTGTAAGTGCAATTTCGAGACTTTAATGTTCAATTGTCTTTTACATTTCATTGTGGCTGTGGAGAAGTTGGAAATGGGGAAAGTGAAAGCCTCATTTTTGGGGCTTCTCTGCTTTTGCGATGCTCGCAAACGCTCATTTAGTAACTTCCATTTTTAGAAATCTTTCCACCTTACTTAACCCCATTATAAGGGCTCCTCCAAATTCGTCATGTTAAAATGTTTTTCATTTCTGAAAGTGTATTCTCAGTAAACCTTGAGAAGACTTTAACTTCGATTGATTTCGTTTAAATGCGACAGAGCCGTGACAATGTCATGAAGCAGATTGAAATGCCAAAAGATCTAGAAGTAAGATACGATTCAGAGTTCATTGGGTTATCGTTTTAAAATCAACTTTCCAGATACCGTCAAATCTGCAAATTAAATAATGTTTCACTGATTAAATGCGAATCTAAGACACACTTACGAAATAAATCTGAATTGGAATTGGACATAGGTCATAGAAACAAATTAAATCTTCAACGTTCACGATTGATATTAAGAATATCATTAGATGTAATTGACACTACAAGGAGTGTTGAAATGAGAGCCTCGGGACCAATAATGACAATTGTCTGATTGTCTCTGTCTGGAAGACTGGTAATGTAGCAGTGTGATCTGTTTGTCTACCCCCTCCTGGTGTTAGGAGTGATTACTTTCTGTCAAATCCGTCAATCGTGTATGTCGATTTCGCAGAATTTATGTAACAAAAGGTTAAATACTAAATATGTAGAGAGAAAAAACTGCATAATGTCGTACATCAGAAGTGGAATATTAAGCAACGTTTAAAAAAAGGTGTGATTTGGGGTTTAATGCCACTTTCCATAGTATTTCGCTAATCTCAATTATGCTGCGAGAAAGCCATCAACACCATTGTAGCTATGCATTGTAGTTATACCTGCGAGCACAGGATGGAACTTGCGAACAATGGTTAATACTGCGCTGAAATTTAGTGAAGCATTACGCCCAGACCTTCCTGCGTGTAGAGCAGTTCTCAACTGCAGAAAACCTTGTCGAACCCCATGCGTGATGCGAACCACGGATCTTTTGAATGCGTGAAAAACTATGCTATCCGGCCCTAATTTTGAATATAGATGACTCACAAGTCCAATCAGTGTACACTTGTGTTCACGTTTGACCTATTTGGTTAAAGCACTTCATTGTCAAATGACACATTGGTAAGGACCAAATTGTTGGTTACCCATGCAAGGACGACGTATTCCCAATGGAAAGCTTAATGTGTTGTTCGAGGAGATTGATAGATTGACATCCTATCGGTTAAGGTAGTAAATGAACTATTTCTCACAAAGTCGATGAACCCTCCGAGATGTAGACATTACTTTAATGTTAAGGATATAGTGGTGTGAGTTCATTAATTCTCTTGTATTATCGTGATGAAATGTTCATCCGAATAAAAGATTACTTTTACACATTCCTGTATATAACAATCTGTATATCACGCTTTACATTCAGATAATAACGTTAATTACCCTGATATATTACTTTTGATTTTCGATATAATAATGTTATTTTTTTGGATTATGAAGCCATTAATGATTCTAGAATGAGATAAATCTCCCTACGTGGAAAGAAAAAGAAACCAAAAAGTGTTAAGCCAAACTTTGCCCTGAAACATTAACAGTTCATTTATAAGAATGACTTAGAAATTACAAAATCTACAGATTGTGAATGATTAAATTATTAAATTAATGTTCATGATTTTGATAAGAAATTTTTCAACATTAGCCTCAAAAGCACAATAATTACAAATTTCAGGCATGTAATGAAACACATCACATCAGTTTGGTAATTTTAATTGTCATGCTGAAATTTACAGTAATAGAATGGAATAGTTACAATATTCATTTTGCATCGTTCTATAACTTTATAAAAACGAGTTAAACATAAACAATAGTCATTACTTAATGTTTCACCCTTGGGAAAAAAAAGTATTCAAGATACGGATAGGACAAACTTGCTTATGGAATTACAATTCAGAAGAAACATTCTTAACAAGAAGAAGAAGTTATTCAAGATGAGTTGGTGAGGAATGAATGATTAAATTCGTTTATTGGTATACAACGTCTTTATTTTGGGACTATTACGTTTCGACATAGATTCTGATGTCAAGCAAATGATACGTCCCATGGTTGAAAAAGACATAATTAGTATGTAAGTCTAAACGTCGCCTTCTAATAATATAGAAGTTGTATGTCAATAGAATATTGCCTTTATTCTTTTTCTAGTTAATCAAAAATATATTTGACTAAACGACGGGAGCACTATTGCATTGGATCAGAATCTTTTATCATGATGAACTTTTTGCTGCTATTAAAAAGGCTCCTCCGGACTTACACTGGCGGAAGGCTGACTCGAATTGCTGAATGGTATTTTGATAAATGCAAAATATTAATCAACTATTCATTGACATGAACGAATAAAGAACCTTCTTATTTTCTGCAAACAAATAAAACGCTTGAAGTCGATCTAGAGACAAAGCTATTCGTACAGTATGTGTGGACTGGCGTACTGATTTGTTATGATCTAGATATCATTGACTTTACCAAATGCATACTGGTTATGCGAATGCTTCAAACACATAAAAGGTTTTATTTTGTCATGGCATTCGAATGATTTCCAGATTCGAACAGGGATCGAGTTGATAATATAATGGTTACACTCTTAACAAGGAAACATGTAATCAAAAAGGGTGCAAGCTAAAACAGAACCGGGAAAAAACGGCACCAAACAGCTTTGGCGAAAACGGAACCAAATTTGCGAAAACGGTACTATATTTACTGGCGCAAAAGGAACCATTTATGGCACAAACGGACCCAATAACAAGATGAATCGGAGCCTGGCATTAAAAAACCTAATAAATAACAAATTTATTTATATATTATATAATTATTATGATACTACTACTACTACTACTACTACTACTACTACTACTACTACTACTACTACTACTAATAATAATAATGATAATAATGATAATAATAATAATGATAACCAAATATATTAATTAGAATCCTCATCAGCTTCTGAAGAATATGATAAAAATAGGTATTCAGGGCGCTGTCGACGTAGCCCTTCTAGGGGATCACAGGGTCCTCAAAGCTATGCGTTATAATCCCCATTAACAAAGAAGTTTGTACACTAGGGTTTTGACTCCTAGGCCTCTTGCGTCAGGAGAAATGAAAATTGGTTTTCCTTATTAGGGGTAGCAGGGTCACCAAATCTTAAAATTAAATTCCCCATCAGCTAAGGAGTCTGTTTTCATGGTATCAGGTTTTAAATTAAATAGGTTTACAGCTAACACACTCTCTTGGTTATATAGACCTATCATTTGGGTTATAATGTTATGATGAATGTGCTTCAGTCAGAAATTGCATTTTTGTCAGTTTACAATGTCTTCGCTCTAACTTAACCTTTTATTGAATTTGTTAAAACGGGACAAAGCCGTGACATTGATTTTAAGCGGATTACAATTAGTCAATTGAAAGGCCTAATGAGATGAGATACGTTTCAGAGTTCATCGGGTTCTCTTTGTAGATAAAAACTCCAATTTCTTATACAAAGTCAATCTATCACTTATCAATTGTGCACCAAAGGCCCCTCAAGTAACAGTAACAGTGATCTCGACAGAGCTAATAGAAACAAATCTTTACGTTCACTGACTGATGATAAGAATGACATTACGTGTCACTGAAATGAGTGTTGAAATGAGAGCCTCAGAACCGATAATGACAATCGTCTTATTATCTCTGTCTTGATGACTTGAAATTCAGCTACTCTTCTAAATCTCGGTTCGTCCTTTGTTCTCGACACGTATTTCTTCGTTATTAATGTATCTGATGGAATGGTTTAGTTCTGTACAGAGCTGAAATAAATCATCTTCTTTGACAACGACTATCACTAGGTTCACGTGGTGTTAAGTGCGAAACTGCAATGTGTGCTGATCATGGTCTACATTGTGGTACGTGAAATGTGAAATTGTTACAAGTCAAACCAGCCAAATATAACTAATAATAAAATGTATTTATGATAACAATTTAATTGATAATAAGCAAAAAGTTTAAAGTTACGATATTAACTGGTACAAATAGGTTATATAATATCAAATGTTTCAAAACTCGAGCTAAAAAAGGTAATAATCACCAAGTCCTTGACGAAGTGGCAGTGATGGATTGAGTCCTGACCTTCATGGACATGACTTGATAAATTCGGCTGTAAACAGTTTCCAAAAGTGTGGAGAGCAATGGCGCAGCAGAATGATCGTATGTCAATTGTAGAACACCCTGCTAAATCAGCGTATATGAATCCGCTCTTGCTCTTTCCAGATACCCTGATCTCCTTCAACCTAAAACCCTCGTTTCGCTAACTAGGTAATCAGCCTTCCAAATACCCTCTCTTTCAAACTAAAGGTCTCGTGTCGCTAGCTATCTAACCAGCCAATGAGACGACTCGCTTTCAGCAACAGCGGCACAACCCGGATGAAAAAATGCGTTGAGTTCAAGCTAGTAGCTTCAAGCTCCTTAAAAAACGACATTTCATTGGCTGAAAAAATAACAGGTGAGCACAGCCACGAATATCAAGCCGCCAACCATACGAAGGATATATCCCAAAAGAGATCAGGGTATATGGAAGGAGCAAGAGCGGATTCATATATGCGCTGATTTAACAGGAGGATTGTAGAAAACCAGGTTGAACAAATGTATGGTATGAGTGTCTACAATAGCTGGCCCCATTTATAGATCACAAGATTTCCAACCTTTCCCCTTCAAAGAGATCAGGGGGACTAGAAATACATGGAAAGAAAAGGACTTTGAAGACGAAACAACTTAGAATAACCTGATCTACGTATTTCAAACATGTAAGTTTGTGGCCAATTGAACAGTACAACACTGTTACACAATGGTAGACATTTACACAATCACATTCTCATAACAATTGCCAGCAACCAAAGGTTAAGGACAAGGGAAGTAGCTCACCTCAAACTGTTGCCATAAGCGGCGAGGGTAAAATTACAGTGTCAGAAAAGATAAAAACGTTTTTACATATTAAAGAGCCACTCCGTGATTTTCATAACATATCATTTACCTTTGATACGAGCCTAAATGTCATATGAGGTGATATAAAATCAAAACATCTTTATTTTTCATGTCCAAAAGACATATATATGACAAATACTGGTTTTCCATGACGATCTAAAAACAGCCTTATAAATACACAGAGGTGTAGTTATCACGTCCAGTACACACGGATACTAGTTATATAAACTAACAAACACTATCAACTCCTAACTGCCCTCCTGGTTTTTTTTGATAAGTCTCCAAAATTATGTTAGACTATTTGACGCGCGCCACTGTCCGGTTTTCGATCATATTTACGATGTTCTACCTTCTTATTGTCACTGTGAAAAATCAACAAGCTTTAAAATTTGTCTATTTGGTAACAGTCGTTACCTCGTGACCAAATGACACCATTGATTAAGTTTGGTATATTTGACTCCAACAACTCACGGAGGGGCTCTTTAAGGCACAACAAAAGTAAAATATAAATCAATACAAATGACTCTTGCAAATATCTGTGAATTTAAACCATGATGCTGGATAAACACTTGTAACAAATGTGGTAAATTCAATTCATTGTCAAATGACCTATTGAAGTGGACCAAATTGTTGATTATTCATGCAAGGATATTGGAAAGCTAAATCTGTTACGGTGAGAGACGATTGATGGTTTGACACTCTCACAGCTAAATAATGTATTGCTTCTCATAGATCAGGTCAATGAACCTTACATGAACCATTTCAGAATAATTGGAGTGATACGATTTTCATCTGAGTACAATATGCTTATAAATTTTTCGTGATAAAACAGATAAAATTGCTGCTACATGTTATTAAACTCAAAAACTTAAAAGATGATTCTAGCCAATATATTTTTCATTATAATCTAACGATGAAGCTGGAAACAAAAAACATGCACTGAGAGTAGTTACAGTTTATATTGTTGCTTTCAGAAGTATTCATGGACTTATGACTCATATTACGTTGAAGATATAGCAAGAGATATTACTTACGAGAGCAATCGTGTTACGGTTTATACTTTTACTACGAGGCAATATACTCCTTTAAGATATTAAGTCATGCAAAAAGTGTTCAAACTGTGTTTTTGGAGGGTAATTCGCCTTTGCTTGAAATTAGAATGTGTGTAGTTCCCTTCAATCAGCAGGAGAAGGCCATATTCGTGCCTGTGACCAACTATGTGTACGATACGAGTGCTTAAATGTCAGTATATCCTTCGCTCTCACTCAGGAAATATAAATATTGAGGTACCCGTGTCGTGAACATAGTATATAAAGATCTTTCATCCTATGCTTAATTTTTCATTCCATTGGAATCATGTATGTTTATGTTTAAAACATCGTAGTAATATTATCACGGTTAATTCGTTAGTTTCTTTCAATTATAATTGGTAGCATACATCATTTACTTGGAGTTATCTAACCGGTCCTTTAACACAATGGAATGAATGTACACAAATGTGAGAATTCTCGACGTCACTGTACAATATGTACAACAATCTTGTATGTACCCAAAAAGTAAAGAAATGTAATTGATAAATATAGTCGCAAGCGACGACGACAGGATTCAGCGCTGTAAAAGCACATTCAGTACAAACATAGTCATGTTAGCAATCAACCCTGAAAGTTTCATGAAGATTGGCTCACGCATTAGTCCACAGCAGCATGTTTTATGTGACCAAGTTTCGTAACCAAACTGCGATTATTGCAAAGAAGTTGATAATGCTAAAAAACCATGACACATACGAATTCGTCATGATTTACTTTTTTGTTTGAATTGATATTACGCTTCTTTCAAAACAAGTTTCAAGTCTCTAAGTCAATTTTGAAAAAATACCCCATGTTAATTTTGAAAAAGGTATTTTTCCCGATTTTGATCGATTATTGTGAACGAAAATGACTGTTCGCGACCAATGTTTTTATTGATTTGTAAAGTGCCCATAGTGGTTTCACATTCCTGAGAAAATGGTGCAGTTGTGAGTCTAACTTTTTGAGTTATCGCCCCTTAAACATGCTCACATGTGCTAAGTCGCCCGACTTCGAAGGGTTGCTAAATAAAAAGTATTAAACTTTGAGCAAATATTTCACTAACTTTTTCTCCTCAGTACTTCAGCTACAACATATGTAACTTTCAGCTCTGAGATGCTAGTATCTTCGGAGAAGAAGATTCTCAAAGGTGCGTGGGGTCCGAAAATTTCAAAAAGTCTAAAAAAGTAATATGGCGGCGTAAGTATGCATGCTACGAAGTCGCCATGATTTACTTTTTTGCTCCAAATGTAATTGCCTATCGTTTAAAAAAATTTTAAGGTCTCTAAGTGCATTTTGAAAAAAAATCCCATGTTAATTTTTGAAAATTTGAGTGGTACTGTGCCTTTAACGCTTAATCCGATTAAGCCCAAAAGCTTATTAGAACCCCTTCTCATGAAATTCTACCAGTCTGCGAAGTTTGGCTGTTGTAGCTTTAGCGGTTTGGGCTAAATCGGGTCCACAAAATCGGTGGAAAAAAAAAAAAAAAAAAAATAATAAAACACGCCAATAACAATAAGGATTCAGCAAAATTGCTGAATCCTTAATAAATCAGAGTATATGAAATACATGTGGTATGAAGTATTGTAGTTTACATTAAGTTAAGTTCATGACGGTAATAACATTAAAAAATGATACGATATTATGAAATATAAATCAAAATGTGTTGTGTTGAGGCTGAGAGCTAGATATATTATGATACAGATGATTCATTCCTACTTTTTTATGGGAAATGTGAAAGCTGATACATGATTTAATATTCGTTTATTTTAAAATCTTTTATAGTTAAAAGGATAACTATGACATAATGTTTTATGTAAATAATTCTGTAAATAATGTTATGCAACGGAATGTTATTATAATATAAAAATTGCCAAGGTAAATGTGATAAAGCAATTTTTTGAGAGCGGATTCATCTACGCTGCTTTAGTTGGATGTCTTCTTCTGTGAAAACAAGTTTTATACAACGAATACGAAGACATAATCAAGGGGCTAAACATAACATAAAAACAAAAGAATACCATTAATGTGAATTGAGGTTTTGATAAGATTACACTGGTGATATATTATGTTTTCGCTCAAGCTATGTTCGCTTTTGGCTTCAGACCAAAAGGTCCGGGTTTCGAACGGTCTCCTTTCGAATCCCGCCAGGGGCTCATCATCACTCTGCAACATAGAACTGTTCTACCTCAATCCGTAACCACATTAGTGTTTCGGGCTTTCTCCCTGCAATAATACTAGTAACTGTGATAGTAGTGAAATACTTTTGAAAACGATGTTAAAACCAAAATCTCTCAACCTTATATAACCATATGTTGTTTATCCCAAGGTTACTTAAGTTAAATTTACATGAAGGCATTCACAGAAAAGAATAGAAAACGTTTTCCCGCATTGGTATAATCTTCCAAATGATTTAGGAATAAAGAAGATTAAACTGCAGAGAAATCGACGATAATCAAATAATAAAGTCACGATTACACGATTCCGGATGAGTTCTTTCAAGGAAATGTTCCTTGCGATTCATCTTTGTCATTGATTTGATAACTGCGTGTCTGTCCTTGTAATAAAGTAAAATAAATTATGTGAAGCCTAAAAACGTGCTTTGAAATTAAAATCAAAAGTCAAATGAACGTTTGGCATCAATCTTGCCCGACACGTCAAGTTTTAAAGAAACGTAACGTAAATATATATTTTACGTACGACTCCTGGTTGGTATTATGTACTGTATTTGGTTTAAACTAATATTTGATATTTTCCGTGAAATTCAAGTTACAATTTCCTTATTTTGTCGAAGAATGTTTACTTCGAAAATGGGTTTACAATGCTAAGGAAAACCATTTCATATTGTGTATCAAACGATATTGAAATGTCTAAGTTTTCAATGAAATGAAGCAACACAAGTTCACAATAAATTCTTATGTGTATATATATATATTATGAAATAGCTAAGGAAAGTCCTATATTGTTATGAATAAAGTTTAAGCTAATAATTGACTAAACTTTAAAATAAGACTCTTCCCATTCCATTTAAATAACACGCATTCATCTGAAAATATCCAATATATTAGAGGTTTTAAAATTAACAATTTCCGTGTATAATTGCAGAAAAACATAACAAAAAAACGTGAGTTTACTGAAAGATGAAAACAATATATGATCGTAAAGTCAAAATAGCACAGACATGTGAAAGGTACAGTCACTGAATTATCTCTCTTTACAAAACGACCGCCACGTAAGCATTAGTAACTGTTCTAATTGCTGTTATTTAGCCAAGAGAGCATGGGCAAATAAATATATGAAAAGCATCGATATATTGCAATACGTTTTTCAATGCAATTGTTTTATATCAAAATATATTGTCATACGGAAATGAGGAGCGATACCCATCATCAATCTGCACTGAGAAAAAAAATCGATAATCAATCGCAAATCAGCCATGCAGCAAGAAACATAAACTATCATTTCTGTAACTTGATACAGACCCTGCTCTTCATTAACATAGTATAGTTCTACTCAAGAAACTGTGTTAAACTGTACAATTTTCTGTAAGGTTCAAGCTTCTCTTCGTCATCCAATCATCTACGATGTGCTTGTTTTAATTTGTAATGAGTATGTATTACAACAGTGATCGTCAAAGTATCGAGGTCATGCATCATTTTATCTGTATATACTTTTGCTTTTTTCAAAATGTCCGTTATATCAAATTAACTTCCTCCTGGTTAGTGCCAACTACCCCACCCATCATTCATATCATGGATTTCTCTACTATTTCTGGTGATGCCAACATGTTTGTCGATCAAGACGTGCTCCGTTTGCATTGATGTATCAATCATGCTTGAACTCAGGTGACCACCTTTATACTGGTGTATAGCATGAAGGAGCGTCACCAAAGCGTCAATCATATCATGATGAAAGGCTTATTTTCTGAGAAAGAAACTTTTAAGATGTATTTGTATTTTATACAAAGTTCGTGACAAAGTCCGGAGAACAACCTGCTACGTTAGCGTATATTAATCAGCTCACGGTCCTTCCTAGTACCCTGATCACTTTCGAGCTAAATCCTTCGTATGGCTGGCGGCTTGATATTCGTGACTATGCTCATCTGTTATTTTTCCAGTCAATGAAATGTCGTTTATTAAGAAGCTTGAAGCTACAAGCTTGAACTCAACGGATTTTACCATCCGGGTTGTGCCGCTGTTGCTGAATGCGAGTCGTCTCATTGACTTGTAAGATAGCTAACGATACGAGGGTTTTGGCTTGAAAGAGATCAGGGTATTAGGAAGGAGCGAGAACGGATTCATATACGCTGATTTAGCAGGATGGCGTGCGTAGAGTGGGTCAATTGTATGGTATGGTTTTCCAATCGAGGGTCTCTACTCATGTCAATTAATTCAAACTGGAAACTAAAAGGAGGACAATAGCCATTTCACATTACCATTATGTGTTTTATTCCTGAAGCTCTTGATTAAACTCATCATCAAATACTCAGAGTATTTGTTCTAAGGAAAACATACCCTTAAACCATTCACGGCTAGGAAACAGCACTTGTGGGTAAACTTGGTATGTGTGCATTAACAATGAAACAATTATACAATAACGTTTATTATTCCTCATTCATTGGTCGAAAAATGGAATATTCGTCAATCAATTTGCCTAAGAGTATATTTCTTATTGTAAAGTGCATTTGGATCTCCCAATTGCAAGTTCTTACTTTTAAAAAATTCGAATCCATAGTTATTTAATCTGATCAACAGTATGATAAAATATATGCCCTTAAACACAGTTTTTACTCTTCCTATACGATTGAATGTTACGCATTTTTAGATTGTGGTTATTTCTCGTGTTTAGTGTTTGGATTATAATTGTTTACCTCAATGGGATAGAAGCGCAGCGTGCACATAGCCATTACTTTGTTATGAAATCGAGCGGACGTGTAGCTCCAGATAATTGATATTGAATAACAATATAGCAATAATTTTGACTTGACTGTCATTGTCCCGTTTGTAATAAGATAGGATATCTTAATTACACGAGTATAGATATCAGTACTTTAATATGTGGATGTTGCGAAATGAAAAGACCGAATTACGACGGGAGTGCCTAAAGATTAGTGTTTACCGAGCGAGAGCGAAATAAAAATGAACCTCTGAACATAGGCGAATTACCCGTCGTTGTCTCGTTTTGAACGCAACGTCATAGTCAAACTGTAAACCATTGTTTATGACATGACGTCACAATGACAAGGAAGTTTTGTCCTACGGCATCGTATGGAAAATATGAACCATATACCCCATAGGTAATAAAATATAATGTCATTTTATTTAATCAGTATGTTTTAAGATTAGTAAGTGATAGCGTCTTTTTACGTCATTTTACTTAAAGAGCCACTCCGTGAGTTGTAAGAGTAATATATGCCAAACTTAAGCAATGGTGTTATTTGATCGCGAAGTATCGACTGTTACGAAAAAGACACATTGTAATGCTTATTGGATTTTTACAGTGACAATATGAAGGTAAAACGTCGCAATTATGATCGAAAACTGGACAGTGGCGCGCGTCAAATATTCAAACGTAATTTTGGAGACTTATCTAAAACAGCCAGGAGGGCAGTTATGAGTTGATAGTGTTTGTTAGGTTATATAACTAGTATCCAAGTATATCGGACGTGATATCTACACCTCTGTTCATTTATAAGGCTGTTTTTAGATTTTCATGGAAAACCAGTATTTGTCATATATTTGTCTTTTGGACATGAAAATTTAAGATGTTTTGATTTTATATCACCACATATGACATTTAGGTTCGTATCAAAGGTAAATAATATGTTATGAAAATCACGGAGTGGCTCTTTAATGCTAAGAGATGCATCTCGACATTTTCAGTAATGAATCGATGTATAGATACCTTTGTCACCTATGTATTTATAATAATTACAATATTTATTGAGTTTACTCAGTTTATTCAGTGCAGCTCATTCATGCAACACTAAGTCATTTTTAGCAAATATTATCTGAAAAAATTATGTGTCTCTTTGATACCCGACTCAATCTAAACCTCAGAATATCAAGAAAATTTAAACATCTGGCTAGCTTCTTCCAAGTTCGGCGTCGTGATTTCTGCAAAATTCAGATTGCGATATAAAAAGAAATAATAATATTATTAGTAAATAAATATCTGTTGTGTTGATATATGTGCCGAGGCTTGAGTAATATGCAAGTATGATATTATTCATGGGAGGTTTAAAGTTAGGAGTAGCTTGTTTTAGCTTGTCGATGCGTTAACAAATTAATGACCGAAAACTTATATATAAATCAAAAAACGTATTTTATCAATCTGAATTCTGCTTTTCATAAAACGTGAACTTAAATAACAAAAAATCCGTCATAAAAACATTTTGAAAAGGATTTCACGGGAATTTGAACAGACATAGAAATATAAGTGTCGTGTATGTATGAAAATAGGAGTACTTCTTGACAAAACGTGTCTTTCCCAAATGATCAAAGTCGCCATTTTCCGACAGCAGTGTTGTGTTCTTTCTTTTGAAAATGTAGGGTCGTGTCATTTATATGTCGAATATGATACTTCATTACCGTTTTGTATGTTTCGTAAATTATAGTTCATTTATTATATATCACACCGAGTCCAAGTCCTTCTATCTCTGACCATGATACAGACACACTAAAACCTCCACATCCGCCAAAGTGTAGTTCAGTGTCAAAAAAGTAGTCCATTGGCAATGTTTGTCCATTTTCCAACTGAGTGCTTGATGTTCGCCAGTGAGACATTATTCCACTTGTCGGGAGGCTGCTGCCAGGTTTTGTTGGGTTTACATTCTCTGGGTTGACAAAGAAAGTGAAATAGGAATTCGGGGTATTGTCACAGTTACTGAAAGTTTTATCAACACCATTTGCTTTGTAGCCTTGAACAGTGTGCTGGGATATCTCGGATTTAGGGACAAACCCTAGGTAAGTATAGTCCCCAAAGATACGATTGTTTGGCCGTGTGTGGGAGCCATATTCATTCGCATAAATACCAAGGTCAAGGTCAGAAAACTCAGACGTCTGGGCCAAGGTGGACACATATTGCGACCCCGTGTTTTCCATGTAAACGACGTTGACCTCAGATTTCGTGTTGTAGTGAACTGCCATTTCCGTTGTTGTGAGCTTCATGACTGCAGACTTTGAAAAGAAGGTTATGATTTTGTGGCTCTGAAAAGAACACCAAGCTTTGATTTCGTCGTTGGTTTTTGTAAGAAACGTGTACTCCCCTGTCACACTTTTGGGATTGTGTAGTAGAACATCGTGACAATCTGAAATAGAGAATATGAAACTAGTTTGAAAGGCATTTCGAAAAACAACCATTATTTTTCATCATGTCCTTAATTCGAAAAAAAGTGGTAGCGTACCTTATTATCATGTATACTCAAATAAGATTAAACCCTAAAATGAATCCATTCTCATATATGTTTTGTGTAACTGTATTTCTTTTGCTTTGAAAAAGTGAATATTGAAACTCCCGCAAACCTCAATGTTTGGCTATCTTAAGCTTTGCCCTATATATACCTGAACTTATTAATTAAATATGAATATCAGCGACAGGTTACTAGCTATTAATGACTGTTGAAGATTTTATAATTTAAACATGTTAAAAAAAAATCCGAATTACAAGGTATAAATAGCCTATTGAGGTATATACCTTGCGAGGGAAGGTCAGGTCTCGCAAGAGAATAACATGACATACTTGCAAGATACAGTTCGCAGTATGGTCCAACGAAAGCAGGAGGACAGGAACAGGAACCGTTGCCAAGAAGGGTTCCACCGTTTGTACAAGAGGTTATCTGGAAAGTGGGGTATCATATTACATTTTCTCATCAATACATTGCTCAAGTCATAAAATCATTAATATCTGTTCCAACACGAGAAGTTTTCGGGATTCCCGCAGATTACACTAGCGGCAAAACATTTTACCGTAAACTAGCTTTCAAATTTCTAGCCAATGGAAACTCTTCTTGAAAGAAACGCTTGCATGCTGTCACCGAATCAAATGCCATTATTCTGGACGTATTCTGTTTAGAAGACCCGGATTGCAGTTCACAGTCGAAATCATTCTATTTTCCCAGAAGCATTCGGGACTCACCAAGGCTTTGCAAATGATAGTTTTTTAATTTTCGTCGCTGAAACTGATGTTTCATCCAATCAGGCATCTCCCTGTCGAGGCTTAGGAGAAGTCGTATTAAAACAGAGGTTAGTTCAGTTCAGTTCATTTATTACGTATAAATGGCCATGAGGCCAACAGTACATGTGAAAAAATATGATACATATACAATCGCTGCGCCACTTACAAGATTATTTTAACTTCTAGACAGAGGTTAGTATGTCTCATTCAATGTCGTATTAGATCATTCGTTAGTGTAGTCCATTTTGTGTTTAGTTTCCTATGCATGGAGGGAATGAATGAATCAGTATTAATATTTCAATGTAGACATTCGAATTTGTTTACAATGAAAGACCAAAATCAAACGTTCATCTGTTACACGTTATGTTACATGTATTTGATACGTCACATGTATCAAGGGTCAAGCCAGCGATAATTGTACTGGTTGATAAGTAGACTGGGTTCCGCATTATCTGTGCAAGTCTTTTTTTTGTTTTCCAAATGACTTTTATGGACTGGAAATTTTTTTTCAGTGGAAACCTTTTATTATAAATTTGAAATTAAAAATTTGACTATGGTGTGATTTGTCTATCTAAAAAATATAGACTGTGTTTTCAAGGTTAATATTTCACCAAATTCAAAGCATCTTTCTGAGAGTCATATTTCAATCAATTCATAATTGGATAAGAAGTACTACAAAACCGATCTTAAATAATTATCGCTTAATTTTAATTTGCAGCATATGAAAATGAGGAGACGTACAACGCTAATCCGGTAAATATGCCATAGGGGTATGATTAAGCCAATTCTCGGAAGGAAGGTTGTTTTAGTTATAATAATCAAATTTCAAAATGTTATGAACCGAATCAAGAAACCAGTTTTCATGATTTGATATAGAATCGTGAAACATTTCCTTCTTAGAGTCATATTCTTTATAACAATACGTATACATTACCTTATGAAAGATGTAGCAATCGTTGTCGTCATAACCACATCGGTATCCAACAGGCATATTATACACTTTGCACACGATGATACCGTTTTTCTGACAGTCACGTGACCTAGGACAAGGAACACCGCAAGAGGATCCACAGGTCACGTGATTACAATTTGGGTCAAATCGAAATGAAGCTGTGAGGTTGTCGTAACTGATTCGACACTTCAAGCTTTGTTGAAACACAAGAGTAGATGCTTCAGTTGACATGACTGACAGCAAGCATAGTGCCTTTAGAAACAAAACTTCGTTGATATGCGAAAATGGTTTCCTTTGAAAATCCATGGTGTAAATGCAATAAGCAGATTCAACTAGACCGTGTTTTCTGAAAATGTAACAATAGAGAAATGTTAGCTTAAAACCAGTTAAAAACACTACCTGAAAGCTAAAGGGGAGGTAGCACGTTTTTAGGAAATTTATATCTTCAAATTCACCCCATGTTTATGCAGAATACATCATCTTCAAAGAGATTATTCATGGCCATTGATTATCAAGTATCAATCAAAAACTGTTTGCGGCTATTGTATTGTGAACACCATTTTCTAGTAAAAGGAAGGGAAACGAACTTTCTTTAACAAAACTGGTTACGTTCATTTGAAAACTGCCCTTTTGGAATAAAAAAGATGTAACTCGAATTATTAACATTTATTTTTGTTTTCATGAGCACTTTGTTTACCTTAAAACAACTACAACCCCCTCAGTGCAAACAGGCAACTAACAACACCCATAACCAATAATCAATAATGAATTGCGCAATGACGGTTTTGACATTCACGCTAACAATAGGCAACAGCTATTTATCAGAATCAAAATGACTTTTATTGATTCAACTAAAATGGACCGCACCGATAGGCTATTCATATTTTATAGTTTCAATGAATTTAGAAAAGATCTGAAACGAAGTAATAGTTGATTTAACACGTAATAATCATCCTACCATCCTCGTGCTTCAGGTAAAAGAGTTAAAGAGGCACAGAGTATGATGTTGGAGTAAAAAATGTCAAACTTTATAATTGGTCTTGATTTATCGAGAAGTAGTGTTTTTTTCGGAAAAAAGAATCCTAATAATCGGCATTGCAGCAAAGTGACGATAGTTTAAAGTCGCGTTTTGAAATAGAAAACTGGACAATGTCGCGCGCCGGTGACTGAAACGTAATTTTGGATATTCATTTGCAGCAGACACAAAGACAATTATGGGTTGGTAGTGCTAGTTAGGTCATTTAACTAATATTCACGTAAATAAGACACATTATTTCGACTTCTTACCATTTTATTTATCATGTTTCGATTATCATTTAAAATACAAAAATATCATATTTTTGGCATTTTAGAGATAAAAACGCAAGTTTAGGGGAGGGGGGGGGGGTGGCGGGGGCGATTTGAACTTTTTTTAGGACGATGATTTAAGCCACATTTGATATTCTAATTTACTCTGTGTCCCTTTTAGTCTATACTTTTTAGCTCATTTGCTTTTTGGCATGGCATAGCGTCCGGCGTTCATCCGTTAACCTTTCGCTATTACATGTTCTTTCCCAGGAAAATTGAATCAGGAAATCTGACATTTTGTGTGCAGACTTCTTCTTCAATGAGGTTAATTAATTATAGATCTCGTAACCCTGTGGCCCCTATTAAAGGCCACAAGGGTCATGACCTAAAAAACTGTTTTCATCCTCCTCTCCAGAAGCAAGAGGCCTAAAGCTGAAACTTTATGACTTCTCAGCTGATGGGAAATTTAATTATTGGATATGGCGATCCTCTGTCATCTCATATTGTGACCCTGTGACTATTTATGAAATACATAATAGATAGCCTGATGAGGCACCGGGCTTCTTTTTGCAAAAACGCAATGGGGTAGAGCGGACAAGAATCTCCTATATCGGCAAACATTAACACTAACCCTTGCATTCTGCAATGCCGCGGTTACAGAAACAAAACGTGGAAATATACTTCTGGTGCAGAAAGTGGTCTGGATCGGGAAAAGTCAGTTCATTAAACGACTGCAGAATTCATTATTTTCTGTCGCGGAATTTTCTCATTTTGGTAGTTTGAAAATGTTTGTTTGCGTACAAAATTATGTGTGGTCACACCAAAACAAACTGAGATACTAATCACAAAGTATATCTTAAACATTTCAAGATTAACATTCACAATTTTATCCTTTCAAATCAGTAATGAAGCAGTAAGCTGTTAATAGAAATGTTAGAAAAGTGTATAAAATGAGGTATTTTACCAATTTAAGATAAATTTCCAGTTTTTCAAGTTAGGTAGTTCAGGTAAAATGGGATGCAGAAAAGACCTCAGTCTACCCGAAAAACTTTATAGTCCTTCGCGAGGGAGTGACTAACTAATAACTGCATAGTTGAGGATAACTGCAATTACTGCAATGTTACAAATTAATAGAGTTGACCAATAATTTTCTATGTCAGTTGAAAGCCAACCTATTTCAACTTTTTCAAGTAAACCCTACTTCAAATTAAGAATTACTCATACCACTTTTTGTGTAATGGTAAGGAAAAAATTCACTTTGGTCAATGTTGGTCCAGGATTGCCATTATTACCAGCTAACATATATCATCAATGATAATGCAATTCAATTTTTATAGAACGTTTTTTGGGCCCTTTGAACTTTTAACAAACATTACACTACATTCTTCCTATTAAAATGATAATACATATAAGCAATAAACAATGTCAATATTCGCATGGTTTTTCAGAAAAAACATCGTGAGATAAGACTTACCAAACTTTACAATCGCTCTCCACCTAAGCAGTCCCTTGTTGTTTGTCCACTGCTTGTAACTGAACGATGACATCGATCGCAAGAGCGGAGTAGAAATCATTGTGTTTACGCTCTTGATCTGTTTGGCTGATACTTTCGTCAATGACTGGAGTTCGTTGAAAATATCACGAGAAGTTTTCTTTGCTCTACTTCCCTAAATGACGAGTGCATTATATTTGAAGCATATATCTATATCTATATAAGTATTGATGCGGGAAATTGAAACTATGATGGCGCTTATAAAAATATCGAAACTTGTACTCAAATGAGTCAGATCTTGAACTTTTAATATATTTTGCCATATCAGACTTTAACATCGTACATGATATCACTTTGTTTTACTTAGGAAAAGATGAAAAGTGTAACACACTTTAGTTCAGCAGCTGTAATTGTTACTTCGTTCCAGAGTTTCATGAGGACATTTGATATTGTTGCGATTCCTGAACGTTAAAAGAATACAAACAATTAGCATACACGCTACTCCATATACAGAAGGCTCTGGATAAATCAATTATGAGAACATAGAGTTATTGTCTAGATGTTGTTTGTTGTTAATGCGGACTGACACTTTGACAAATGGTTGTCTTCCTGATGACACCATGGCTACTTCTACCAAGTTATAATCAATCATTAAAATGTTCAGTCAATAACTAATGACACTGAGGCAGTCTTGAATAGAGGATAATAATGTAGTGAGACAATGCTACAGTAAACATAACATCAATTGCGCTTACACGTTATGGTAGGTAATGGGTGTTTAGTAACATACGACCATTAAAAATGAAGGAAACAGGACATATTTTCTCTTGATTAATTAACACGGGTGTTTCATCCCTTTTTCATTTTATGTAAACCATGTTATTGATACATAACCTGTATTGGCATATAAAGTTTTCGGAAATAAATATTTATTTGATTATTTTTTTATTCACGTGTTTGTAAACAGTATGAACTTGCAATTTAAAACTTCATGGATCACCAAGGAATTGGATAAATATTGAATGAGCCCCTAAAACATTTTCTTCAGAGGGTCAAACATCTCATAACTCAACCCAATCATCGATTAATCAAATGACAATCACATTTATGTTAGGAAAATGGATTCGCATAGCTTAACTGAACATGACACGTTTGTTTTACAACTGCTTCTGTCAATCAAATACATCATCTTGCATTTGTTAAAATTATATTTGTCTCTGTGAGATAACTTAAACTGGCCAAAAACCTAAGAAAAAAATTAAAAAGCCCCTTAATATATAGTCATGTATATCACTGGATGAAGCTTTCACTGGTTTTTCCTAACACTTAATTTATTATCAACATTTCAAAAGTACATTTATGATTTCGAAATTTGTTTTTGTCTTTGTGAATTTTATTTATGATCGGTTAAAGAATATTGTTTAGCTTTAAATATCTTCCCTTTAAATTACATATTTCACTCGAAAGTTCAGTCACACAAATATTTCAAGATGAAGTTAGATTTAAAGATTATTTATCGTTAATTACCTCATTAGCTCATCGAATTGCAATATGTAAAATCATGCACTAAACATACTTAATAAAACAGGTACATGTAATACACGAATTCTCCAGCCCATAATTGTGTTATCACGTCTCAAATAAAAACAAAAAGTCATGAAACAAAGTTTGTGATCGTCAAGGCTATTTTACTAACTAAAGTCAATAATGTTTTGGGTCGGACTCGGGTGAGATCAATATGCTTTTCTGTCGACTCTCATGTGGCCGCCTTCCGACCAATCGGATTGTCGAAAAAATAAGCTTGCACAATAAAGCATATATCAATTATAGATTAAAGTTCATATACACGACGTTAATGTTGGCAAGTTCATCATTGATAATCATTAGTGCTCATATCTCACAATTATCTTGGTTTGCTTGATATCCACATTGTTGAAATGTCCTATATTACATTCCACAAACTAGCAATAAAAATCAATATTTAATTTTGAATACTATCAGAATAATTGATAAAAACTTGAGGCGTCTAAGTACATGTATATGTATTTCAAAGCTTTATATCATCCATTACGGTTTACCCAATGTCGATTGAGACACTTGTCTCTGTCATTGAAGAGGATAAATTGTAAAACGTACTGAAAAAATAATTCTTTGGATATTGAGTTTTGATGAAAAATATAATAGATCTTACAGAATATAAAAGAATAATGTCGCATTGATTATGAAATAGGACAGATCAAACAATCGAATTGTTCCTTCTTTCTAAAGATTATATTGAAGAGAAGAACTCAATGCTTGTTCATCCATTATTGTTTTGTGGTGATATGTGGTTCTGTCAATAGCTCACTTGACAGCTATCAGTGTAGTTAAACCCCGAATGGTTGGGTACTCGCTTTGTTGAGAGTTTGGAGAAGACAAAGACCGAGGTTGATAGTCAGGGTCACCTTCGACAAGAGACTTTAGTAACAACGTTCCTCTGTCCAACTAAGCAAGAAAATTGGGTACCTGGTTTAAAAGTGAAGGCACTGTGACAGATAACCATAGAGCTGCTTACACTAGGATTATAAGTGTTGTCATCATCATCACTAGTGTTTCCCCTAGTCAGTTTTAGCAGGGCGCAACACCCTGCCCTTTTGAATATGCGCCCTGCCCTTTTTCCTGTTGCTAGCCCAAATCTAACTGTTGCCCTATTGCAGAATATAACATGTACGATGAAATCATTTACAATTTATGTATGAAGAGATCATGTTTGCTATGATATCAGGAACTACAAGCAAAAGAAACAAGAGAAGAGAATGATTAAACTACTGATCCATCCTTTGTTTCACTGGGACACACCTGCTGCCCACATGTTTAGCTAGATACAGAAAGAATAGGGAGATTACGGGCGGACACAGCAGAATGATCTCACTTGATGGAATGAGTGAATACACATGTTTGATATCCGTAACTCATTTAAAATTGGTTAAAATAAATTTATCAAATATATTTTAGACTCAGTTTCATTTACAAAAAGTAGCTCCGTTTTCGTTTGAAACTTTCAAATGAATTTGTATTTAAGTGCCCTTTTGAAAGGAGTGGTGCCCTTTTCTAAATCAATTTGCCCTGCCCTTTTTCCAACCTAGGGGAAACACTAATCACCATTATCATAATAATAATAAGAATAATAATCAGCATCATCATCATAATAATCATCACTACCATCATCATCATCATCATCATCCTCGACCTGCTTAGCATCACAATCACCATGTAATCATCATCATTATCATATGTCATGGTTATTTGTTTATCGTATATCAGCGGAAACCATATACCTAAATAAGTGTGGAGACTGATGCACATACACGTATGGTTTTAAAACTAATATAGAATCATATTTGTACAATGCCTTTCTAAATACATTAATACTTGAACATCTTTTTATCTATATGATTCGAAATAATGTCATCAAACTTTTCACCTCAAGCCGTACATCATATATCATATTGCACTTCGGAAATACACCCAACCTTTGTTATTTTTAATGTATTTCTTTTCAGATTGCTGGTATTTATGTAAACCTTTATTTTCCATTTCTTTACAGCGGCGCTTACATATAACTCTACCAAATAGATAAAGAAACCCCATATTATGAACATTTGTATAGCTTGTGCGTTTCAAGTAACGTTCTAGATACGAATTTATAAAATAAGGGTTACATTTTTTCTAGGTGAACTGTATTATGTTCCATTGGAAAGTTTGATTATTTGTTTGGTTTCTCTGAGTTAAGGACAGGGACACAAGTGTGGGAAGATGACAACATATTGTTTTCGGATATTGGGAGAAAGGCAGAGGGCGACAAAATACTTGATAGCCTCTTGACATGTCTTTTCGGTTAATGATTTCTTTATTCACCAATGTTTTTATTTGATTTGCATGTAAATATGAAGAAAAAGATCTGTATCCATTGCAACGGTCATATAAATGTGTCACATCTTATGTTTAGAATAAGGGCAATAATGTATTTTTGAACACAGGCCAGTGGCTATTATCCAAAATTTAAAGTGATTATGAGTTGTGAAGCAAAAAACCCCAACAATTTTCATGTATATTTGAGAACGATAACTGAATAACAAAAACCATCAAACACGAGTTTGATGTTATTGGGACAATGTTCTGATTCACAAATCGATTGTACACACTAAAACAATGGACATTTCAAATTCCGTAGTCAGATGAAGATATTTGCTTTCAATGTGCTATTTTCACTGATAATATAACATGTTAAGTGGTACGTGCCTAGGACAAAAGAATTGGTTTCCGTAGATTCAGGAATCAATATGTCATGCTTCATCGTGGGTGTATCTGTTATTTGAACGTGAATGCTAGGTCGTATGCTTAGTAGGCTGTGCTTCCATGCTAAACACATTTCATATTTGGTCCTGTCTCTTCTCAATTGCAGTTAGTCATCCATTCAATGCAGATGGCCACGCGAAGTTTTATACAAAGGTCAAATCGATGCCTTTGTGACCTAAACAACATCCTCCCTATCGTCCATAAACGGAAATTTGTATTGACTTTTTTTGCACGTAACAATTAAAAAGTATATGATAATTAAAATCCATTTTATTGGGCTATTGCTACTTCATATGCAGCTACTAAGTATTTCACGTGACTCTATACATGTAACTTCCCTTGTTTAGGTACCAATTTGTGAAGATTTGTAATGTGTGCGCAGAGTTCATAGAGTGTCATGCCCAAGGACACAACACAATACGAGACCAGGGTCACAATATTAATGTGTTGGTCCTTTGGCGTGAGGTGCTAGCATGCTTAACACTGTGTTCCATATCTATATATTCTACAGCATTGCACAATTACAGTTTTGTTACCAATCTTAAAATAATAATAACTACAAATATAACGGTATGATAAAATTCTTTCTCCCATTTACGTTTTTGATTTGGAGATAGATAATTTTATTGAAAGTAGAGGCAACCCCACATCTACCTATTTAGACCATGGATTGAGTCAATGGGAGCACCATTGTAGAAACAGAGTTGACCTTCATAATCGCTATTATCGCTATTTTCAAACAATGTTCATGGTGACCACATTGCGTTCACTTGGAACCGGAAGTGCAATGACAGGAGGATGTTGCAGAGGAAATAAGGAAGCGTCTTTGACGTGAAATTTGGTTATCCTTTTTCTTTGAGCTTTAAAGTATGACTTCTGTAAATAACATGCCTTCCAGTCTAATTAAAATCGACCGTGATCCGAGGAATAAAAGTTACAAAATTATAAAAGTTATAAAATATTGACTGTACCGAGATTCGAACTCTATCTGTCTAGTCTATCCTCTCTACAACGGTCTGACCGCAGCCTACAGTAGCGCACGTTCTTACGTAAAATCAGCTTACCAATCACAATGCGTGCGGCAAAAGCTTTCGGTATCAGTAGCTAGGGGGCAAGTCCCATTTATCATTCGTTAACCTTGATCGCCGCTATACCTATTTTAAACGTGATGATGTGATTGGCTAGCTAATGACTAGGTTTTGTCTGCGTTAAACTGGTGTCAGCACGTACGAGCAGTGAGGCTGCCTTCAGACCGTTGTGGAGAGGAAAGCTTCCTGATAGTCTGTTCGAATCCCACTAGAGTCATTTAAAACAACTTTTATTCCTCGGAAAACGGTCGATTTTAATCAGACTGACATGCCTTCTTTCTCAAATTCATTAGTGAAATTTTTATAAAAACAGCACTGCCCTCGTAAATATCAATATAAGTTGCTGCTTTGCTTAGAATTGAAGTCATCCTGGAAGGTACGAATACAGCTCCTTATTCAGAGTTTAACTGTAAAACTTCAGGATGAAACGACAAATAGAGATATAGTCAGGCCATTCCATAAAGGTAATATAATATGTAATTTAGTAATATAGTCCAAGTACGGATGATTACATCACTGTTCTTCTTCGCGTAATGATCAAACTTTTCTCTCTGAACAAAATGTTTAACATTATAAGATAATAATTTCTCGAATTGTTTAAATAACTCTTGAGGTACTTTGATGTCCGTATTGTTCGAGTTTTCGATGTAAATGTGCAATATTTAAACATACTACATCAATGCCAGTTAATCAATGAATACTAAATATTTGACGTGCATTATTCAGTACACGGAGTTCAATACAGTATAAAAACATGCATGATCAATATTGAAAGATAACAAATAACATCTGTGAATTTTAGTTGATAATTTTGTACTTGTCTTTGGAGACGGTGTCATATCAATAAAAAATTGATAGTTATATTTTCACGGAAACCATTTGATGGTGTCATCCTTTATCTCTTTGTTAAAGCGTATATACCTGATAGTTTATCGGCCAAATATAAAACCTGAAAATTGATTAGCATTTCGTGAGAATTATCTAATTTCACTGTATGAGTTTCAGATGCATCATTTGATCGATGCTAAAGTTTGAGTTAAATTCCATTTAATAAACGTTGTCTGGGTAATATCATACTTGTTTTTCGATTTTATTTAGTGGTTAAAATGAACTGTATCGTTCAAAGAACACCCTCAATGAATGTATCTACTTACTACGATACCAGGAACGTATCTACATTTAGTTTCAATAAACATATATTTGTCACTTGGGTTGTACACGTATGCTGTATGTTTATCATTGCTGCTACATTTCAAATAAAAACTCCATATCGTAATTACTAAACATTTCAAAACAAACACGGAAACACACAGTGTATCAATGTTGTATGATAACGATACATATTGATAGAGATAATGCTTTGAAATTCCATATTAAAAACTGGGATACCTTGACAGCGGCACACATTGAAGGGACAAAATTCAAATGAGCTTTTTATGTTTTATAACATCGCCTTATTCACAAATCAAAGTTGAAAAGTAACACAGTAGTTTGGTCAATGATATTTGCTAAGTGAAAAGAAACAATTGAAATGATTTATTTTAAATTTGGATTTTACAAATGTTTAACCAACTTGAAAGAGTCCTGCTTCAGGAAATTATTGGCAATTTAATCTATACCTTCTGTCGCTTTTGAATAATATTGATAGACGGACATAAAACAAATTACAGAAATCACGCCTTTCAATGACAGGACACAATTAATATTTCTACATAAATCTAATACATGTAATTTTCTTCATTGATAGATTATGTTTAATTATGAGTGCGGAAGTAAAATAGTTTATAGGCAAACTAATTAGAGGGACATGACACCATTTATGGCACATTTTGGACATTTTAAAAAACGTTTCTCCGTATAACAAAAATATATTATATCTTCTGCCTTAGTGTTTAGTGTCAACACGTTCTATTCATTCGAGAAAGGGAAATAACCCTTAGTTATAAGTAGTTTAACATAACTTGGTACTTTCACCTGAGAACTGCGTGTATTGATTGAAAAAATGTCTTCACTTATAAACATTTAATTTCTATTTCGTAAGAACCATTTAGTTCCCCAAAACAACTTCCGTCAGTACTGTCTTGTTTAAAAAAAAATGAAAAGAAAACTTCTCTAATCATTTATTCTGTTCATAGTATTTATCAGCCATTCTAACATTGTACACATGACTGATATCATAACTTAAATTTAAGTTTCAAGTGTTCATCAAGCATACAACATAGACATGCAAATTTGATTTGAAAATACACACATAGAAACTTTTCTTTTGACGATTGTTTGTACCGGTTAAGATCAGGCTAAGTTTTAAATGTCACCAGTTATTGTCAACTGACCACAGATATTATCTGAGTAGAGAACAAATATGCTATGAAATCACCCGTACCAGATATAGAATTTCATGACGTCAGAGTTACTACGCAAAAGCCTCAGACATTAAAAATGCCATGAGTATGTTGTCACTTGCCAGTGGATTTCCTGTAGGTTCTTGAGTTGGTTGCTGAACAACTTCTCCAGCTGTCTTCCATCTTCCATACACTGCATTAGATCCGTAAGTGTTCTCTCGAGGGTATGTTGCAACTGCCCGGGTCGTAGGGAGATTGCTGTAGGTTGGCACAGACTGCGGAGTATACCACACATGACTGTCGTAATACGAGGGGGAATTATGTGCATAGTTGTTTGCTTGTGAATATTGATATTGATTATTTGAAGTATATGGATTGTATGTAATCGGATACTGAGTATTGTCCGTGTACACAGTGTTGGCTTGTGTATTCATACCAGTATTTGATGGTGCATTTTGGACTTGATTTTGTGTATATGATGATTGATATTGACTGATGTCTGTGTACATGTTATTGGAATGGTGTTGGTTCGATGCAGCCATAGCATTTTGATTCTGATATTGTCCTTCAGATGCATGAGGAACTTGATTATATTGTTGATAGGGAGATGATTGAGTTTGGCCAGAGGAGGCTGAAGGTTCATTCTGGTACTGGCTATTTGTAGGATTTGTAAGTTCTAAAGTTGGAATTATTGGAGAGCCTTGATATTGCGTCCCTGTTGGGTATGAGTGAGCTCCTGCGGAGTAAGATTGGGCTCCTGTGGGGTAAGATTGAGTTCCTGTGGGGTAAGATTGAGCTCCCGTGGGGTAAGATTGAGCTCCTGTGGGGTAAGATTGAGCTTCTGTTGGGTAAATGTGGGGTGATACATTAGACTGTTGACTTTGATATTGACCCCATTGGTTAGATTGTGTCATTGTGTTTCCACTTTGCATTTGGTTGATCTGTTGCTGGCTAGACTGATAAGGGGGTGGAACTACTTGGTTTGAGCCTTGTTCTGGAAGCCACATATTCATAAGATCGGTCATCGGATATTGGTTATTTTGATTGGTTGTTGCATCATATTGATTGTTTATGTTGTTGACGCTGTCTGATAAATATTGTGATGGAGTGTTATACTGGTTCGCCTTAATATTTGTTGTCTTATCTGGACTTGTGAAAACATTGCCTTGATCGTATCCTGTTAATGGTGTTTTCGATTTCACAGAATCTTGAACTCCTTGACTTATATATACAGGCATCACTGTTGTAGTTACATACTGAACGAATGTAGGGTAGTATGGAGTTGTTTGTGTCTTTTGGTTAAGAGGAGGAACGTATTCAGCTGAAACAGAGGGTTGTTGAGGTATTGGATTCATGTTAGACAAATCCAATCCTACACCGATTTGAACGTTCTGGCCCGTTTGTTTTAACCATGTATCTCCAAACGTTCCCACGCCATTATTTGTTGAAGGTGTTGTTGGAGGAACCGTGGTGGTTTCTTTAACTGTTTGGTTCTGATTGGACTTAATAGTGCTTGTAATATAAAAAGTACTGTTGACTACTTGTTGACCAAGAGTTGGTGGAACAGTTGTAACTTGTGCTACAGGGGTCGTTACAACTACTATAACAGGGGCCAAGGTCGATGGAACATTTTGTTGCGGGAGGCCAATGGTTGTTGGTGCAATAGTTTGAGTGGCAACGGTGGTAGTTGGAGCTGAAGTAGTGGTTGGAGAAGGGGTTGGCGCATTACTGTAACTGTCTGCGACACCTCCTGCATATCCCGTTGACACAACAGGACCAGAAGTAACAGTGCCACTTGAAGAAAGATCTGAACCAAGATAACCTGGACTAGCAATGCCAGGAAGACCAGAATCAGGAACAGAAGGAATAGGGGCTACGGTATCAGTAATAACGGGATCAGGATTATATGATGGTCCATTCACCCCTGACTGTTGCTCGGGAAATTGGGAATACGTTTGTCCTGACAAAACTGTGTGAGAGTTATCCATTCCGTTGCCCATTCCTTGGGGATTCATCATATCCGTTGATCCATAATGTCCGCTCTGCTGATATTGGTTATACGGAGTTTGCTGATACTGGTTGTAATAGGATTGTGGCATGAAGGTTTGTGTGTTAGAAAAACCGTACTCTAAAGTTGGCTGGTTATAAGCTGGATACAAATTCCAGTTGTTGACACCAGGTACTTGTTGTCCATAGTTAGATTGATCCATATGGTAATTGCCATTATATGACTGCTGATAAGTAGGCTGATATTGTGTATATCCATTGCCGGACTGTTGTTGATATTGGTTTCCGGATGGGACATATGGATCGTAGCCGTTTGGAATAATAGCCATACCATGATGTGAAGTTGGTGTATATTGATTTGATTCGTTTGCAGCTGAGGAGATGATGGAACCGTTATGTGACGCTGGAGTTTCAATGTACGTTGGTTGAGGAGGGCCTGTAGTAGCAGTCTGTTCGGATCCTGCTTGCGTGGTCTGCGTCGCAGGGAATTCTGGAGCTTCGGTATCCACAAACACCACCGTTGTTGTGGTTGTTGGCATTACAGTTGTGGTAGATGGCACTTTGGAAATTTGATTTGTTTGCGTTGGAGGCTGTACTGGATTTTGATTTGGAGGCTGCATCGGTGGGTACATAGGAGACTGTACAGGTGGTTGCATTGGTTGCAGCATTGGTGGTTGCATTGGTTGATTCATCGGTGGTTGCATTGGAGGCATCATTGGTTGATAATTTCCCTGTTGACCACCAAAAGTGTAATCATAATGTGGTCCCGTTTGTGACTGCATGTGAGGTTGGTTAATTGGATTTCCTTGTTGATCAACTGAATTTTGGTTATAATATTGTGGTATTTGAGGTTGCAGTGGCTGTTGCATTTGGGGACCCAAAGGGTGTTGGTAATGACCATTCTGAGCAGCTGGATTACTATTTTGGGGCTGATTTGGTGTAAAAATCTGATTTTGCACTGTAGGTCCCACAGGATAAGTGTTCTGTGGATCCACTACATTGTTTACATCCATCGGTTGATAGGCAGGTTGTTGAGGCTGAGGCGGCAATGCAGGTTGAACAATTGTTTGCTGAGGTTGGAAAGGAGGTTGTATTTGATTTTGGTTGTAGGAATTCTGCACTGGTTGAGGTTGGACAGGGGGGTCTACCAGGTTCTGTACATATCGCTCCAAGAAGTCCTGTTGCGGTGATGGTGGCAGATATTCGCTAGGAATTATCTGCGAGTTTGGTCCGGTTTGAAGAGAGTTAATAAATGATTGGTAACCTGTAGTTTGAGCCTGAGATGCCTGATTATCCGGAGTTATGTATCTGTGGAGAGGGTTTGTGTTTGAAGCATACTGGTCGCGGTTATTGTAGCCTATGCTGTCAAGGAAGGAACTGTAAGCCCAGCTATTGGAGGGAGCAACAGATGCATCATCTGAAAGAGACGTTTTGTACCATGTTAGAACGCTATTCGATTAACGGAACTGAAACCACATGGGTCAATCAAACAAGTATCCTGAGTCTTCTAATGCAGTTACATTGATCGCGGATACAACGATGTAGTTATCTGTTGATAAACATTTTATAACAATGAAAGGCATATTTAGAAATTTGATTATAATTTGTTTTGAAACCAAATAATCATAGTATTTGCAAATAATTCCCATATGCATTTTCTTTAAGTGTATGGTAAATAGTTACTGAAAACTTTGTTTGTGAATTTTTTAACTTTAACACTTTGAAATAAACAAATGCCTTTATAGCGTAATAGGTTCAGGTGTGAAGAGGTTGATCTGACTTTATCTTAAAGAAAAAAACACGTATGTACTTACACATGCAACCTTGTCGATTCGACGTTTCTTTGTAGCCATGGTTACATTTACAGTGATATGTTCCAATATAGTTTATGCATTGTCCATTCGGGCAAACTGTTGAGAGGATACACTCATTTTTGTCTGTTAATGAAAGAGAAAAATAAAATATATTTTCTATCAATTTAGCTACGTTTGTACTTAAAAATTCAACCGTTTAACACATTTGTATATCTTATTTTAAATCGATAAATATGTTAGACCCAGAATAGATAATTACACCATTATTGATAAACAAAAGGTTTTCAATTTAGTGACAGGCATAAAGAAGCTGATATAATGACAAGCAAGCGTTTAGAGACAATCGATTTGATAAATAAGTCCAATTTGATATATACACAATGTCTTATTTCTGGGAGGGAAAGCAAAGATGAAAAATGATGTCTTGGTTTAAGCTATCTGCAATAGTATAATAGCTTGTACTTTATCGTTAGGTTCGTGTCGGTCTGATTCCACCATGGGACCTTACCCGAAAATACCAATCTTAATTTGTATCATTTTGGAAAATGGGATCCCAAATATCAAAACTTTTATTTGATCGGAAGATGGCTATCAATGACATTTCGTTCTCACTCAAATTGTAACACTAAGGTTGAGCTACTTTTGTTGGTAGCTAAAGCTAGGTAGCTGAATGTTTTACTGTGACAGATATTTTCTTGAATGATTACTTACCAATACACGTCGATGTGTCTCCGGGTGGGTGTTCAAAACCAATATTGCAGGCACACATAAAGCCGCCTGGTGTCCATGTGCACATACCATTTTGGCAGGTCTCCTGGAGGCATGGTGCATTCTGGGACACAACTGAAACGTTGCAAACGTTCTTGCATAATCATAACTTCGTAAAAGTCTATAATAGAAAAAAGTCGTTCTAATGGCTTTGGAGTCCACCAGTTTTTTTTACTTTTTGCATTTCGAGAATTGATTTAAATGCTTATTAATGAAAGATGGCGTGTATTGATCGAATAAATACAAACTTAAAAATCATTATATCATAGACTGATCGAAAACGCTATTAGTGGTACATTGGTTAAGTTTTAACGTTCGTAGCAACATTGAATCTTTTCTTTTCGAAAAGTTTTCCTTTTTTGGATAATTACCGCTTTTTATCATTAAAAATCTAAAGCAGCCAATGTATGGAAACATCGTGAGGGTTTAATCTGGTTTGATACGTCATTGTTCCCTATATTGATCGTAGTGTGATGCTTATCTTGCAACTGTCTGAATACATAAGGAAAACACGATTTTCTTCATAACAACTTATTTATTGTGAAATTCACGACGTTTCGGAGTATATGTTTACTGTAGGGAATATGAAATGGGGAACATATATACCATAAAAAGTAACAGGTATGTTCCCCATTTCATATTCCCTTCCTCCCGCTTGGGGAAGGGGTCAGCATATATTCCGAAACATTACTTTTTTTCTCTTTCATTCAAAAGATTATAATACCGGGAGGGGTACTTATTTGAGAACCATTTAAATTGTTGAATTTCTTCATTTCATTTTATCAAATAAAGGAAGGCGAATAAGGTGAGTAATATTACACAAAATATCGTCGCTAAATTCATAATGGGAACCGAGAAAGTAGTTCACCGACTAGATCGGCTAGAAAAGGTCTACACAATTACGAACGAATGTTTTTAGAGTTCAAGAGAAACGAGCTTCTGAAATTTACACAGCATGACCATGGTCTCAACCAGACAACGTTAAGGATTATTTCAAAGTGCGAAATCTATTGTAAATGTGTGTATATTCTATCCATAGATATAGTTTTTTTAATATGGTTTAAAATTAGTTAGGGGACAGTACTTTTCCCCCATGTCATTCTCCTCAAAACAAAATGGCGGATTGGGTTCCGATAGGCCAGGCTCTTTAAGTGAAACTAGTTTTCCGCTGTACGCTAATGGTCGACAAAAACTCGTTTCATCACTTTATAGTCTCGAAACGTAGATTTTTGTGTGTAAAAGGTTTAATTTCATTATTTGTCGTCAGTTCTTGCTGGCAAATTGAGCAAGTGATATTGCTATAAAACGCCATTATTATATAAACTTGTCGATAAAGTCAAGTTTTGCTCAAACGGTAATGCAGGCAAATCAATCTCAATCAATATTTATTCAATAGTACAATTTGAAAGATGTTACAAAATAAAACAATTCAATATACATATGAATGATGATCTGGTTTTAAACAAAAATGATAGAATATGGTAAAATCTCACTGTCTGATTTTAAATGCATGGTTTTTAAACATTGTAAGATAATGATTTATAACAAAATGTTTCAAGTTTAATAAAGATAAGAATTTATCTATTGTGTGATGGGCACAATCAAATTCTTTAAGGTACTTTTTACGTAATTTATCATATAACAGACACACGAGCAATAAATGGTATTAATCTTTCAAAATGTTGTTTTTGCATGATTTACATGGACTATCCTCTCTTTTCATAATAAGAAATCTGCCCATTTCAATCCATAAACCATTTCATGAACATCGGAAGCGGGATAAACTTGTTCTGATTTTTCTAATAGTAACACATGGTCGATGGTACTTAGTATAAATGTGCGGTTAAAAGGCTGAATAGTACCTACATTTAGTTGAAAGAGAAAGTTTATAAAGCCATTATTGTTGGTAGATATCCCTAAATCTTTATGAAAATGAGTTTAGAAACCTTTTAAGACAATCAACTTTTTGCTCATATGAAATTAAATCCTGTTTTGAATAAGGTTCTTTAAATCTGTTATCCAAGCCTTTGTCCAGTTTGGTCATATAAGATGATAATTTCATTACATCTTTTTGGTAAAGGATAAGAGAACAAATTAAGAAGACTCAACCAGGCTTCTATTGTTTTAACTTGTGAATTTATTACAAGCGGAAACCTCCCGCATTCCCCGTAATCATTTCATGCTAATAAATAAACTCTCTCTATTTGCTTATATGTGATAGGAATCTTCGTCAGAATGTATCTTTTAAAACTATAAGCGTACAAGTTTGTACAATATCACACATAAGCACTGCTCGAATTGTTTATGTACATATCTACAAAACGATTCATATACTTTCAAACGAAATGATGAAAGATTCTTAATAATACTAATAACTCTTTTTTTCTAAAAATGACAACCTACGCTTTGATACGCCAAAATTTATTAATATTGGTATTATATCGGAAAATACTTTCTGTTGCAAAACCATCATTTCAGTGCTATTTGATTGTGTTGACGACAGTATAAAGGCATGACATTGAGAGTTTTGATCATGGATAAACAACTCATCACTAAAAAGTTATTTTTAAAACGTAAATCAAACATTTATTTAGCTTGAGCTAATTATAATAAAACCAGACGGGTAACTTCGACTGCTGCATATTTCACAGGATTTTAGATTTCCGTTTATAGTTACTTCTTGTCATTCATCTTGCACAAACGTAAGTCTGTCGTACCATTTTCGTGGAAAATCGTAATTTACAACACAAATGATTTAAGAGGATGAATATTCAACCAGAGCGATATAGTTGAATACAAATCAACAATAGTTCATGAAAAACATAGAGTATCTCTTGAAACGTTTCGATCATTGACATTTATTCATATTAGAACTGAACGTTATCGTCGAATGCACTTTGATAAGGCAACATGGTCTGCTCTTTTCACAATTTATTCTAAATCGTTTGGTTTTCCTTTAAGTAAGATTAAATAATGGGGAAACAGTATTAAGTTTAATCTTACCTTGCAGGAAGCAATATGATAGTAAACCAAAAATCCAAAATCGGCGGCACGGTAGCGGTCCCATCCTCATATTGTGACACCTGTTTCTTTCTGCATCGGCCATTTATAGATTTATTGACCGGTGTGACGTCTGAAGGAGTGACCACTACATCTTAGTTATTGATAATACAAGGGGACAGTCGGTGCGTAGTGGACAATCACATGTCTGACAATTGATTGATGAGTGGGGACAATTACATAATACCATGTCGTGTACGGCTCTGGTACATGCAATAAGATTTGATAAATCCTTTTGAAATTGGCAGATCGTGCTTGTAAGTTTTCATCTCTGATTCATTTCGTCAATTTTGACGTTGATATTTATCAATTAGACGCTGAGAGATTGCCAATATGATTTAGGGATACATGGATTATCTGTGTTAGTATGGACAGACAGATGTATGATTTTTCTTGCGTCTCACATACGTTAGGGAGATTTGAATTTTATTGGTATTCAATAAGTATGTTATCTTAACAATCCAACTTTATTCGAAATATCCATATTGAGAAATACCCTTAACAATTTTTGTCCAGCGTATATAAATGAAAGTATAAATATTGTATATACGTTCTTACAACGGAATATTACATGTTACAAATTATTTCAAAATAACTCTTCCACATAAAGTTGATGGCATATACAAGTATAACAGCACAATCATTGATGGGCAGAACATACCTGTGATTTTGCTCCACTGCTTAATAGTATTTTATATATTTCTTTATTATGTTATTCATTTCGTAACTATTTATCATTTTATTTCAATAATTTCATAAGATATAGCCACGGGCTATGCGCGAACGTACAATAACCTGGTGTTGCATAAGGCCTGAGGCCTGAGGCTATTTGGAATAGGTGTTGATTATAATTAATTGCAAGGTCCGAAGATATTTGAATTTGAATGCATAGACAGAAGTATCACATAGAGTGACCACATTATCACAGAAATAAATGCATATTTCATATGCAGAATGTGTCGGTTTGATAAGTGTATGATTTCCGTTCTATGTTTTTCAAAGTTACTATTTGAAAATGTTTTCGCAACGACTTTATCTTTTTATGTTGAACGCGTAAACAAATTATTCATGCTGCCAAGTACAAAGTGTTTTTTTTTCTATTGAAGTCTCTGTTCCCGTTTATGTTTTAGATATATTGAAAGAACTTGTTCTTGTCCATACTCATGTGGTAAGAGGGTAAGAGGTTTTCGTTGATTTTTTCATTTCATGAAAACAGTCATATAGCAAGTAATACCTTTACTTAAAGTTACGCAGAGTATGTTTCATAAATTTGAATTTGGCGTTAGTTAGAGATAAAATATCTTATGACCTGAGTTAAAATTAATCGACTCCCTTAACTTAAATGCAAGAATTATTATATTTTCGTGTTTTCACTGATAATCGGAACTTCCCTATAAATGTTAAGAATTCGAATTTGTGTGGCAAATAAACGTGAATACTAGTTAAATGACCCACTTTACACTATCAACTGATGTTTGTCATTGTGTATGCTGCAAATAAATTTACATCATTACGTTTGAATCATTGACGCGCGCCACTGTCCAGTTTTCGATCACGATTAATCGATTAAGCCGTTTATTGTCACTATACTGAACTGATGAGCATTAGGATACTGATTTTCTGAAACGACCATTACATCTCGATAAAATAACACCATTTATGAAGTGTGAAAAATTTAACTCCAACAAAATACTATGTGCCTCTTTAAGAATCCCAGAGAAGGTGTTTCAAGCACAGGCCCTTGGATCATTAAAAAAAATATATTTTAATTTATTTTTTTTTTTGAGAACACCCCCTGTATCGAATCGTACCTCTGTTAATAGTATATGGAAAGGCCAGACTCTCCATTCGCCCCCACCCGCTTTCTTGACCGAATGCTACAATAAATACGCAAGCAATCAATATAAAATCTATGCAGACATGTTGTCAAATGATTTGCCTTTCTACTCCAACTCACTTAAACAAATAAATCTTTGGGGTTATTTAATGAGTACGGCCGAAAGACGATTTCCACGCCCAACTTAATGCTGATGGGACAAATGGCCGCCCGTCACCTTGACCCTACGGGGTGTGCGGCCGCAGCGACAGATCTCATTGGTTTGATGCAAAGTTAGGAACAGACAACTCTAATTTTCCGTTCTTGCAACCAATGAGATCTGTCGCTGCGGCCACACACTCCGTAAGGTCAAGGTGACGGGCGGCCATTTGTCCCATCAGCATTAAGTTGGGCGTGGAAATCGTCTTTCGGCCGTCCTCATTAAATAACCCCAAAGATTTATTTGTTTAAGTGAGTTGGAGTAGAAAGGCAAATCATTTGACAACATGTATGCATAGATTTTATATTGATTGCGTGCGTATTTATTGTAGCATTCGGTCAAGAAAGCGGGTGGGGGCGAATGGAGTGTCTGGCCTTTCTATATACTATTAACAAAGGAACAATTCTATTCAGGGGGTGTTCTCAAAATTTTTTTTAAAATTTTTTATATTTTTTTAATGATCCGAGGGCCTGTGGTTTCAAGGTCAATATTGAGACGCAGGCCTATTTACAAGTGAACTTTTTCGGAGCAACCTAGAACCTTTGTTGGTAATGAAATAGATGATTTTAATATTTAGGATAGTGACGTTCCTGTATAGGATCCTATTCAGATTTCTATCCTTTTCTCCATGTGTTTGAAAACAGAATTAATATCTGTCCCAATACGAAGCTATCCTGTTAAAGACAAGTCGAATATCAATTGAATTTTGTACCTTTCTATTTACAATACATTGAAGTTTGTATATTCTTAACTGGGTAATTTATTCCTAATTACAGTTTTTAATAAACTGTAGCATGTTTCATGGATTTATTACTTGCTACCACAACCCCCTTACATAATAGTTTATACAAAAAATAAAACAATTCAGAGGGTATAATATTATATTTATTTTATGAAAACATACAATGTTCAAATAAGCTTAATGTTTTTCTACGACTAAGGATGATCGGATTGGGTAATGAGATGTGTGATCCTCTGAAGATAATACAATTGGGATATACTTACTGTTTAATAGAAAACATTTAAAGAAATGAGTTTTTCACGTGCAACAGCCCCTTTAAGATTTATTTTCAGTTTTACTCAGAAACAATTGCTTTTATAAAGGTTATTGTATGTCGTGTTAGACCCCAAAATTATCAAAGCAGTCCTAAAGCAAGCTACTACAAGAGAGGCAATTTTCTTGAAATAAACAAAGTCGTAAATACAAAATATAAGCACCTATGATATATGTTCCTGACTCAAGACACGATACGAGTGTTTTATGATCATTCTATTAGCATAGGAGATACATCATTCGATATTTATGAGGTTAGCGTAAACTCTGTTTTTCTTCTGCGTAGTAATCTTTATTAATTCTAAGAAATCTAAATTATACATTGCAAGAATGTGCAATAAAACATTTCTATTTGTAAGCTTTTATTCGTTATTTTTTCTTTCAGCATTTTGCATATGTCGTAAAATTATAAAAGTCTCAGAACAGAGCATTTTACTACAAAGTTATATATGCATTTCTGTGAGACACACATACAAATCAAATACAATAGAGGGGTTAAGAAGACGATTTATTACAGCTGCTTAACAAAGGATTGTTCATCTTTGTAAGAGTTGTTACAAAAACTCCTTATGTTGAGAAAGTGCATTTTTCTCAATTTCTTGGTGTAACTAAATCCTTTCTAGTTAACATATTTTACCAGTATGTGCAGGATAAAATCTACATTAATTTTCTTAAGGTCAGATATACAGTTGGCCAAAAAGGCCGAAGGGGTATATGTTGAACTTCCGAAAATTTAAATATCTCTTAATCAAACTTCTGTCAAAAAAGTCTATGATATTAACTTTATTCTAGCACAAAATAAATTTCGAAAGAAATTTTTTTAAAGAATAATCAAGAAATTTGATTTTACATTTTGAACCCCAGTGTTTCACCTGTGTCCACCTGTGGTAATTGATATATTTTTGTATATGTTCTAGGAATACATTTTCATTTCACCCTTTCAGCAAATATAACTTTAGCAGGATTATCATTAAATTAACCTATATGAACACGATATGACATGATTTAAAAAAGTTAGTAAAGTAAGAAATAAAGTAAGGCAACAAACGTCTTTTTAGCAGCCTTGAAGAACGTTTTTATGAACAATAACACGTAATAACATGACATTTCCACTTATATTTTTATTTTGTCCACTTAAATAGAATGAGAATTGGTAGAAATGTCGAAAAATTTATGTAACATTTATTTACTCTGAAATTTGTTCTCATCGTCTAAAAATATCGTCATGTTGAAATCCGAACATCAATTTCTTGCACAAATGACTTCCTCTTTTGAGTCACTCAAGCGGAGTTTTAACAAAATGAGGTGAACTCCAATATATTAAATTTTTAAGTCCCTTAGTTCTTTTACAAACTTGCTGATTTATATTCTGTAGGTAAGGATGTTGTTCAAACCATTTCAGGATCCTGTAATAACAGAAAATAATTGTCATAACAATCATAAGGAAAATTACCAGACAGATACATTTACGACAAGGATTAAACCACACAATGTTAACATAATTATTGTTTCTTCTTTAATTTCACTAATTCTAATGCAAAAAGTTAAAGAAAATAAGGATGGGTATCGCTCCTCATTTCTGAATCGCAATAAATTGCAATACAGAAAAGCATATTGCCATACATATTGCTATATTGGAACTTTTCATATTCAAGTCCATGCTCTCTTGAATATATAAGAGCGTTTAGAACAGTAATAATATGCTCATCTGGCCGTCGTTTTGTAAAGAGAGATAATTCAGTGACTGGTTTCGGACTTTGCGGATTCATATACGTTCAGTAAAATCTCGTTTATTTGTTATATATTTCTGCAATTTTACACTGAAATTGTCTATTTTTACACTTCCGATACATTGCATATTTTTAGAAGAGTGTACCGGTACGGATCGTGTTGTTTCCGTACTGCAATATACCAACATACAAATAATACCGCGCACCCTTAATAGAATTACTGATAAAAAGAATTCAATTCTTTACAGTTATAATATGCTCATAATTTAAGACATAACGTTGAAAGTAAAATCTTTTCAAGTTCATATTTTGAGCAGAAAACTAGTAGTAACTGTGTCTGTTAACTTGCTTAAGACAAATATCCCAATGTGCTAAATGTGCATTTAATTCTATTTCATATTGTCTCAGTGTTGTTATTCCCCTAGAATTATTTCCCAAAGAGGTACATGTATGTGTTATGACTTGTACGAAATGATTGTGAATTTTAGTATTTACATATACATGTATAGGGCGAGCACGAGAAGCATATGGCAAACTTTTGAGTGAAATAATTTGTTGCACATTTTCATGTTTTCATGTTAAGCTTATAACTCGTAGTAGCATAACTAAGTCTGACATATCAAGAGGAACTGTAAGCAGGCATTCCAGTGTGAACAACTTAAATCATTCGAGTTGAAATAGATTGGTCTGGCTTAACCTAACTTATTTTGGTTAAAATTATTGTCTGTCAACTGCTAATGAAAAATATTTTTTCACTCTGTAAACATCCTCGAGCCCCTTTGGACAGTACATAGTTCTGACTATTTGGAATTTGTAAGTGTTTTAAATGATAGATACTTATCTCAATAATTCACTTTCCATTATGTGCTTCTGTATAGTTTTGTTTTGTTCATGATTTAGCACTTGAATGAGTCATTAAGTACAAATGTAGAATCATCTGCTTCATATAATCTTTTGAGAGACTAACTGAAATTAATAAGAAATTATGATTCAAGGTACAGACGTGCCATTAAACCAAGAGTAGAATTGCTTATATATTTGTTAATCGTTTAATTATGTAAAATAATTAAGTAAAACAGCATACATATATTTACCCTTCATGCTTAATATTTAGATACTGAATGGGAATGTGATATGTTAAATTTCTTAACATAAAATTCGACTAGTTGTAAAATGAGACATGAATGTAATTTATGTTGAAGGTTAGACATGATTTCAGCCTAAACTTTAGTAAAGGGGCCTGTTAAGCCTTGTCATGAATCCCATTGGAGACAAGCACCATGTTTGAAAGAAGCAACAGAGACATTGATTAAGGCTGTAGTATGTAATTAGAATGTTTCAGGTGATGTAGAATGTAGGATGTAGGTAATTGCGTAAGCTGTATCAAAAGTGTAACCCTTATTAATTGACTTATCGTCAGACTAGGCAAACATTACTTCTTAAGAATGATGAAGGTGGACGGTTTCCTTAGAATTTTCAACTTTAAATATCTGAGCATGCGCTGGAAAGGACTGGTTTGATATCAGCGTTACCAAACGCAGATTTCCACATCTCGTATCAAACTGTCACATTGTTAATGTTTCATTGCAAGGCTCGTGTTCTTCGTGAAGTTTATGAGACAAACGATGAAGACATCAGTGATAAATGAGAAACGTTTTAAAGCTATGAAGGCGCCGTTTCGACTACATTTCTAATGCCGTCCACTTGCATGGCAATAGACTAGTGTGTATGTATCATCCCAACTTGGGATCGCGTCCCATCTTAAGATGGGACGCGTCCCAACTTGGAATTCCAAGTTGGGACGTCCCATCTTGAGATGGGACGGGGAATACTTTAACATGTTCATAATATTCTTATTCTAATGTTGAATTTAGCAATAACATGATAACATGTATCATTTAGATAAGCGCTTTAAGGCCCTCGAAAGATATTTTGATTATATGTTGATTTTCATGACTTATTGGCCATATCTATCTCTCATCGCAAACGAGTCTTTCATCATAGTACAATACGATTTCAAAAGTAATTCTTATACAAAATTTTATAAATTATTTTATTAAATTGATAAAAATGTTTAATTGTGACAGCATGTTTAGCAAATAAAAAAAAGAAATATACACTCAAAACCCACTCATGCTAATGCCTTCTAATCGGGTGTAGGTGATTTCGTAGACACTGTGGTTTCGTAGACAAAAATATCGGTGGATTCGTAGACAGATTGACGGTGGTTTCGTAGACACTTGGGAAAATGGTAATATTATAACTTTTAATCAACATTAAACATCATTAATGATGGGATATTATATTTGTATCTTAGATTTAACAAAATCTGTAACCAAATTACCAGATCGATGTATTTAGGTGTATAAAAACGACCGTTGAAATACGATGTTTTAATAAAGGAAGCCAATAATTGTTGTTGTTTGTTTTGTTTATCATTGTGAATAAATAAACAAAATAGGTAAGTATGATAATATATAAGATTTACCATCAATCAGCGACGATTGGCAGATTAACAACTCACGGGAAGATGAAAAAGGTCAGTCGCCGACAAAGCAATATACAATCAAAACATCTCACTATACACTAATGCATCCTGTACGGAGATGAGTAGGTTAATACTTTTTGTACAAACAAATAAGGTATATAAGATGCAAGATTGACATTCAATGTGAAATGATTGACAAACAAAATAATGATTAAAATGATAAAATATAAGTAATTTAACATCGATAATGTATAATATAGCTGAAAATAATAATAAATTCAATTTTAAAAGTGTCTACGAAATCACCGTTTAATCTGTCTACGAAATCACCGTGTCTACGAAATCACCCCGTCTACGAAAACGTTTTGTCTACGAAATCACTGGTTCCCTTCTAATCAGTTCAAATGCTTACTCATAAACCGTTCCGTTAAGCATGATTTCAATGTACTCATTGTGTTTGATAGTAGAATCTAAGACTTTATGTTTCTTAAACATAATTCACAAACACTAACCTATAAGTGGTGTTCCGTCAATGCTTATAAGATGTCCAGTAAATAAATCCAGTTATGCCTCCTTTTCGATCGAACCTGATCTGATCAGGGTCGTGGTGCAAATGGCAAACATACCTGCGTGGTAGTTCAGAGAAGGGTGAAGGGTGTAGGGTGGGTGAAGGGTGTAGGGTGGGTGGAGGGGGGGTCCGAAAGAAGGTATTTTGGTAAACATCCGGTTCGGTTATGACACTATTACCTGTGTGTCACCTTCCAATTAGTGACAAGAATGGGTACCAATTGTACATGAGCACGCTTGTAACACTGAGGTACACGCCGAGCGTTTGTTGTTTTAGTCAATGAGATTATCATTCATATTTATCAAGGCATTGGTCCCTATCACTGATAGGAAGCAGACGTGATCAAATGTTTATGTTTATTGTTATTGTATTGTTATTCGATGAAAGTTTTTTGGCCAAACTGAATATATTCAAAATATTTTTTTCATAAACAGAACGATTATTATGTCAAGTAACCAGAATGAAATCTAACATCATTAGAAATACAACATTTCAACTCATTTCATATAAATACTACAAGAAGATTATAAACGGAGTTTGTTGACTTTGAGTTAATTAATAAACTTTGTTTACCTTCACAAGATTTTTTGACACAAACCAGGGTACAGAGTTGAGTAAAATTAGTTTTTTTCTACTTAACCCGAGGTAACATATGATTTTTATCAGTATGAAAAGGTTGTTTTTATATGTACAAGCGTCTGTCTAGGCTTGTTAGAAGCGTCGAATTGAGAGAATTGTTGTGTGTTGTTACTGCTAATAAGTTGATCAACTAAGTCAAATAAGATGACTAGGTGAGAGGGAAGAATTACATTTCAGTGAAATATTGTTGTTTTACAAATTAAAGTTTATGTAACTGAATGTTTTGTTATCTTAAATATGCTACTTAACTTGTCCCCCCGAAAAAAGGCATTAGGTTTCTAAATACACATCAACGAAGTTTTATTGATAAACTAACAATTATCGAGTTATTTTGTGCTGACATACATGTTCTAATGTGTTATATTCAGAGGACTAAATGATTCATATTGTTATTGCTTAAACAAATTTGATATAGAAACTGTCATTTCTTATACAAATTTGATATTGAAAATGTTATTTCTTATACAAATTTGATATTGAAAATGTCATTGCTTATTGTAAAATATTATCATATTTCATTGTTTGAGAATATGCAATATGTGTAATCATAAAATGGTTAGTAAGTATACTACTATGATTTAAACAGTATTTTTTTCCATGAAACATGTGTTAAACAAACTTCAGAATATATATACAAAAAGGAAAAAGGATGAACAAACAGGCAGCATATGCCTATATAAATTTTTTTCCTGAAACAAACATAAAATGATTAAGATATCAAGTACATTGATGGAAATATACATTTGCGATTATTAATACTAAACTCAAATTTATATCAAGCTTTGTCGACCTTGCATTTGGTACACATTTTAGGAAAGAGCTTTAAAAATCGTTTGGTATCATTTATGAAATGATAAACAGATATTATCAGGAATTCGTCAACACTCTGTGACAAAGATTTATCGCCCTTAAGATAGATTTTAGTATATTGATATGATTTACTAGGGAATATTCAAGCCCTAAGTTGGCACTAGTGGAAAATATCTAAAATGTTGGGGAACCAGACTTTGATAATAGGAACTTTTAATTTTCTTTACATTTGATACAATAAACCAAGTCGCCAAGTAGATAAAAAAGATAATAAAATTTGTTAAAACAACATGAGCTTATGGTGTCTCCATATGTTGTTTTAGCCTAACACTACCTACGGTGGGCAAATTGGTGCCCAATCATTCGTCCTCTGTCATGCCAAGCTGTCTCATTGACACATTCAGTGTATTCAGTGCAGGGTTGTAACGATGGAGAGTACCTTAATTTCTGCTTATAGAAGGTTTTTGCATGGATTATTCATTTTTTGTATCAGGTACGTTTTTTAAATATATATTTTTTAAAAAGTAATGTATCACTAGTGTTGTAAAACTTGGATCTGTATTAGAATAACTTCATATCTTTGTTTCTTAAAAGTTTATACCACCTTTTTGTAAAGAAACTAAGAAACAAATATGTCTCTGTGAAATGTGGAGCCGTTTGGTTTCTCTCTGTTTACAGCTGTTCGACCTACGCATGTATTGGTCGTTTGAAAAATTATGAAAACTATTATCTAAATATAAATCTATATATTGATCTGATTTTGTTATGTCACTTTACAAATGTGATTCAATCAGTAATCAAATGGGACTTTGAACAATTGTTTGTGTAGTGTTGAATCGTTCGTACTCGATAACAGATGAAACCGAGTCAGAAAGTGAAGTAAATGAACATCAAATCAAATTTTCTTCGTAGATGTGAAAAGAATAGAACAAAATTATCTAAAAACATGTTTTACTTACACAATTCATTATAAAATATGAATGTTATTAACATGTTTTAGTATCCCCCGACCCATCTTAAGATGGGACGTCCCAACTTGGAATCCCAAGTTGGGACGCGTCCCATCTTAAGATCGGGCGGATCCGCAGTTGGGATGATACATGTATAGTAAATAACTTGAAGCAGCATAAGAAATGACAACGTCGAAAATTGTTTTCATATTCAAAACCTAAAAGTTTAACACTTACTGCACAAAAGTTGCAAGAGGGAAAACACTTTTCAGATGACAACCATGAAACCTTTGATGTATATTTTCATATGTTTATTCATCAGACAAAGCCCAATTGATTATCCAAACATGCTGAGTAATATTCTGCAAGTGAAGATGTCGTTCAAACCATTTCCGGAACCTGTAATAACAAAAATATCGCGATTATGATAACAGAGATTTGCATGAAACACCAATCGAATGAAATATTCATAGTTTTTGGATGTTAGATACAAATAACATTCTTTGAAATGATTGTAAAATCATTGATTTTGTAATGGAACTTTCAAAGTCACGACTACAATCAGCATGAAGATACTTAGTTTGAATATCGAACACATATCGTCCAGGTATGTATCAATGTTCATGTATTGATTTTTACAGTAAATGTCAACTACTATCAAACAAAGGAGAAATATTAATGAAGTTAATTATTTGAAACAAACTTTTAGAAATTATTCTCTCGCATTTTTGTGTCAGTATCACTTTAACAGGTAAGTTAAGCAAAGTGCTCTAACGAAAAGAAAAACAATGTTACCAATTGCAAGGCATTCATTTATGATAAAAAAATCTCTTCTCCAAAGTAAGATGTTCCTAGTCCATTACCCCATCAAAAACGATTTAATACTTTTCATACTAAAATGGCTGCTTTTCGCTTGTATTTTTCTTTATTTCTATCCTAACTTTCTTCTGCGACTATGAATTTTCGGGCTGATTCCTTAGGTGTATGACCCTCTGAAGAAAATGCATTGGAATGAAATATAACGAAATGAAATGTAGCTTAGCGTGCTACTGTCCCTTTAACTTTTTATAAGTTAAACCGTTTCATCTGAATAATTCTTACCTCCGTAAGGTCCGTAATAAGGGGTTCCATACGGATCTCCCTGAGCGGATAGAAGTGCTTGATCCGGAACAACTGTGCGATAAGATATTTACAATTTACAATGTGAATTTGTATCAGTAGCTGGATAAATATTTTGTTATGACCCTAGTTAGATACTTATAAAAATATTATTGTGTATTGTAAAAATCAATATCGTTAACTTGGGCATTAAACCAGGAATATTTATGTTGTTTGTATCAAACTTGAATTCTCTTTGAAATGAGATCGAGCCCTTTGCTAACATTTTAGTATTTCAACAACCTAAAATCGTCATATGATGTTTATCCAACTCTAGATCTCATTGAAATAAGTTCAAGCTGTTAACTCACATTTGGGGAATTTTACAAGTTCAAAACTACCTGGAATCGTTATACGGTGTCTATCCAACTCGAAATCTCATTGAAATGAGATGAAGCTATTTGTTCACGTTGTCGTGATAAGTCTAGATTATGGAAAGCATCATACTCTAACATGACTCTGGTAAATCGATTCTCTAAGAATTTTTTAGCTTTTAGATTCTTTATTATACTATTTCTAGACTGGAGCTTTTACAATAAGATAGTAATTCATTTAGACAACACGTAAACCTACAGCCTCTTAGTAAGATGATACGAACATAAAGGAAGACTTTACTTCATTATCAAAGAAATAAATTCAAAAAAAGATTGTTATTTAAGTAATTCTCTTAAACAACATACATTCAAGGTTGTAAAATAAATATTTTTTAAACCAAAAAAAGGAACCACTTATACTTACATTCATATACTTGGGGGTTGAAACCTTGTCCTCCAAATGCATTGACTTGCATTAAAAATGCAGCAAACATACACAAAAACACTTTTAGGACCATGATGAAGTGAAATGCTTGAGAAAAAATTGGTATAAATGAGCATGTAGAGCACCCATGGTCTCTTCGTGTATTTATACCATAACCGAGTTGAAAATATTTCTAAAATTGCCTTTGTTTTCCTGATGTACAACTTTACTTGACATTGATATTGACCTCGTGAATGAAATGATTCATAACAAATAAAATATTTTTTTTGACACTAGATGACTTCTTTTGTAATGACTTTTTAATGTCCATTAATGTGATACATCAAAATGTAGACAGGTGTAAATGTCAATATGAAATACAGGGTTACTATAACATATTGCCATATGTGAATTTAATTTCCGACAAACACATTGTGAAAGCTACATTCATGTATAGCCTATATTCTGTGTTTGTAACATAACATTTATGTAATATTATACTATATACGAAATTATTTAGTTTTTTCTGCATGATGTAGACTTTTTCCTTCAGGAAATGAAAATGAAACAGTGAAGTGCCAATGAAACATTAGTCGAAATGCATTGATATATTTGTTGTATATATGTGGTAAACAACACATTTAACGGTATGTACCATGTTTCAAAAAGTAAAGACAAGTAATTGAAAATTAATAAGCTAGGTAATAGGTATTACAGGACGTTTTGATATTTTTTTTTCAATTTCCCTATAGTATATCACTAACATGATTCATATTTTCTTCAGAAGATGAATCGTCTATTTGATCAACCCGATCATTAAATACAAGTATAAAGCAAAGAGTGCATACAGCCATTTCAGTGTGCACACCTATAAAAGAAACGAATTAGGAAAATTGATCTGGAAGTTTAACCAAACGTGTTGCATTAATTTTAAATAATCGTTATTTCGATTAAATCAAAATGTCATGCAATTAGCATGCTCTCCCAACAGAGGTAGCTCCGTCATAAATTCCTATACAAGCTCTGTCTTAATACGAAGGTTTCTCGGGGCACGAAATGTAGAACGCCGATTGGATGCAATCAAAGTTAGTTGTGCAATCAGCGCCGCCGTTTCAAAATGTGTCATTCAAATCTCCTAAGTTATTTCCGTAAGCTTTCCAAAAGCTAAACTTTATTCGAATATGCACCTTGCACTTTTAGTCGTCTTTACAGAACACATACGCCTCATTTTGCGACTGCATCATTGCATAGGCCTATGTGATAACAAATATGTTATTCATGCATTCGGTGTTTTCATTGGCAGAAATAATGCCAGGCAGTTTAAGTTGCAATATTGGAATTTATGACGTAGTAACCTCTGTGGGGAGAGAATGGCAATTAGAGAGTTGTCTTCCTTTTTGTCATACCCCCATATTTCCCTAACTAAACGGATCACAACGTCTATTAAAGGACACTAACACGTTAAATGACAATTTCATTTCTAAACTATTTACCCTATTTCCCATTATACTTATTGATAGATGTAAATTTATATAATTTAAAATGTCTAACGATTTCATTTTTCAAACTGAATACTATTAAACTTACTTGTAATATTATACCGCTTTAAAGCAGAATAATATATATTTTTGGTTTAAATGATGTGAAAAACGCTTTAATGAGCCTATCATACATATATACAGAAATGTAAAGCCAGCTACCGCATACATGTTTGTTTGTATACTTGATGAATAGGCAATATATGAAATTCTTGAGCTAATATCTTCTAAGTTTGAATTAATGAGATAGGTATTAAATTCTTATCATAGGTTTATGACTAAATATGAGTCCAAACCTGAAGTACAAGTATAATATATACCAAGGAATGTACACGATGTTGCAAATAAGTTTGTTGCATAACTTGCATATTTATATATATCATAATATTAACCATTGGTAATTATTTTGTAGAAATGTTGCTGGAAAAGTGTTCAATTAGTATTTGAATGCAGAAATATCAAAATTTGAATATTGCATTTTTAACCCCATGCCTTTTTTTTTGGGTAATGCCGGAACAATCTCCGAAATACTACATATGTGTACCTTGTACATGTATATGTAGTGTAGATAAGGAACCTGAACATATTGATCTATAACTATTGTCTTCAAATTTTACTCAAAGGAAATTAGGACCATTTCCAAAAATGATGACATTATACAGGAAATTATAAACAGTGTAACAAATTTTTGTTCAGTTTGTTTTGATGTAGGGTAAATGGTGTTTGCTGCATAAAAAGTGTTTTCCATCCAAACTGACTTAAATGGAAGCATCCTCAATCATCGAGGGTTCAATGTTCGTTTGCTGTTCACAAGTGACACCCAATGAAACTTGAAACGAGGTGTGAATATACATGTATGCAGTCTATATAGCGCACATTCAGAAATACACTCAGCTTTCTAATGAATATGCATCCGACAAAAGCATTCGGTATCAGTAGCTAGGGGCAAGTAACTCCAATGAATCGTTCTTTAACTGAACACCGATATTCTTTTTTTAAACGCGATGATGTGAATGGCCCGCTGATGACAAGTATATGTCTGCACTAAACTGTAGTGTCAGAATATGCGCTACGTATGGCGTTGCTCAGATTGAGTCACATCGAAATAACTTGATATTTCATGGATTAAACGACAAACGTGGAGAAAGTTGGATCGAGTGTGAAACCAAAGTTAGAAACTTTCTGACCGAATGTCTCCATATTAGCACAGCTAACGACATTGGAATCGAAAGAGCGCACCGCCTCTTCTCCAAATCGGGTACCCGACCAGTGATTGTCAAGTTCACTTCCTATAAAGGTAAAGTACAGGTGTTAGAAGCGGCTCGACAATCTCATAACCATAATGAGCCCGTTCGAGTTTCAGAGGACTACACTGAGAGAGTAAGGAAGTGTCGATCAAAGCTGTTCCCATTCATGAAGCAAGCCAGAGAGGAACAAAAAACGGCCTTTGTGAATTATGATAAACTCATTATCGAGGGCATAGTATACGCCTTTGATCTTGAAGCAGACGACATCTGTGAGATAGGATGACGTCATAATTGGGAAGCTCGACCCCGACGACAGCCCCAGGGCACCCCCTCCACCAGCTCCGCAGATTAGCAGCCCGGCCGTGGTTCCAATGAATCTACCAGCAACATAGACAATAGTTGTGAAATCAATAACATGGTACAAATTTGTACCTGGAATATATGTGGTCTTAAATCTAAATTACACATGTTTGACTTTATGTCATTTTGTTCACAGTTCGATATCTTCTCCCTTATAGAAACAATGACTGAAAATGGTAAAGACCTGATAGGAACTTTATTTAGTGATTATACATGCTATGATTGTAATGCCAAAAGGTTTTCCCAAAGAGGGAGATTTTCAGGGGGCATCACTGTATGTGTGCGGTCCGAGATGACTCGTGTGTATGATCAGTGGAATCATTGTGTATTTTTTCAAGTTAACCGTATCAATCCAACTCCCCTATTTCTTGGTTTCATTTACATACACCCCGAAAATTCCCCAGAAAACATTACTAGTGAGAATAACGGAATGGAAATCTTGGAACAAAAGCTGCTACAAATATTACACGACTTTGATGAGTCATGCCAGTTTATACTGTGTGGACATTTTAACGCTCGTATGTCTGGAGAACAAAATTTTATGCTCGATGATAATGTGAAATATCTAAATATTGAAACGGATTTGTATTCAGGTGATGAATTTGATCTCCCAAGATATTCGTGTGATACGGAAATAAACAAATACATGTATGGCAGATCTCTTCTTGAATTGTGCAAGTTATTCAATCTACATGTCATTTACGGCAGGAAACCAATTGATATTCCCAGTAACTTTACTTTTGTGTCCCATTCTGGTACAAGTGTAGTAGACTATTGTCTAGTATCATCCTCTTTATTTGATAATGTTCAAGATTTTGAAGTTATTGCCCGATGTGAATCGGATCATATGCCAATAAAATGTAGCCTGAAGAATATATTCAACTGTAAATATATAACTAACAACATTAAGACAGAAATCCTAACACCTTGTCTTCGGTATCGACTTGACAATGAACTTGTAGCTGAATTTCGGAGGACATTCTTAAATGAGGAAATACAAACCAAGCTTAGAGATTTTACGACGCTTGTCGAGCAAGATGTTAACGAAGCTTCGAAATGTTTATCTGAACTTCTGTCTCTTTGTGTTACAACCCGCTCAATTCCGACTGTCCGTACACAGAACCAACGTTTATATCAACCATCCTGGTTTGACTATGAATGCCGGGCACTGAAATCAGAGAAATATAGACTACTAAACATATTCCGAAAATATAAATGTAATGAAAACCTAAGCCGATACATCAAGGCAAAACATCAGTTTACGGTATGCTGTGAAACAAAAAAAAAAGACTCCACGACATGAATATGATCAGCGAACTGAATGAAGCTGCGAGCGATGCTGACAATAAGAAATTCTGGGATGTAGTCAAACGTCATCTAACTAGTAAAACTAAACATTCCAAGATACTACCAGAAACTTGGCTCTGCTACTTCCAACAGTTGCTTAATCCTGATCTCTCCTCTCTACCAACGGAGTTTGATCAAAATGTATCTGATTTCATGAAAAACCAGGAACATGATATTGGCCAGTATGATGAACTAACAGAAGATATACTCTCTGGTGAGATTAGCGACAATGAAATTATACACGCAATAAATAAACTTAAACCAGGAAAATCTCCAGGTCTAGATGGAATACCGACCGAGTTCTACAAAACCCTTAAAGATATACTGGTTCCCTACTTGAAAAACCTGTTTAATAAAGTGTTGGACATTGGCATATACACAGACGTCTGGACTGTGGGTGTTATACTTCCATTGTATAAGTCAGGCATTGTCAACGATCCTAACAATTACCGTGGCATTACCTTACAAAATGTGCAAGGGAAGATATTTACTTCCATTCTAGATAACCGTCTACGAAACTGGATTGACATTAATAACCTACTATCTGAAGCACAAGCGGGTTTTCGTCCAAACTACTCCACCACGGATCATATCTTTACTCTTCAAACTCTAGCTACGAAATATCTTTCTAAATCTAAAGGTCGGTTTTACTGTGCCTTTATTGACTTCCGAAAGGCTTTTGATTTTGTCGACAGACATAAGCTCTTATATATGTTGTTTACCAAGGGTTGCAGATATAAGGTATTCACCGTTTTGAAGAGTATGTACGGATCAGTAAAAGCATGTGTGAAGTGTAATGGTGGTGTTTCATCGACATTCAGGTCATCAAAGGGTGTCAGGCAAGGCTGTGTCCTCAGCCCTATATTATTTATTTTCTTTATCAACGAGCTCGTAACCGAGATGTATGCTAACTGTCAAAACGGTATCTTTATCTCACAACATATTAAATATATTATTCTGCTACTATTTGCTGACGACGTCTCAACATTTGCCTTTAGTGTAAATGCCCTACAAAAACAACTTCATGTAATACATGCGTTTTGCCAGAAATGGGGTCTGCAACTAAATATGAAGAAGACTAATATCATTGTTTTCAGGAAAGGTGGAATCATAAGCAGGAAGGAAAAGTGGTATATTGGAGACACGGAAGTTAAAACTGTTACCTATTATAACTACCTGGGTGTTTTGTTTTCTTCGTCCTTAAAATGGTCCAAGGCATGTCATAACATCGCTCTTAAGGCTAGTAAAGTTGTTTATTCTCTGTCCAGAATATTCCGTAAAATAAGTTAATTTCACTGTCAGTGGCCTGCAAACTATTCGATTGTCAAATTTTGCCTATTCTTTTATGTGGTTCTGAATTATGGGGTACTCAATATTATGTATGTATAGAAAAAGTCCAAACTACATATTTCAAATTGTTTCTTAATGTTGGTAAATATGCATCGAATAAGGCGATATTGGGTGAGTGCGGTAGATACGCGATCCACGTATCTACACAAGTTCGTGTCATAAAGTATTGGTTTAAACTCTTAAGAATGGAGCCACAACGCTACCCTCATCAATCCCATTTATTTCTTAAACAACTTGATGATAATGGTAAAAATACATGGGTGTCCGATGTCCGCCATTTATTATTTACAACTGGTTTCTCTTATGTCTGGATGGCGCAAGACGTTGGCAATTTACAATTTACAATTTACAAATGTTTTCACACAGAGAGTTAAAGATATTTATTACCAAGTCTGGCATGACTCACTATGTAACTTCCCATTTCCTGACGCAGTATTCAACTTTTAAATCATTATTACGGCCTGAATTTTATTTTACAGCACTGAGTGATAAAACATTAATACGCTAATTTTGTAAACTTCGAATTGCTTCACACTCGTTTAAAATTAGACAACAAAGATTTGACAATGTAAATATTGCTGTGTGTACAAACTGTAATTCTGGGAATATTGAAGATGAGTATCATGTACTGTTCATATGTGAACGATATAAAAACCTCAGAAATAAGTATTTGGGAAATGTAAATCACAGAAACCTGTATGCTCTTGTTACTTCATCAAACATTGAATTGATAAAATCTGTTGCAATCTTTATGAAACATGTATTTGCATTTAAAAAACTAATTATATAAAAATATTTCTGTCCTGTCACGTGACATATGTAAATGGTCACATTCAATTGCACTCTAGCCACATGGCCGAAATACTGAATAAACTGATTTGATTTCAGATTGAGTGAAGAGGAAAGTCCTACACAACCGAACGAGTTCGAATCTCTATAAAGTATACATATTACAACTTGTATTCCTTGGAACACGGTCGATGTTATCCAGACTGTGGAAATATGTATTTGGTATTGCTGGGTTTAAGAAAGTCAGTCACAGCGAATGATCAGATATCCCAATTGACTCTAAACAATAATGAGTTAGCTAACAACTCAAAAAGTTACAAACAGTAGATTATAAAATAACGTTTATTAACATCTTCATGATAATAGTTTCTTTCTCAAACATTCTTCCCAGGTTTAAATAAAATTCACAATAAGTAAATCCTTTATTTCGAGAAACAGCGTCATCAAATCACTCAAAAACACTTTAAGGCCTATATCGAAGGTCGAGGTTCATTACATTTCAAACATCTTTTGCAACATATTGCACCTCATCATCTCTGCAAACGGGAAACCCATTCCTGAAAAAATTAATTAACATTTCAAAAACTTTCAGGTAAATAATTTAAGATTTATATGATTATATATTTTTTATAATTCTTATTAAATTCTATTAGTCAAATACGTATTTAAATCTCTCCTTTAATTTCAAAATTTTGGAATTAGATTATAGTTTTCTCATCTTACTGTCTTTATGACACTGTGAATTTTTAGGACGTTAATACATGATACAAGATACAAGATGCTGTGAGGTCTGTTAATACATAAACATGCATTGAAAAAATAACGTTTATGGGGAAAACATAATGTCATGATATTTGCAACGATGTAAGTGAAAAAGAGACTTATGTGAATATATGACATAAAATACTTTTTTTGGTCCAAAAAGTAAACACACACAATCAGAAAATTATGTCATGAACCAATAAGTTTAGATACCAAACTAAAATTTACAATTTGTTTAACATTCCATTTCAGAGGACTAAAATAAGATACTCCATTAAGCTCTTTGCTCTTGACTCCAAGTTTATATTTGTATATTGAATAAATAAACATTAGTTAGCTAAACATGAAGTTATGCCTTTTGAATACTGTCCTTAATATCAAATTATGCCTAGTAATTTTTGCTCTTGACTCCAAGTTTATATTTGTAAATTGAATAAATAAACATTAATTAGCTAAACATGAAGTTATGCCTTTTGAATACTGTCATTTAATATCAAATTATGCCTGTAATTTTTATTCTTGACACCAAGTTTATATTTGTATATTGAATAAATAAACATAACATTAGTTAGCTAAACATGAAGTTATGCCTTTTGAATACTGTCATTTAATATCAAATTATGCCTATTAATTTTTGCTCTTGACTCCAAGATTATATTTGTATATTGAATAAATAAACATTAGTTAGCTAAACATGAAGTTATGCCTTTTGAATACTGTCATTTAATATCAAATTATGCCTGTAATTTTTACTCTTGACTCCAAGTTTATATTTGTATATTGAATAAATAAACATTAGTTAGCTAAACATGAAGTTATGCCTTTTGAATACTGTCATTGAATATCAAATTATGCCTAGTAATTTTTACTCTTGACTCCAAGTTTATATTTGTATATTGAATAAATAATTATTAGTTAGCTAAACATGAAGTTATGCCTTTTCAATACTGTCATTTAATATCAAGTTATGCCTAGTATTTTTAGCTTTTGACTCCAAGTTTATATTTGCATATTGAATAAATAAACATTAGTCAACTAAACATGAAGTTTAGCCTTTTGAATACTGTCTTTTCATATCAAATTATGTCTTGTAGTATTGATGGAATTCACATCATGGTTTCATCATTTACCGTTCCTTCCGCCCATTCCGCCCATTCCACCGCCCATGCTTCCCATGCCGCTCATGCCGCCCATTCCGCTCATTCCGCTCATTCCGTTTATTGAGTTCATGCCCGGCATCCCCGACATTCCCGGCATCCCCGGCATCCCCGGCATCCCCGACATCCCCGGCATTCCCATACTAGAGCCTGGAAAGTTCATTCCTGCCATTCCCTGGGACGGGGATCCACCGTACATGATTGGCGTCCCTCCTGTCATTCCTTGGCTGTAAGGGCTCATGTTGGATGGGCCAAACATGGACGCAACTGAAATTAGTTGGTGGATTATTTTATGATAGAATTTCAAATATATCAATCATATCGCAATATCAATTGAAAGAATTGTTCTTGCAATTAATGTTTATATTGGGTACATCGTATCGACTTTCAAAATATGCATTTATGATTGCTGGCAGATTAAACGAAAAGCAGCAAACATTTATAACTAAGTAGGAGATTTGAAATTGGAAGTTTCTTTGCATCAATAAGGTGAATCATGTTTTTCAACTTCTAACACTTTCTGTTGGCAACTTTTAAATTCCATGTGCAAAAAAATAGATATTTTCCAAAACGTCAGTTCTTGGTACACTCACTGATTGGTCTATTAACTACTTACCACTCGTGTGTACTTATTAACACTTACCTGATATACCTTAAAAGTCCTCAGGTCCACAAGAAACAATAATTATTTTTTCAAAGAAAGAAAGCATTCTGAAGGAATCTTTATTAGCTTGTCAATGGATAGCATTTATGTTGTCGAGAATTTACACAATATCATTTATCAAAGATCGGTCCGAATGTCAAAGTCAATTTGTTTCACAAATATGAAATATGAAGTTAGAAGTAAAAACAATCCATTTTAATGGCTAGCGCTTTCAGCTCAACGAGCCTCTTCAGGCCATACATACAACGGATAATGCATCATTACATTATTACGTCACAATATATATATATAGTTGTACAAAGTTTTCAAAAGACGCAAAAGTATTCGCTGCTGCAAGACCTCAAATTATTCTGTCATTTAAAAACACAATGTCATATATCATCGAGAAAAAACAATGTTTCATTCATCTATGTATGGTCCTTTAGTTTTCTCTATCTCTTGGAGAATGCTTTTAATCTTTTCAATCTCTCCAGCAGGGTGTACGGCATTCAAATATTAAACATGAATAGGTTCATGAAGAAGGTTCCCGACATAATGTTATCCATTGGACTTTTTATTAGTTGCCACAATAATGATAAAGCTTGTAAACATGTAAAATTCCATTCTTATTTTCTTTATTAGTTCTGAAATTTCAAAAGCATCACATAAAGTAAGTTCACGTTTTTTCATAGTTGATTTATCTCTTATTTTTGTTGGTTGCATTTTACTTTACCTACGAGTCGGTCAATTGAAGCACATGACGGCTTAACTTTATTGAAATAAATAAATAAATAGCTATTGATTTATGATAACTGACAAAGACGTATTTAACGTTTCTAAAAATATATAACGTATTTTAGGCTTTTGTTGTCATTGAAAGAGTGTAAAAATTAATAAAGTATTCAAAATGTTTCTCGGGCAATTGTTGACATTAAAAGAATGCTCAAATAAAGAACGATGGTGGCCATCGATTGCTAATGTCAAAATATAGTATACAAATTGAATCTGTCGAAACTTATTAAAACAAACAATGGGAAATGTCCTTTGTTTTGAATTAGATATCATTACTATGTTCATTCATTCATATGTCAATATATATGATAACACTCAATGGTAAAACGAAAATTACAACATTTTGTACAAATTAGACAATTCATTGTAGCAATATCTAAAAACAAATTAATCAAATCGTAATTCATTGAATTTCTTGTTTATAACAATTATTCAATCAAAACTCACCTTGCGTGGTTGCAAAAGCAATAAGACAGGCTAGGAGGTACAATGTATTCATCTTGGAAGAAGTTTTTAAAATTCTACGTATACACTTTGCCATATACCCTTATATACAGGCCTTCTTTTCTGATTTATTCACACGCTTCCTAATATGACCTAACAAGATCTGAGAGGCTAAAACGCATTTAGACGAAACGTTACATGACACTAAGGTCAAGTTTTTTATTCCCATTACTCAAATCGTGTTTTCCAAATGTCCAGTATGTCTGACCCTAACCCATGACGATCCCTTACATGTGAAATGGTCAAAGCCGTCTTGTTCTTTTGAGAGGCGTTTGAACCTAATGTCATGAAATGGTATGGAATCAGTGTTAGGAGTTACACTAAGGGTCAAGAAACGTCACCGGTATATTTTCGAGATAATTTCAATCACGAGTGATAATATGAAAACAACTACCTCATAGTTACATCAAATTTGCAAGTTTTCTTCTGAAACATTCTCATTCACGTCTTTTAAACAAAACGACAATTTTCAAAATCGTCGGTTTTATAATTTCAGGACAGCAAACGTAGGCAAGATAGGAGGGGGGTGTTTTATGACGTCGACCATATATAATGCGTCTACGAATTTAGATATAAATAACTACTACATCAATATGTCCATATCTCATATGGTTTTAACTCCAATTTCAAACATTTATTGAAAACCCTTAAAAAAATCGCGCCCCTTGATTGTTGAAATTAAATAAAAGTTAAACAAAAATAGCATAACCTAATTTGTGGAATTGTGTATATTTTCTACGTTCACTATTACTTTGTACTAGATTAAGTTTACTGGCATCATTTATTTGTTAAGACACTGTTGAATATCGGTATGCATTTATCTTCTTGAATATTACATGAATAAACATTAATGAACAATTGTCAAATATAGTTCACACATACACCAACTAGTAGCAAGTTTCTAAAACAGTTCTTAACACTATAAACATATCATCTGCGTCATCTGATACTAACATTTTAAAAGCTGATTTTAAGTATTGATAAAATCATTCTAGAGATACTGAAAAGGTCTTACAATGCATCAAGGCATGATACCGGTAAATTAAAGCATCAGGAAACAAACCTTATAGATGAATCAATTTCCATATATACGAGGTTATGTAAGCTTTGGAATGATTTTATTTATATCTTGACATGTCTTGACACTTATAACTATAAATTCACGTGCATTATATATTGATTCAAAGCAAATATATTCACTCTGTTATCTTGCATAAAGGAACATCTAATTATCAATTTCTTACAATTGCGTTCGAAATTCAAGATTTTAGAGTTATTTGGGGTTTTAAGATTAAAATTGTATTTGGTTTCTAAAAGTACTGATATTATTCACATCATGTTGCTCGTCCTAGATACTCTGTTACATAACTTACATATTCCATATATATCACAGCAGTTTTTCGACCCACCTGCTCTAGATAAGTTTTCTATTTAACATTTGACGAATTGGCGGAGCCGCTCGCTGTAATGTCTGCCTTTTGATAGAAATATCGGTATCATTCCTGCATATTGTCACTGAATGAACCAAGAAGCATGAAAATAACGTCACCTTCTACAAATATTTCCAACTAGAAAAAAACACTAATAAACGTTTGCACTTGTGTTTCAAGTAAAAGCGTGAAGCAAACTGAAGGGAGGTAACTCTTGTTATCTTCAGTCAACGAACAGAAGAGAAAAGAAACTTCCTTTTTAAGATGTATCATTTGCTATAGCCTATTACATGTAATTGTCATGAAAATATAACCCTGGGAAAACATTAATTTAAATAGTTGTTTCGATAATATGTATTTATTTATATAAATTCCAATGTATTACAATTCATAAACAAACGTGCAATAATGTAATAAATTGCTATGTAACAGTGACCACATATGGCATGTTAATCGATTTGGATCAAAATTTATATCGAAATAATCGAGGATAAATAAATCATCCATGATATTATCGAAAGTTATCGACTAGGTTTGCTTTTGATAAAGTGTGTCAAAACCTTGAAAAATTATCTTTTGAAGGGTGTTAACCCTTGTTAGCTCCAGTATGAAGTAACTATCCGTTAGCTGTTAAATGTCACTCTGTGTCACACCGAGTTATATATATTTATATAAAAATAGTTTGTTTGTTTGTTTCATTACTTTAATTTTAAGTTATAAATGATGATCTCCGATTGATGATGTTATTATTATTATTTTTTTTATTTCCATTTTTTACAATGCATTTCCCTATACATTTATAGGCATTTAAACATGCGTTACATGGACAGTTCTTTCATTGTAATAGTAACAAACGTAACAATACAGCCATGTCGATGTTGTTATTATACATTGATGACGATGTCCCCTTTATGATGTTGTTCAATCGATCGTGTTGATGATGTCCCCTTGTTAATATTGCAATTAAATCTTGTTGATCATGTCCCCTTGTTGATGTTGTTATTATCGGTTGATGATATCCTTTTGTTGATGTTGTTATCAAATATTAGTCATCATGACCCCTTAATGATGTTGCTATAAAATCTTGTTGATGATGTCATCTTCATGATGTTGTTCTTAGATATTGATGATAATTTATACTTGGTGATGACGTAGTCAAAAAAATGTTGTTAATGACGTAATTAAATGTTGTTTATGATGTAATTAAATGTAGTTCATGATATAATTAAATGTTGTTGATTATGTCCCTTTGATGATGTTGCTATAAAATCTTGTTGATAATATCCTATTGTTGGTGATATCCTCCTGTTGATATCCTCTTATGGTGCTGTTTTAAATATTGATGATGATATCCCCTTGATGATGCTGTTATTTTTATGTTTTGATGGTGTAATGAAATATTGATGATGTTCTCATGATGATGTTGTTTTGAAATCATGATGATGTTATCCTCTCGATGATGATGTTGTTTCTCACTATTGACTATGTTATTTTACTCTCCCACTAAAACTACTTTTATTAAATATAGATAGTGATATTTCAATCGCAAAATTTTTATTTTCGTTCTCTTGCATTTTGATGACTGTGTTTTTGATTTTCGACGACGATGTATCTGCTCCTGTTGACGATATTCGGCACCACAGAATGGTATTATTTACACCAATAATGTTATGTTTCGAGGTCAGAAGAGACGGTTGAATGGTTCATTCCACAAAATTAACTTTAAAAGTTTTGGTAGATCGTTGAAGAGACCATGGGACAATATTTTAAAAAAATAATGTTTTTTTTCTGTAAAACTATTATAAGTGAACAATAGCGTCAAACATCAGTCGTGTACTTCATCTCATGCTAATTCAGGATACAATGATACAGTTGTTTTATTCAGTCATTTGAAAGATAGGAAACTGTCTTTTCTTTTACCAACGATGGAAAGTTGAAGAATGATTCGGTTAAACATGGACATATGATCTATTGCATGTGCAAGAAAGTAATCCAATTGACTTCCAAACAAAATCCTGATTACATGTTTGAACTAAGATGAACAGGTAGGAGAACAGTATTTCGGGGTGCAGCTGTATATTAGTTCTCTTTCCCAATGATTATATTGTTATTTAATCCTAATGACACCTTTTCACTGGCCCTCTGATGATATTGTTATCAAATAGTGAGTATGTTGTCTCACTTGCCCACTGAGGACGTTGGTCTTTAGTCTTGACGGAGTTGTTTCTATTTTCAACTGTTGATATTGTCATTTAATCCCATGTATGTTGTTGCACTTGCCCACTGTTGCTATAATTCATATTGGAAATGTTGCTTCTCTTTCAAACTTATGACATTATTCTTAAATCTTGATGATGTTATTTCACTCAGTCACTATTGATGTGTTTTTCGAACATGTGATATTATTATTTAATCATTTGAACGTTGTTTTATTTGCCCACTGTCATTATTGTTCTTAGTCATTTATGATGTTTTTTCTCCTTAGAACAGTTAAGATCCTTCTTAAATTCTGATGATTTTGTTCCACTTGCTTACTATTGATTTTTTTTTATATATACTGCTGAATATCTTACATTTGAATATGAATTTTAATACATCTGTACTTCATAATTCACAGTTTCTCCAATGTTATTCACTCATGTTTCGTTTGGACGTTTTTATAACCTTGCCCATTCACACAGCATGGTTTGGAATATATACTTGTCAAGTGAGTTCTGTTATGTTCAGTTTTGACAAGCTTCTTATGTTTTATTAGCTTTGGGTGAAAATAGAGTTTTTTTCTTAAACCAGCCCGCCCAAAACCTGTTATTGAGTTGTTTTTGCAATTGATATAAAATGTCTTAACATGTCCATAGAACAATTACTTGAAATAATATAAAAATAACATTTTGGAAAACTGTGAATCTCTATAAGATACTAATTTGACTCAACATCTATCAATATTTTACTTAGATTCAACAGTTTTGCTTTGACAGTGAACATAATTTTGCCTAGTCATTGTCCAGAATTACAGATTACTTCTGAATTCGTCGATGGCAAAAGGTTGGTGTAAAAGCTTATGATAGATAGTCTTTTTTCAAGTATATATTTGTAAATGAATACTTTGAAGTACTTGTATCCAATCCTTTCGATAAAGCAGTATACTACAAGTAGTAATGATACTCATCGTAAGAATGCAATTTATAGGTCAGTTCTCGTCGTGTTAGCAAAAGGGTCTATCTGTTATAACAAAGGATTCAAAGAACACTTCCCTTCCATACAACAAACACACAGTGTATGACATTTACCATATTTTTAGAAAGAAATGGTATTCAAGAAACCTGAGCCAGACATAACAGATCACCTGACAGTGATCACATATATTCAGCTTTCAGTAATGTGTCTATCACTTCAAAGGGATAATTTTTTGTATAAGATTTGTATATCATGTTTTCGAACATCACATCACAAGATATTACATGCAATGTGAGATTTGATGTGCTTTTGTTTGAAAATGGTTATTATATAAGTTAGATTTCTAGGAGTCAATGACAAACATCGATTAAACATTTAACTGAAACTCAAGTGAAAAATAATAATCAGATGTTTGATACGAAATGTCCTCATGAAATTTTACATGCACTATACATGTACCATATTTAGATTAAGAAATAATGTACACACTGTTGATGTTTTTGATCTACTGTTATCATTGACCACATTTACATTTATTAATGAAAAGTTTTAAAAACTAATCTAGATCTTAATCACTTTAGATAACTATATGTATGATAGGTATATCATTGAAAACTATAGCTTTTAGCAAAAGTAATGCATATAAATTTCATATAATATGAATTCTTGAATTATTGTATCTTGTGTCAATCATTTAATTTTTTTACAACCACAGAGTGTTACTATATCCTGTTGGCCAAGTAATTGTTTGACCTTGACCTTTTAACTTTTATTATATACACTTAAGATACAAGTGTGTGAATGGGTGAGTGATTATCTAATCTTTGTCTTTATGCCAAAAATCAGAAATCTTACAAGGTCAATAAAAATTTTTAAAAGGACTTCTTCGACGATTGTTCATTAAACGCTGAGCAGCCATTTAGTAATCTTTGAATAATGACTTTAGTCAAATTTTCATTGTTACGCCTGCAAAGAGGCAGTCTTAATATCTCAGTCGTAAAATGCTGAAACTTAAGTGTAAGTTTTTTCGATAAATGTGACTTACGTTTTTTAAAAAAAACTTAAGTATAAAAATAACAAAAACGAAGTTTCTTTGCATACTTTTGTAACATGGTACATGAATAACAAGGAAAGACTGCTATCAAAATGAGATCCCTCTTCACTGGAAACTCAACCCTTGTGATCTCTTCATTTCTATCTAATTCTCTTAATACTAAAAATAAACTTTGTTTTATTCATAAAACTAAAACCACTTATCTTATACTAGCATATTCTTAAAAGCCTCAGAAATGATGAAACCACGTCATAATCGATAATATGTTTATTTCCAAACCACAGGAAGCAGTAATCTGATTAATGACTTGTTATTCTTATTTTTGTTTTGTTCTTGTGTTCTGCAATTGCATTATGAGTTCAAATGGATGTAAATGCGAAAATGAATTTTGCAGAAAAACTTATATAAAGCAATGCTAACGTAAGACAATTTAAGCCTTTTAGAACATACTGTATGTTGATATATCATACTTCGTCCATTCTAAGTTAACTCATATTTTATAAAAAGGTTATTTTGTTTCTCAGTACAAAGTGATTTGTCATTATGTAACATTAGCATTCTTTTACTCAGGTTTTCTACTTTACTTTTGATGTTTATGTAAAATGATTAATCACGTCAGTGTAATATCGTTAAAGAGGGACTCTGCTACAGCCCAACTCACACTACGTGCGATCGACTACGATCGCTGTAAGAAAGTGTCGTGTAGTCATCGTGTTGTTATTGTGTAGTTATTGTGCTGTTATTGTGTGGTAATCGTACATTGTTTGGGCTATTTGTTCAACACTATTCGTTCAAATCGCAAACATGTTCCTGATTTCAGAAAATCGTGTCGTGGGCGTGTCGATCGTATAGTGATTGTGTGGTGATTGTGAAGTGTATGTGTTGCGATTGTGTTGATTGTGCTTCAGCCTAAGGACACGCTAAGAGCAAAACCACAACACGATCGATAAACTGTCCCTCTTGCAATCATACTATTATTGTACTCATGTTAAATTAACCCTTATAGTGCTGAACTTAAGGACCACGATGACAGCTCGTACAGAATACTGAGTCACACGATTCCTGTACGATCAGGATACAATCGTTACACGATATTGGATTGAACTTGCACCAACAAGAGCGTTTCCCATCAAAACGTTTTCCTCAAGTGTGCTTCGCGAGTCTTACTTTCAGTCAACATGTCAGCAAAACTATGGTAAGGTATTGATGGTAAGCGAAAGAGATGAGCGTATGGTCAAGTTACTGCCGACAATTCTCTACCCGTGCATACCGACTGTTTTGTCAAGTTGTAACTCCGTGATTAATTCCTACACAACAAATGTTCTAATACAAGCTCTTCTCGGGCTTCCAGCATGTTCCGCTAAAGGCAAAATATTGCAACGTTGACTTAAATACAATATTTCCGCAAATGGAAACGCTGAATGCATGATAACATATTTGTGGTCACACAAGTCCATGAAAGATGCTTTGCTGTGTAAAGGAGACTCAAAGTGCAAAGTGCATTATCGATATCATATATTTGTGTACTTTTGCGTTTATTAGATCTTCGAAATTATATTTTGTGCAGAATGCAAAGTTTAAAGATAAAAAACTGGGGAATATTTGTGAAAACTTACAATGAATTTTCGACATGAAAGTTTACCTTTAAATGGTAGAGAAGAAATAAGGTTACAAATTACTGCTGTAAGATTCTGATTCAAGGTATGATAAAATGCAAAAAGAATTCATCACAAGCAAAATTATGTGTTAGCCCATCAAAGGTATGGGAGACCTATAAATTAAAGAGAAATTAGTGTTTAATATCTTTATGCTTTTTTGAAAATAATGTGCATAGGACTTATCAAATTTATGTATAATTTTCGTACGCAAGCATACGAAAATTAAAATAAGTAAATAGAAATAAACCCCCGAACACATTAGATAAAGAAATAGTGATTTCACTGGTAAATGAGATGTGATGTTTACTTTGGTTTGTTCTGTTAGAATGATTCGCAGATTTTCATGTAATCAAACTAAATCATTTTCCACAAAGGAGGTTATAATGTTAACTATGGAGATACTTATTGTGCACTGGACTCTTTTAAATTGTAAAGTATTTACCACAGATTCACGTCTTAACGACCTCGTAAATGGTAACTTGGACGCTCAATATTTATATCAAGGGAATGTTAATGTAGAAGTGCGGATGTTTCATAATTTGGTAGGAAGCTAATTATAATGTCCTCATTCATCGATGTCGAAAAATAAACTTCCTTAAAGCCAGATAACTCAGGAAGATTGTCCGAAGATAATGTTAGGATTAGTAATATATACCCTCATGTGTTTATCGCAATGACTTCGTATTTCATAGCTGCAATGCATCACTGGATGAATAGTAATTCTACATTGATCATCAAAAGCAATGGTTAACCTTTTTTGCCTTTGCACAATGTTTTTAAAATCGTGCATTATTCTTACACCATTCGTGATTGCATCGTGAAAGCGTTGTGTCAAGTTTGTGTTGTTTGTGTTTTGACCGTGCTAGAATCGTGATCTTTCGTGCAATGAATGTACCCACATCGTGTACATCACGTGCAGAAACCGTTTTCACAGAACAGATTGTAAGATCCACAGTACGATACCAGTACAATCGAATTGTAATGTAACCGAAGTGCAACCATGCGTAGTGTGAGTTGGGCTTAACTGTTGGAGTCATCAATGCCAAACTTTATAGAAGCTGTCAACTGATTGAGAATAACTGTTTTTCACATTAAGGTGTCCTTGTAAAGCAAATCGATTTCGTATCGTTATAATGGTAAGAAGAACCGGACAATGACGCGCGTCAATTAGTCAAACGTACTTTTGAAACTTAAGATAAGCAGGCAGAAAGGCAGATACATGTTGAAAGTGTTTGATATATTTAAACTAATACCAACGTAAAGTGGAGGACTGATTTGTCATCTGCAAAGTCGTATTACTGTGTTCAGATTTTGATATAGAGCAAATGATTATCATATATTTATCATTTAAAGATGAATATTTTGTGAAGAGTCTACGTCAGCATCCGTACTTATTAAAGCTGAACAATATCTGATCAATAAACTGTGTGGCTCTTGAATGAATTCGTGTACCTTATTAGACCTGTGTATCCTGGCCTTAATGGCGAGACGATATATCCCGATTCTAGTTTTATTAGGCGAGACGATATATCATGGAATTATTGCAAAGGAACCTGCGAGACGATTATCATCACGATACAGTGATTGCGATACAATACGTATCCCGGTTCTCTACAAATTATGAAAAACTATAGATAGGACATAGAAAAGTAGTGTTAATCCTTAGATACCAAAATGTCAAAGATTTATCATGAAGGGAAATCACAGAATTAAAGTGACTGTGGAATTACATATAAAATATCAGAAATATCATATAATTTCTCTTTCTGTTTCTGTTCTAATCACTGTTACCTCTCAAATAGAAGAAAAACCTTTTTAGCTTTAACAGTTATTTGTTTGAATGTTAACAGTATCGGGATATATTGTCTCTCATGGCGATACATCGATGTATTGTAGACCCTCACGATATACATATCGGGTCTGTGAAGTTGGCAACCAGTTCCCAGTTCCCAGTTCCTTATTTAAATTGTGAAGTTGGCAACCAGTTCCCAGTTCCCAGTTCCTGGAACTGGGAACTGGTTGCCAACTTCACAATTTGAATAAGGAACTGGGAACTGGTTGCCAACTTCACAGACCCATACAAATCCTGATATATTGTCTAAACATGTTTTGTATCGATGCACTCGTATCGCGTAGTAGACGATGCAAACATCGATACTATCGATGAATCGTTACACCACTATACCTTATATTTAATTTTTTTTTCATCATAAAATATGAAAACATCGGCAGATTTATGAGGTCTTAACGTTATATCTAAAACTTTGTACCAGTTGATGGGTGTTTCATAATTCTATTAAGTATTCATGTAGCGGTCGAGTGACGAGATATTACAGATACCTTAATAATGATGTACGGGGAGGGTGACAGGTTAGTCGACGGAACGAGAACATCATACATGGTATCATGATGTCAAATCTACTTTGTAAGAAACCCATTTTCTGAACAATTTAATAGATATTCGGATCTCCTAGGAATTGTTAAGTTCACCTCACAATTAACTTTGTGACTTTCCCCTGAAAATATTAATGTTTACTTGACGAGTATGTTGTAAATGCTCTTAAAATTACTTGAATGTAAAGTCAATAACGAGTGAAAGTTTAGCCAGCGACACTTAAATTATTCATTTGCTTGTAAATCTAAATTGGTAATCATATCTATCAGGAAACATTGGTTATAGAGAATCTCACCCAAGTGTCTTCTGGTATCAAATATAACAACACAAGTTTATAAAAGTTACAAATATATTTGACATCAGAAGACACGAGCGTGAGATTCTATTTATCATCCATAATCATTTTTCATTTCGATTCTATGAAAAATGGGTATTTCTGACCACTGCACTACTCTAAGACTCTCAGTGAGTGAAGTGATGTCATAGCATTGTGACGTCATCATGCTTATGACGTCATAGCATTATGATGTCATTTCTTGATGATGTAAAACAATTGTGATGTCATGAACTTGACTGTAATAGGGCATTGTTCAAAATCTACTGTCAAAACGATATCTCCTATGGAACACAGTTTTGGGATGATAAAGCCTGGTACATGTACCTCGTTTGTATGTTTTACTGACATGTATCGTTCAAGGTACTTTTGGAATTTTTATCAAATATGATGACACTAAAATCAGAAATCTAAGCGATGAATGGCGTAAAAAGTTTCTGTATACATTAAAAAAAACGGAAGTTATGTTTCTAGAAATCAAATAATCAAAATTAATTAATATTATCTTTTTTGTAATTAAACTAAAATAAGAAATCGCGAATTAGCATAAAGAGGTTCTCTCAACATAACTGAAATGAAAATTGGTTACACTATGAAGTTTTAATAACTCAGTAGATCTTTTCAGCATAGGTATGCATATTAAAGAATATTCCTAGCAAACCAAATTAAACAAGGTCATTGAATTTTACAAGAAGGTCAAGAGACAAATAACAATATCATTTCACTCATGCTATGTGTGGAAATATACACTTGTACTTTTATGAACGAGTCCTGGATTCGCTTAAGGTCATTTGAATAGAGAATGCTATTATTTGAATACGTAATTTTCGGGATATATCATTTTAGCCTATCGTACTATACAACAATCAAGCCATAAGGTCAAAATGTGTTCCTTAGTCGGTTGAAAAACTTGACGATGTGGAACCGAAGAAAAACGTGAGAAGACTATTGTCATAATTATCATCGTTTGTTCAAATAAAAGTTCATTTACCAATTTCTGAAAATGTTAGGAATTACGTATAATTGAGATTATTATTATATTAACACTTCACAACGTTCGCTTATTATTTAATTAAATGTAAAATGAAGTACATAATATATTACAAAACCCAGGAATTTGGTTTGATAATGAAAACAGGCCAAACATTTAAAATGTTTAATAATCATATTGAACCATTTTCAAACATTGCAGGTTGGAGTGTTTTGTTCAACACATCACTTCTCTATATCTGATTTTGTCCACTGGGGGTATATTTTGAAGTTAACATGGACAGATCAGGAGACGTTACGTTACTTGATCATCAGTTAGTTTAGGATGTGATTTAAACTGTATATATTTTCAGATGGTACAGGAAAGGGGGATTGATAAACAAGGTTGCCCCTATATAAATATCGTTCCCCGTGATGTGGACGGGATTTTATACAACGTAACATGTAACATACATTAAAACAAGAAAGAAATTCATGAATACTTACAGAATATCTAAATACGATGATCAACACAATCTATGAGCATGTGCATTCAAAAGAGAAAATTTTAAAAATGTGTGATTGCTTTATAAATCACTGGAATCGTTTGCTCATGTCTATAAATGTACAAACAGAATCAACAATTTTCAAGTTAGTGTCATAAGAAAATGTGTTATTACCAAAAAGAACAGTTTTTAAACCGAAACCATTTACATAATAAACGCTGTTTGATCTTATACGTGAATAGTTTTGGCAAATGAATAAGTAATGCATAGCATAGTTTTGGATGTGAATCGAATGGCGGTGGTCTAGTGCAACCAAAAGTCCTGGTAATCTGGCTGGTCTGTGACATTCCGATGACTCTTTTGCTGTGCATGCTGCTTATACGTGTGGCATCAACTTCTGCTTATTCAGTAAAACGTGTAGTAAATGATCGCACTCACTCCTCTATTTACTCTTAGTGTGTCGAAATCATGTTGAAATTTGAAAAATCGTGATTCTGAAAAATACTTTTTCATCAACTGTTAGGCTTCAGTTACGTTTGAAATATATGTTTCATTGTATCCATTCGTAACATTAGGATTAGACATTAATAAATTCATTTTTGTAAAATAAATTATTAGGACTATATATATTGCACAAATCTTAACACTTTTTACATAATTCAAGTCCACTTTTACGTAATAGTAAAAATGACAACAACACAATTTCGACTCGAATCGCCCTAATGTTCGTCTTTTAACTGTGCAAAGCATAAACGAATTTTTTTTCTAAACACAAAGCATATTAGAGGAAACATATCAATCTTGAAAAATACAGGCCTCTAAAACTGATTTATATTAAAAGAGACGTCATCGACGTTTACCAACCAACAATCTAGTGGAGAGATAGGCTTGAATTCACTATCGGTAAAACGGACCTTAACATATTGCTATAAAGTATAAAGTAGTATACCGTTGGAAAAACTGACACAGCCCCTTCTCAAAGAGCTATGATACTGGAAGGAGACTTGCAGAGACAAGATGTTGATCGACTACGGAGTGCAGCGAAGTAAACATATATGAATTCCATTGAACATGTTTCGGACCATATCGACGTGTTGTTCGAATCCTGGATATCCCTCCTTTTACCTCCCTTGAATTATCAAATGCTGTAAATGCATGGGCCAGTATGACTGAGGCGGTTGCTGTCGCAATGTCAGCATACTATTGTTTAATTTTCCTTTAAACTTAATAGTTATTGATATATTCATCCATATGAAAAGATGGCTACATTCCAAGGTTAGGTGAACTCTTTTGTAAGTTGCCGATGTCTAGTTTCATGACATACAGCACCTAATGGAAAAAAACAACATTAAATTGAACTTTTTTTAAAATAACACGTCATAGCTAAAGTGCAATTATGCATTTTAAGCAGATTCTTGTCATTATTGATTGAACGATTGTGCTACTGGGATTTCTTCAACACTTTAGCCCCTACTTTCTGTAAAATCTTAACAGTGACATCAATAAGAAACCAGCTAAACAATCTGAGTTAAATCTACATCTCATCTTTTATTGATAATATGTTTATTGTATAAATTTCTTGATATATTATTGTATTTATTGTGTCCAAATTTAAAATATCCTAAGTAATCACTGAATAATGGCGATCAAAAGAAAAATCAAGTGATAAACATAAGTGAGTGTGTCTGTAGCTGTTATTTAAGAAAATTACATTTGGCAAAAAAACCCATTGAAATATACTCACAAGGTCACTAATTAAGTGAAAAACTGTAACTAATGGTCACGTCATATGATCTCAGTTTGCAAGCAGTAAATGTCATCAACAGGTAACAAAAACGTCTTTTAACCAACAACACGTGGACATTTGATTCCTACCTACGGACTTGAGTTATGTACAGTTACAGCTTTAGTTAAATAATAGGATATCTGGAGAATTATTTTGCAATTAAGTTCTAAGAAAACGAATGCAACACCTATCGGTTGCTGAGTCACGATCCATAGGTATGAATAGATAAACAGCTGGCTGACTATTTTTTCTTTATTTCCCTTCTATGACATATCGCCCATCACACTAGACAAAATTACCCTGCCGCTCCAGTTTTTAACTCCCGATGTTTATAAGCAAGATCGGGATAGCTCTTACAGCAGACTATTTTCAGAACGACGACGAAACAGAAGTTTTTTTACAAACGTCTTTGTAGGTAGAGATAGACATAATGGCGCCAAATGGGATACTGGGAGCAGTTCTGTCGTTGCTAATGGCTGTCAAAACTGAAGGTAGATTTCAAAATGGTTTCTTTTTTTAGGATTTCCGTACAAAGGAAAGTTAAATTTACATTTATATGAACGATGAATTGACTTTCTTGTCCTCAACTTGTAAACTGGCTTCCTTTCAGTAATTCTTTTTGGCTTCTGGAATTATAGTGAATTCACTAATGATCATAATGACGTTTTATGTTAATGAGTTAACACAATTTTAACCGCAACTTCACTCAACTTCAAAGATTCAAGCTTATGGATTGATTATCTCAAAAGGCTCGTTATTATTATTATTATTATTATTATTATTATTATTATTACAATTATTTTTCCTTCTTCGTTTATCAGTTTAGTGAGGATCTAATATACTCATTTTTATTTATTTCAGCCATGGTGATGGGCAACCCGTTCACCTTTCCAAACATGATACCATCATATCCAATGAGGCCATCTATGGGACCAGCAATGGGGCCAGCTATGGGACCATCAATGGGGCCACAATCACAAATGGGTGCTCAACAAGGTCCTATGCCAACTGGTGCATGCGCATGCCAGGGAGGAGTCTGCGCGAAACGAACCGAAGGAACCATCTTTTGCCTATGCTTTGAAGGCTATAGCCTGGATAAAACCGGAAAAATATGTTTGCGGAACCCCCGTAAGTGAAAATTCATGATTTTTGTATAAGTATCATGATATTTAGTTAAAAATTCTCAATGGTGGTAAAACTGTTTCTCAAGTCTTATGTTCCCACGTAACCCGCACGTAATAGCGCAATGTTCTGCTTCCCGCTAAGGGCCCGGCAACTTTGACTGCAGTAGAGTACTGGTCTTCGTGCAGTAAGGTTATGGAGCAATGGTACACTGAATTTCAGCTCATTAGTTCCAGCCGATGCTCAAAGGTTTCATTGAAATGCGTAGGCAAATCTCCCTGCAATTATACTAGCAGCCGTGATATTAGTCAAATACTCTAGAAAATTCACCTAAATTTGTCTGATGCCTTAAACATTGGTTTTAGATACAATTTCCGAATCGTAAGTCATTTTTCTGTCTGTTTCATATAATTCTTTTTCCTACAAGGTATCTAACGTATAAAACTCAAAGTAAAATTGACGATATCAAGCAATCAGTTACTAGCTACCTAAAACTGGAACCTTCGTTTGGATATTATGAAAGATTATTAAGAAAATATAAATCAATTTATCCAAAAAGTTACATGTTTACAACGTGCAATATTCTTCAAAGTAAAATATACGATAGCTAATAGTTTCTACCAACTTAGAGCCATTTCAACCTGTTTTTGTTGCAGCTTGTCCGTCTAAACCGTGCACAAACGGCAAATGCTACTTGTCTTACTATGGCCGTGTTCCCGAATGTGTTTGTGACCAGGGATTCAAAGTATCAGCAACGGACTCTACTATTTGCGAATCAGCCAGTTCTTCATCAGGTTCCTCAAGCACAACATGTAAGAACCTAATTTAATGGTTATTATTCGTGTTACTCGATTTCCCATCACTCTTGTGTTATCTGAGTTGGTTTGTATTGATTTTTGTTTTGTGTCTGATGTGTATGATTTTGTGTTATATCTATTTTTGCTATGTCTCTGCCTTTGTGTGTATTTGACACACGTTGTATCTGATTGTGTATTGTGTGGAACCGTGTAATGCGTCTGTTTTTTTTCATCCTCATTTGTGATGTATCATACGTTGTACTTGTTGTGATATATGTTGTATCTTACAAAGTGTTGTATCTGATTTTGTATTGTGTGTGACCTTTTAATGTGGCTGGCTTTGTTTTGTAACTGTTTTGTGTGGTTCTTTATTTATCATGTGTCAGACTTTGTGTTGTATCTGATTTTGGGTCTGGTTCTCACTTGAATTTAAGATGAATCGGGATTTGTGTTGTTACTTAGGGTTTTTCTGATTTGGTGTTGAAGGTTGTATTTCGTTGTTCTTATTTACTGTCATGTCATGTTTGCGTTGTATCCTACTTCAGACTTTATTTGTGCCCTTTTGTGTGTTGAATCTGCTTTAAAGTTTTATCTGATGTTAGTTATATCTCAATTTTGCTTTATTTGACTTTATCTTCTATTTCTTTGGGTTGTATCTTATCCACTGTCATGCCGTCTGCTTTTGTTAAACAAATTATTGTATTTCGATTTCGAGGCTAATTTCTACATCTTCTACATCTTCTCAATATGTTTTTGACGTTTCGTACAATCCATGTTATAAGTTAACCTTTAGTTTCAGTCAAAAGGCTCTAAAATTAAAGTGACTGTTAACCCGTTATTCATTTTATGATTTCCCATGACTCCAGCTACAAGACAGTGCACGGCAAGACGATGCCGCAACGGAAACTGTCAGACGGTTTCTGGAGTATCCAAGTGCGTCTGTAACCCAGGCTACACATTGAATTCAAGTGATCGGTGCACGTCTACAGCTGCCTCAACATCTCAAGCAGCATCTCCACCTGCTCAGGCAGGACCAACACCAGGAGCAAGAGCAGGACCAGGCGCAGGAGGAGGGCCTCCTGGGCCTACTGGAACCCCAACCAATAACGGGATGAACAGGGGAGCTTTGAGTAGTGTTCTTGATTTGGGTGAGATTGCCTTTCAATTCTATATAACTATGGCTCAATTTCAATATATTATGATATCAATCTAATTATATAAGTTACGGAACGGAACAAAATAATGGGGCTTATTACAATGATACCGACTCAGGGTATTCGCACGATAAATTGTTTTCCATTTCCAAACCCCAATTTCACAGAGCACGCTTAGTGCTAAGGGCGCCCTTAGGCCATAGTTACAACATTGAGTTATGATCACTTGAGTCTAAGTGAGCTCTGTAGAATGGGCTCTGGACCACATTTCCCTTACGTGCTACTCACATTATTTTATCACGTAACCTCTGTTATGAATGGACCATTTTGTCTAGATTTTACCCTGAGTTTTTGAAAGAAAAGTCGTGTCTAATCATTTAGTTTCTCTACGGCGTTTGGGTACGACTGAATAAAACTCACCCGAGTGCATTCAGTAAGGGTTTCTGAGTCCTGTTCCACTAATCAGTTGTAAACTTACAATCAATTGTAGCTCATTATTTTAACATTGATTGCAATTGATTGCATCCTTACAATCAATTGTAAGTGTTTGGGTAACGGGCCCCTCAAACTGCTCCATTTGCAATATAAGTTACTTGAGAAGAACATGCCTTGATGAACCGCTGTGGGTAGAGAGATGGTTTGTCACATAGACAGTCTATACATTTAGTCCAACATTTAACTTAGCCTTTTTACACTACCGTTTTTTAATCTAAGTCAGCAGATCGAAGGTTGGTTTCTAATCACATCACTAATTTCACAATTAGTCCAAAACAAGAGATGAAATATAGATTCCGGGGTGTCAAATATTCTTATTTCATTCCATAAGACGTCATGCAATAATTTCACATATTTTACACTAAGATTGATAACTACGTATTAAAGGTCTCATATTTCAATATTAGCAAATGAACACTTATCACTTTTATATAGAAATTCTTGTTGCTGTTTTCGTCGTCTGTGACAGGCCGTTTTCCAAATGGTTTAGAACGATTTAAATAGAATAAGATAGGTAATAAAGAAATAATTACACTCAGAAGTGTACTTTGTGACTTTAACGAAACTCGCTCACGCTCGGATAATAAAGAAAATTCATACTTGTTTTGTTTATTTTTACAGATCCTGCTGATGCTGCGTTGTTGAGCAGCAGTCGAACGCCCCAGCAAGCATACATGCGATATATGCTACTTACAGAAATGTGATGAAATACTTGAATATTGCATTTATGTTTCTGCGTTGAACTGTGGTATTTGACCTTGTATCTGCCTTTTCCCTTAGGGTATAACATCCTATGACTAAAGGTTTGGAGAAAATCATGTTGATGATATGTAGTTGTATATTATCCTGGTTTGGATAATTTCATGATTCACATATTTGACGAGAAGCAATAAATGCATCAACATAAAGATTCAGTTATGGGTTTGTTTATAGTTAATGTCCGGAAATGATTCTGATGTGTAAATAGTCGCTAGATATGTTCATCTGTTGTATATTCATAATAAAATTGTAACAATATCGAAGTGGGTTTACTGAAATTGTGTTAGAAATATAATTTGTTTGATTCCATAAACATTATCAGTAATGATACGCAATTCAAGACATAGAAGAAAGGCTTTCTAGCTTGTTTTAATAGGGACATATTGTCACCATAAGAAATGGAAAACAATGTTACCAAGTGTTAGACAATCTTTATAGTCAATAAAACAGTCCTTAAACTAACATACCAAGTTCAGTTAAACTAATCGAATCCATTCCCCTTACTCAAATGATTACAAGCGGAGAATAACAAATGGATACATGTGATTTTGGACATACACCTAGAGTGTTTGAAAATGGAAACATTTTATACTGTATTGATTGCTAGTAAAGTTCAAGTTGGAACTGAACGCTCTCAATCCAGTATAACATGTCCCTGATTTTCAAACACACTATGTTTATATTCATTCTACCATGACGATTATAATTATGAACTCTTAGTCCTAGCAAAATACACATATTAAAAGGTCCCGACTTCTGGAAAAAAATGAACTTGTCTGTATCGGGGATTTAGCGTCATAGTATTGAACACAAACCAAACCGTTATAAAAATAAAACCTACTACTACCTGGCCACGAAATGTATTTGTCATATACCTAGCACAAAGGTAAATGTCGAATCCTTTTAAAAGTTTTGTTTCTGGTTTTAATGGATTAAAAAAAACTGCTACCTCCTTATGAAGCAAATAGATGATTCTAAATGAAAACCTCTATAATGTCGTGATAAGGATTATGACGTCAGAAGCGCTTGCTTGTTTTGTTGTCGTATTCCAAGGATTACTGCTGCATGACCAGTAGCTTTTAGCTCTATTTACGTTAAATTATAACTCAACTTCTTATGTTATAGAAAATATGACATATACCTCAAACACTATGCTCTCTCAGTGGAAACACACGAAAAGAGAAAGAATATCCTCAATTGTTGATTGAAGCCTTGTGAATCGGACAAATCAACCAATCAGAATTGAGTATCCAGTACTTTCATGGTAGATTTTCGGTTGATTCGTAATAATTTCCTTTCGACTACACACATTTGGGTTCAGATAAAAGATGTTTCACCATGTAAAGATAATGCATTGTGCAAACAATATTGTTTATTTTGGGAACAATTTTTAAAAGAATTTAAATTTCGAAAACTATGCTTAAGTGTCTTTAACATCCACATGAAATCATAATAGATTTTCCCGATCGATTGCAGGAATCTGCATACGATTTAACCACACTGGTTAATTGGTTGGTAAAAATGAATTAGATTTTTAATGGGTATAAGTAAGCTTGGTGATTGTTTAAGAGGAATTACTTACCTATTTTGTTAAGCGCGCTAAACAATTGTTATCGTGTTATCATAAAAGTTTCACATAATGTCACAACATTCTGCTTCGGCTAATGTTTCCAGATTTGGTTTAGGGAAACGACTATCAAACAGTCTAATTTATGATTGACAGATGATCAAAGTACAATTTCATGGAAAATGTCTTTTTCCAAATCATAAGACTGAAGAGGCCAATTAAGGTATTCCCTTACCAATCCAAACTTGTACTGAACAACGTTATGCCTTTTAGTAAGAATGTTTTTCAACTTAAAATTGAGATATTGGAAAAGCAAGTTTAACCTTCAATTTACTTGTAAACTATCTGGTGCTTTATAAACCCTTAGGCCCAGCGCGTTATTATAATCTTACTTTTTATTCCAGTTTTTTCTAGTACAGTCTACTTTTGCTAAAATGTGTCATTGCAAAGGCAAAAATCCAGCCCAGTTCTCTCTAAAGCGGTCTAATGCATTATTTACTTTCCCAAAAGGAACCCATGAGGGTGCTTGTCCAAAATGAATATATTTCAGATTTAAAAAATATTGCATTACTTCGCTGATGAAGATATTAAATTAAGTTAACTTGCCTTGATTGAATGGACATAAGGAGTGCAAAATGACAACATGATTTCTTTTATTTTGATTTATGATTTGTAATATGACTTTAACGAGATATCAGAAATTACAAATGACATGACATACATATACTATACTTAAATAACCTTTAGGTTTTTTTGCAAAAAAAGACTATGCACATTTTGTTCAATAGAGGACTTGCTAGATACCAGTTGCTCTCATCTGTTGCTGTGCGTCTGTTTTGATAGGTTTATGATAATTGATAATAGAATATGGATACTTTTCTTAAAGATATTCATTGCTCCATAGATTTCAAGATAACCAAAATGGTTACACAAACAACTTGAATTGGAAATACACAAGAGTTGTTGGTTCAGATTCGGCAAACGTTTGAAACATTGAAAGAGTCAGTGGCAAATTCCTTAAATATAATTCTATAAAATACTGGGAAAGTTCTTAGAATTTTAGCTTTTCTACAAAAAGGATATTTAGAGGGTTTTTGTCATCTCAGAAATCTTGTTCAGGTACTGATGCGGTTCTGGAATCCTTTTTGTCAAAATACAAAAGAAATTCACAGATACAAAATAGCTCTATCTCAGGATGTTACTATATATTACTATATAGATCTTAAAGTGAACAAAACTCAATCTAGATAAACAATGAACTTAGAAACGTTATCAATTACTAAACGTTTATTGTTAACGTCATTACTATTAATTGATAAGTCGCCCTTAATAACAAAAATAAAACGCAAAGGCGATCAATTTTGTTTTTACAACCTGCATTGCTCTTATCATTGGGGGTGGGAAGGGTGACCCTTAATATCTCATTCACAACACTAAACGTTGCATCTCGAACCGTTTACGAGAAAAATTTCCTTCTTCCATGGAATGAAAATTAAACTGAATATTCTTTTAAAGAAGACTCTATTTATTTATTTATTTTCCTCAAACGTTTGAAACGGGTTTAATATTTCAACAGTTAGTAGAATTCAGATATGGTAATCTATTTTAAGGAGTTTCGACATATCTTCTTTTTAAAATAGAAACTTCTTCAGATAAATCTATTGTTGACTTTTTTAAGCTCAGGCTTTATAATCGCAAAAGTTCACGTAAAAAAGGTAGAGCTGTAACAAGAGAAGCAATACAACGTTACATGGATGGTCATCCTGCTGAAACTGCGTATTTTCATCAGTAGACTTTATGAAAATGTTTTTTATTGTTCCCAAAAGCAGATTGCCATACATGAATACAATACATTCAAGTTCTCAGAATATATCACAATATATTGCAAATAGATACTATAGTTGTTTCTCAGTTATCGGATGCAAACATAGATGACCATTTGTTGTCATGTTTAAGCAGATTATTGTTTTTTGTTGTAATAAACTTTCATCAGAAAGTTTTCATTAAAAAGTTCATCAGTAGACTTCCTTCAGTACCCTGGTATCCATCAGGATAAATGCCTATATGGCTGACGACAACTTGTTCATCTGTATGGTAGATGTCTGTGTTTTTCAGCCAATGAGATGTCGTTAGGCAAGGAGTTTGGATTTGGAATGGATTTGTCACTCGGGTAGCGCCGCTTTTGCCAAGTTTATGATTGCTATTTGTGCCTGATATATATTGGTATTGAAGGAGCTTAGTGGATTCAAATACGTAAGTTGATGGTCAGGATACAGCTGCTCAACGACACTTCGTTTCATTACTGTCGAACTTTGTGCTAGTATCATGTATCATTATAGTAGTAAATAGCCTAACTCAACTATCTCTCATTCAAAATGTTACATTTTAGAAGATAAAGAAAAAAAACATATTCCTATCATTTATTTAAAGATTTTACATCCAGTTCTGCAGGAACACAGCTGGCACAGATTTTTACAATTGTTTGGTCTAAAATTATATTTTCCAATTTCTTGACAAACATATAAATTTATTAGATTAGAAATATGTTTTATCAAAAACGCAAGATATGTCATAATGTTAACCAATAATATTTTCAAATAATATATTATGAAATATAAAGAATATTAAAAATGTTCTCCTTTTTACCCCATACCACTGAATAACTGTTTGGCATTTATAGGTACCTGGGAAGTATGAATGATGCCTGACTGTGAAATATATTGGTTTGTTCAGTATGGATCAATGAACGGGTTTTTCAGTACTGAATTGTCCCTAATATTAAAGCACAAGTACGATAATGAAACACATAAGGTAGACAAAATAATTATAACATATCTGCTTTCAACATTGTATGGATTACTTTTTTTAGAATTTTACAGTACCATCGTCACTGTATTTTTGCGCAACCTAAAAACCAACACGCAGATATGAGTATATACTCTTGACATATTAAAATTGCTAATGTTCTCTAAAATTAGTGGTCATTATTTCATACGAAGTCATGTTTTTTTCGACTTGAAAGACTTTGTGTGTTGCAAACTTTGACACATACTCCATCAGGAAGTTGGGTAATGTCATATTTTGATTGTTACATGTGTTCGTCACACAAACTATGACCAGATACTGAATATCAATGAGATAAAGGCGTGAAAGATCATATCAAGGCAATAAAATGGTACAATTTCAGTCATTTTGATGATCGCCTACATGGTCAAACCTGTCAACAGTGACAGCACGTCATGGAATTGACGAGACTTGACCACCTTGCGTTTATTTTATATCTTAAAAAACACCAAGGGAAGTGATCATTTGACATTTAGTGTATAACCCTATTGAAATCACGATGTCCAAATTGCTGATCCTGGTCAGTATCGTTTTGGTAACATTTTTAAAAGGTAAGAAATTTGTAATACAACTGGTTTTTTTTTTAGAAATGTGTCTTGGTATTTTGTGACGTATTGTAACATCTTTGTACTATATGATTTCGAATTAGGGGCCAACATCATGACGTATCTTGGTAAGATAATAGAGCAATTACAGATGTGTTTAATATGATTTAATCAGGCGTAATCGGATAGCGCTTGTTTAGTAATGTATTGGAGGAATCAAACTGTTATTTTGTTATTTGGATATAACAATATCAACTTACACCAGTATAAAAAAAGCTTTTCAACATTTAAAGCTGAATATTTCTCTACCACGTTCACCATACACCATACAATTTGGTTTATGAAACCTAAAATTAATTAGCTAATTTATGAAATTTGGGATGGATACTGCCTATTGTATCAGTCTTCTCATTTCTCTATAGTTAACATGCACATTATAGAATTGGTTCTACTAATATTGCAGAAGAAGAGGAGTTGCGGTAATTTAACTATTCTAACACGTATCAATAATGCTGTCCTGTCCATCATACCTAGATTAGCTATGTATTTAAGAGCAAAATTCAAACGTCCATTTCCATGTAGCAAAGTTACGAGATATTTGTAAGTGTTTTCTTCAATTTTCTTATCATAAAGTAGGAACGATTTTATATATAAAAAATGCCGGTCCGGATTCGAAAAGAATTATCTATATCTTGCTGGTATGTACTGGTATAGTTTCCATTGGTCACAATATTCAGCAAACGATTTAAGAGAAATCATCACGAGTTTCTGAAAATAGATCATTATCTTTGCATGACTTTGTAATACGAGTTTTTAAATAAAGAATGAAATCATCATTGTTTGTTTGTAAATAAGGTTATTTGAAAATAAGGAAAATGATAGCGGATGCATTATTTCACCTTGCCTAACCCCTAAAAAACAAATGAAGAAATATGATTTTCCACACCCTACCATAACGCAAGTCTTTATATCATCATACACATTTTGTATCAAAGTCAATAGTTTCCCCTTGATACAATTTTGTCTTAATTTGGTCCACGATCTATTTCTACAGACTCTACCTAATGCTAGAGAAAAATCTATAAAGTCACAAAAGAGTTCCTTTTAATATTGCTTGAAACAGCGTAAAGATTTAGGACACATGGGCAATTATGGAAAAACCGAAACCAAAAAGGATATGCGATATCATAATTATCATTATCATCGCCAACAGAACAGATATCGGTCTGAATGATATCAACAGATTTTTGCCGGTAAACCAAGATTGAGTCGTTATGCCCGTTTAAAGTGGGAAAAGTATTTGAGTCCAACAAGGATCATCGAAAATCTGAAAATAAAACCAATGATTATAATCCTTTAACATAAGAGTTTAAGATGGTTGATAACGGTTGGCCATCCGCCAATTATAGGTCCAAATTTCAATATTTAAAAAAGATCGATAACTGATATGTACTTGACAAAGAATCGCTTCTCCGTGATTGTCGAGCACCTTTAAAACTATGCTTAGTAAATATCCAAAGTACACAATCAATATGATTTGAAGATAAATTTTCCTTTAAATTCAAATCCTTCAACTTCAGTATTAAAACTCTAGTGATTTTACCCAGATGTACGTTGCAAAAGACCCGGATACAGGCCAGAGTGTTTTGACGAGCAGTGCGGTTGTGTTTCCGGACCGTCGGGCAACGAATGTGGCTGCACTGAAACTCGTATCCCCGGGGTACCGGGATGCGAGGGATGTTATGGAACTGGATGCGAGGGTGGAGTTTGCACCGATTTCCCCGACGGATCAGCCCAGTGTGTATGTAACCCTGGTTTTACACTGGATCCTGCCAATGAAGCTGTATGCAACAGAGGTATGATGTATGACTCGTAGAGAAAAATGTTATCTTTGTATGAATTCATATTGACATTGACTGACTACGAATCAGATATATACATAGCGAAATTTAAAACACGAATCCTTGAAGAGCAATTAGAAGTTGCATAAACTAACCTGGAACAGTGATGCCTTCTGGATAAAATCTTCTTTATTGTATAAATAAGTATCATCAATTTTGATATTTAAAAACTACTCTGTTTAACGTAATAAAATAATAAATTTTTAATAATTTTATTCGCTAGTGAGCAATTGTAAAGATGGACATCTGGCACTATACAAATAAATTATTATCATTAATTATTATTATTAATTATTAATCATTAAGTACTGTGATTATTATTATTGCTATTATTTTCATCATTATTTCTTTTGCTTTTATTTTATTTGTATTATATCGTTATACTTCAGCTTTGTTTTTGATACCTCGAACACCTTTCAGTAAAAACTTAAAGGATATCGACAAACCCAATTTTGAATTCATATTTAAAAACAAAAGTGTTAACAATGGATAATAATTATTCATGAAGAGAACTGCAAATACAACAATTTCTATAGATAATAAATCATTTAAAGCAAAAGATGCAAATCAAATTTAGAATATATCTCTAAAATACAAAACGACAGTTTCCCACATATACCTCTAGGGGAACGAACTTTTAAAAAGGAATCCTCTCCCAATATTTTTTCCGTTAAACTTGATAATTTTCGTAACATGATTAATATCCTGATAACAAATAAGTAAAGATGTACGTATTGCACGGGTTACTTTCTTTCGCTTATCGTGATTGGATACTAACACTCTCTCAATAACACACCCCACGTTTAGTTTATCTTAACTTGGTCTGCATTCAAATAAATACATAAACATAAATACAATGTGTATCTCTCTTACGTACAGATGACTGCAGAAAACGTCCTTGTCAATTTGGGACGTGTGAAACCGCAGAAGGTATTTTCTACTGTCAATGCAACCCTGGATTCATGCTTTCAGCCACTGACGACAGTGTGTGTGAACCAGAAGTAATAGGTACTTCCTTTTTACTGATGGATTTTACTGCATTTCCAAATATTTCAATGAAGAATATGATTGATTGAATGATTTAGTTATCTATCATACTTTTATGACAGAGTTAACATACTAGAATATTTTGCTCAATTATTTTATTTTAAAACTTTGTTTGATGTCTTATGTACCAAACGCCAACAGAAACGAAATTATAAAGCCAATCAATGTTTATGAACTGAAATGACAGCATAAGTATGAAACAACGAGAAATATGTTAATATTTGGTAATCTTTTCATACATATAATGGCAAATGTTGGAACAAAGTCAGCATCACGCCATTAAGAAGGTCAACACAGAATGGTTTTGAGTCGGCGCGTGTGCGTCAACAATACACATCAACGCAGTGCCTGGGGAATGGAAAGAAACAGGCATCCCAACAAATGGTTTTGGATGGGCCACAAATGCGCTTTTCATTCCAAATCATTCATGTTTTGGAACCCTTCTACTCCGTTCATACCCAAATGTTCGAGAGGATTAATTTCTTGACGTTGAATTCAAATCCATCATGATAACGTGTTCTTTGTTTAAATAATCTTTCATAACCTTGGCTCAACCAAGCGTTTGCATATTGTAACTCAAAACATAATCCACCGCCATGTTGATCCATCACCACAAGGACACCGAACTGACATTTTATATGAATAACGTGTGTGCACTGCTTTGGCGCAGATATGGCATCTTCATGTTCCAATCTTTCCCCTTGCAGTCATAGTGGCCATTTGGGCCTGTTAGTAAGGTGTGGTAAGCAAGAAGCAGCGGTCCTGCCGAGCAGTTGCCACAAGTGGCGCACAGAGTTAATTTTAAAGTGCGACTGTTCAAAATGCCTGAAAAAAATGTCCAAGTTGACGTACACTTGATGGATTCACATGAAAGTGTCTGGCAATCATCAGATCAAAAGCACCCTGGCCAACCATTCTAAAGGCTTGAGTTTCTTTCACATGTTCCATCCACGTTGCTTTGTTTGAAGTTCATTCACAACGTCAGACACAAGTGTTCATGCACTCACTCCATATGAATCGGTATGACTTCATTTCATACCGAGGTCCTCTATTCCGTTTTTACAATCGTCACCATGGTCACCGTCACACGGTACTGTGACATTCAGTACTCAGGGCGTTTCTATTGGTGTTCAGTATATTTGTTACACATTATGATATAAAAAATATTGATACAACAAAACAAAACACTCTATTGTTCCCGATAAAGTAAACATTTCAATGCAATGAAATATTTCAATTCATATGTCAATGTCAACTGTTTTCCTAAATTCAAGTACTTTTCATTATGGTATAGACTGCACAGCTCGCCCTTGTCAGTTTGGTGTATGTGAGAATATAAACGGAATCAATGAGTGTCGATGCAACATCGGATATCGACCTACACCTGATCCCTTCGTGTGTGTGCCAGGTAGTCTTCTTATTATCTTTATCTTTTTTTTTATTTGTGTCTCTCAAAGTACATCGTAAACAAACGTCATTATAAACTATTAAAATCATGATCATAAATGTTGATAGAATTATGTGATAAGGTTTCAGCAAGTCTCGACCATCATCTAATGTCAAATATATTAACTCGAGCCGATAGAGGTTACAAATGAGCGAGGATTTTTGGTTTTTCATACTTTTTCAACAAATGCATATTTGATTTCTGAAGACACTGGGAGGATATTCCATTTATTATTAAAGTTCACGCCTCGTCTGACGTTTCAAATCAAATGTCTGTCTCTGAATTCAGCACTCAAACCTCCAATGTTGTAATGGCATCGTGACATACTTATATTTATGAATTTACTTCACTATCATGTCACAGTGAGATGATGCAAATTCATGCAAATGACGATTGCAGTGCATTAAAAAAAACTAATATCCTTCGTATGTTTTATGATGAAAACGCTATCGATCATGGAATACTATATCATATACAGAGAATCAGTTTAAAACATTTTTTTCTCTCTCTAAAGGCATTTCTAATACGGAAAACACATGTACTGTGTGTATATGTTTTAAGCCTTGAGTTAAATTTTACAAACTGTTTACAGAGGACTGCACCGTTCGCCAATGTCAATTTGGTGTATGTGAAAATATAAACGGTATCAGCGAGTGTCGATGCAACAACGGATATCAACCTACAGCTGATCCTTTCGTGTGTGTGCCAGGTAACCCTCCTCGGCAACAATGATGCTGTGACACGTCTATTTAGATATCTTGATAAAAATATGTAGTGGATATTGAAAGATGAATGTTAATATTTTGTACTCAATGCTTCCTTAGGTTATGATTATGATAATACACGATTGAAGTATGATATATGTAAAAACTAGTCAGTTCTAATTACAAATAGTACAATTTTTAAAAGTTCACTTCCCTTGAATTGTGATTGTAGGTAATCTTACACCACGAACATGGATCAGTTTACAATCAAATGACATGGACTTTAAATTTTTAACAGATGATTGTACTGTTCGCCCATGTCAGTTTGGTGTTTGTGAGAATATAAACGGTATCAACGAGTGCCAATGCAACATCGGATATCGACCTACACCTGACCCTTTTGTTTGTGTGCCAATTCAACCAGGTCAGTTAATGTCGTTGAAGGCATTCTGTTAAAGGGATATTATATAAAGAGAGACAGAATATGTTTAACTATGTTATTTGAAATTGTATATATCTTGGGATGTTTTATTGTGCAATAATCCATTGATATAAAAAATATCATAAATGATTTGCAGTAATCTAAAAACTACTTTTTTGTTTACTCAAAGCATTGGTCATCATCTGATTGTCATTAAAAATAATTATATAGTTATCTATAAGAATGGAATTGATTCTTACAAATGATTGCACCGTTCGCCAATGTCAGTTCGGTGTATGTGAGAATACTAGCGGTATCAACGAGTGTCGATGCAACAATGGATATCAGCCTACCCCCGATCCCTTTGTTTGTGTACCAGGTAACTCCAAGAAGTCAACCATGATGCTTTGATATATATCAATATAGATATAGACATTCTGACAAGGAGGTATAATATATACAGAATAATTCACATTAAAATTTGTTTCTCTGTCAGAAGGTTCTTTGGACTATTTTCATAGATCAACGCTATATGTACAAGAAATTCAGCAGTAATGAATAAAAATTGTACATTTTATCAATCGTTGCTTACTTCGTAATGCGACTATCAACAATAATGCACCACGCTTTATGGGCTGATTTTAAACAAATGAGTTATGCCCGTTAACTTTTTTACAAGTGATTGCACAGTTCGCAAATGTCAGTTTGGTTTTTGTCAGAACAAAATCGGTATAAAGATATAGTTTGTGGATACTTTCGTGAGGAAATATGAGAGATGAAAACAAATAAATTTCAATATGAAAATCTAAATACGATTTCTTTTAGGTTGTGTTATGTGAATAACACCGGTATTAAAAATATATACGAAATAAATATGCAGCAATTACCACCTGAATTTAATCCCTAAACGCCTAATTCATCGCATGATTGTCATGAACCAAATAACTCATTTAAAGCACTTACCTATCAACGTTGATTTGATCATATTGAACTGGTTTCAGATGATTGCACAGTTCGACAGTGTCAGTTTGGTTTTTGTGAGAATATAAACGGTATCAACGAGTGTCGATGCAACAACGGATATCAACCTACACCTGACCCTTTTGTTTGTGTACCTGTGCAACCAGGTAAATATCTGCAATGTATACACCATGTTATGTCTCTTGAGATACGTCGACTTAATAAGATGATGAGATTTGCAAATTAGAAATGAATTTAATTAATGACGTAATATTAAATATTGCAATTTTTCCTTTTGAGTTTTTTTGACAGTGAATAGCTTGAGTGACGTTCGTAACAATGTTATGACGCCACTTAGACCTTTGATTATGGCCTTCTTAGGCGAAAATACACATTGAAAGAAAAACATTCAACATAAAACCGACAAAATTCATATGTTAAGTAAAGTATATTTTCCCCCTTGACAATATCAGTTTAGTCTCATCTGATGAGACAAAATGTATTTCACTTGTGCCTGCGTAAATGGTGAAATCTTATTTTTTCTACCTCACTCGATCAGTTAAATATGCTATATATAAAGGAGTTTTTGATATGCTCTATTTCTTTAATATTAATAAGAAATAAGTATACAACAACCATTATCACTTCTGTATTTACAGTGATCACCAACGGTTTTGTTCAGGCATAGTTCTTAACCAAAAAACTCTTTAAATTCACTTATCTATGGTACTGGATTGAACATGTTTAACTGTTCACAGATGATTGCACGGTTCGCCAATGTCAGTTTGGTTTTTGTGAAAATATAAACGGTATAAATGAGTGTCGATGCAACAACGGATACCAACCTACACCTGACCCTTTTGTTTGTGTACCAGTGCAACCAGGTAACTCACTTAAATTATCCACATCTCAAGAGAAATGTTGATACCACAAAGGTACAGAGAATAACTGTAGCTGTATGGAGACATATTTCTAATGTGTTACATTTTGACATAAATTTGTTTAGGTTGTGTTCATTGTAACACTGGCGTTAAGTTAGGTTTTCATAACTAAACATTAAGCCATCTTAATCCCTTAACTCTTATGTTGCCTTTTAATGCGATTCGAATTAACCTTAAACCCCGATCCACGTATTTGTTTCTAAGAATTCTTCTGATAATTTGAACTGGTTTCAGATGATTGCACAGTTCGACAGTGTCAGTTCGGGTTTTGCGAAAATATAAACGGTATCAACGAGTGTCGATGCAACAACGGATATCAACCAACACCTGACCCTTTTGTTTGTGTACCAGTGCAACCAGGTAACTCACTTAAATTACCCACATGCTATGACACGTTTAAAGAGACATTCTGAGACAATTAAAAGGCATTAAGTAACGAACATTACAGGAGGACATCTTTTTTATGTGTAACTTTTGTCATAAATTCTTCAGGTTTTGTTTATAGTGACAATGTCATTGATTTAGGACCCAATAATTAAATCGTTATGCTCTCTTAATGTCTAAACTTGTATTTTTCCGTTTAATGCGATTGAAAGTAACCTTAAACCCCGATCCCCGTATTTGTTTCTAAGAATTCTTCTGATGATTTGAACTGGTTTCAGATGATTGCACAGTTCGACAGTGTCAGTTCGGGTTTTGCGAAAATATAAACGGTATCAACGAGTGTCGATGCAACAACGGATATCAACCAACACCTGACCCTTTTGTTTGTGTACCAGTGCAACCAGGTAACTCACTTAAATTACCCACATGCTATGACACGTTTAAAGAGACATTCTCAGACAATTAAAAGGCATTAAGTAACGAACATTACAGGAGGACATCTTTTTTATGTGTAACTTTTGTCATAAATTCTTCAGGTTTTGTTTATAGTGACAATGTCATTGATTTAGGACCCAATAATTAAATCGTTATGCTCTCTTAATGTCTAAACTTGTATTTTTCCGTTTAATGCGATTGAAAATAACCTTAAACCCCGATCCCCGTATTTTTTTCTAAGAATTCTTCTGATGATTTGAACTGGTTTCAGATGATTGCACAGTTCGACAGTGTCAGTTCGGTTTTTGTGAGAATATAAACGGTATCAACGAGTGTCGATGCAACAACGGATATCAGCCTACACCTGACCCTTTTGTTTGTGTACCAGTGCAACCAGGTAACTCACTTAAATTACCCACATGCTATGACACGTTTAAAGAGACATTTTGATACAATTAAAAGGCATTCAGTAACGGGGGTTACAGGAAGACATCTTATAGGTGTAACATTTGTCATAAATTCTTCAGGTTTTGTTTATAGTAACAATGTCATTGATCTAGGATTTCATAATTAAATCGTTATGCGCTCTTAATGTCTAAACTTGTATTTTGCCGTTTAATGCGATTGAAAATAACCTTAAACCCCGATCCCCGTATTTGTTTCTAAGAATTCTTCTGATGATTTGAACTGGTTTCAGATGATTGCACAGTTCGACAGTGTCAGTTCGGTTTTTGTGAGAATATAAACGGTATCAACGAGTGTCGATGCAACAACGGATATCAGCCTACACCTGACCCTTTTGTTTGTGTACCTGTGCAACCAGGTAATGCTTATCCATGAAGCTTTTTCACGTTTACGGAAACCTTTTGATGAGGAGATATGAATGATAGATTTTGATTGATGATTGAATTTGTAATTCTAAATAATATTTCATTTGGTTTGTGTTGATGGTGAATGACAACAAAAGTAATAATATACGCAGCAGTTTAATATCGCTAAGACCTTCAGTAAACATGGCTTTGCTCATCACAAGGGTGTCTTCACTAACATTTCATATTGACTTACTATTAGCATTGAAGTGAACATATATCTAACTGTTTACAGATGATTGCACAGTTCGCCAATGTAGATTTGGTTTTTGTGATAACATAAACGGTATCAACAAGTGTCGATGCAGCATTGGATATCAACCTACTCCTGACCCTTTTGTTTGTGTACCAAGACAACCAGGTAACTATTTGCAAGATGTCAATGAGGATATAACACATACCACAGGTAGAAATTTTGATGAACGAACACGACAGATGGGGACTGATAATCTTCATTGTATTCTAAATGCTATTTCTTCATGTGAATAACTCAGATGGATTGAATGAAATGAATATGAAGCATACGTTATCTATTGATACTGAAATTATAACAAAAAACATTTGTAGATGATTGCACCATTCGCCAATGTCGGTTTGGTTTTTGTAATAACATAAACGGTATCAACGAGATACGAGCCTACACCTGATCCTTTGTTTGTGTATTAATACATACAGGTAACTCTCTATAAGATGACTGTGAAAAATAATTCTTGAATCAAATTCGTCGGGCAAAAACATCAAGGTGGACATCAATGATGTGTACACTGGGCCCTTTTCATGTGCAATTTCAAACCTAGATGTGACTACTCTATTCTGAATTGTTAAATTGTTTTTTAATCGGTCCGTGGTTTTATCGATGATAGTCATCAACTTTAGTTCCGATTTTTTCCCATAATCCTGTTCGTTGGAATTTTTAACAGAAGACTGCAAAGTTCAACAATGTCAGTTCAGTGTTTGTGATAATATAAACGTCATATTCGAGTTTCAACGGATATCATTCTTAGCTTCTACCTATCTTTGGTAAACATATTTATTCCTTATTTATTTTTCCTATTTTGTTGGTACGATTTCAGAAGACTGCAGAGTTCGACAATGTCAATTCGGTGTTTGTGATAATATAAACGGCATCTTCGACTGTCGATGCAACAACGGATACCAACGTTCCACAGATCCCTTTGTTTGTGTTCCTCGACAACAAGGTAAATGCCGATTGTTATACACTCCAGGGTAAAAGAAACACTTTCAAACCTATTTTAAATATGGTTTTCTGAGCTTCATACTCTCATAAATAATATGTCGCCCGGCTGTCAATCCGTAAATTATTATATTATTTAACATTGTGTACGTTTACCCAGTCTAGAAAACGTTCATGGTGTAATTCATAAACATACCATGTATATTTGGTGACTGTTGCCCTCCACGAACGTTTGGGGCCATGCTTTTTTTAAAAATAAAATTTGGTCTTCCTCTTTAAACTCACGAGCCCCGTATAAGAGATCTTTACCCTCAGTAGGCTAAATTTTGGATGCTACACGTGATTAAATTGCGACGTCACAAGAGAATGAATATGTCGTCACACCAAACAAAATTGGATTTCGAAATGGGCAGAAGAATGGTAGAAGAATTGGCAGTGAAATAGGTTTCAAACCTAAACATTATATAAAATTATTAACAATTCAAGTTCTATACTACAAATGTGATAGTGTAACGTTTTAATGCTTATTTACAGATGATTGCACTGTCCGCCAATGTCAGTATGGTGTATGTGAGAATAGAAACGGTGTCAACGAGTGTCGATGCAACAACGGATATCAACGTTCAACCAATCCCTTTGTTTGTGTACCAGTGCAACAAGGTAGAGTTACAGTAAATCCATAACTAAAATCGTAACGGTCTTAGTTTGATATGAGAAAAAATTAAAACTCTTAACAGCGGAAAATCGACTTTATCATACTTTTATTTCTGATATTCGCAAATAATATGAACTAAATTTGTAAATTATTTAAACCTCTGTAAACGTACAATAGCGATGTCTTTACAGGAGACTGTAGCAAATTTCCCTGCAGAAACGGTCTATGTATAAATACTAACGGCGTTCAACAATGCATGTGTAATGAGGGATTTCAGCTCTCAGCCAATGACCCGAGTCTCTGTGAACCCATACGTGCAATTGAAGGTAATTTTATTCTCAGAAGTTTGTTAACAAGCAAAAAAAATAGTTTCATTAGCAAATATATCAGTTGTATCTTGAAGGTTTGCATTATCCTTAGTAATACTTCTAAAGTTGTAACATTAGAAACTGTATTACTTTATCCCTTCGTCAAAATCAATAGGAATATTTTAGCAAAAATGATTAAAAAGGTAGGAATGTTGACTTAAAAGTAAATTTCTTAAACATTTACAAATGAAGTGTCTTAAAGAGAGAAAATGATGACGCTCTCAACGATGAAATCGAAACGCAATAACATTTACTTGCAATACACAGCAATTTTTATAAAGATAAGCATACGATGGATTTTTTTTACATATTTCACAATCATTAGGAGATGTTAGTATTAATTTGTAGATAATCCATGATAGTTTATCTTTTTCAGGAGGATGCATGTCCCGTCCGTGTAAATTTGGTGCATGTCGCAATATAAACGGATTCTACCAATGTCAGTGCTACGTGGGATACCAGATCTCCAGATCAGATCCTAGCGTCTGTGAGGCAAAAACCTTAGGTAATAAAATATTTGACATATATCCTCAAACAGTGGTAATATTTTGGTGACATTTCTAAGCCCCAGGACACTGCATAAAGAAAATGATGTAATCTAATTTATTTAAGGCTGTTATATAACAAAGAACAAATGGATTAACTGGACACGAGATGATGGAATTAATGCTTTGAATATCGATATCAATAACGAATCGTGTCAGTGCATTCAGTGGAACAATAATTCTACAGTCACAACGATCAATACCGAAACATATTTGATATAGGTATATATTTTCCTGATGAAGATTATCTTTTGAGAGGCATGCTCAGTCGCCGTAGCAGTTTAATTAAGGGTTGGTGATTTTAACAAGGCTTTCATTAATGACATGTACTGGTACTGTTATACATGTAGAAAAGTACATGTACTGTAGCACGTTTTCTGAGAGAAATAAAGTGATCTCTCGACAAAATAAAACAAATGTTACTAATTGCAAGACGATATTTTTCAAGAAATAAAAGGATTTTTTTAACAAACATACAAGTTCAGTTAAGCCACGCGAATCCATTTCCTTATCTCGAATAAACAATGAGGGATTTCAACCTTCCTCCAATGACCCATGTCACTGTGATCATACATGTATACGTGCATTTGAATGTAACTTTGTTAACAGCTAGCAGTTAGCTAGCTGTTAGCAGCAAATAATTATTCATAGTTTCATAAGCAACTTTCTCAGTTTAAATTTTGCATTATGCTTGGTAAGGCCTCTCAAGTTTTAACATTGTGCTTTGCATAAATTAATTCTTAAATTGACAAACAAAAAATTAGCAAAACAAGTTATAAAAAAAGGTACAAATCTTGACTAAAAAGAAAATTTCTTTTCCATTTATTAAAGTGTCGGGAATAGACAAGAGTAATGACGCAGTAAAAGATATAATCAAAATGTAATAACATATACACTACAAAATGATTACTATAAGTATAAGCATACTATGGATATGTTATGTGTTTCATAATCTTAATCACATGTGAGTTTCCATATGTAGGTAATCCATGAACGTTCACTTACAGGAGGATGCATGTCCCGTCCGTGTAAATTCGGTGCTTGTAGCAATACAAACGGATTCTACCAATGTCAGTGTTACGAAGGATATCAGCTCTCAAGAACAGATACTAGCGTCTGTGAGCCAAAAACATCAGGTTATAACTTGCTTCACTGTACATTTATGAACCAGTGGTATCCTTCAGTCAGCATCGTGAAACATTTCCGGCTTTGGACTTTTCATCAGTAAATGTCTTAGTCAAATGTACTGCCCTTTAAACCTTTTATGTAACGAAAAACATAGGGAACAACGTGGCATTTCATAATGGGATCAGTGCTGTTACCTTCGAAATCAATGAACAATCTTTTCACAGCATGATCAGGGACTTGATTCTTAACGTTAAAATTCAAAACTCCTGCCCGATTCCCTGAAACTATTTGAGCCACAACAACGTGATTTCCAAAACTATATGTGAAGAGTATGTTTTGAGAATCTTTTTCAGTCGACGTAGCAGTTTAATTGATCTAATTGAAACGGCCGCATTAGGTTTTCACTTGAAACGTGAGAATGTTTTTCAGGTCTTACCATCTAAGGAAATGATATTTTACAGCAATCAAAATGTAATGGGGAAAATTTTAAAAAACCGCTGCTGTGCCAAGATGACCGGACTGTCCAAATGTTCATGTTTCCCCCTTTTTTTCATTTATTGACAAAAATATTTTCAATTCAAATGGTAAGTTTATAAGTTAAAGATAGAAAAACATAACGTTTTTGATCTTTGATCGTTAAAAAATGTGTAAAGGTTTCTCTTTAAAGAAAACATTACTATTCCAGGACAGATAACAGTCACGAACCCATGTGCCTACATCAAGTGTCTAAACGGACAGTGCGTTCGTAACGCCTATGGTTACCCTGTGTGTGTATGTTACCCCGGATTCCAGCGATCAAGGAACAATCAATATGTCTGTGATAGAGTATACGTATCTGGTATATATGTTCCAAGTAAGTATTTTGTGTATCGGAAATTGAATAATATCGAGTATTAACATGATACAATGTCATATTAACTTTGAAGGATTAAATTTACATATATCTTAAAGTTGGTGTGGTAACTTGAAAATGGAATATGGAACAACTTTTATAGTTAGTCCACATAACCGTTTCTAAACTATTTTTTGACCTTCTTCCGGTATTATCAAACTAAACGACTTGAAGTTGCATGCCCAGAAACATGTGAAATTTATAGAGATGTCTTCCTCCATAACGTATTTTGTATCTAAAAGGCAAGTAATGGATATTTGAAAAGGTATGGGATCCCAGGGACATTTAATATAATGGTTTTTAAGTGATTTAGTGTACTACTTCTCTGACTATATGATATCTGTAATTGAAGTAAACACGTAATACTAAAAAAGCAGTTGTATAATAGATCATCTTGTATATGCAATCATATCAAACTGTAAAACGATGTAGTGAGCTATGAAATCTCATTCCAAAAACCATGATTGCCTACTAATTAATTATAAGTTTGAACATACACTGTATGTGTAATTTTAATGTAATTGAAACTGTTTATTTTCTAAAGATTTATTTCAGGCTCTTGACTCTTTGCAAACAATTATGACAAATATGTTATTAAAGAATTACTTTTTCTGACACACGTTCTATCTTTCTATTAAAAAATGTTTGCAAGATGTCGTTTTCTTCAAAAGATAAAGTTTTTACTTAAGATTCAATAGAAACACTGGTAGACATTATTGGTTCAAATTTCTTTTTCAAATATATTTGCAGATAAACCACCATGCTACTGTTTAAATGGACAGTGTACACGACGACGAAATGGTGTGAATGTTTGTTCGTGTAATATAGGGTACAGAAAACACCCATTCTACCCACAGTGGTGCGTCCCAATCAGTAAGTACATTACATTTGTATATTGGTGAGGATTCTGTTGAGGAATTCTTGATACATAAAAACAAGTACCATCAAGATGTACAGGCTTAAATGGCAGACTTTGCAGGTTACATTTTGCTCATCCCTGATATAAGTATTATGATTAGATATTCGATCATTTTGATGGTGCGTTAAAAGCCGTATGGTTAACACAACCACACCTAATTGCAATCATATTGGTTATTCAAATGTATTGTATTACATTACTATATATCACATATCCCAACATCAGTATCGTCGACTCATGAAAAAACAATTCATTATTGTTTGATGTACTGTTGAAAGAAAGATAACCAATCACGCGAATCTGTAATGTCTGAAAAGTTCTGTTGATGCAGGTATAGTTGCGGTTCAAATTGGGGGATATGTTTTATATAAAACATCCGTAAAAAAGTAGAAACCATTTGTCCTAACTAACCATTTTTTTCAAAAATAAAAAAATTACCCTTCTCTATTGTTCCATTTCTGGATCTGTCACTTAACTCACGTGTTAGATATCATTTGTAATTTGATCACATTTTTTAACATTTCATTTTGTTTTCAGGAAACTACATCTACCCTAATAATTTGATATCACTATGGGGATATCGATACCTGATTGACGAACTCTGAACGGGCAATATTTTGAAAGAAGACATCATACATCAAACATGATTTCTAAGTTTACCCAAAACTCACATGACATTCGTATGTTATTCACATGGACACCGAAAAAAAGCAGATCATACGTTGTCTAGATAACTTGTACGTGTGAGGAAATAAATTTTATGAAATTATCGACTATTTTATTGATTGTGTGGCCAGTGTGCTTTAATGTTGCAGAACATAATTGGCCAGAATGATAATCAGAGGATGTAGACAATGCCTGTTCACGTAATGATCAAAATCTGATCACATATCATTTCAAAACATTATATTCATTAAAAGCCACATACAGATTTGTCCAAAGTTAGTTCTAATAAATATCCATATTGAAGTTTTAAGGCATACATTTGATGGACAATTAATAGATGAGTATTATTCAATCTAAGGAGATTCTACATGAAACCTCCTTTTTCTTCTGAATTTTAGAACGAATCTGCAATGGAAACAAACGAATGCCAAACCTTGTCGACTCAAATCGAAAAAAAAATTCATTTGGACTAAGTGCGTTTAGCATATAAACACATCAATATATGTAAAAGTTATGTTTTCATTAAATACCTTCGATTAAGTATTGATAGATTTAAGATTTTCAGAATGTTTATGTTACGATCATTATTCTGCTCGTTTGCTACATTAGGATAGATTCTGCTAAACGTCGCATTTAGAGAATGATGATATGTTTACGAATATGAATTATCTTATTTATGAAGAGCCATTTCAGTAATGCTACCTCGATCACGAAAATCATAATTCAATGTCACTTGTCTCAACTATTATGTATAAATACGAAATTATTATTGTTAACAAAAGCGTTTCCTTACATTTTGCCACAAAATGACGTAAGGACACTAATGTTGGGTGTGAAAATACGTTTATACATACATGTATACATACGTACGATTTACTTACGATAGTAACAAAAGATTTACAAAAACTGAACACTGCTTCTTTTACAAATAATAGTTGGGTTTCCGATCAAAATAATATATATATGATTGAACTTTCATCTTAAATATATTTATTGCCTAAGAGGGCAATCATATCAGGGTTCATATTTTTCATACGAAGCCCTAGGGCAATATATCACTTTAACATTCTGACATCACGTCAAAAACAATGCTTTGACGTCACAGTTCGCTTATGACGTTTTGTTCCAAAATCGCCTATGCTTATGCTTATATTTAGATGTTGATTTGGTTAGATTCCTGGTATTCTCGACTTCGGTAATAAACAGAATACCATATTCGTGGCCCTGACTTACTATGTTTACGACACTCGTGCCTAAATATCAGTATGTCACTCGCTCTCGCTCGGGAAATAATTAAATTAAGCACTCGTTTCGTAAACATAATATGTCGCTGCCAAACATATAATATCCTCTACATATATATCATATATACTTATAATAGGTGAGGTTGTCAGCCCGATGGTTTGGCATTTGGATTGACAGATGTATCAGTTGTAAAGGAATTTGACTTCACTTAGCGTCATCAACCAACTGATCTAAAAGCATTTGCATTTGCAATATGGAACGTTTGGTTATTAAGTGAAACAGCAACATTGCATATATACAAACTCAATCAATTGATGGCAACATACAGGTGTGTTTTGGAGTAAATGCACCATATAAATATTTCTTGGATATATTACGTGAAGTTTGACATTCCCGCGAGTCAGCATATGGAATAGAAACTCGTCATTGGTCACCATAGCAACCATGTCATATCATCCTCTACGAGTGGTACGAGTGGTATCAAAAGTAGAAAAGCCACTTTAGATTTCAACATTTCTTATTGAAAATGCTTTCTCATCTATACGTTCATAAACATCCATTCTGCAATATAAAACATAATCTGGTAGCATAACGTTAATGATCCATGATTTAGGACATCTATGTAAGGGGATTTATCAACAAAAGGATAATAATCAAATGTATAACTTTCACAATAAATACCATGCATAATTAATCACAATGGACACTGTCACAATAGAAATTTAAAGACAGGTGGCATATTTTACTTAAACTTGGTAAAACTTGGTGGAGGATAAGAATTTTTTTAATCAAAAAATCCCAACTGCGTCCTTCTATGAAAGAGATGTTTCGACGTGACTTTTTGTGATATATGATATGACAGTACAGCTTTATATAGTGTCTATACGTATGGGAATATCATTATACATATTTTAAATATATGTTGTATATTTTCATGGGCACAGCCCACGACATGACGCAGATGCATTATCTGTTTCCTCACGTCACACACGCTATATCAACCTTTGAGTGGCAGCTATTACTTTAATTGCAAATAAACATGTTAAGATATACGAAGCGCATAAACGGGTCAGGGTGTATAGTAATAAGAAAAATATAAACACACATACCCTCTGGCAATTAATAAAGGTATTTAGTCTCCGAAACAAAAAAGATATACTTTACAAAATTAGTTCAGTGTGACCATATAACGAAGGAAAATGAAAGTTCTACTTTCTACAGTTTTAGCATTACTATTTCAAGGTAAGTTCATCTATTTAACCTAAACTGCATCATCAACTTATTTATTTTAAAGGGAGTTGTGGTAGCAGGTATATGAAAATCCTTTGAAAAGTGAAATGACAGTTATAGCAAAACTCCTTCTCATGTACATGGTTTAATCTTTTCTAAATCAAACTTTGACAGATTAACATGCATTTTATTTGAATATAAAACTAGAAAGCTATTAGATACGACAATAACTACACTATTAATGTTTCGTATCAAAGGGAATTTCACAATTTTTTCTTTAAAAACTTTGGTTTGACATGTATTTTTCAAAAGTTAATGGAGATTTATTCATGGTTTATACTTTATGACGAACAGGATAATTTATTACAAACTCAGATGTATCCTTCGAGTTTTAGGAAACGAATACGTATGAATGAATTACATAAATAAAAAAAACATGCGCAAATAAAACTTTCAACTTTCAACACTTAACTATTTTAGTAAGTACCAATTCGTTAAACTTTCGGTACAACTGATCACTAAAAAGTGCAATAGCGTAGATATAATGGTTTCACAACAGACAAATTTAAAAAAACTGAAGCAATTTAGAATTGTTGCCAAGCAAATGGTTTTTGTGCACAAAGGATTAATATGTCACTGCCTATGTCGGCTTGCATATTATATCCTTTATATCTTCAAATATATCAAGATCTAAGAGTCATTCATCCGATGACTAACAGAAGATAGATCTGATGAGACCAATGAGTTTTATAAATATAGGGTGTGACATACACGATCTGAAGACCACACGCAAAACGAGACATCTGGTATCATAACCAAGCTAAAACGGATCCCTATTAAAATGTTCATAAGATATCGCCTCCTATTGTCATATTCAGTAAATAGATTTTCCTTTGGTTTGTTAAGTTTTTATTGTTTTAAGCAATTCATGTTATGCTCATAAAACTGGCATCCCTTATACATAAGGCTTAGTGGCTGTACATAAGTCCTGTGCAAGAATCTGGATAAGGTTTCTGCATTATTATAGTTCATTGGATACTTCACAATGGGAAAGTTTAACCGTTTTCACAAATTACGTTTTATAGTTGTTCCAATGAAATGGTGCTTTTAATTCTTATATCAATACGGTCGTGTAGATACAAAATCATTACACAAAATTGAGCTTCCTCAAAACATGGATTACCATAAAGTAGTAAGTCTGTTACTACATTTGATTTGTTGCAGACATGCTACAAATAAGGACGACAATGATATATGGATATACAACTTCTTTATTACACAGTGGCGACGTTTCGGTATAGATCCTTATACCGTTATCAAGCAAATACTTGTATATGCGTGTGTCATACAAGACGAATGTGCTAAAATGAAATTGAAGAAACATGATTAGATGAACATCCAAAATTAACAGTTATAATACGTCGAACGTCGTCCTTTCTTGATGTCGAAGCTAAAGCAGCGTTTTTCATATAAAATTGTTTTCAGATGATGGGACGTGTGTTGTGATTACGATATAACAATTATAATACCCTCCAAAGGAAGTTTTAATCCGTGTTTGGATTTTCGTACTTTTCAGTTTATATCAGCTTTGAAAAGGACTCAAACACTCAATCAATTTCGTTACAATGAATCAACGTTTTGCCTCAACCGTTGCCGAGATATCTGGATACGAATCGGAAAGTAATTTACTCTGCAATTGCGGTCTGACGACAGCCCTTTTACGCGCATGTTCCGTTGCCAGTTTAGTGCAGACAAGGTCTACATATTAGCAGATTTCATAGAATGATAGGGTGTGCAAAGCAGGATGGTGATGACCATGTAGTATTAGGTAGGTAGGTAGGTGGGTTTAAGGGCGACGTTGGACCATGTAGTATTAATAATTAACAGGAGTTACTTGCCCCTTGATTATGATAAAGAAAGCCTGTGCCGGAGGCTTAGTGACTGGCACACCAGACTTGCTTACGAACATACGTCTAAATGCACGGATTTAAGAATGTTTCGCATAGGTTTAGGCTTGATGAATCACGTTCGTATCCCGGTAGATCTAATATTTTGAAATTATTGTTTTCCGCTGAAAGCGGTTGGTACTAGTGGGACCGCCGAAAATATAGTTTTTTTAAAAGAAAGTTTTCGAAGTGCAGTACAAGAAAGTTCGATAAAGATTGAGAAACGCTCCATGACAGAATAATTTTGAACCACCTGACGTAATGATTAATTTAGAAAGCAAAACATACTTCATACTTAAAGATTGTGACGTCATGTGACGTCATGAAGCGCACGGTTTTATGTCACAATGTGTAATTACAATGTATATTCATTAAACGGCGGTACCTCCAACGGGAGAGGCCACATTGTCAGCAAAGACAGAAAGTTAGCCGAATTCAAACGGATATTTTACAGGAAAGTATGTCAGTAAAACTTTTTTTCAACGGCGGTTTTTTAGAGCATAGATTATCAGGAGGACCGTACCCCCGAATGCTAGTATTTGATATGTTATTATGCACAATACTGTAGTATAATTGCATCTAAAACATGGATGACACTTTCACATCAGTTCATATAGTTAAACTTTTTTAAAAAATCAAATGCCCATGAATAAACTTAATTCAGAGTCATCATATCTCCATCAAATGTAAAGGGAGTAATATAAATTAATATGTAAAATAACTAATGTTATAAACACCTAACATCAACGTATTCAAAAGAAAAGCAAACTTGCAAATGTTGCTTTATATAACAAGTTATGCTGCTGCTAGGTTAAAAAAGAGATCGCGCTAGTAGGTTACAGGGACAAAGGCAATAAATGTCTTTACACATTCCTTCAGCAAGGCGTATCCTTGTCAGATGTCCAGCACGTCAAGCTTAGACCATGACAACGCCACAACCTCGTCGCTTGACCGGTTTTACATGAGACAGGGGTGATTTATGAAATACCTCTGTAACATTACATATAAGACAGAAGAGGATTCATATTTGTTTTAACAACTTATATTTGAAACATTGTATAAGAGTAAGAAAAGATATATTTTCATGTGTAGACATATACACAAAAACAAGTTAACAAATTCAGTAAATAACAAACCCCACACTAGCTATCAGTCTAATTTTTTTTGTCTTTGACGACTTCCCAGAGAGTGGCCCCTCTTGAACAAAGTATGCTTCTGTGTGGCATTTATTTGTACTGAAATTCAAAAGGTTAGCTTAAAGGAAATTTGTCACATGTGACGATTGTGATATTTCCCACCAAATGATGCATGTTGGGAAAACGGTAGAATACATATACTAATTTGTATTACATTTTATTTCATCTAGATATTACATTTGATTTGTTACTTGCTTAAACATTTATATGCCTTACAAACGAAAACGAAACAAAACAGCCTTTTCTTTTAGGTTATCTGCGCAAGCATTCTACAATCATCATATTATCTTGTTAAAGTTTGCCTCATATCGACTATAAGCTAGTTAATCATAATTATACACAGTATGCAGACGCCCATCTTTCAATATCCTTTGTATATTGCCAATATTATTAAAGCTTATAAGAGGCAAACGGTAAGAAGACAATCTGGGTTTTTTTGAAGCCTCTCGCTAATATGAATACCCTGATGTAGTAGAATGGTAAAAAAGTAATAAATGGTAATTTTATTCAAAGAGGTCGTTATAGAATACAATATTGTACTGATAAAGTAATAAATGATAATTTTATACAAAGAGGTCGTTATATAATACAATATTGTACTGATAAAGTAATAAATGATAATTTTATACAAAGAGATCGTTATAGAATACAACATTGTACTGATAAAGTAATAAATGATAATTTTATACAAAGAGGTCGTTACATAATACAAGATTGTACTGATAAAGTAATAAATGATAATTTTATACAAAGAGATCGTTATAGAATACAACATTGTACTGATAAAGTAATAAAGGATAATTCTATACAAAGAGGTCGTTATGGAATACAATATTGTACTGATAAAGTAATAAAGGATAATTCTATACAAAGAGGTCGTTATAGAATACAATATTGTACTGATAAAGTAATAAATGATAATTTTATACAAAGAGGTCGTTATATAATACAATATTGTACTGATAAAGTAATAAATGATAATTTTATACAAAGAGATCGTTATAGAATACAACATTGTACTGATAAAGTAATAAATGATAATTTTATACAAAGAGGTCGTTACATAATACAAGATTGTACTGATAAAGTAATAAATTATAATTTTATACAAAGAGATCGTTATAGAATACAACATTGTACTGATAAAGAAATAAATGATAATTTTATACAAAGAGGTCGTTATGGAATACAATATTGTACTGATAAAGTAATAAAGGATAATTCTATACAAAGAGGTCGTTATAGAATACAATATTGTACTGATGTATTAAAATGTGTCGGATGACAACTTCCTTTTCATTGCAAAAAATGTTTCTGGGCTAATTCTTGCCAATTCATCTTGTCTTCATTTTGTCTTCATCTTGTCTTGTATCGTTTCACAAATTTCTAAATGCCTTTGAGGCATTTCAATGAAATGTACTAGTAACAAACCATTACATCTTTCTGTGAGGAACAGGACAAGCATTTACTGTTTATACCTATGATTCAAATACGCTATATGTTTTTTAACAGGATATGTTATCGGGCTAGCTAAAAACTGTTTAAAAAGTGGTTGCGAGGGAGGGGGCATATGTGTCGACCATGGAAACGATAACTACAGGTGCTCGTGTGAAGTTGGCATGATTGGCAATGAAACCCACTGCGTAGCTGAACCAGGTACGTGGACAGTTTACTATGACAGTATGTCATACCTTGATATTGAGAATTACAGGTATTACGTTTGGTAAAAACTCTGAAACTTAATGATGAAGAATCAAGAGACAATAGCCTTTAAAATTTGTTTCTGTCATTACATAACATATTGGAACACTTTGAATTTACTAAAACAGAAAGGGTGAAAGTTAAATATAAAAATTCATTTGTCAAATCTTGCTTTTGAATAGGAATATTTTAAAGACAACCAAATTCTTAATATCTGGTAATTATTTACAAGGATTTTATAACGTTAATTTTTCAATGTTCTAATATCTTTTACAATCAGGCTGTGAATAGACTGAAGTTAACAAAGGTAATTCAAAGCTTCTTCGGTGGCTGATCATGAAAATATTAAACTGATTATAAACAAATATGGATATTGAACATTTTGACCAAACTAACATTAATGCCAATGGTGCATTAAGGCGAACATAACTTTTTAACTCATTCATTTAATGTTAAAAAACTAAAATTCCTATATGAATTGTTAATTATCTAAAATAGTTCCATAAATTTATAAGAATGTATATGTTTCATGTCAACTAACATACAAACTTATGATAATATATAGGTGGATTTGTGGGTGGATGTCACACAACTGGCTGTGTAGATGGTGTCTGTACAAACCAGCCGGACGGTTCAGCGATCTGTGTGTGTCCCGCGGGCATGGTGCTCGACCCTAAGGACAGAAAAGTGTGCATAAAGGGTAAATATGGAGAACATGACATCTTTATATGGCAATATGAACATATGTATAAAAGCACATCCCTATGTCACTTCTTAGTCATGGTGTATTACCTGAAGAATACCTTAGAAAATTCATCTTGTTGAAATTCATAGGTTTTGGTAATGAAATATTAAAGGATGTACGTTTTTTTTTTTTGTCAAATGTATTTCTTTTCTGACCTTTTTCTTTCTGACCCCATCTGTAGCGTTAGGAAACAACTGAATTACGTCCTGAGTTCGCCATGATAGCGAAGCGATATTGCTATCCTATTCAAAACGTTATGGTCTTAATCGACGTTTTTGGAAATAAAATTAAGAAAACCATTGCCATTTCTCGTCGAATACATTGTATACCTCATCTCGTGAAGTAGAAATTTATATATGCACTCGTGGCTGCGAAACCCGTGAAAATATAAATGTCTACATCACTCTATGAGTTACACAAGGTATACGATTAATAATGCCATCCTCCACTTCTCCGGGTCTTTTCTGTGTCAAATTACTCGTAACCCAGCCAAATTTCTATTGACAATCTATTTTCCGTTCGAATTCTGTAGAAAACATGTTTATTGTGTGTTCTTCAAATTAATGCATGTTTGTCTACAATGTTATATTACTAATAAAGACCTTTACAAACCGACTTTTAATGTTATTGTAAAGGAGACCTTTATAAACCGACTATTCAATACACCACACTGTACGACATAACGTAATATCACTGGGTATTTTTCATTTTTAGATGTAGTGATTTGTTCCACGCCATGTAAAAACGGAAAGTGTCAGCGCCAGTCGGACGGGTCCGATGTCTGTGTCTGTGATGAAGGATATGTTCTGTCCGACACCGATCCCAAACTCTGCAACCCAATTACATCTGGTAGGTATTTCATTCTTACTCATGCACCCTATTTTCTCTAGTATCCTCTGTTACAGGTGGAACACGTTCTTGGCCATCCTCGGTCAACAAGCGCTTTGTGTTCAAATACACTTCCAAAGTCAATTGTAACCATCATCTGGAAAAATCTGTTCTTAAACTTGACTTGAAAAAAACTTTGAAATTGCTATGCCTAATGGAAAATGCGAGCCTCTCAAAAGTTCTTTTTCCATAAGATGCTTTAGTCTTGTTGTAAGGAAAGGGTTTTTTAATTCCAACTCAGCTCATACTGTAATGTATTCAGCCAATCAGAAAGGAAGGTTTATTCTAAGAATTCAAATTAGAATATCTGAGCCAGACTATCTAAAATTCATTTAAAAACAAATTTCCACTATTCGCTTCAAGTCGTCTTATTAGGTTATGGTTTCATAACGAGACTCAAGTGCAGATAATTTCAGAACAAATTTTCCTGACAAAAGCCAAGGGGTGATTTTAAGATTATTGGAAGGTTACGCCATGTTATGGAATCGTATATGATAATGTTAGTAATAAAGTTATTTGTGCAGCAGTTTGAGCTATCTAAGCATTCGGTCGGTCAAATAATTACTGATTTGACTGAAGTTTCTTCACTTGGGCAATACGACCATATGTCATACATCAAAGAAGTAAGAGAAACGGGGCTAAGAAATATGACATCCTAATAACAAACACTGTTTGGAGAGAATGATATAGTTTATTAGGAAACACATAACATATCTGGTACCCATTACAGCTATAAATGCCCGTCTGTTAAGAACAATTTTTGATTGTTATTTTTTTTTTATAAATGAACGTAGTGCGTTGTTATCATGCTTAAAATAAGAAGTGTCCACTTTTACGTTTTAGCACATTCAGTGCATTCGAGGCACGTCACTCGTCCACTTGATATGTGCAGATTTGAGAGAGATTTTCCGGACGCTTCACTCACACGTACAGGATCTCGCTTTGTAGAATCCTTATTGTCCAATGGTTACATTAATAAAGCCATTCATTTACAAATGATATTCTATATAATAAGAAAGTATTGCTTGGAAAACGAATTTAGTTTCATTCACTTTTAAAATATATAATTTAATTTAATCATCCTGTTCAATCAGATTTAGGTTAAAACTATGAAGTTTTAAAATCATTTAGAGGTAAACTGTAGCGAAAAGGGCGTTAATTTCCTAATTTGTATTAGGTTAACATTGATGATTCTTTATAAGATGTGTTGTCAGATATAAACTTTATTTGCATATTATTTTATCATCTCATTTCATATCAAACATTTCTGACTACCTGAATAGCCTATATAAACGTAAAATGATTTAATTTTGTCTGACCTCAGATTGCAATTCTCTGTTGATTTGAGATCTGCATATACATATACATCGTTTTATTTGCAACTTCAGGAAATAAATACATGAAATTTTTAAATTCAATTTCAGCTTCTCAAACAGACAACTGTAATGTCCGCCCATGTCAGTACGGTATATGTGTGAACACAATGGGAGTAAACCAATGCCAATGTATCCAGGGTTACACACTTTCGCAAACTGACAAAAGCGTCTGTGAGCCAATAACGACAGGTACAGTGCTTATCTTACGTCATTTATGTAATATTTTACCTGTAAAGAGTTCGCAGTGTAATGTAGGTATTGTCACAGTAATAGCAGTATGATTGATGTTTATGATATAATATACACCTTTTTTTTAATTATTATTTTCCTTATTTTGTGGTACAGGCAAAGACACATTTGACAAAAACAAAGACATTCAGCATATAAATACAGTTACATACATCCAAATATATAAGCACAATTCAATTTAGTTAATGAGTGGATTATTTTCCAAGTAGTAAATGTAAAGTTGACCAGTACTTAAAAAACATTTCTTCAGTTTCTGTTGATAAAAAAACATATCTTGACAAATCGTAATATTGTATAATATCACTTTTAAAATACTCTAACTTCGGTCTAAAACCATTTATGCTACATTTGTAAATATGTTGTTTGACTAATAAAATGATTGCATTTACAGGATTATTGTTCTTTCCTTTCATTCCCAAAATGATTATTTTATTTGTAAATTTTAGTTTTAACTGTACAGAGTTTAACCATGATTCGATTTCTTTCCATAGTCTAAAGATAGGTTCACATTCCCAAAAAATATGATTAATTGTTTCTACTTCTTTTTCACAAAATGAACATAATGGTGATGATATATATCAAATTTTATAGAGAAATTGTTTTGTTGGGAGAATATTGTGAATAATTCTATATTGCAACCATTTCAAGTCTGTGCTTCTCGTACATTTATTGGCAATAATATTAAAAATTTTCCAATCATTTTCTTCAAGGTCACTTTTTAGGATTTTTCCCCATCTTGAATAGCATGGCAGGCGAACAAATTTTGAGTTTATAAGAGAGGCGTACAGTTTTTTATTCCCAATTATGAGGTTAATCTTTGATACATTGAATGGGTAAATAGGATTCGACAATGTCTTCTTGAATTGCTTTGTGTTCATATGTGATCGGGTATATGCCATTATGGCTCTTTTCACTGATTCATAAGTTAGAAAGTTAGTCTTAATAGAAAAAGTAGTGGAAAATTCTTCATATGTTAACAATCTGCCGTCATCATGAAGCATATCATTCACAAAAACAACACCTTTCTCATACCATTCATAATACAAAAAAGGACGTTTATCAATTGTAATATTGTCGTTGTTCCATAATGATTGACATTGTATATCTTCTTCATTTACGATTTCCTTTTTATTCATTAATAAAAAGTCTGACCATTCTAAGAGTATGTCTTTCCAAAAGGAGTTAGTTGCAAAAGGAATTATCTTAGCTCGTATGAAGGCGCTATCCGTTAGCAGAAGCGGAATTTTGATTTTTAGTTGATCGGTAAACAAGTATGCCCATTTGCAATCATTACCGCTTATTCTTTTCATCCATTTTAATTTTTGTGATGATATCATCTTTCTAACATTTGGCGTCTTTATTCCCCCATGCTCAGGGTTTAACATCATTACATTTCTTTGTACCTTATCCGGTTTATTTTTCCATATGAAATTAAAACATTTTTTTTGCAGTCTTTCGATAACGCATTTTTTCGGATTGGGTAAAGATGAGAACAGATGGTTAAGTTTTGGTAGTATGAGTGATTTAAATATAGTGTTTCTTCCATATGGGGTTAAGTTACGTGCTGACCAAATGTTCATTTGCCTGTCCATATGGGAGAGCTTTTCATTATAGTTTATATCAATCATTTTATCTAGATCGATGTCGAAATGTATTCCCAGAAGAGTGAAATTTGTTTGTGACCAATCGAATTTCCATTCCTTACACATTTTATATCGGGATCTTTTTTTGGAGCCTATCCATATTAGTTTTGTTTTATCTACATTGACTTTTAATCCTGAAAAACGGGCAAATAATTCTAAGGTATTCAATGCTGAATAAAGGCTTTTTTCTGATCCATCTAAAGTAAGAGTTGTATCATCTGCAAATTGTGAAAGAAGAAATTCTATATTTCCAAGTTTAATTCCCTTTATGTTTTTGTTGTTTCGTATCATGATACCTAAGATTTCTACACATAAAAGAAAAATATACGGAGTTAACGGGTCCCCCTGGCGGCATCCCCTACTGACTTTGAAGGGATTTGATGCGAAACCGTTAACCAAAACCCTTGATTCAATATCAGAGTAGAAAGTTTCTATCCAATGTGAAATACTGGGTCCAAAATTAAAAAAACTTAGGACTTTTGTGAGGTAGTTTCTATCTACCGAGTCGAAGGCTTTTTCACAATCAATTAGAAGCAGCAAGCCTGGTATCTGACAAGCTTCAGTATGTTCCATTAGATCATATATAAGTCTCGTTACCTCGCCAATATATCTCCCCTTGACAAAACCTTTCTGATCTTCGTTGATAATACTGGGTAATATATCTTTTATTCTGTTTGCAATTGCTGCGGCACCAACTTTATATGAAGTATTTAGTAGAGAGATGGGACGCCAGTTTTTCATTAATTTCTTTGGTTTATTAGGCTTAGGAATACACGTTATCAAACCTTGTTTTTGCCAATTTGATAGGTGTCCGTTCTCATAACCAAGGTTAAGCGAATTGAGGAGAAATTCTCCTAGATCTTTCCAGAAGAATTTAAGAAATTCTGTAGTAAAACCATCGGGCCCTGGACTTTTTTCATTTTTCATGTTTTTAAGAGCGAAAGCTATCTCATTCAATTTCAATTTACCCTCAAGGTTCCCTTTGTCATGTTCATTTAAAACTGGGACATTTTCATTTTTAAACAAAATGTTAAGATTTATATCAGACTGTTCTTGTGCAGTGTATAATTTTTCATAAAACAGTTTTGCTTCGTGGACTAACTGTTCACTTTCGGTTATAGACGTTCCGTCATTTCTTTCTTTATACACCTGATGCATATCAAATATAATGTAGAGATTATATCACAGACATAATTTATACTGAAACGTCTATAGTCCAGGGCCTCATTTTCACAAAGTCCTAAGGTTCCCTAAGGTTACCTTAGTCCAATGTTAAAAAAGGAAGTTAAGGTTAACCTTAGTAAAGGTTGCTTTGTGAAAGGATACCCTAGGTGTACAACCTTCCATCGATTTCGGCTTTAGCTGTGTATTTTGTAAATCGAAAATTATCATGTCGAAACTTCAAAGCTAAAATGAAATTATAATATATCTAATTATATTATGAAATGACATGGCAGTAAAAGAATTTATGGTATGTATGAGTATGTGGCTTAATTTTTTCATCTTGAGTTTTTAGCCCATTACCAAAATGTCCATATCAAAACGTCAACAATTTAGCTTTTCATCATTTCTGTTTTTCAAATTCACACAGATGTAATGTGTTTGGTTATTCAACAATATTTGTGATAAATATTAAACAAAGATATTTGATTTGTATATATCATATTGCAGGTCCAGAGCCAAACAATAACCCTTGTGCCTATCTATTATGTACAAATGGACAGTGTATGGTAAACGTGTACGGTAACCCTGTATGTAGGTGTTACCAAGGTTACAGACCCTCTCAAGTGCAGCAGTACACATGTGAAAGAATATATGTTCCACGTAAGTATTTTAATACTCATTGTAATATAAATATGATAAGGGTGTATAGAGCTCGCATTTGATACAGTTGTTTATGTGAAACTAATTTTCTGACGCGTAAAAAATGAATATAAAGTTATCATTTAGCATATTTAGATGTTAAAATTATTTTTAAATTAACAACTGTGCTAAAGATTTTAGTGCCGCTTTATGCTAATTATGTGGTCAGGGAAAGAAGATTACAACCATGTTTGGTTGATGTATCAATCTTTTCATCATTTTAAGCTCCAACAAGTTGCACGTGTACAAACGGACAATGCCAACGGGGAACTGACGGTTCAAATGTCTGTGTGTGTTACTATGGTTACGTAAGAGACCAAAACAATCCTACCAACTGCATCCCTTACAGTAAGTCAAAATTCAAATTTTCTTGTCGACAAATAAAACTGATATACAATTTTTTTTTTCATATAGACATTCACGCGTCATCCATTTAGGGCTTTGTCTGTGAATCATAATATAAGAGAAGCTCCCTGGTATTTAAGTCAATCGGTATCTACATATTGAAGTTTAAGGTAGAAATAAAAAGGCTGCAAACAACTCCTTCCAAAGGTGGTTCAGAACGTCTAGTAGCTGAAATAGCCATGAGTTCTTACATATGTTATTTGAGTGTAACAATCTAAACAACGTTTGTCGGTATTATACAGAATCAGACAGATGAAAATGACTTTTCAATGCCACGATTTGTAGATATTTATCCAAGCACCATAACTGTATGAATTTCTCTGATAAAGTAAACCAGATATATCAATGTATCGTTATATCGTTATAAAAAATGCAAGATGAAGTCTAAGCATCACTTAATGAACATCTCTATATATTTAAGCTCAAGCAAGTTGCAGGTGTACAAATGGGCGGTGCCAACAACGTCCCGACGGATCCAATCTGTGTGTGTGTAACTATGGTTACAAAAAAGCGTTAAACAATCCTTTCAACTGCATTCCTAATCGTAAGTAGATTTTAGAAAAAAATCATCATATGATAGATAATTCAGATATTTAAAAAATTTAAATCAATAACAACTTCTCAAACCCACGGCAAGAAAGGAAATATTCCTTTGGCAGAAACGTTCAATGTTATTGAAATGCCTGTGGTATGTATATGAAAAGTAGCATTGCACTTAACTTCGCTCAAGATGTCATAAGGTACGAGTCAGCGATATTTTAAAAGTAAATGCTGGTAAGGTTTGTGTGATTTTATGTTTTGTACCCATTAACGTACCGAAATACATTGAACAATATCAAGATAAAAAAAACTTATGTAATTTACAATTATATTTTACAGCTCCTCCAAGCTGTACCTGCGCAAACGGGCGGTGTCAACAACGCACAGGTGGTACCGCTGTCTGTCTCTGTAACAATGGTTACAAAAATGACCCAAGCAATCAAATGAGGTGTATTCCCATCAGTAAGTTCAAGAAGATGTAATTTCACACTTTCACACCCATGCCAGGTAGAAAGTGTTTCGAAAAGTCTTGAAGCAAACGTAACATATCTAAAGCCACTATTGCTTTATCATTATCAATATATATTTCAGAAATGGAAAATTCTTTACTGTTTAGGCGCAGTTTGGTCAAATAATCAAAAGTGACATGATACTTTTCTCAGCGATTGCTCTTATCGCCTATGCTAACTCGTTTCAACATCAAATAGGACAGTTAATAGCAGGAGATGACGCATGGAGAATGAAGGAAATTAATTCGTTCTCAGCGTTCCTTTCATTCGGACACTGCTAAGTCATTTCACTGTATGGCTATCATAAGCAATACAAGGAAAGCGCTGAAAGGACTATCTGAGGATGAGGGTGTTTTACGAATTAGAATATTCTTAAGGAGCAGGATGGATTGAAAAGTCGAATTTTTATTATTTTACAGATTCACAAACGAAGCCGCAAAACCCATACCCGTATAACTGGAACGACATGCTGTCAGTGTGGGGAATGCAGCTGCTACTCGATGAAATGCGATGACGTGCAATATTTATTTTCAAATATTTAAATCTGTGGTGTAAAATATTTAAAAACTGTGGTGTTGTGTTTTCATATTTTGTATACTGTGGTTTTAATAAAAGCTGAAACGTTTTGTCACTGTCAAACATATGGTATTTTCAAGAAGAAAATCATCTTTGATTGTATATTAACATTCTTTTATGACAATCGTGGCACTAACAAAGTTTCCGTATTATGGAGCATGACAAAATGGATTTATTTGAAAGGACGAGATTAATATTTGTACACATTTTGGATATCAGCTACACTTTCGTTTAATTATAATGAAAAATAGAACGGAAAAGATAAAATTGAGATAATGAAAATTGAGGACACACAATTTGAATTAAATAATTAATCAGATAGCTTTCAGCAAAGTAACAAATATCATTAGCGATTTGCCTCACATTAAGGGATTATCATATAATTTATTCCCAATATGTCTAACGTTTAATTGACAATGTGTTATAACATCAAAAAATTATTAAACTAGCGATATCTTCAACGGGTAGTTACTTGTGTTAGTGAATTGTAGAGATCGCCAAACTTATAGGCAAAACATGTTATCACTGCACAGTATTACAGGTGATTTGGGCGATTTTGGTGTTAAGCGCAGCATTTTTTATTGAAGGTTTTTAAGATGCTTCCATACCAACTTGTTCCCTGATTAGTCTGTGCTGAATGTTCCGATTCTCTACCCTATAACACACCTAGAACTTCTCACCTGGAACACAATGTACTGAAAACATTTTTTTCCAAATTTCATATCAAGCCGAATCATTGGACTACTCAAGGCTGATTAATTTGAAAAAGAATTTACTTGATGAAATTCCAATGGGTGACTTTTGAAGAGTTTTGCAAGCCTTAGGCTTCAACCTAAATGTAAAAGGTCATTTAAAATGACTTAATACATATTAAATGAATTTGCATGGCATGTTTTCAGATACCAACATCCTCCAATGGTTTCCTTTAAGCTTCAAAATCGATATATTAAAATACCTTTGTCGATATTGAATATGGATCATGTTGCCGTTTATTACTTGTGATGGACGTCTGCACAACATCTGAACTCTAGTTTACCAACCAAAACTTTGTAGGAGATATCGCTAATGGGAGATCAAGGGCTATCTCCTAGGACGTGTCGTTTAGACAGTAGATTTAGAAAATGCCCAATGCTATCATCAGGTATATATCGTAACAATTGTTTTAATGACACCACAATGCTTCGAAGTCATAAACATGACGACATCACAGTGCCATGACATCGCCAGACTGGAAGTCTTAATGATGACAAACGATACTCAACCTCGTGTTGTCTGATATCAAGGTCATCAAATCTCATTTATAAAAATAAAATCTTTTATCTATTCGTGTTCATATAATTGATATCAGAAGACATTTTGACGAGATTCTCTATTTACCTGACTTGGCGAAACCATGTCATTGTAGACATATAGTGATCGAAGGCGAGGTGAGGTGGTTAAAGGTTTAGGTTTTACATAATGACTGCTAGAACCATTGCATGGAGAAAGTCCGCAATATCATTGTGGATATGCATTACGGTGAGACCTGCGAGCATCTGCTGGAACTAGCGAACCATTGTTTGTACTGCGCTGAAATTCAGTGTAGCAATGCACCCAAAGCTTAGTGCGTGTAAAACAGTTCTATCCTGCAGATAAAGTTGCCGAGCCTATGGCGGGATTCGAACCACGGTGTTCATGGTCCAAAGCAGAACATTGCGTTATTACGTGCGGTGTACCAGGAAGAAAAGACTTGAGGAACAGTTTTACCTCCATTGGGCATTTTCATCAAAATGTCATTATACTTATACAAAAATCATGAATAATCGCACTGCGCTTTGATGGTCGTAAATTACAAGAGCATTTAAAATGTTTGAATGCAAAGAAGAGCAATGAAGCGAAGAGTTTGGCAAAGTATTTGTTTTCATCCAGTGTCATTTACGTGGCTTTGACTTTTTCCAAAAGCTACATAAAAACAGGAAGCTCTTATGGAAAGGTTAGGGAGGGATTACTATTATTTATAATGCAGCTAAAGCGTTGGATTCGTATTCTTTGACGCTTAACATTGACGTGTTTTTCTTTAACTTTCAACAAATATAAAAGAATTCATCGCAGTTAGTTACCTTGCAGAAAATAATAATTTATCAAGTCATTAATTACCCTGAAACATAATGTTGTTTATGGCATATGTTGTGTTCTTATAGAGATGCACCTGGTTTTTATTAAAAACAATGTCCATTTTTCAAATACCTCGTGAAAATATTTTAGTTCATGGACTTGTTAGCTGTCATATTCTGTTAAGTGCTTAAATAGGAGAGTATGAGAGGTTAACGGTAACGACAACATACACATAGATGTATATGAGCTACATCAACAAGGAAAGATTGAATTAAACATACAATTTTATGTTTTTGGTGTGCATGTTGCTTCCCGAAATACCTTTGTTGAACAATGAAAAAATTTCTAGTGCTCGCTTTTGTGCTTTTAACTTTGAATGTACAAAATGCAGTTAATGGTTTTCAATTTGTGGACCTTGTTGGTAAGTTTGTCTTTATATTATGTATGAGGTTTCATCTTGAACACGATCGTTTATTATTTAGAATCCACCGCATTAATTTCGATGTTTATTGATGTCACGATTAGTTTTACGTTTTACTTAAATTGCAAATGATATTTTAGGCCTTCATTGTATTATCAGTCACGACTACTAGTTTTAACTACAATGTCCTACTTTAATTGCAAATACTATTGATGTTTATACTGAAATCTCCTTTGGCATATTAAATGTGAGTCCTTTCGAACTTCATGAAAAATACATTTGAAATTCTTAAGATACTGTTTCATGAATATAAAAAAGTGAAAACTAGTGCTTAAACGCACCGTTCTATTTCCGAAGTCAAACAAGACGGTAGGAATTGTTTGATAAATGATGTTACGTTCCGCTGAAAACATCCATCAAAGACGAGATATGATCTATATGATGTTTGAAAGCTAGCCTAACGATTTTTTTTTCAGTTTACCATACATCAGAACAACTAAAAACATCGACATTATTTTTTCAGCAATGTCCTTAATGTTGCTTTGATGTAAAAAGCAATCATTTGAGCAATTGAATTACATACACAAAATACACGAGCAATGTTAAAATTGAGTACCCACGTGACATCTGGCCCTTGGTTCAAGAGCAGTAGTCCATACCAAGTATGATAAGTTATATCAGAAATATGAACTATTCATTAAAGGCAATGGTATATTTTCTTTGCAATAATACCATAAGTTTAATTGGACGGAAGGTAACTGCATATTCATTCACTTACAATACATTTGAAGAAAAAAAATCTCGAAAAATGACACGAAATAAATTGAGATGCACCTTGCATATAAAATGTACAAATTCCATCAATGAAACAACCATAAGATACTTTAAAATATGTAGACGTGGTGTCAATACTAGCACTTTAACTTACAGGTGGCTTAATGCGAATGCTCTTTCCATCGGGTCAATTAAATCATGTCATTGGTAGGTATACTTTTATAACGCCACTGTTTATTGTTCGAGTGCATGCGTTTTGGACTTTGTGAATCCAATTAATTGATTGGACGGTCCTGTCTAGGCCGACAGCAAAGTCTCCGCGGTTGATAAGTGAAATGAAATAATAATATGTGTGCTCGGGTCGCACAGTTATTAATACTAATATGATAAGAATCATATCACAGTTTTGCTCAGTTTTTAATCTTTGTAACTCTGGGTAGAACTATTACCTTGCATACTTGTTTCATCGACTTGGTCAATTCTAGAAGACGCAGCATAGTCTGCACTTCAGAATTTGTCTTTTATATTCTCGCTCTCGCTCAGGTTATATTCAATAATTAATTCTTGTTAATTCGTACTACTTCCTGGAATTGATCTTCTTGCAGGAGGACTGTTAAACATGCTACAGCCATCGAATGGACCAAATACAGGGCTGGGTATAACACACTTTTATAACTCTAAGCACCAACATACAAAATTCTTAAAATGTCAAGTCTTTTACAAATCTGTCTCTTTTATGTAAGAATGTGTAACCTTCATAACAAATGAAACTTACAGTTAATACGGAAATATATAATTATCTACAATAGGCCCTGTGGGGGCTTATTCTTGTGGCATTACAAGTTTATAGACGCTTTAACAAAAGTGTGTGACCAAGATTGTGTCGATAACGTAGTGATAACAGTGATATTTGATTGTATTTTGACATTTAATCCAATCATTTGCATATAAGCTGGTGTTTTTTTTATTCTACATGTATATTGCACTTTTGTTGTACTACTCAGCGGGATTGATAAACCCTTTTCAACCGCAGCCCGATGCAGGTTCGTACATATAGTTTTTACTGAAAATCACTTGTTCAAGTACATATTTAAAGAAATACTGTCTTAAAAGGGCATTAATGTTTCCAATTGCAAGATAATGATTTTAATCAAAAGAAGCAGTTTAAAGACAAACGTACTGTGATCGATTAATTTATACGAATCCACTTCCCCGCCAACGATAATATAAAGGTGCTCACGCTGAAATGGCCGCAAGCAGATTTTGCTTGATACTGGATTATTTCCTCTACGGATGATCGGGTTGAGTAATAAATATAAATTTAACGTTTTGCTTACACTCCTAATTATTAAGTAAATTTTGAAGAAATAAATATTATAAAAGCTCGCTACTGTCCCTTTAAGATATTATCATTAGGTAGGTGTCACACGTTATTGAATACGTAATACATATTTTGCAATGTCCATGAAAAATTGGCATAGCTTATCAAATTTAGTAGACTTCCAACCATAATTCCATGATCTCTTACATGACTAATGACTTTTCTTCACGATAAAATGGCAATAAAACACCATGAAAAATTTGTATTGAAATATTTCAGTGTCTTGACTTTGATAGAATATGACAGTTGTGATAATATCAGCCAAGTGAATAGAAGATATCTTTAATTCCACATACAGGGAGCTTGATGAATTTACTTCAGCCGCTTCTTCAGGCTCAACCTAATACAGGTATATAGCTCTTCCATAATTTTTAAAAATTATTTTGATAAAATGTTTTCAATAAGAAAAGGAAGTATAATGTGTTCATCAAAAATGATTCTCAAGTTTCACAGGACAATATTTATTGATGGTATATTAGCAATTGAGAATGATATAGTTTTAATTAGTATGAAATAGATGCAAGCTACACAACTTATTTATTTTGATATCAATATACAAAACGACGCCCTTTTTATTAGTATTTTAAGGAAACGTATGTATGTTTTGATATTTAACAAATGTTCATGGCATTTCATGCCATAGCTCTTTTCGTCCAAACAGAGCGATCACGTTCATATCATATGATCATGATCACATGATATGAAGCTGATTTGTGAATCAACCAAACATCATTGGCGCCCAGCAGCAATCATGACATCAAAACCTTGTAAAAGTGTGACGTCAGACTTAACGATTGTGACGTCACGTGGATCAGTCGGCACAAGATTGTTCACAATGTGTAATATCATCGTTAAACAATAATATCTCATTATCGAAAAAGTAATAAATAAAGAAATGACCAATATTATCAGCCTGTGTACTACCAAGCTTCTTAATTTCGGTATAGGGAACTTGATGAATCCACTTCAACAGCTGCCTCAAGCTCAGCCTAATTTAGGTAAGAAGTGTATGATATAATTACAAATCCCTGCTACGAGTTCCCCTGTTCAGCCAATTCTCAAAAATTACATAAAGAAAATAAATGCTCTTGTAGGTGCTATTACTTATGGTAAAATATTCCTAGTTACGGTTCTTTGTATTTTATATCAAGATCATCCAACATTCTTCATGTTCTTATAGGGACAATACAAAGTTTACTACAACAGTTGACTAACGGACAACCTCAAGGCGGTATGTTCTTATTAACAGAAAAGTATTATTCTATTCAACTCAACTATTAATGCTATTTAACAACATTAAACAGAATGCATCTTACGTGTATCTTTAAATAAGAATGTTTATTTTAACAATAATGTGTTTAATTAGTATGTTATTTGTTTAAGAAATGTGATTTCAGTTTAGCATTTGCTTTGAACAATCAAATATTCATTCTATATCTCCAATCAAATGAAACAATTACTTTGAGTTCATAAATCAATGATATATAAAAAAACATATTTGCAACTGTATAGACTGACAGCAATTCTGCTTGAGATGAGTAGGAGATAATTGATTTGCCTTGTTTTGATATTGATGGATGTTAACAGTTTTGATATTTGGGCCTGTGATTGCAATCATTATTCTATCCCAAATGCAGGGGGAATGATGAGCCAATTTCAACCGCAGGCTTCGGCTCCACCCAATGCAGGCAAGTACCTTAATTAACATAATTATTTGAAACTTTCATTGCAGATACTTTTATTGTATTTATCACAATAGATTGAAATGTATCAGAAAGTAATCATATTTTCTGAGGTGAAATCTGACAGTTCTATTAATATACATGGATATGAATGTACTAAAAACATTTGGTATTTGTTACTTTCAAAATTCTTATCAAGGCCAGTTACATTACTGTGTATTAATCTCTTGCAGACGTCACAAGTTTATATAATAAATTATTGATATAAATCAATTTACATGAAAACAAAATGTTCACTCGTTAGAGTTTGTTGCAATCATTTAAACATAAATCAATGTTTATATTGCAAACGTATCAAAATCTTTTTTAAAATGTTCTATCTCATTTCAAGATCTATAAGAATATGCTTTCAGGCACATTCCAAATTTCACAACAGTTCACTAGCAGTCATCCTCAAAATGGTATGTATAAAAAAGAAAAATTCAATGTAATCTAATATTCTGAATGTATTTGAAATGACATGCTCTAAGTAAATGTAAGCAAATTTTTACAGGTATATTATGTTATTCTTGTGTTGCAACTTGCACTTTTTGATAGGGAAATAATGGTGTCAAAGGCTGGTAACGTATTTTAAGGGATCCATTGCTATCTTCTATTCTATTTGAGTAAAACTTTGAAACTCCTGAATCCTTACTTTAATGATCTGCTATTTATAGGAGGTGTACCGGGTCTAATCCAACAAATAATCAACACTCAACCACAAGGAGGTAGGACACTACCCCTTAAAGATTTCCACTTGCATTTTATTGTATTAATGTTGATCATATCTCTGTGAACATATTTCATCCAAATATTCAAGCTGTTAGACAAAGAAAACATATCTTTGGAAAATAAGTTTTGGGTTATTGAGTTACAATTTCATTTGATTGCATATGAAGTTTGAATCGGTGAATCAAAAACTGAAGCGAATTCCAAAATCATTAACATCATTATTAGGGCTGGGCTCACAACTTCATGAGAACTAGAACTTCTAAACTGGAGACCTACAAGGAAAATTATACTATATAGGGTTTGTTTGTTTTCATAATCAAAATCAATCCTTTTTAAACATAGATATTCAGTTAGAATGGTTTCAAGGGTCGTTTACACTTGTTCATAACATTGTCAAATAAATGGTAACGTCACAGAAACACTACCTTTTATTCTATTGCTTTCTGCCATACTTTTCATATTCTAATAAAGATGTACAATGTTTGTTAAATACATTTGTCCTGTGCATAGTGTCTTAGAAATAAAGTGTTCATGGTAACATCAACTTGCAACTATTAGTAACGTTGGAGGGGTATCCTCAAACTAATATTCAATAGCTCTCATATTAATTCAATTGTATCTCTATACTAAGGGCTTTCACCCACTGCAACGCAACAGCAGCCCCCGAGGAATATAGATATAGGTAGGTAAGTTTACAAGTACAGTATATAATATGGTAAAATTAAGAATTATAAACTAGTTTATCTGAAATGATAATGATTGTACATTAAGGCAGCTTAATGATATTTTACTACAGGCCTTTTGGCATTATGCCATGTTTAAAATGTTTTAATTCTCTCAAAAGCTATTAAAATGAAACGTCATATTTAAAAAAAGTTGATATAGTTAAAGTAATCATATCATCGTGTCATACACATAATTGTTTTCATCGTCACAGATATAAATTCTATAATTTCTCCGATTTATCATAATGCCAATAACAATTTCATCATTTAAAATGTCATTTTAGCTGACTTGTTGGATCAATTTCTAAGTGCACAGCAAGCCGGAGGTTTGTACATACTTAATAAACATAGTTTTATACATAGGCAAATATGAATATGACAAATTACCCTTACTTTACGAGTGCAAGTTCAAAGATCTTCAACAATATTTCATATGAAAATTAAAAAAAAATTATTGTGACTTTCATTAGGATGATTGTTATTGTTACATAAGATTCATAACAGCATTGAATCTGAGGGCATTTCATAAAATGATTACGTCACAAGTAACTTTTGAGAAATGAGCGTATGGCTTTCTAATCACAATCAGTTGGACAACTAGGTGCTCAACAACAGCAGCAGCAGCAACAACAACAACAACAACAATCTACGAACCTAACAAACATAGGTATGTGTACATGCCGATTCCTTTCTATTGACAAAATCTCTCACAGTTGTCAAATGTATTGACATTAATTTAAAATTTGAGCGAAGTCTAAAATAATACAAAGTGATCAACAGACTAATCATAGACACCAAACCTGTGTTATGATATTGGTTTAAAGAAAAAGATAATTGTTTTGTTTCCCAAATTTTAGGCGGCCAAACAGTATTTTCGCAACAACAACCTACAGGAAATATAGACATAGGTAATGTTACTACTGTAAATGTTTGTTATATGTGTCATAAAATATTGTTATAATGAACAGCATAAAAAGTACGATTGATATACAAGTATTGTACAAATATCTTTTTATTATTATCATACGTCAAAGAGGTATATAAGATCAATAGTGATAATATATTTACAGAATAATATTAATGGATTAAGATCGAGTATAACCTAAAATTACAACAGTTGATCTTCATTTATTAAGATCGTTTTGAGAAATTCTTAATATAGCCAACTGCCAGTGTTAAATAAAATGATAAACATTACGTTGCAGCCGACATGTTGGATCAAATACTTAGTGCCCAACAAGCTACAGGTTTGTAATTGTTCTGTTACTTCATGGAATACATGTCGGAAACGCTATTTAATAGCAACTTTATTGGTTTTTTGTTCATTTAAAGTTTTAAACTTATGATTCACAATGACTTTAAATATGAGTTGTTTTTTTAAAGAAAACAAATGACCCGAAAGTCTTCGTTTTGAAATAAAACTTTTAAACTCCATAAGTGTATTTTAGAATTTGTAAGACATTTAAATACTTGTCTTCGTCATCTAAAACTGTGTTCAACAGCAGATATCGCTTATGTGTTGTGACTGTATGTTGAAAAACAAAGCCCTTTCACCGTCAAATTAGTGACCTCACAATCAATTCACATCCTCAGGTAATGTTATGACGTCACAATATTATGACGTAATAGACATGACAACGTCGCAATGACACCACAATGAGAGTCTAAGTGTAGTGCAGTTTTCAAGGATGTGAACTTTAAATTGAAATTTAATAAAAAATATTTTGAATGAACAATCTTATTGTAAACATTCAGGAACTTCCCCTCCCCAGCAGCAACAACCTGTCAGCCAAATCAATGTAGGTACGTACAGATTACAACCTTCAGAATCAAGATTGTATATCAACGTTTTTCAGTCATTGTCATAACTCATTATTTTCAAATAATGTCAAAATTCTTTAAATTTGTATTGAATGATACTCATAAAAACAAGTATTAAAGTTATAATATGGAGAACAGATATTATCAATAAATAGTAAATTAACAGTGTTAACTATATACCGATCGTTTGATAGTGTGATTTTCTCATATTCATTTTGATTGTTTGATTAATTTTGTATTCTTTTTTTCTGTATCACTCTTCCTTCAGGGGATTTACTGAATAGACTATTTGGTGTAAAAACAACACAAGGTTGGTTTCATTTTAAATTTGGCATTGTCATTTGGCATTATTTTCAGGAAAATTACTATGTATTTTTTAAATTGATTTAATTTAACTTGTAAACAGATTTAAACAAAATCTTTTCTTGGGAACAAATGCTTTTGTTGACCAAATTTGTTATATATTGTTTGCTTCTGTAAGACTAAATATTGAAAATTAACACAAGTTCATGATATGCGTACTGAACATGACAAATGCGATATTTGTGATTCAAATACTTTGAGAGATATTACATATTTTGCTTACCTGTGTACCTTATCTAACAGCAGGTATCCCAGGCGCATTCCAGCAACAACCACCGGGACAAGACAATACAGGTAGTAGAATTTCATATGCTCGCATATTTACCTTTAAAAAGACACTATATTTCTTGAAACGAAATTCAAAGGGACATTTCCGTTTATAAAAGTGTATAAACATATCAAAATGTACGATTTCATGTTTGTTCTTTTCTTCAACTATAACGTCAGTACCATTTTGGGGTACATTATTAAAGCCTTTAATTAAATTGTTACCTCTTCCGCATTCTTGGATGAAATATCAACTTCATAATGGTCGAAATCAACGCCGGTTATGCAATAAGTGAAGGGTTTTCAAACTCAGCATTATATATGTTAGCGTAACCGTTGAAGAGGTAGTCCCTCAAATGCTCAAATAGTATAAAGAGAGAAAGCCGTCGTGTATACACAGAAGAACATTTTACCATTGTGGCTTAGGAATTTCAGTAAACCGTACAATATTGAAATCTTAACTTACGCTACGGGGTAAGATAATTTTGGGGAACCTGTGTTGGGAGACACTACTGTAGTGTATTAACTCTTCTTCAAGCAAGACGCTTTAACGCTTTGTCGGAATTATATAAATTAAATCCCCTTGCTGCTTTCACTGTCAGAAGTTTATCAACAGTCTAGCATATTTTTTTGCAGAAGCCGTTTCTTCTGTGCTTAATGAAAGGTTTCTTTTAACATGTTGTGAGCATCATAAATTTCATGTATCATCCTCTGTAGGAAAATCATGATCATGCGCTTATGTACCAAACGTCCAATTCTCACCAAGACGCCGTGTACTTCCATATACCTATTCACTATACCGTTTACGAAGAAACAAAGTCTTCAATACGGTATCTCATCATTGATATTGTGACTACCGATATTTGATGTGTTAACTGGACTATATACTCGTATATATAGACTCATCTTTATAATAACTGCACATGTTACTTCTGTTGCAGGGAATCTGTTAAGTCGAATACTAGGAGCACAGAATTCTGGAGGTAGGTTCTAATTTCCTTCATATAATTCAGTATTCCTTACAAGTCTCATTCTATATAAAAACGTGCAACAATTTTTGGAAACGTTACTACAACATGCAGTTGACACAATGTCATTTAATGAGATCACTGTCATCAGACTTCAATGATATTTGCTACGCTACCATTTGTTACGCTGCCGAAATTCTCTTTGCAACGGATAATGTAGCTAAGGAATTCCAAGTGCATTGATGATTTTTATAGAAGTTTGTATGGATGTCGACATTCCACGTGATTCCAAGTAGAGTGGTCCAATATTGACTAAATGACCTTCCGAAATGACACTTTAATAGAGAGATACTTTTATAAGCCCTGACCATTTTGGCATCTGGCCATTGCACAATTATGAAGACAGGACATGTACATGTATACTAAAACATGATTCCACAACAATATAGATCATTCAAAATTGCAAGATCTATCCATAAATTGATCTGCTTATTGAATGGGCTGTCTGGGAAACAGACTATGTTCAAATCCATATTTAGTAATTAGTTTAAGACTCTTACTTTACTTACTTATTTGATATCAATTTTAAAAAAATCACACATGAATATTGTAGAACCAAAGTCTGGTGGCATGAGTTCAGAGCACCCTGTTTTTATAAACGAATCAGTGCAACGTTAATTTGAACCGAACGTGAAAAGGTTATGTTCCATAAGAAATTATTTGAATGAAAATGAAAAATTATATTAATCTGTCAGAAGGAGGCTGTTACCGTTTAGATAATTCGACTTATTACAATTTGTCATTATACAGGTGGAATTCTAAATCTTCTCCAACAACAAAATCCTGATTTCGATCCAACATCGGGAGGTATGTTGCTTGTGCGTGAACTAGCATCCTCGCTCACCCACGGCCCATTGTTCTGATACTCTTCATAATCCCCCAATTGCCCCCTCGCCCATTTTTAAATTTAATAAGTTAAAATTACGCGCTCGTGAGTGTTGAAACAATAAACCAATATAAGGATTTCCCACAAATCAATGGCGGGTCATCTCAGTACAGAAAAGAGGAATTTTTCCAGAGGTGATATATGGAGAGTATCGGAGCGATAAGCCCTGAGTAACCGAGGATGGTAAATTAATGGCTTATTGTTCATTAACCAAACCTTTTAATGTCTATATTAAGGTTGTCCGATGCATTATTTGTTCTAAGGGAAATGATCGCTTTCTGCTTTCTGCTTATGACTTATTGAGTTTGGTGAATCTGTAAGGTGGTGGCTAATATTTGTGTACGCATTTTTATACGGACGGTTCTGTTTTTCACCAAGATATGATGGTAGGGCTGTCACATCAAAGACTTCACACTACGTTTTCGTGTGGAAATGAGGGGATCTTACACACAAAATCTCACCAATTGCAAGACCAGCCCTTTTTGTAACGTATGCATCAAGATCGATTTACCTACGAATGCAATTTTCCATTCTCAAATAATTTGAACGTCACCAGACAACAATAGCGTCATGCAATCTTCGCTTGATGCGTGACTTTTGCTTTTCGACTAAGGGTAATCGGGTCAATTATAATATATTATGCCCTCTGAAGTAAATATATTTTGCATAAACTGGTATTAAATGGTGAAAATATGAAGAAATAAAACATACAAAAAACGTGCTAGAATGTCATTTTAGCATTATTGGTTAAAACAGATGGGTTGCTTGTGACTTTCATGGCAAATTGCTTTCACGATGTAAGTATGATGGTATGACTCGTTTTAAAATATCTGCATATGTGCTGCTCCCTCGGCGTTCAAGAGAAATTCGGGGGAAATGCGATTCTACGACAAAAGGTTGCTATTTAAATAACTATGCTTTTGTTCTGTATGTCATTTATCAATATTTATATATAGCCCAGTTTCTCCAGATTCTTACTCATAAGAAACTTTGAGCACCACATGTTTTTTGTACAAGAAAACTTTGTATGATAAGAAAAAAAGACAGTGTGTCAGTAAAAGTATTTGTATGATATGATAGAATTATGATCTGGACTTTTAGGAAAGAAGTTATTTTGGATATTTAAATTGATGACAACTTTGTATCAATGTTTGAACACAGGGGTTCCTTACTTTTTTCCATATGAACATTTTCGCATAAAAGGCATTGTTATCCACAGAAAATGTCTTATAAATAGCGAGAACAGAAAAAGGGGAATGACATTATTTTTAAAGGATTATGAGTTCGATGTTCAAGTTTGTAGATAAAGTTTGAATTTAGTATTCAAGATTTGCATGCATGAAACATGAACAAAATCTGCGGTGTATGGTTTCTTAACTATTGGTAATATTCAAATTCTCACTGTTTTGATAGTTAAAATATCAACATTGTCTCATTTTTTTCGATATAAAAGTTGAATCTCCATCATTTCTTATTCAATATATCCATTTGTTCCTCATTAATTCACTCAATGTATAAATTAGGAATGTAGAGATTATTTAAGTAATTGTTCATTGTCCCATGACAATGGAAAAGGACTTAATGCTCATAAAACATTACAAAAGGAAAAAAGGTAATGTTAACATTATTCTTTTGATGTTATTAGACTGAAAAATATGAATATTCATACTTGTATCATGCTATGTTGTGTCAGGACATTTGAGGTAATTTATCATAATTACCATGTCCTTGCATATTTCAAGGGCATTTATAATGTCAAAACATGATATTTGAGGTTTTTAAATTCCTCAACCATTGTTGTTGTTTTTCAAGTTACATAGTTCATACAACAAGGGCAACATTGACACCGATGACATTTTCACCTGAACTTTAAAGAATCCTTTTGTGCTTTATTCATTAGAAGGGAAAGAAACATGGTTCTAAAGTTGATTTTCATATTTTCCATAATTTTGAAAGCAGATGCTATGTTAACTAAAGGTATAATGGGCCCTTTAGGGTCAAGTGCGGGTTTACCAATTGGTAAGTGAATTATTTCACTATCAGTTTTTATTATGTGTATATCAATGTGTTGGTTTTTCCTAATCTGAAGTTTTCAAAAAGTTCATCTGTTTTTTTTATAAAGATATAGACATAATGGAAGATGTATGTCTGCATGTATCATGCTATCGTGTTTTTCTGATGGAGAAAACGTACCTGATTATATGATAAAACATTTTATCATTGATAAGTCGAATACGTTGCAAATATCACATTTTTATACATATAGCAACAGAAAAAAAGCTAAAACTAGCTGCGAAATTCCTCTCTGGTGTGACTCGTGGTGAAAAAAATAAATGTTTCATCATTTATGGAGGTTGTTTATTCATGAAGTCAGTTTGGAAAATCATTTCCGTTTTACTTCCAATACGGATTATAATGTTATAGTAATATAGAGTATATACTTACAACTGACTCCGTCAGACAAGGTAAATGCTCCAAAGGCCTGTCTGTCTCTGTGTATCTGTTTCTGTCTGTTTTTGTCCATCGGTCTCTGTCCTTATGTCTCACTCTGTTTATGGCTCTATCTCTGTCTGCCTGTGTCTGTCTATGTCTGTGTCTGTCTGTGTTTGTGTCTCTATGGCGCTATCTCTGCCCGTCTGTCTCTCAATGTATGTTTGTCTCTCTATGTATGTCTGTCTCTCTGTCTGTGTGTGTCTCTGTCTGTCTGTCTCTCTCTCTCACTCTCTCTCTGTTTCTCTCTCTGTCTCTCTCTGTCTCTCTCTCGTACTCTCTTACTCTCTCTTACTCTTATACTCTATCGTAAAATTTAACGAAAGAAGTTTGATAAAACTATTCTGTTTTTCAGGCCTTCTGAATCCCTCTAACTGTATCGGACGGGGTTGTATCAATGGACAGTGTATTCGACCCCAAGGGTTTGGTATGCAGGGTGTTTGCCAGTGTTTACCTGGGTACTCGCTCGACTCGGTGGATAAACTTAAGTGTATTGCAACAGGTAAGAAATGTCTGAATATAATTATTGTAAAAGAGCATTTTTGGATAGATATGTAAGTTAACCTTATTTTTTTTAATAGTGCTATCATCCTATTTCATTCAAGATGTTTTTCTTAACTTTGGTCCATTTACTTTTGAACTGTAAACTGAAGTAAAAAAGAGAGTATACACCCAAAGATTTTCGTGTTCTGATATAGTTATGGACAAAATAGATACACATGAATTTGACATGTTAAGAGTATAAAAAGTGGTGAAATCGATCTTTCACTACTCGTTTTACGGAAAAGGCAGAAGAAAATGCAGCATCAACGGCAGCAGAGCGAAAAAGAGTTATCGGAATGTTACAAGTGGGGGTTTCAAACTCCCAGGGCCCCCTTTCACAAAGTGTTAAGGTGATCGAAAGTCCTTAAGGTAACCTAAGTACAATGTTAAAGAATGGGAGTTAAGGTTAACCTTAGTAAAGGTAGCTTTGTGAAGGAAGCCCTGATTGCCAGGACGTTTTGTTGCACCAGACAAACGGCCATTCGACTCCTTCATCATCGACAGTCTTAGAAGCGGAAGACTAAAAGGTCACAACCCCGCAGAAGGCCGATATCTGCGCACACTACATCTGCTCAACAGATATGTCACCATGTCGCCAAAAGCATCGACGGTGTAAGGGCACCATATCAGCAGGAAGACTGTCATGAGACGTCGTCGAGCTACCGGTGTTCGGGCTTATCGAACGTTCCACAGAATGACCTTGACCCGTGAACATCGCCTCAGCTGTCTACGCTGGGCAAGGAGAGAGAGAGAGAGAGAGAGAGAGAGAGAGAGAGAGAGAGAGAGAGAGAGAGAGAGAGAGAGAGAGAGAGAGAGAGAGAGAGAGAGAGAGAGAGAGAGAGAGAGAGAGAGAGAGAGAGAGAGAGAGTCGCTGGCAACGTCGTGATTAGGCAAAAGTGATCTTCAGCGACGAAAGTCTACTCAACCTTTTCCAAGCAGACGGCAGAGTGCAGTCATACGTCGGGGCGTGAAACTGCAGCATGTGTCCAAGAAGTTGAACCCTATAGCGATGGCGGCGGATTCGGTGACACATTTGGTGAAATAAGTCTGACCCTTACAGCCCAGAGATACAGGAATCAAGTGTTGCCGCCTGTGGTGGTCCTCTTCATACAAAAGCAGCAGCAGGGTATGTTTTTTTCAACAGGACAACAGAAGACCACATATCGCCAGGTTTTGCCCTGACTTAACATCCATCGAGCATCTATGGGACCATTTGGGAGGACGAACTAGAAGTCGCCCACAGCAACCAGTCACCATACAACAGCTGGGACAGGCAACTACAGGAAGAATGGCAACGTAACCCTAATGACGTCATCCGACGTCTTACCTTTTCTTTAAGAAGACATGTCTATGCTAGTAATGACTGTAAAGGGGGTCACATCCTATACTATCTCCACTATTTATGAAAATCATAAAACTTAATGTCCATGTAAATTTCAAAATATACCCCCAGTGGACATACACAGATATAGAGATTTGATGTGTCAAACAAAAAATGCCAATGTTCTTGCAATGTTTAAACATGTTTCGCTACTAATATTAAACATTTAAATGCTCGAAAGTTTGTCTTATTTTCTTCAAAATCCAAATTCCTGGGGTATGTACACTGTTTTGTACTTCCTTTTATCTGTTATTGACCAATTACGTGTTCGATAAACTCAATGTGTCTTCCAGAGTTTCCTATTCGTTTGATATAATATTGTTATCTAAATCAGTATTGGAGTTTAACTTATATAACGTGTTACTAGAATACTGGTTATTACCTGTCGTGGCGTATCTAAAACACCAAGATTGTGATTTTCAATCATGCAAAACTAGATTGCAATGCATATATTGCTTGTGGAAGATCAGATGATATGTTTACGAGTTTACGTAGTGGTCCGCCATCATCAACATCATTACACCGTTACACCACATTGCTTTTACGTTATCAAGTAATGACGTCATAATGCTATTACGTGACAAATATGCTGACGTCACAATTCGATGGTAATTCCTCGGTAGAAATGTGAGGCAGTGTCACCTTCCGATATGTACATTTTTCATTTAAAATAATAATAAATGATTTAGGATGATACAATGCATAAAGAGTCTCACCTTTTTCGACAAAATTAGGTTTAGGAGCAAAGCCTCTTAATTAGCATGACAATTCAAATGGCTATGTTGTTTCAACTTAAAAACTTAAAATGCATGTTTAATTTCTGAAATTAGTAAAAATGTCTTTTTATTACATTCTTTTCCGCTTCTAAATATTTCAGAAGCTTCAAGGTTCATAGTGTCCCCCATTGGTCAGATGGCCAAATACCAAACCATGCTACAACGATTCCGGCAACTGAGCGCAAGATATGGCATGGGCAGAAGACAAAGCGGGGCTGGAGGGGCCGAAAACGAATTTATGTTTGATGCTTGAAATATCATTTTAAGTATTGAAACTACATACTTATTAGCTTATATTTCATCTATTGGTTATTCTACTTATATGATTAAAATTCTATTAAGCAATGCCCTGTCTGTTTTCCATGGTGTATACACATGTTATGTTACGTCAATCACACAACATAGTTTGGTAAACAAAGTGTTTATTAAGGATCACATTATTTAAAACAAGAATAAACAGACGCTACCAAATGTAACGGACAAAATTGTCGGGTATATGCAGACGATTTTAAGTAACTAAAAATATTGTCCTGGTCAAAAATCCAATAATTCTGTGAACATGTAATAATATAGAAGATTGTTCAGGAAATAGTCATTATAATTATAATAAACGTAAGGATAATTCCACGGCATTGTGTTATACCTGGAAGATAACGGTCTCATGCGTCGAACGGGAGTCTGATATTGAGTTGCAATGTTCCTAGTGGGTTTTGGTCCAGTCTGATATGAAGATGACGTCACATCCGTTTCAAGGGATTCTGGATCTGCCGCCTCTCCCCCTACTTCATCTGCAAGGTCTTCAGATGTAAGACCAACTCGTCCCACGTGATATCTTGATGTAGTGGTTGTAGTTGAGGGTGTAGTTGTAATTGAAGACGTTGTAGAAACCGAGGAGGGTGAAGTGACATCTATACCATCGATGTCAAGATCAAAAATGTCCTCGAATCCTGTTTTGATAATTGAAAAAAAAATCACGTGTTGAAACATTATTTTTTAAAAAGGAATTTTCCTGTAGGATATACAGATACGATACTTTATCATTTTATGTTCAGACATGACTTTTCATGTCAGTCATGTCTCTTACTCGGTCATGATGTCATGCAATAGTTCAATTACTTCGTTACGTCATAATAACACAATTTCAACTTCCATGAATATACATGTATATGTAAAATAGTTTTGAGCAATGTTCGCGGTAAAATATGTCTTATACTAGATGGCTTTCTTGTACCGTGCATATATCCATGACAGAGCATGCTCAAAGCGCACAAATTCTATTATTACCGTGGGAGAATACTACTTCGATGCAGCCTATTAAGCACTTCCCTTGTTCAGGTACCCAATTGTATAGCTGGGTGGACTGAGTGCAATGTGGATGAAGTGCCTTGCCCAGGGACACGACACACGGCATGGACAAGGTTACAAATGCTCTGTGCCTCCATCGGGATATACGTTTATCATAATGACATGTTCTTACGTACTCATTAAAATTTTCATTGCTGATTTAATTGATTATGTCTGTTACCCCAAGCCTACCTTTCACAGGAGATCCAAGCAGCAGACAGCATATTATTACTGTCGAAAGATACATTGTTCGTCACTGAGAACCTAGAATAAAAAAGAACAACGACTAACTTGACATCGACATGAAAATGAATATAACAAATATGAGATTCTTAACGGCTTGAGAATTATAAAGTTGAATCAGTAATACTATAGCTATTTAGATATACCTACACATAGTATTCACTTATTGTCATTATTTTACATACGTATGTACGAATTATGATTCAGCTTAAGATAACACTTAGAGCTTTTCAATAATTTATTTTTAGCTTGATAAGAGCCAAATATATGAATTCATAAAATTTCTATGAATGCACGTTTATCCTTAAAATATAGCAATTATGAAAATCTCAAATATCTGGTGTCCCATGTACAATGTATAGTCGGCATATGACGTTTTGAAAACCGTAAACCCAATCTGTTTATATGACATTAAGAATTTTCAGCTTTTCTATCACATCTTAAAACCAAGTATTTCTGGTTGTATTCAGTTCAGAATTATTTTACTGTCGGTGCAGCAATATTATCTATTTCGTTTTACGCTCCTGACCAGTTTAAATGTCGTCAGCTGTATGTGGTTTCTATAAATTTTACAAACAATTTTTCAGTAGTGGACGAGCTCCATTTGTTGTACATATTTTTACGATAAAAACCCCATCACCTTTACCTTTAAATGATTGTGTCACTGACCTTATATAGAATGAATTACTAGAATTACTTTTCAATAGATAACTACTACTGACAATAATTTGGCATATAAAACATTTTGAATTATTCATTCTTAGATGATCATCAAAGGTAGATTAACATCACGGTTTTTCAGAATTAAAGTAGTGCAAAGCTTCATTTCGACATATTTAAAAAAATATTTATAGGTATTCGTAAAATAGAAAGTAACTACTTACATGTACACTTAAAAGAACCCCTGGATAAGGACACTGTCACGAAATACCCTGATCTCTCAACTATCCCTTCTCCTTTTATACAAAAAATAGAAAAGGATGAGAATAGTTTGAAGTAGATCTCTCTAAACACATTTGAAAGATACGCATTCATGACATAACAAATATATACAACTCAGCAGGTAAGTGTACTCTACAAGTGTAGATGTATTATCTTCATTTAGATTACCGTAAACCCTTTATGACAAAAGACATAATTTAACAATTAATGGACAGTTACGAATTTGTGAAAAATTTGACTTTAAAAAGGATTTATTACGTTGAAAATAGGTTTTAGGGATTAAGAATAACGTTTCTTTGTATATTTTTAACAAGGCACTTTTCTAGTGTGACTTCAGTTTGTCCACGTCATTTCTCTTGGGTCAATTTAACTTTCCTAAATCATTTCTTTTATATTATAACAGCTTATCAAGTAATTCCATTTAATTGAAATTCAACTTTCGTAGTCATTATTCTTGTGTTGAATTCAACTCTACAAACAAACAAATGTGACTTGTCATAAGGATGTTGTTCAAAATATCTAGAGTCAACTTTTTGCAAAAATCGAACATAAAACAGATTCATATATCTTTAGTTTTTACGGATATTCTTTAGACTTGATTTGCCTGACGTTCATATCTTTAGGAAATTCTTTTTATGAGACAACTATATTTTCTGGGAATTCGAAATATCCCAATGATCGTAATCTTCTTTCACTAAATCGATAGCTTACAGTTTCCGAACAAAAGTTTGATTTATTACTTACTTAGTGCAAATAACTTGTAATACGGTGTTTGCTTTAGTTCGACTTTTGCAACCATCAATCAATCATTTATTCAGTAGAAAGGCCTGCGGCCCACGTACAGAAACCATCAGTCTGAATACAAGTTAAGAAACTTTTTTGTAGATGACGTAATGAAAATAACAATATTACAAACTTGGACACCCATAGTATTATAGGAACTTTACAATCTGGCAGTGAAGTATGCAGTACGTGCTTAAAACCACCCTATATAATTGTCAATGTGAAAAAGTACAAAACAATTATTGACTGTTTATCACGAAGATGTGATTACCATATGTGAATTGAAGAAATACAATCATCGAAATATCCCAAATTTGGCATTATTCCTATTTGGAGAAATGCCAGAATAGTTCCTGGCATACCACATATTTGTCCTTGTACTGTAAAAAATGTGCTCCCTTTTCACACAAATCTTATATATTATCAACTATATCAATTATATTTTTGATGAATTGGGATTTATTCCAAATTTTGCAAAATGTTGATATTCTATGCACATGGGATTTCTTACAATGCCAACAAAATTTGTTTAAAAGATGTTTTAATATAATTTGGTAATATGAATACAAGTGCAAAACTAGGACCACAGACAATAAAATTTAAAGAAACTATACAGAGCGATTTTTAAATATGGGTTAAGGCACTCTTAGCACGAAGGGGGTTTTGTGAAATTAGGGCCTCACTGTTGATTAATATTTTTCAAATATAATGTAATCAAGAGAACTTTGGCATTCACTCAACCCCCCCCCCACAAAAAGAGGTACATGTAGCTCAAGTAATGAAATCCCTTCCTATGCATGATTAACGCATGACTTCTTTGGGCAGCGTTTAGAAGGTAATAAGATGAATAGAGAAAAAGTTTTATGAATTTACAACTTCTTTCACTTGCTCGATAACAGTGTTGGTATCTACAGCAAAACGTCCAAATCTTGCAATATAGAAGTTGGAGCTCCAAAGACCTTGTTCTCTATTCCAGATTAATGCAGTTTCATTGACTTTAGGTATCTCTGTGTTTTGAGAGAATGGAGAAAAGGTGATACTCATCATTTAAACCCTTTTTTTAGTTGGTTATCATGAGAATTAAAGTATGCATTTATAGACTCAAATGAAAAAAACATTTCTTAAAAACATAGATAAACAAAATTAATACCTGACGAAAAATAAATAACCGGGTTTATGTCTAACCCACTATTGAGTATAATAAAGTGATTTTTTAAAAATATGCTTTTCGTTTCTTTAGGCTAATATTTTGGCATATTTATATGAAATCCGCAAGAAAGTGTGATTAAAAATATCAAACTAGACATATTGGCAATTCGGCTATTCGCCATTAACATAAAAACACTGCCTGATAGTATCCAAGTTTGTAGTTAAGGAGATTACTCGTTCTCTGAATAAAGCAAACTTGGTGCATTATATTTTGAGACGTGATACAGAGTAATTGCAAACGGATTATTTCTTTACATATTTTGTACACGTTTCTAAAATGATTGGATAGGAGTATATAAATAACTTTCTGTTAAGGGAAAAACTATAGTGTAAGGTACCTAAATCTGAAATAGTATGAATTTTCAAAATGTTTGAACAACATTGATCCTTAGGATTTATTCTAAGATACTCCTACTGATCACTTTACTTCATACTTACGTGCAAAATATAAGCACATTAAACACATTTCCTACAAAAACTACTGAAGCCATTCCCATCTAAGACATGTTATGGATTTGCGTTACAGTATTTGAAAGAAGAAAAAACAGTGTATGTACCCATTGCCTTTTCCAAACTTGAAATTATGAAAAAAGGATAACTGAGGTTCTGTTGAGAAAAACATTTTTGTCATACATCCACGTATGTAATGTATGAGAAGCCAAGACGTAACCCTTTATTACTCATGTAGACACAAAATAAACATCATCTGCAAAGCTGTACACCATGTTAAAGTTAATTAGGTATACAAAGTTATACAGAGCCATCTCTATGCCTTTCGCCAGATAGTTTATGGATAACATAATTAGTCAACAAAGCATGTTAACAAGAGTTAAAGCGAATGCTTGTCTCTCTTATGATTTATTAGGGAAATAACTAAGAAGTGCATGGAATATATTATATCAAGTCATCAAACACTTAACAATATTTTCTGAATGATGCATTGGCAATATGATTTAGGAGCGAAGATGGCGTGTGATTGTTAACTAGATAAGGTAAGTGATTATTGTTATTCATCGATCATCTATAAATGTTGCTTTTACAAATGTTCCGATTTAAGCATTTTGTATCACGATTATCATAGCTCCTCACATTTGTTGAATTTAACAGTTAACTTCTTAGATCAATACTTAATATATCTCTTCTATTGTTGCACATTGCATTCCCATGTTTGCAGACGGTATTTTACGTCCTCCATTGAAATTTGGCGTGGCGATGTTCGCAATAGACCCCCTGGATTATTATTGGACTTATTATTGCGCTTCTCAGTATTTTTAAGATCATTGGTCCTTACTTAACATTCCATCTCTACTTCTGGCGTAATAGATGATTGCAGTCGACCATCTTAGATCCTTACTACATATTGCGTCGCTATTTATTAGTTGCGTGTCGATGGTTGCAGTCGACAATCTTAGATTAGTACTTACTGCTGATTTTCCCTTTTCTTTAAGATCCGTACTAAACAATGCTTTTCATATGTAACGATGTTTTCAGTTGGTTTCTGCGATCCTTACTTTCAATAACTTCCTATTTTACTTTTGGCGTGTCCATGTTTTCAATTGCGAATTTTAGATCCTAGCTAAATATTGGTCCTGTTATCACATGTGTTTGTTCGATAATGACAGTTGGGTCGTTACTATATATTGCTTCTCTCTTATTTGCGGCGTGTCTATGTTTGCAATCGAGTATATTATCCTCAGAAAATATTGTCACTCTCTTAACTTCCTTAAGATCCTTAATAAACTATGCTTCTCTTTTACTTGTTGCTTATCGATGATTGCAGTCTCGCATCGTAGATCTTTACTTAATATTGCTTTTCACTCGTTACTAGTAAACAAATGTACACAATTTAGTTATGAAAGCTAATAGAGCAATGGCAGCAGTCAAGACATTTTCTTTTAAACTGAAAATATTTCCCCATCTGTGTTTTTCAAAATCTTTGATGTCCAGCTAAAGCCAATAATATTGTATGGTTGTGAAATTTGGGGAGTTAGCAAATGGTATATTATTGAAAGATTTCATGTTCGTTTTTGTAAATATGTTCTTGGTGTGAGTTATACATGTTCAAATGTTGCTGTACTTGCTGAGTGTGGGTGAAATTATGTATATAGTGACACCCTGCAAAGAGTCAAATATTGGTTTAAATTATTAGAGTATCAAGAAACGCGATATCCAAAGCAATGGTATATAATGATGTGTAAGCTAGAAACAGTAGGACGTAATACGTGGGCTTCAAATGTTAAAAATATACTATTCATGTACGGATTTGGTTATGTATGGGAAGCTCAGGGTATGGCAACAAAAGTGATTTTTTACGTAACTTTGTATAAATATAAATTATTGTTGTGTACAAAGCATTTTGCTGACATAAATGACAGTTCTTCTTTAGACCTATATTCTACCATCCAACAGTCCTTTTGTACAGAACCTTACCTAACAACTATAAAAACGAAAGAATCACGCCGTAGAATTACTTTGCTAAGAATAGGTGCCCTATCAATACGTAAAAATACTGGAAGAAGAGAAGGAACACCTAGATTTTTAAGATTTTTTAAGTTTTGTAAAGATGATGTTATTGAAGATGAACTACACTTTTTATTCAAATGTCCTTGTTTTATTGATTTAAGAAGAAAGTGTATCCAAAACTTACCTGACAATGTTAATATTTCTTACTAACAAAATGTTTTACAACGTCAAAACTCAGAAAAACTTTTATCCTACTCATGTTTTATAAGAGATGCACTCACTCTGCGTTCAATGACTATCACTCAATTAACTTACATTGTATAATATATATAGTATTGTCTTTTTTTGTATATGTTTTGTACGTGGGCCTAAGGCATTTTATTGAAATAAAGAATTGAATTGAAAAAGTTGCGTGTTAAAAATATTTTTGCAGGTGATAATTATAAATCCTAACTTAATATTGCGTCTATCTTTGTTTGTGGCAAGTCGATGTTTTCATTTGAGCATCTTAGATCCTAACTGAATATTGCTTCTCACTCGTTATTAGTGACGTGTTGTCGGTGCAGTCGACCATCTTAGATCACTACTAAATATGCTTACTAAATATGCCTACTAAATATGCCTACTCAATATGCCTACTAAATATGCTTACTAAATATGCCTACTAAATATGCCTACTAAATATGCCTACTAAATATGCTTACTAAATATTCCTACTAAATATGCTTACTAAATATGCCTACTAAATATGCCTTCATTCTTTACCTGTTTGCAGGCGATCATCTAAGGTCCTTATCTCATATCAATAGCTATTTGTTTAAAACAGGTGGTATACTTAAGTATAAATAAAAACAATCACTCATTAGATAATGAGAAAAAGTTGCAAAATAATGCTCTGTAATTTTCTTATTTTCGTTTCAGAATACAATCATGATTTCTTTCCTGAAAGCAGCAATGCTTATAAGCGTTGCAAATGGTAGGAGGACTTCTTTTAGCGTACATTTATTTCTTAAATATCAACAATTGACAAAAATTTACGTATACATGTAGGTACTTGTATTATGACCACTGGAATGTATCGAAATATCGTCCTTGTATTATACATAATTACTGCCATGCAGGTGGATGATACAATATTGACACGTTTGATCATTTTTTAAAAAACATTTGAATCCTACTATTTGCTTTATGATATGAAGTTCTATATATATATAATATGAAGTTATATATATATATATATATATATATATATATATATATCGTATATATATCGTATATATATAGATGTAAAGTAATGACGTCACCAATCTGTGGGTACGCATCGATTGTCATGAGTTATACGCCCCTTGTTCTGTGACGTCATAGCATGACAACGTCAAAAAGACCCCATGATGATCACTGAATAGTGTGAAACCGTTCGGGGATTGAAATCATTTCCAGACTTTTGTTTTTTATCTATTTATTACTTGAACTATGAAGAAGCTTTTTTGTGTTAACAATTTTGCTTTCGAAACTATTTATTCTAAAATAAAAAATCACATACCTATGATTTTAGAAATATTGATGTCACGAGGAGACTTGAACAGATTTGCCCTACAGCAATTGAAATAAAAAGAAATTCGAATCACTGTTGAATGCTAATAAAAAATAGTTTCGTCGTTTGTAATGTTGTAGATTTAAGTAAGGTTTACAAAGAAATGTATTCTATACCTTATCGTAATGATATCATTAATCTGTTATTCGCCAGCAATGTGTACCGTATCAACGTGTGCAAACGGCTACTGTACTGGTGGAAACGTTTGTAAATGTCGGCATGGATTTATGATGGGTCCGTATGGAAGGTGTCTTCCCTATGGTAGGTAAATGACTTGTACATGTACATGTATGTCTCATTTTTCACTTTTAGTCTCACCTCTTGTCGTTATAAGCGAAATTGGTTTGCATGTCTTAAGAAGTTGACAGTTATAACCATGACTTACGAATACTTACCTAATTATTACTCGTTATCAGAAGTGATTATTTATGTCCGAATCTGTGTAAACATGCGCTAAATCATTGTGACTTAAGAGTCTATTTTGACTGAAAAGATGTTTTGAGGAGATTAGTTTTTTCTTGACAAATACAAAGGTTACAAAGTCGAGCGAGAAGAAGAAAGTTGAAATCATCAGGAGTTACATTTCTGTTGCAGTATTAGTCTTGTGTTACAATGCTACATGGCCAATTTCAGAAGTCAGGTCCTAAACGTTTTAGTTCGTCAGTAGGACGAAGTGGTGTGATTATAATGAATGTTAATGATAATATTCTGCTGCTTTTGTTACTTTTTTCTAACCTAACAAGGTACACTATAACAGGTATGAAGAGCTACAAAAGCAATATTTTCATTACTTAAACTTTGCTTATGACAATAGGGAAGGTATTCTGCGCAGTGTAGCAGTGATTTTACAGCATAGGTATTGTTAAAGAGCCACTCCGTGATTTGTTGGAGTCATATATGCCAAGCTTAAACAATGGTGTCATTTGATCGCGAAGTATCGACTGTTACCAAAAATAAACATTGTAAAGCTTGTTGGTTTTTTACAGTGACAATATGAAGGTAGAACGTTGCAATTATGATCGAAAACCGGACAGTAGCGCACGTCAAATAGTCAAACGTAATTTTTGAGACTTATCTACAACAGCCAGGAGGGCAGTTACGAGTTGATAGTGTTTGTTTGGTTATATAACTAGTACCCACGTTTATTCTACGTGAGATCTGTGCATTTATAAGGCTGTTTTTAGATTTTCATGGAAAACCAGTATTTGTGAGATATATGTCATTTGGACATGAAAAGTTAAGATGTTTTGATTTTATATCAACACATATGACATTTAGGTTCGTATCAAAGGTAAATAATATGTTATGAAAATCACGGAGTGGCTCTTTAATGATAATGGTTCAAAATATGTGCATGTTCAAGAGACAAAAATTGATTCAGATCACTGCACCCAAGCCACATGCCAGAACGGGTACTGTTCACCGAGAACCCTGCAGTGTACGTGTTGGAATGGATTTGTCAAGGATCAGAGAGGCAACTGTGTACAACTACAGCCAAGATACCTTACTGGCTTTGCAGAGCCTCCTAGAATAAGTAAGCACATGTAGATACAATTATTTCAATAGATGTTGCATCTCCATTATCACTGTCATTTTTATTACCACCTGGGTCCCGTTGCACAAAACACTAAGGTAACCTAAAGTCGGTAAGGTAGCCTTAGTGCAATGCTAAAGGATTAACCTTAGTGTTAAGTAGTTTTGTGCAACGGCCCCCTGTAGCATAACTAATAGAGAGAGTGTGGTTTAATTTGTGCGTACAGAAACGAAGTACGTCTAGGTTGTCCCTTATTTATGTAAGTCTTACATCATTTAGTTTGGGGGTAGCACAACTAGACCGTACTATATATACAAAGCAATGTAAGTTATTTAATTCTATTATAAGTGCCAACTGTTGACATTTGAAACAGTGCATCGGTATAATGTTATTCAGACTAAAATGGATTAGGATTACCCTCAAAATGGTTGTGTATCTTCCAAAGAAATTATTATCCATGAAAAAATTATAATTGGTAAAATTGGTTTGATGTTCTTAAAAAATAATGTTGGAAAAGTTTCCTTTCAAATATTATGCTACAAATTGTAAACTACTAGAAAGGTGTGTTGAGTAAAATCTCACTAAAACCTGTTCAATGAGTTTGTTCACAAGCCATTAGCATACCAAATTAATTTGAATAAATTACACTGAAGGATTTTAAATGCTGTGTTTGTTTTTCAGACCGGTGTAATAATGAAACCTGTTTACATGGTCATTGTGACCGCGTTAGAGACGAATGCAGGTGCAATGAGGGATATTTCAAAAGCAGTACTGGAAAATGCTTGCTCTCTGGATTTGGTAAATAACATAAAATCGAATATCGAATAGTTCACTTTAGAACACTCAATCTCAGTCATTAGATATTTTGAAACGGTTATGAAAAATTCGCTTGTCGTCTTTGCTAAGACATGGGTTTGGTTTATTGCACATACATACAAAAAGTCACATGTTTCTAATTCATTTGGCAAAATGTGGGGCATGCTCAGCGTTTGACACACTTATTGCAAATACATGAAACAATAAGAAGTTTCTAATACACACATTTTCCTACAACTGAAGCAAATGATGCGTCTTACAGACGTGACACAACGATACAAAATAAGTTTTAATCAACATTGCAATTGTCATGGCAACATTTCGGAAAATATATGACCATTTCCCGGATTCGGTCAAAACCAAATATTTAGTCAATGACGTGAAGTGACAACCCGCATTCTAGATGTTATAAATGAAGGAAAGAAGACTTGTTTTCGGGGGCAAAATATTAACCAATGATCAGTTTAAGAAATTTAAAGTTCACATTCAAAGTAGCAATTAGGTGCCTAACATATGATTTCAGCTCTCTTGGGCTCCTGCTTCTGGATTAGAAGAAGAAAATAGTTTTGGGGGGCGTGACTCATAAGGCCACTGTATGGGACGAAGGAGACATCAAACCTTAATTATTGTTGATGAATATACACAATAACACATTACACATTTCGTATGAATTTGATTCTTCCGTTTTTCAACACTGACCAAACAAATATATGGTTTACGAAACGCAGTGGGAACCAAAAGGTTAAGCTGTTTAAGTTTATGAAGAAATAAAATCAGTCAAATATCATATCGTGTTTAAGAACAATACTTTTGCCAACCTTTAGCAGCATATAGTCAGATAAAGGTAAGCAAAATATTATGAATACAGTCACTGAGAGCTCTGACAATATTAATTGCAACGACATGCAACTCTTTAATACATTGCAGATGTTTTCAGGTAACTGTAGACTGAGTTGCCAGAACGGCCAGTGTGCCAAACTGATCAACTACAGAGAGGTCTGCTATTGCAACGAAGGATTTCAACGAGATCCAAACAACTATAACAACTGTGTAAAACAACAGAACACTGGCGGACCATCCAAAAACAATGGTAAATTCCATAGTGGTTTCATCACAGAATTACCATTTTAGATTGAGCGCTTATTAAATGATCACAACAGAAACTAGTTAAATGTATTTAGTTCTAATGAAGCCTGGCAACTATGATGTACACATGAATGACAGTACGTTCTATGGATTGTTAAATTCTTCATTCCAATATATGAAACGTTTCAATAATAATACTGACTCCCCCTACATAACTTGATTCGCATCAGTCAAAAACTAATTCAAATCTTGAAGAATGTCTATAACTTTCTGTGCCGTTCTCTAACATCCTGCAATTGAATTGATATAAAAGTAGCAGCTTAGTGCCGAGAAGACCCTTGACTCGATGCAGCTAGTCCTAAACTTGCTCGCCAGTGAGTTATTAGGGTAATACCTGATGGGGGAATTTTATTGTAGAAATGATGTACTCCATGGGCTAAATCAGCGTTTATGAATCCGCTTTCGCTCCTTCCCAATACCATGATCTCTTCCAGGTTATATCCCTCGTACGGCTGGTGGTTTGATATTCGTGGCTATGCTCACCTGTTATTTTTTCAGCCAGTAAAATGTCATTAATGAAGGAGTTTGAAGCTACAAGCTTGAACTTAACGGATTTTTCCATCCGGGTTGTGCCGCTGCTTCTGAATGCGAGTCATTTCATTGGCTGGTTAGATAGCTAACGATACGAGGGTTTCGGCTTGAAAGAGATCAGGGTATTAGGAAGGAGTGAGAGCGGATTCATAAACGCTGATTTAGTAATATTGATGTATTATACTTACTTTATATGTGAAATTTGACATACATATATAGGCTCGGAATTGGTTTTGATATTCTGTCTGTTATTTCTGCGGCAGCTCAAGCGGAACAGGAGGTGGAATACGAACAGGAAGCCGGCCCATCGACAACGTCATCAACTACGCCCACAACCACGATTAGAGTACAACATTGGCCCTATGCTGTCAATCGGTTCAATCCACGCTTTCAACAACCTCCTTCAACAACACAGACACCAACAACAACAACTACAACAGCCCCGGACCTATTTGCTAACATGGAGATGCCTTCATTCGATAGTCCATTTCAAGAATTTTCCGGATTTGAAAACGTGCCAACTCCGGCGTTTTTGAATAACAGAATTATGTCGATGATGTTCCGATTGTTTAGTTTGAGAAAACTTATTGATGCACTATTATGATAAAATCTAAACTATCAATATTCCTTCCTTAAAATGTGAGACAAATTGTTCATGTTTATGTTAATTGCTACAGTTCACAATAAGTATTTTAAAAAACATTTTTATCTGGCGTTAAATATCTGAGTATGTCAACTTTTTTGGAATGCGAAATATTAGGCAATTAGTCTATGAATATGACATCCCCTTCAATAAATATTCTGCCTAAAATGCTGGAACTTTGTTATAAATAATATATCCTTGTTGCTAATGATAATATGATATATTCATGTATACATTGTGAAGCAGTAGTATTAAGAGTGTCAACGATGTTATTTCATTTGAATGACACAGTATGACAACGTAAATTACAAGATCACCATCTAGTTACTTTCAATATCAGTAATCACATATTTCTCATATGACATAAACACAAATGGTGGGTAAATTATATCTTAGACCAAATACATAAAAACATGGTCGGTTTGGATCTTTTTCAAATTACCCGTAACTCTGTTTGTATATATATCAAATATCAATGTTGTGGACGTCGGCTTTACTATGAACGAAATATAAATATTAAGCTGTGACAGTATTCATATCACATCTAATATGTGCGACGAAAACAAGGCATGAAGATATATTTCCTCATTAAAAGTATTCTTTCAAAGTAAAGCTTCATAAAAATATATATTTAATATTCTACAAGACAACAGTGGGACAGTTTTATTTTGACATTTACTGTAAGCTACTTCATCTAATTAATAATTTTATTGTCTAAAATATCAAAAGGAACATTATGGCTTGTGACGTCTTTTCTTTGACGAATACATAATTCTTTCATTCGACCCTAGCTTCATTAAGCCTTAGCGAAAACCAAACTGATCGATTAATTTAATTAGTGTATTGATTGTAGCATAGTTAGGGTACCATATAGTATAATTTTTCTATATGTTGAACCGTGAATATAAATTAAATATTATAGTAACTTTATTTACATGGCGCCAACTCAGTACAAAAGAATATGCAACTCTCGTTATTATCCATCATCTAACTGGTTCTTTCCTATTCTTCTTTCTAAGTTCAACTCTCACCGGAAAACCTCAAGTCTCACGTGATTTCACGGGACTTGTTCAGCGACTCGACATAAATCTCTTGTCATGTATAGCCCGCGGTGATCACGGACCGGGCTTCTGACCCAAGGGAGTGGTTGTATTGTTTTACTACAATAAACGTTGTGTTTATCTTTATGACAGCGGTATTTGACTGCCTCGATCCCTGCATGCTAGGAGCTTGTATGGTGTAGACCTCTCGTCAATCAACGACACTGAAGATCAGTGACTCACAATCTGTTCAGTGTTCTGTGTGAAAGTCTTGAGATGAAAGTTTCTACATCTCTGTTATTAAATATAAAGGTAATCTCAATACCAGGTGAAACATAAATCTCATGGTTATATGTTTTTACCTTTCTTTATTGCTTTAATATTATTTGAAATTTGACAAAAATAGCGCCATAGGTCTTACTAGGTCAGTGCTGGCATTTCGAAATAGCATGGCTTTTGCAGTTAAGGAGACAATTATGTCGAAAGTAAAGATTTTTCTTGATTCAAAAGTTTGACAAAAATACCAATGTCTAAGTTAAAGAGACAGTTTTGTGGGAGATTTTTTTCTATAACAAACGAAATTCGAGGAGGCATTCCTTGAGTTGTTTATTGATTCATGCATTTTTGCTAAAACAGTACAATTATTTTATTAATGATTATATTTTGGTTGCTCAAAAATGTTGACAAATATATTGCGCTGAAGGTCTGACTAGGTCAGCAAATGCTCAGTGTAATGTGTGGAAGTTAAAGAGACGAATCTATAGAAGTATATAGCGCTGTTTCAGTTCATGAGACGTTTAAACATATTTTATATATTAATTCAATGAAAGCGAAACTTATGGATCATTCCTTTTTCTACACATATATGTTATAAATATATTTCCCTATACATTTAAACTATGTTATAGATGTTTGTAAAAAAAGGTTGCTTAACATTTAAAAATTTAACCAAAGATAGCGCTTTGCTATTCATCTGCTCAACGTTCTATTTAGCAGGACTCTCTTAGATAAACAGAAAGTCCCATCGGATAAATATCTGCATATTTGACTTGATCACATTAGATCAGTGGTTCCCATTGTATGGTCACCTTTCTGTGAGAAAGTAAGCAAGACGCTTTCCGTTATGAGACGGTTATGTCGGAGAATTATTTGTGTGTTTGAAATTCGAGGGGACATTCTTGTTTATTTATATTTTAGCATTTCCATTTGAAACATGTTACTGTTGATAATTTTGGTTGCTTTTCATTTGCAAATGTTTAAATAATTGCGCTGTACATGATTTGCTTTCATAAACTCAGTTTATATTTCGGTTGTTAAAGATTTGAAAATTTACCAAAAAGCGTTGTAGATCAGTGGCACCAATTGGCTCAGTGTTTAATGTGGAAGTAAGCAATTAAGGCTCTCTCTGTTAACGGACTGTTTATTTTTACTATCAATAATGATTATTTCCCAATGCAAGTGTGACATATTACAAACATTAATATTACTGTTCCTTAAACTTTAAAATTTGACAAAGGAATTTAAGGAAATAAACATATCACTGTTTAAACAAAAAGTATAAAACAATTCTGAAATTGATTGTTAACAGAAAATACTGAAGTAAAAGCGTCCAATACTTTAGTTTGTCAACCGGCGGTTTATACATTTCTTCGCATTTTGTAAATTTGCAAAACATGATGATGATTATTACTATGAGAGGAGTCCAAACACAGAAAAGAGAGAAAATTGACAAACTGTCTATACATTTAGCATTCAAACTTTAAAAATACCGCATTATTTTCTGCATGTAAATCGACAATTCCTATACAGATAGTATGAGGAATATCAAATAAGACCGAGCTAAACAAAGCATGTGTTATTTTGTCGACTATAGGCTGATCTAGCTGAGGACACCGTCAGCGATATCTGTAAATGACGTCACGCACGGCAGACACAATTTTGCGCACATATGTCCCAGGAGACTATTTAAAGGTGGAATCAAAATCTGATTGCAAAAAAGACAAATGTTGAACAATAACACATCTAATTTTATGTGTCGGGATTAATTTACAATATTTCAGGTTTATATTGACCGTAAAGATCACAAGGCTCGTCAAATAAAAAAACGATTCTAAGACTTTAAAAAATAACATCACCAGATGACGTCATAAGGCGTTTCAATTTTCAATAAAAGTAGTGTTGATTGTGATATATTTCTGAAGCCGATGCAGTAAAATGACAAATTAAAATTGCTTATCCTTTGAGGTAGATAGAAAGGCATTTTTATCTTGTTTGCGTCGTTATCATCGTACCTTACTTTTTCATTGCAAAAGTTTTAGGTTTGGCTAATTTTTTGGTATTTTCGGTGGAGTTGTTTAAATATATAAGGCATACAACGGAAATAAATCGTCTCTTATTTATTAGACAGTTAATGATTGTACCGAAATGATTGATATTTGATATTGAGATCTCAATGTTACAATATTTTCTTGCACAAAGCTTTGACATTAAGAAAACCATCATTCACCGAATTTAAGGTTAAAAAGAGATTCGCTTTACTCAATTTCATAAAAACCATATGAATAACAATTAAAGATCTACGTAGACGTATACATTTATTTCATCAATCGATGCATTTTGAGCGTTACAACATCTGATATCGTGGAAGAGATTTTAAGGTAACTTAGAATCTACACTCTATAGTTTCTTAATAACAAACTGGTTTCGTGAAATCTACGTTATCATTTGAATTTTATTGCAATTTGTCATCTATAATAAGTTTGTAAGTAGCGAAATTTAAAAAAAATAAAATTCTCAAACAAATCACCAAATATTTAGTTCTCTCATTGACTCTAAAAGTAGAAGATGCGTTGAAGACAAATCTTGAGAAGTTGCCGGATATATAGTAATATAAATTTAACGTTCAAATCAAATTCATAAATAAACTTCATAAATGGCAATATTCAAGCTAGAAATAGTGTTTCGGAAAATTTCCATTCTGATGCTTACCGGTTCAATATCGTGGCAAATGCAACAGGCAGAATAAAGTCGTGTTTGTAATTGGATGCCGGGCAATTGTGACTCAAAATATTTTAAGAAATTGTTAGAATTAGATTACGAGACTTACACATCAGAAAACAAGATAACTATATAATAACTTAATATATGTTTTATGAATTAGGTAATTTAAATAATAAACAAGGAAATGGTGTGTAGAATGTATAATTGAATACAAGAAATTAGAAAGTTTAGAGATGAAGATACAAATCTAGAGAGGTGATGTGAACTTCACTCAAGACATATGTTACTTTAGCTCTTATGTACATGTCAGCCACATAGAATATGAAACGTACCCTGTTTCACTTTAAGTCACTGCAAAGCTTTCAATTGTGTCTCAGTTCGCATTTTTCACTGTCAATATTGAAGATATAATTTGTATCTGAGTAATGTCGTAACTCGAATTATACCTGGAGAGGGTATTACATCCTAACCAACGAAATCTGTCAGGTATGAAATGTCTAAGAGAAAGCTAAAACGTTGGTATAAAGAAGGTATGTATAAAAAAACATAATTGTTTTTCTGCTTTCTTGAATTGGCAAACACTCTATTAGCCTGTGTAATTGTGACAAAATGTTGTCAATGGAAATGCAGTAATGTAGGCGAATTACTAATGAGATACCGTTGTCTAGTTGTTGACCATTTTCAGAAGATACTCTCATTTACCTTTTTGACAAGTTTTAGAAGGGTTTAGGTGGATTGTTTCAAGAGTGCACATCAATATGTGTTAAAGGTCATCTTACATTGTTTTACCTCTGTGTCACGTTCTTTGGCACAAGTATCAAGGTCACACGAGTTTTAATTTTCATGTATTCATATTCATGGTATTTTCTCATGCAAAATTCCATCCTGTGTTATTTAAAACATGCTCACAATCGTGCATCGCTGACACACAACAGTAAGCATTTAAACAATATCTCACTCCCGACGTTTTAAAGGATCACATAAATCATAGAGTCATATGACACTTTTTATTCACAGACAAACATATATACATAATAAAAAAGACATTGTGGATATACGTTGTCAAATGTCAAATAGCATGACTTAGAATGATACATCTGATACAGTAGACACTTGGGTGAAATCAACACCTACATTGAATAATATAAAAAACAGTTAAATGATATCAAAATTTTCCATAAAAAAGTAAGGGGCGTACATATCGAAAAAGCCTTGAGATCTCTGTCGTCTCCGAGGTGCAATGAACCTTGGCGGTTGATACACCGGTGACCTCCTTGTTCCTTGGATCTGATTGGTAAGATCAAAAGCTGCAGGTGGAGGAGCAAATCGTGGGTAGAAGAACCTTGAAAGAAAAGCAGGAAAAGCAGGTGGGGCAGCAGGAGCAGCAGGAGCAGGAGCAAGAGCAGCAGGAGCAACAGGAGCAGGAGCAGGAGGAGGAATATTGTTTGACAGGTTGATGGGGAACTGTTTAGCAGGATTGCCTACTGGAATAATGTTTACTGGGTAGGGTGGATTCGCTGGAGGTTGTTGAGGAGAGGCAGGTTGTGGTTGTTGTGGTGGTGGCTGCTGGCGTGGATACAACATCAAACATGTACCTAAGGAGATATAAAACATCGTTGAACACTGTTGGTGATTGCCAGTGTTACACGTACACTATATGCCCTTTGATTCTGTGTACAAATGCGGTTGTCACTGTTGCTGAATTCCTAGATACCGTGACAAACAATAGTAGATATAAATCGTCGTAAATTAATATGATTGATAGTTATATTCATTTTTATACGCGCTATACGAATACATATAATATCCGTATTTTGTCAATACTTTATATCCAAAAAAATAAGTGCTAAAATCCAATATGTGATCGACCAGCTATAAATGGAAAGGACCTTATCTTGTTTTGTGATATCCTGTGTATAGTGTCGCTTAAGAAAACATGGTTATATTCAACTTAATCTAGCAACAGTATTTCTTTTTTTACTTGAAAACATACAGACGATTCTTTTGCACATGAGTATATATGGAATCCTTTGTTAAAAGCCATTACATAAATATCTCAAAATGTAAATATTATGGTATGCAAATGCTCAAAACAGAATTGAGCAGTGCAAGACTTACTTCACACCGGATCATACCTGAAACTAATTGAAGATGTCATAACAAATCATGTTGATGATAGCGCAATGCCACTTCAATTTCCATAAGTCTGAATGCGTCTCTCAGATGTTACATCAGAAAATGTTCGTATGTCTTTTGGTTTTTTTATATTATGAAAAAGCACCTGAAACCTATGAAATCAAACTACTCTTGCGAAATAATCATGAGAACTGAGGGAAACTAATCTGTCGAAACAAAACTAGTTGATACACTTAATTCTAAAGAAAGAATATAGTTTTATTAACATTCATGAGATATATTCGATTTATCATTCACTTACCTTGTTGGATGAAGAGTGTTACAAAGAAACACGTTGTTATTTTTAAATAACATGCCATGATGAAACCTTTAAAAGAAAAAAAATATATTATTTCAATAAGTTATTTGCATTACTTAAAAGGTTTGCTGACATGATACAGAGGGGTGCATACTTTTTGTTAGAACATGTGCATTATCCTTTAATCTTGAGAGTGACGTTAACACTATGAGAAAACCCATGAATTTTGAAATTCTATATTTTTTATTAAAAGATAATCACCTAATGTTTTCCGATATTACCCCACACAGGCGAATCCAGGAAAAAGAGGAGGGATGCATGGAGTGTTTTTTTACTTGTTGTCGAACCCTTCTCCCTCGCAAATTTGGAATCTGTTTTTAAAAACTTCCGTAAAAGGGATGGGGAAAAACTCGCTTTTGATGTTTGTGGTTTAGAATAGTTTGCAGATTTTACCATGTCAACAAATCATGAAAGTAGAAGAAAACGTAATTGATTGTTTATGACTATGAATTACTTTGACTAAATTAGTTTTGTAATCCGATGCGTAACGTAATAAAAAATAAAATTGGCTTATGAAAATAAGCAAGTGCCTTCCGGGATAATAGGGCTAACAGCGAATATCGGACCCTTTAGTAATTATGAAAAGTTATATGGTAAATCTTTTTATCGGATGTGATGTGAAAATAGCATGTTAAAATCCCATTTGATGTTTCACTTTTCCGATATACAATATATAGAGGATACTAAACGACCTTCCATTTAATACTATTTTTATCAATGATTAAGTATAAAACGAGCAAAAGCGAGTTTGATACCAAATCATTGACGAGTTTAATAAAAATAGTATTTAATGGAAGGAAGTTTAGTATTCTGTTTATTACTTGACCTCAGTAATCAAGCATTATTACCGAAAGTGTACTGAACGAAGCATTTCCGCGACTAAGCCGCCATTGAGACGACGGTGCCAAGATTGTGACGTCACAACCACACAATATTATGACGTCATATGGGGAGCAGTATTACACTAGTTTAATATCGCCGTATAAATATTACACTGCGGTATCTTTCACGGGCGATTAATAAATAGAGGATATTTGACATTTATTATTACATTATTATATTTTTAATGGTGAAATATGCCATTTATTAGTGAAAATAAAATCCGTATTTTCACTGAGTGAAATAATAATGGTATTCTACTCAGTGAAATTACGCAACAATCATATGACGTCATCTGTGACGTCAAGAAACAATTTAATGACGTCATGCAACGGCCGCGCTAGCGAAGCGATTTAGCTACTCCATTCATATAGTTAAGGTCATTTACGGGGTTTTTGGAAACATAATAAATAGAACATTTGACATTTCTCGTCAATATTATGACGTCATATGGGAAGCGGTATTACACTAGTTTAATATCGCCGTATAAATATTACACTGCGGTATCTTTCACGGGCGATTAATAAAGGGAAATACGAGACAGTATGTATGTTGACTAAATTGCATTAGCAGAATGACATAACATATATAAAATTGACCAGAAGATCTTCATGCAGTCAATTAATGGATACTTCATTGTTCAGTGTCAGAAATTACACTTACTCAGGCTATATTGAAAAAATTTACAGATACCTCTATGATATGTAGTATACCATTTTATCTTACCATTACGAATCAGTGTTAAAAAGACTCAACAAATAAATTTATAAAAATACACTTACCATTTACTACTCAGGAGCTTATAGATGACGAAAACAATAATGCTGTTTGAATTATATCTGCGCTTTATAAACTAGTTTTCCATGACATGTTGATAGTTCTACATGCAGTAAGTGAGATATTGTTGTTACTTCAACACGAATAAAAAGTATGCACGGTGTAAAACATTGCACACAGTGTATGGATATGTACTCATTGCCTTAGAAACACGAAAACGCCTAGATGTAGATACGTGTTGCTAAGGTAAAAATCATTTGAGTTAACCTTTAAAGACACTAACCTTTGAAAACGTGTATAGAATTAGCCATTAATGTCAAAATAGTGAATACAAGGCATAATTTCATAACTTAATTAGAAATGCACGTTTTGACTCAATATCCTACTAACTTCTTTAACATCCTTTATGATACTTCAAATCTTATTGTTCCACATAAACAAATAATGGAACCTGTCTGCATTAACCATCTTCAGTCGTAAAATATGAGGAACTTTATTGGGGCTTTTGTTTGCCATTTATCCACTAAATATGGTTGTACGATCTAACAGGATACATTTATCAGCAATTTCTGCTAAACTATTTTTGACCTTTCAGAGACAAAGCCGTTCATTAATTGACTGTTCTAGGACTTTTCCAAAACTATTTTTCTAAGACTATTGTGCTCTATTTTCCCCGCTATCCCAAATCCTACTAATCATTGTTTGAAAACTTACTGTAACTATGTTTACCTAGAGACCAAGAAGTTTAAATGTCTAGTTTATTTGTTGGCTAAAACAACTATACAGCTGCATATCACAAGATTGTTCACTTTCTACTGTATCTTAGTACAAATATCATGTCATATGGGTTTCGTTTGAATGTCAATAAAAAATCTTCAGCAGAACTGACACAGGATCTCCAATTGTCGATGCGTAAACTAGTCATTTTGAATTCATTTTTAATTGTCCCGCCTCTCGAACAAAAAGCCGAATTTTGGCATGATAAAATGGACAGAAGGGGTAAAAAAAAATTTACGATTTCCCAAAATTGTGATTAAAATGTTCCATTTCGATTCTCGGAGAACAAAATCAGCAAATTCTTATTAACTTGAACAATGAAATGAACAAATATGTCTTGTGTATAAAGTGTTGATCACCTATTAAAGAGTTTGTAAAGAAAATTTTAAAAAACTGTTTTCGAAATTTTGAACCCTGGTCACTTCAGTGACTTGCCAAAACCTATTAGGGTTAACTGCTGGGTATGTCATACGATTGCGTAAAGCTGCAATGGATTTTATCTTCTGTATTGAAATTTTAACATTATCCATTTCCTTTTTGCAATGCTACGATGCCTCAAAAACATGCCAAAGTATATGATATTTGCACTATTATTTGCACATATTTGAACAAGCTTTCAATTAAGGCAAGGCACAGACTTGCAATTAATAAAAGATGACTATTAATGATTTGAATGTGAGACAGCGAAAAGTCCTGCTAGAAAGTTGGGGTATCACTATAGTGTAGACACAAGAATGAAACAAAAATACGACCAAAGCCAATACTGTTAAAGACCGTGTCACATCTGTATGTGAGAACAGAGCACTGCTTCGGATCATGAGACGCCTCTCCTTCTCAAATGTACCATTTCTGAGAAATGACTGAAATACAAAGAGGAGGGTTTCCATTTCAACAGACAGGAATCTTTTTCATGCGGGAGGTTTAAGGGAACGTGTGCAATTGACACGAGACCGTAGTAATGGTTTAATGTTGTTCAGGTCGTGGACGGTGCGTAGGAACCTTACGTCATTGCGGCGGATGTAAGGGTATGACGAGTGAAGGGTGCTTCTTGATATCGGTAAAGGCAGAATCTGTGTTTGACGGGCACCTAAAAACCCTTTTGAGTCTAAACATATCCGTCCAAACCAAACCAAACTATCAGGATTTTGCTGCAATGATGTAATTGAGCTCTACGGTTGAAATTGGACTTTGTGGGTACACTAAATGCTCTGAAGAACTGTGATACATTCTGGTTTGGTTAAACAACATCTTGAAAATTACCCAATTCGCACGAGGCCAGTTTAAATTGATTATAATGCCGGCCCCAGAGAATGAGAGTAGTAGCAAAGTCGACAGGGATAAGCCACCCTACTGTCTCACTTGCAGTCCCGATCGGGACCCAATAGAACATATTGGGTACATTTGAGGACGTCGAAGAGACCAATTGAATCCTCAATAGGCCACGGATCAAGGGTGTATTGTTTTCTTTATAACACTTACCTTAGGTATAATTGATCGACATGCCAATTAAGTCAGGCAATAGTTTTCCAAGTTGATCAGTTTACCAAAACATGTTGTTTGCATGTTAGGTTCTAAAATCAATACAACGTACACATGTATGCCCTTAAGTTTATCACTTAGTATATTGTTAATAACTGTCGGTCCAGAGATATACATCTCTCTTATCGAAATTGAATATGATTGCATTGATTTCAAATTTTTCTGGCTGTTAACTTAATGTTCTTGGTATATGATTTTAGACTGCAATACTATTCACTTGACCCTTCATTGTAAAAAATGGGAGCTTTCGAAAAATTTGGATTCCGTTTACATCTGAATTAAGGAGTTTGATGTATTCAATGTAAAACCCTTCCATGTTCTTTCGAGGTCTTATCTTTACTTTACTACTCTATGACGTAACCACTGACTTCTTAGATCTGTAATGACCTTGTTGTGTTCTTTCAAGATGCAATTATTCACCGTTTCACTGCTAAGTGACGTTTCCACGACTTACATTAAACACGCCATGTTAAACTGATTGTTGACATTTCAGAAAACAAATGTTTTCTTCAACCAACTGCTTCATTTCTCTCCTATAACTAACTTATTGACTGTACAACACTTCTGTGACCATCCTTTTACTTTCTTTGTTATAGTTGAACTGTGCAATAGCGGTATGGCTTTCTCAAGACATATCTATGTTCTATTATATTTTCAAGAATAACCAATTTACTTTTAGTCTGTTTTATCTATCTTTAAAAGATTGATGCATACAATCTCGTGTGTTCTTTGATCTTTCAAAGAACTAATAATGACTGTTGAACTATTCATAGTATATGTCCTCAAATAATGGAAAACGACGCTGAAACCATCTGTGAGCGAATGTGTATTGCTCCGTTTTTGTAATGAGAACAAAGGCAACTTGGAAAACAGTGAATATGGATTGCTAAAAACGAGTAAAAAATCCTTATATTGAAGCTCCAGTTCTTTTTCTGGGTGTTTTCGTGTTGCATACACTGATAATGTCTTCGTTTAATAGAGACGTTACCAACATTATAATGAATAAATTCAAGACAGATATATAACCTGGGAAAGGTTTGTGAAAAGAGCAAGAGTCAATAAACACAGCCATATCTTTATTTCAGCTTAGATGGATAATAACGCTTATCACAGCATTTAGATAAAGTCAAACATATCGTTCATATATCTGAAATTTAACATGTTCATTGGGAAGCCACTGTTGGAACCCCTAGGCGTAAACAAATCAAAGAAGCTTCGTGGTTGAGCAGGCCTATACATAGACGGGGCAGTCTGTTGTGCACGGTACTGGATCAATGCGCTGAGGAGCTGGTACAAAGTTTGTTGAAGTTGTTGCTGATTCTGAGTAACTGAACTAACTGCTTGAGGACTGGTGTTCTGTGGGTAAGTAGGTTGGTTCATTGGTTGTTGGTTTGTTGGTTGAGGATAGGTAGGTTGTTGGGGAACCGTTTGAGGGTTCGGTGCCTGTGAACCGTACATGGTCTGTGGGTTTGCTTGAGGGTATGTCGGTGGATTTGCAACAGGATAGGCTTGTGGAACCGGCTGCTGGTACGCTGGTGGATAGTTTGGTTGTGCATAGGGTGCTGGATTTGCGTAATCGAATTGCTGATAATTTGGCTGCTGGTACGGGTAAGCGTTTGCACGGCTGTCAACTTGATTGGTTGGGTAAGCTTGGTTATTGTTCCCAATATCGTTGTTCTTGTTTGCAAGGTTTGATGATACTGTCGCTGCTGATGTAGGTGCAGATGTTGTGCTGGGTGTGGCGGGGGCTTCTGTCGTCGTGTCATCAATTGCCATACCTAAACAAAATTAAATAAACAATTAAAGTTGACGAGGATATGTAACCATATACTTGATTTGTTAACACATATCAATTCTGTGTCGTTCTCGATGAGAATTTATATATTGCATTACTTTTGTCAGTTTAGATTTTTTTACATCAATAAATAATACTTCCTTTGAAATATCTTTTGACTTCGTCGTTACCATTACTGCATTTTCTGTTACTGAAACTGTTTCTACTCGCAGGCAATATTGTTATATAATTGAATGCAAACATCGAGTAAAACAAGATCCTTTTTTTCAAAATCCCTAGGGATATATATGTCCTCAATGAATTGTTTGTTATGTATTTCTCGAGAAACTCATGCACTTCATGCGTGAGAATTCACTACCACGTGATCTGAAGGTGCAGCTGTCACTACCACATTCACACGTGGAAATAAGTGAATGCTAACTACGAAACTTGAAACATCGTTCAGCCTCGCTTTATAAAAAAACATTGTGATTTGATCGGATATGCACTATTTTTATGGCACGACATGTAAGTCAACTGGTACAACAGAGACACTTGGCTCTGAAGGTAGTTAAAAGAAGACTAACTTTAAAAATTCAACTGAATACAAAATTGAAAATATAACTCAACTGAAATTATACGATACAGAGGTATTTCCTTGGTTATGTAATAAATGACAGAAGGAATAGATAAATAATTATTTTTTACAATGAAATTCAATGATATTTCATATATATATGACGTCATATGCATACCACTAAATATATATATATATATAGTAAATGCGACGTCAATATTAGTTACAGTTCAATTTAGGGGTATATCCATCAATATATATCTTTTAAGGTATATGTCCTGTCCTGAATCAAATTTCTATCCATAGAAGCAATAAATATAAGAAATGATACCTTGTCGAACTAGCAGCGTGACTGTAAACAGCCACAATATACCTCTCCTGTGTTCCATATTTCTGTTAATCAATAAAACAGTATCATTATTATCAAACGAATAATTAGATGTGATAAAAAATTACAATAAAAATCATAATTATTCATGTACATGATTCTATATTGTCATTTCTAGAAATTCAAATCAAATCGAAATTACTTTACTTTACTTTGATTTAAAAGGGTATAGGTCATATGAAAATGATCATAAAATATCTTGAAATACTATCATCAAAATACTTTCTCCGATTCCTCCTGTACTTACCTTGATTTGATTAAGACAATTGTTGAATGAACAAGTACAACAAGAGCCATGCCATGTCTATTAATCTGGACTTTGTCAACAATAACTAGATTGTTTCACATGTAATAAAAAAAACTAGCATCGTGAAATTATCATAATGTGGAAAAAGGACATTCCGTCAGAGCTTACCTTTACCTCAACGATTTTATCTTGTAATAAAAAAGCTTTAATGCATTATCTTATATAGGGTCTAAAAGGGGTCACTAAAGTAAACTTTTGAAGAAACTTTAACATATTCTAAACAAGAGGCAAGTTCGTGATATGTTGTCTTTGACATCTTTGAAAGATGATGAAGAGAATATGATACTTCAGTTCACTCGAGAGCATCCACTGGCAGTAAAACATCACATTATTTATTTGTCCTTGTTTGTTTACAACATTTAACAAGTCTCTTTTCACAAAATGACTTGATAATTTGGCTTAAAAATTTCAAATGTTATCGTGTCATGGCCTCATGCATTGCAGTTCGTCTTACATGACACAATTACGTGTATACATTCAGAAACATATTTAGATAATGATAACATATTTGCTTGAGATATGCTGGTAATATGTATACATTTCAGTGTTTAAAAACATTTCTTTTTCAGAATACCAATCAGCAACATCATCATTGCACATGTAATATCATTCAATCGTACTGTTAAGAGTTACCGTTTGTATACTTTTTCAAAGATGAAAAGCGTAAGCGGGGGTATATAGCGTTCATTCTGTCCGTCCGTCCGTCCGTCTGTCACGAATCTTTGTCCGGAGCATATCTCCTTAACTTACATGCTATCTTCATTAAACTTCATACACTTATAAACCATGATCCCTAGATGTGCCTTTTGAGGGTTAGACCAACAAATGGTTTTTATTTTTTGCGGTTTCCATGGAAACACGACTTAAACAGTGACAAAGTCCTTTGTACGGAGTATATCTTCATAACTATACATGCTATCTTTACCAAACTTCATACACTTATCAACCATGATCCCTTGATATGCCTTGTGAGGGTTAGATCAACAAATGATTTTTAATTTTTAATACTTACCCCACTTCTTATATTGCATATTACCTATACTTCCGATAAAACGATTGGAAAACGTGTTGGTAGTAGTCATCCTGTCTTCATTCTGTAAGACGGGGAATATGACGATGACAACACGGCCTCGTAACCGGAAGGTAACGATCCAATCCGTCATGTGACCACATCGACAAAATCACATTTCATATTTATCGCTTTCGCGAATGGACGTGTTGTTTTTGAGTTAGAATTAACTGTGTTGTATTGTTTGTGATTTAACTATCTTTTGCTGCACGGTATGTTCGCTTTGTTATCTTTATCTTGGTGCCTGATGTGAATAATGCAGGGGTTACCTACCTCGCTTTGCTTCGATTTGAATTCTATTTGGGCCGTGCTCGTCACGTCTCGCATGTTGTTTCATTGCTTGAATCGGTTGTGGCTGTTTAATGGTATCCGTTATCCATTTTTAAACCTTTCACGCATGCTATTTCCATTAGAATTTCATTTTTCACCACGAAATGTCTTCGTTCTGTCTACGTGTCACCAAACAAGATGGCGGTCTGTTTGGTGTCGGCTTCGCACGTGTTTGTGCGTTACTTCTAAGACAATTTCTTAAAAATTTTTCCGAAGTTTAATAACATTGTTTAGCACTGGGAAATGTTTTTTCACTGTTGCTAATGTTGTTATTTGTTTTTTTTTTCAATGTGATACCACTGTTCTCGGCAACGTGGGTTTGCGCGAGATGGGCTGCGGTACTACTCTTGTTTATTCACATTACGGTGGCCCGTAGGGGCTATTTTATGTATGCTTTATATCTTGCTATTTTCGCATATTTTTGCTCGTTTTCTGCGAGAATTTGTAATGTGTGTTATTACTCTTGCTATTAGAGTGATATTTCTTTCCAAGTAAGTAAATATTTTAAAAAAAATAAACTTTTTTTTTATGTTTTTACTTTGCATTGTATTGCGCTTTTTCTCAGTATTAGGCATGGTTTAATATGCTTATAGCGCAAGTATTTTATGTGTATATTTTTCTCTCACATAAATTTAATTTTTCACTTTCATAATGAGCATGTGTTTTTTTCTTGCTTTTGCTAGTGGCTTTTCATGCTTATTAAAAGGTGCTTGTCTACCCACAGGTGAATGCAGCGAGTCTTTTGCAGTGCGTGTAAGCTGCAGAAGTCCTCCTTGGACCCGCATCCACTGTGCCCAGACTGTGTGGCAACGGCCTGTGAGGTTGACGCTAGGTGTGTGTACTGTCGTCCCTTGTCCCCGCTAGAGTTCAAGTGCTTTTCAGCGGCGAGAAGGAAGCGGTTCACTCAGAGGGCTAGGAAGTCGGTGCGATCGACTATGGAGTCTACTGTCACAGTGGCCTCCCCTCCCGAGGATGCGGACAAGGACGTTCCTACGCCGGAAGTGTTCCAGGCGCCGCCTCCGAGGGAGCCGACACCTCTACCGACACCCCCTCCGACTAGACAGCCATCCCTCTCGAGGGAGGACTTTGAGAGGGCCGTCAACCCGGGCGCCCCTAGTATAGAACTGATCCAGTCCTTGGTCTCGAGGGCTGTGCTGTCGCCGTTGAGGTCTCCCAGGCGCTCCTCGCCTCGCCGGACGCCTCCAAGGTCTCCTAGACGCTCTTCACCTCGGCGGACGCCTCCAAGGTCTCCTAGGCGCCCCTCGCCCAGGCGGACTCCGCCACGGTCGCCTCGGCGCTCCTCGCCTCGACGCTCCCCGCCTCGGCGCTCCTCGCCCAGACGCTCCTCGCCTCGCCGGACGATTCTGACTTCTCCTCGGCGTTCACCTAGGCGCTCTCCTAGGCGCTCCTCGCCTCGCCGGACGCCTCTTGCTCCTAGAGTGTCTCCCAGACGGTCTCCTAGGCGCTCTCCTTTGCCTCGGCGCTCACCCCGACGCTCACCTCTTCGGTCCAGGTCGCCCCTCAGGCGTGTGCCTTCCACAGTTGAATCCTCCCGTGTGTGGACTGCCTCACCTACCTTCCGGGAGGAACATGAGTTTGTGCCAGATTACGAGGAGTATCTGGAAGACGTTTCTGAGGAAGAGGAGACCCACTTAGAGTTATCGGGAGTCTATGCCTGGATCGCGGATCGCCTGGTAACGTGCCCCTCTCCAGGTCCAGGTGTTGACAAGGCTTCTGCGATTTGGGACGAGCCGGAGCTCCTTATCCCACCGCATCCACTGGTCAAGGGCGCACTAGATAACCTTGATGAGGATTTTGCTCGCCTGTCGCTCAACCCATCTTTTCGGCTGGCAAAGAATACCACTGCGGGATTCAAGATTCACTCGTTACAGGAGTTTGATGCTGGCGCAGTCCAGGATGACTCCGTGGAGCGGCTTTCGGATGCGTCACCCGCCCTCTTCAAGGTACAGGACGCCAAGCTCCTCAACATAGACACGGAGTTACGCCGTACCTTGAAGCCTCTCTCGGCGCTAGCTTCCTCGACGGAGGCCCTTACGCAGGACCTCAAGGAAGCAAACCCCTCCCGACTGGATCACCTGGCAACCATGTTCAGGTGGCAGGCTAACACCCTGTCAACAGTGGTTGACCACGTCAGAGCGGCGTTAGCGCATACTACACTCATTAGGAGGAATGGGTTGCTCACCTCCTGTACATGGAACGAGGAGTTCAAGAAGACACTCATCCGGGCCCCTCTCTCGTCTTCTTCCCTGTTCGCTAACAGGATCCCGGAGGTCCATCGGGAGCAATCAGCGGTCTCCCAGGCTGATTTCACCTTTCAGGCCACCAAGATGGTCGTGGCGAACCTCCCAGCTGCTTCATCTTCGGCCCGCTCTTACTCCGGACGCCGCAAGTCAGTTCACGGAGCCCTCCGTGGCAGAGGGGGGGCAAGAATCGGAGTTCCCGAGGAGCAGCTTAATCTGCCGCCAACGCTTCCGGATTTCAGCAAAAGTCGCCCGGGAAGACAGAAGCAGAAGCCTCTGTACAGGCGTCACTGAAGAGGTAGACAGTCACGATTGGACACTCCCGCCTCCAGTCGTCCCAATCTCAGATATCCCCGTAGGCGGGAGATTAGGAGTCTTCTGGCCCAATTGGACAATCCTAGAGGACCCCTTCGTGACAGAAGTGTTAAGGACCGGCTACAAGCTTCCAATAGTCGGGTCTCCGCCTCTGACCCACCTGCCCCGGTCACGCGTGTATTTGCTAGCCCAACAAGAGCAGTTGGCCTCGAACATCAGACACTGCTGGACAAGAGGGCGTTAGAACGAGTGCTAGTTCCCGAAGACGCCCCAGGGTTCTACTCTCCCATCTTCCTTGTACCCAAGAAGAACTCGGACAAGTTGAGGATGATACACAACATGGCGGTGTTAAACGAACTCTACATGGCAGAGCCGCCCCACTTTCGTATGATCACCTTAGATCTGCTGCGTTCCAAGCTATCGCACAACGATTGGCTGGTCAGCATGGATCTCCAGGACGCATACCTCCACGTCCCCATTTACGGACCTCACAGGAAGTTCCTGAGGTTCATATTCAAGGGAACTCATTACCAGTGGAGGGTACTGCCGTTTGGAATTTCTACGGCCCCGTGGCTTTTCACTCGCATCACGGCGCCGATAGTACGCTTTCTACATCATCGAGGGATCGAGTTCGATCCATACATCGACGACTGTCTGATGAACCACAGCGTGCGACGGTTGCTTCTCAGACAGTCTCAGTTGGCCCTCGACCTTCTCCGCCAGTTAGGGTGGATCATCAACAGCGAGAAGTCGCAACTAGTCCCTTCTCAGCAGTTGACCTTCATCGGAGGGTTGTTTCTAACAGACCTGAACCTCGTCAGGGTACCTCCGGACAGATGGACAAAGATCACGACGTCTGTGCATCAAGCTTTGACCAATGCGTTGTCGCTCAGGGAGTGGCAGTCCCTGTTAGGTCTGCTTTCCTCAGCTCAGTATCTTACCGACAGAGGTCGGTTGATGCTGCGTCCGCTACAGAGGTTTTTGACCCCCTTTATTCAGGAAGACGACCTGAAGACAGGGATTCGTTTGCCAGAGACCCTTCATGTGTTCCTTCGGTGGTGGACAGTCCCATCGAATGTCTGCGAAGGGGTCTCTTTGACAGATTGGACCCCGGATCGGCTGTTCGTGGACGCGTCTCTTCAAGGTTGGGGCACTCACATGGACGAGCAGTCGGCAGCCGGCCTTTGGTCAGGAGCTCAGAAGTCGTGGCACAGCAACAACCTAGAGCTGCAGGCTGTCATTTTAGCTGTAACACACTGGCTCCCGATCCTACGCGGATCGCGGCTGTTAGTGGCGTCCGACAACTCCACAGTAGTATGGCTGATCACCAACCAGGGGACAACCTCATCACAGAGACTTCTGGACCAGACGTTCCAGTTGTTTCACCTTTTAGACAACAACAACATCAGAATCAGGGCCCGGCACATTCCAGGTTGCAAGAATGTGCTCGCCGACACCCTGTCAAGACCAGACAAACCCTCGCCGACGGAGTGGATGCTTCACTTATCATCGTCCGTTGATAGACCTCTTCGCCACAAAGATCAACGCGCAACTTCCGGTGTACGTGTCCCCGTTACCGGACCCAGCGGTGTGGGCAGTGGACGCTCTATCGATGTCGTGTGAGGGTCTGGACGCTTATGCGTTTCCACCACCCATTCTGCTTCCAAAGGTCGTCGCCAAGATCAAGACGACGAAGAAGATCTATCTGATTTTGGTCGCGCCCTATTGGCCAACGAGGTCGTGGTATCCAGAGTTGCGCGGCCTCGTCGTAAGGGCACCAAGTCCACTCCCTCTGTGGCATCATCTGCTGGTCCATCCGCACATTCGGTTTCCTCACCCCGACCCAGGACGGTTTCATCTGTCTGTATGGACCATCTGCAGAAGACTCTAAAGGTAAAGGGCTATTCGTCCCGGGTGGCAAGCGCCATTTCCCGGGCCCATAGAGTTTCAACGAGATCACTTCATGACGACAAGTGGCTCTCGTTTGTGTGCTTCTGTGAGGAGAGATCCCAAGATCCGGGTGAGTTCTTGCTGTATCTTCGGAGGAAGAAACATCTTAAGGGAGGAACCATCTCCACCTATCTGTCGGCGTTGAACTCGGTTCTAGCCGTCAAGCAGGATGTGAAGTTCTCAAAGACGCCAGAACTTATCGCCATGTTGAAGTCTTTTAAGCTGGAGGATCAGAAGTTGAAGTTTCGTCCTCCGGCTTGGGACCTCAACTTGGTTTTGCGGCACTTGAGAGGCCCACCGTATGAGCCGTTGTCTGAAGCGTCCTTTGAGGACGTGACCCGGAAGACGGTTTTTCTCCTGTCCTTGGCGACTGCAGCCAGGGTCAGTGAGATGCACTCACTGGATGTGACAAGGGTCCGCTTCGAGCAAGTGCGACATGGGGCGGTTCATTTTGGGGCTGCTGTGGAACTTCGTCGCCAAGAACCAGCTCCCAGGGCAGCCGGACAGGAAGTTCGTCATTCCGCCGTTGTCGTCGGTTGTTCACCCCTCTGAGGTGGAGGAGCTGTCCATGTGTCCGGTGAGAGCTCTCAAGGAGTATATCAACCGTTCCACCTCTAGGAGGAAATCCCGGAAAAGGCTGTTCATTCCATTCTCAGCTTCCGGGAAGGGAGAAGTCAGCAGGAATACCATTGCCTTGTGGTTGAGGCAGACTATTCTGGCGGCGTATGACGCTGCAGGAGAACCTCACCCAACTGCTAACAACCCTCATGAGATTCGGGCTTTGGCATCCACCATGGCGCTGCACCGCAACATATCTGTGCCGGCCATCATGGAAGGATGTTTCTGGAGATCGACCTCCGTCTTTGCCAGCCATTATCTCCGGGACTTGGCAGTGGAGGACGTGGAAGGACTCCAGTCTTTTGGTCCGTTGGTGGTAGCTCAACAGCTGACCCGACCAACCAGGCACTAGGTAATTACACCTCAGTGTTCTTTGCCTTAGGGCTTTCCCACGGTCCGTCGTGGCGTTCCCCTAAGGCTCTTTGGGCTTATGTTATGTTTCTCCCTTGCAGGGGGCTTCTGACATACGTCCTGTGTGTTTTTCCCTGACGGGTGGTCCGTTCGCCGGCCTGCCCGACATCCTTGTCTGTCGGATTAACATGCAATATAAGAAGTGGGGTAAGTATTAAAAATTTATTAAAATCTAAATATTTAAGACCAACAAATGATTTTTTTTTTGCGGTTTACATAGAAACGTTACTAAAACAGTGAATGTATGAAAGTGCGTTTCCCCCGAGCATATCTCCTATGCTAGCTTCAACAAACTTAATACACTTATCAACCATGATCCCTAAGTGAGCTTTTTGAGGGTGAGACCAACAAAGAAAGCCAGACTATAGTTTGAAGCGGGGGTATGTGAGCTGTGTTTACTTCTTGTTATTTAGGTTTCGAAAAGCAATTATTCTTCACCTTACCCTTTCTTTTTATAATTTGCGACAGTTTAAAAAAAATATATATCATGTTCTTCTGATTTATCAATGTTTTATTTCTTTTAGGCCATTTTATTTTTTTTCTGTTTATTCTTGATATATTTCATAAATGTCAAACTTAATTTGTACAGGTAACATCCATGTTCATTCATTGGTTGGCAATGGGGATAACCTTTAATCGACGATGTGCATTTAAAATTACTCGATTGACTGAATGACCAGAGTATATCGTTACAGTTAGTAATCCCCACATCGACAATAGATAGACTGCAGCATGTTTTCATACTGAATTACAGGTATTTTACGAAATGGACCACAAATGTTGCCATTTGCAAAGCAATCTTTTTTATCAGCAAAAGGAGTATTTAATACAACATACGAAGTTCGGCAAAGCTACGCAAATCAATTTCCCGAACGCAAGTGATTAAAACATGTTTATGCGAAAATGGTCGCATGTAATTTTTATGTGATTTGTGATATGTCTACGGTTAATCCGGATTATAAGATGTTTGAATTCATTTTGAATTGCTTTACAATACGGGAAATAATAAAAATTAAAATTAAAAGAAATGCTACGTTGACCTTAATACTTATGATGAAGTCTTTTTTAGGTTGATGACTAAGCAACCTTAAGTAAATACTGGCTCAGCAAAGCCATTTCTTTCAATTAAAATGTGTTCAGTTTCATTTCAGAATGAAAATATTTCCCTTTAATCGAACTCCCTCCAAACTAACATTTTTTTCCTGTTTTTCCGATTTACAGGAGACTGTTTACTTTCCTTGATCTTCAAAAGCAATTAGTATACTTTTCTCTGATGAATATGAAAGTGTGCGATACAATATATATGAGCAGGCGAATGAATGTATTTACATTTGCTGAGGTAATGTATGAAAAAAGAAAGGTTGATGCATATATATGCTCATGTGCTCAAATGATTATTCCCGACTAATACACGACGGACAATTTATCACAAGGAGATAACAGCAATATATCTCATTATGCTTCATACAAGTTTTTCTTTGCGTGATTGTTAATGATTTGATATGTTTGAAAACAGATGCTGTTATGTTTTCTGTTGTACCTCAAGAAGTAGTTTTCTTGTAGATGATTTTTTCAGAGACAAAAAAAGACAGACTTCAAAGGTATCTTTTATTTAGCATAATAAAGTTTACGTATATTCATTGAAATATAAACTATAAATATTGTCATAAAATTATAATGTACTATTTGGATTACATTTTCTTTATTTCTGTACTTGTCATATAAGTCATGATATTTGACTTGTCTGTTAAAGAGCCACTCCGTGATTTTCGTAACATATTATTTACTTTTCATACGAACCTAAATGTCATATGTGGTGATAAAAAATCAAAACATCTGAACTTTTCATGCCCAAAAGACATATATATGACAAATACTGGTTTTCTATGAAAATCTAAAAACAGCCTTATGAATGTACAGAGGTGTAGATATCACGCCCAATACACATGGATACTAGTTATATAACCTCAAAAACACTATCAACTCCTAACTGCCCTCCTGGCTGTTTAGATAAGTCTCCAAAATTACGTTTGACTATTTGACGCGCGCCACTGTCCGGTTGTCGATCATAATTGCGACGTTCTACCTTCATGTTGTCACTGTACAAAAACAATTAACTTTAAAATGTTTCTCTTTCGTAACAGTCGATACTTCGCGATCAAATGACACCAATGATTAATTTTGGCATATATGACTCCAACAACTCACGGAGTGGCTCTTTAACTATCCTTCGTCACATGAGGTTAGTATCAATAAATAAGTATCACATTGATACATTGATACAATGACACATCTTCAATTTCAGAATCACAATCATAACTATAATTATTTAATATTGAAAAACAGGTCAATGAAGAAAAATCCATGACACTATTGACGTCAAAATTGTTAAAATAGTTCGTCAAACATAAGAAGATTTGGAAAACCAAGTTGTTCTGAATATGATTCTTGCCTGACTGATGGGTTTCTAGGTATCGTAGCATGCTGCATGATAAGCTGTTGCACTTGGTTTTGAAGCTGTTGCATAAGGACTTGCAAAGGGTCTTGGATATGCGATGCCCTAGTTTGGGGTTGATATAATGCGCCTCTATTCATGTACTGTAAATTGTTGTTGTACTGTGGCTGTCGATTGTAATATTGTGGTTGTTGATTGTAATACTGCGGCTGTTGATTGTAATATTGCGGCTGTCGGTTGTTATATTGCGGCTGTTGATTGTAATATTGCGGCTGTTGATTGTAAAACGGTGGCTGTTGATTGAAATATTGTGGCTGCTGCCTTTGCCAATCAGTCCTACGTGGAATGTACGGGGTTGGTAGTGGGAGAGGGGTTGTTACAATACTCGCTGCTGGTGATGATGGTTGATTTGTTGATTCAGCTGCTGTGGCTGTTGCTGTGACAGAGTCTGTTGTTGTGCTAACAGAAACAGGATTAGGACCTGTGGTAGTCCTGTCATTAGCAGAGGGAAGAGAGGTAGAATCGATGGTTGTTGATTCTGAGGATGGCGAATCAGATCGGGAGTCGGTTCCATTGGCAAGGTTCGCATCAGTTGTAGTCACCTCGTTTGGGGGAAAGGCTTGATCAGGAGAACCAGTTGCCCTTGATTTGTCGTCGTCATCGTCATCCTGTGATGTAGGATTAATCTTAGGAGTAGTGCTCGGGTCGGTTACGGAAGGATTTTCCGATGTTATGACTGGAGCCGTAGTAGTATCAGTATCGGGAAGATTGTTTGTATTTTCTGAAGTCGTTGTGGTGATATTGTTCTCTCCTATAGGAACACCGGCTTCTCCAATTGCTAGACAAAAGTAAACAAAATGGTATAAGACTTGAGCTTTATTCGAACGATGTACGTATGATTGATTTGTTGATAGGTTAAGATCGTATGTAAAACTTTGCCTCTATCTTCAATATCACAATGATACCGTTTAAATGTACGAAGAGCAATCTGCTGTATTTAGGTATACAATGTTCAATGCCCTGCTTGCCTTCATCGTGTTTCTCTCAGTTTCGTGTGACTTTCCTTACATTCATCCTGTCTCAGGGTAAGACGTATTGCTGACGCTCCATTCTTCTTACCCTGGGTATATGCTCGATTCTAAGTAACTTCATTGTTTATTTTTATAGGCGATATTAGGAGCACCAAGGGCTACAATATTTCACATCTTTCACAGTGGTACTGAATGTAACAACAGCTTGCTTGTAGGACCTAGATTGTTTTCGAGGCGATATGCGCGATTTAGTTAGCTGATGGTACAGTCAATGCTTCTAGCATGAGGGTTTGAATACCGCGAGGTGATCGACCTGATACAGTTAAAGACTTTACACTATTGCAGATAGTGAGATAATATAACAACGCTACAACATCAGGGGTTGTTAAGAGCATCGCGTAATCGACAAAAAGTTTCGTGTAATTGTAGGACAATATACAAATATGTCAATGGTTGTATGTAACAATTATGCGCAAACGAACAAAAATGTTGTTAATTTCAGATTATTATGACTGTCAAAAGATACACCCACCTTTACAGTTTGATGATACCAACATCAGCATTGTGAATATTGTAGCGAGAATCATCGTTGATGCTGCAAAAGGTATTTTTCCGATTCTAGTACAAACAAATCAATTTAATACAAATCAATACAAACTTTAACATTAAATATCACACATATGCCACAAAAGCAATGGCGATATGATTTTGTAAATGAAAAAAAAGGATTTATATACGTCCTTTTAAGAAGAAGAAACACATTGCGGCTTGAACGAAATTAATTTTTTTTATAAAAAGCTATTTCAAAGATGAATTAAATCAAAACTCATTCTATTCTTATATAGGTTGAAATATCTATTTTAAACCTATCAGTCCAAATGTTTATTGAAATCAACAAAAACATCAAAACACGTTTATAATGTGTCGACGAATCATTTTTTGACACAAAGTAATCTTACCTCAAGTAAAACGTGTTTATGCTTCTTATGACTAGCGCCTTTTAAAAAGATAAACTTGCTTTAAGATATGATGTAATTATAACAAGTGTCTAGGTTATGTCAAAGTACTGTACACATGTGTATGTATTGTATTTGATTTATAGCTTTCATCTTTACAATGCACTGTTATAAAGCACATGTCCTTAACGAGAAAAGATTATTTAGATAACGTTTAGCCTCTTATATCATTTGTCATGTTTTATTGTAAAAATGTATGCTCAGGGTCAAAGTTTTATTATGTTTCTTTCAAATTAACATGACATTGAAAACAGCATTATTCAAAAGATTAATACAAGCGACACAACTAGTACAATGACAATGACGTCATATCTGTATTATAAATCCCTTGATATTATCTTGTTTGGTAATAATAAGAAATAATGTCGATATCTATATGATTCATTTTACACGTACTCATATATGCTCAAAGCACTACATACACCATTATCATTGGTAAATTGTACTTTAATAGCGCTCAGCGAGTATATAGGTCCACACATTTTGTTTGTAGGTACCCGTTTTAACAGCTGGGTGGACTGAGTGCAATGAGGAAGAAGTGCCTTTCCGAGAGACACAGCACAGCATGGGCCCAAGGTCATAAGATGTTATGTCTCCACCGGGATTCAAACCCGAGCATGTGATGTGTGAGACCAACATGCTTACCTCTTAACCAATGTATTCCAGGCGGTAATGGTTAGCTATTTTGCCTTAGAGTAACAGATTCTTTTGTTTTGAAAATGATCATTGACTTGGAATCGTACCTGAAACATTGAGATCATCAACGGTTTCAATATGATGTTACATAAAACTAGTCTATAAGTTGCTAATTGACCCTGTCATTTCAACAGCATCTATTTGTGCTAAACAAAATTGGAATATACTTGTCCTTTAATAATGAGCAAACGTAAGCAGTAGTTTTGCAACAAATTTGTATTTTCTGAGGCGTGGAGATTTCTGGTGAGCTTTCATAATATGATATGGCAATGCATTAAAAGAATTCAAATGGTTCAGTTTAACTTTTCAATAGTTCGGAAGCATACAGTTATTTTCGCCATTGCACTAAGTGTGTTCCCAATACAGCGACAAGATTTTTTTTTATTACAGGGAGAACTAAATGACGTGATTCCACATCAGTGTATGATTACATTGTAGTTACTCAAATTCCTCATATGGTTCTTCTTAAATTTAATGTATAATAATAAACTAAAATATAAATTTAATATATATTTTCAATCTAGAGGCCTATACTAAAGAGATAGACAATAACGTCAATAAACGACTGTCATATACCACCAATTTTGGAAAATGACATTGCATATTCATCGAAAATATATCCAAACAACAAGTGGTTTCAACTTGACGGATTCCTAATTTCTCAAAAAAGCTTTCTATGTGCAAGTGAAAAATAATTATTGACTAAAGAGATTATGCTTTTTATATTTGTTCTTGGTATGTGAAAGCCTGTGATTTTTTTTGCATGATGAAGCCAAACGATGATTTTTTAATTTAAATAATATTTCAATCATAGCTTGAAAAGACAAACACATTGTCTTCGATATGTGCTTTTTGTTTGTGTCAACAAAGCATGTTATATTCATGTTAACATAACAGTCGAGTGAACATGCATGTTAAGAAACAGCTGCAATTTATTTATTCAACTAATACTTCACTTTGTTTTAAACATTAAATGTAAATGTCAACTTAAAAGGAATGTTATTTACAAAATAATAAGGGTCGGAATTAAAGGAAAAAATAACTGCTTGTATGCTGAAAACGTCTCGATAACATGAAAAGCTGATTTGTGTGTAGGATATAAACAAGCTTCGTGAGTAATTTGCGACTACAGATGACATTTTATTGAAATTGTATCACTTCTCTCTCATTGAAACTGTAAGTATCTCAACATTTTTATTTTGTAATAGACATTTCTGATTATTATAAATATTGAAGCCATTTTACATCAAACTTTTTTCTATATTTATACAATAATTTTATCAGTTATAATTACTGATTTAAAATACATTAGTCTATAAGATGCTATTTGTGAACACTTTTTGTTTTGCTACATATGTTGCGTACTTTTCAAATAAAAAAAAAATTCATAGATAGCCAAAATCTGTTTTGATAAAATGAAACTTGTCATGATCGAAAAAAATCAGATGTTTACACATTACTGATAGGGTGTTATTAATCAACAACAATGATAATTATGTAAATGATAAAACTCAGGGTTAAAGTAAAAATTATCATCGACAAACTAACTGTGAGATCAAACGTAATACTCATTATATTGTTTGTCTTATATGCATGTACCGATAGTAGCTCTGTTTAAAACTGCATCGGATAGGAAACTCATGGATGAGGGAATTCTCCTCTCCGTTTCAATTCTCTGTACTACTTTTTAATATAAAGTTTATAGATTACTTTCAAAAACCTTTCAATGTAGTTATTGAATCAACGTGTGTATGGTCTCCGAAATATTTTTTGATTGTTTTCAGTTACATGTGTTTCGAAAATGAACTTCTTTACAACACTAGTTCTTCTAAGTTTATTTCTCGTCTCATTCACAGGTAAGCATTGTTTAAAAAATTGAGAGTAAATCAATTATTGTTTACAATTGTATTTATATTGATATAGATACATTTATGTGGTACCTGGATTATTGAGTTAAAGAGCCACTCCCTGATTTTCCTAACATATTATTTACCTTTGATACGAACCTAAATGTGATATGTGGTGATATAAAATCAAAATATCTGTAGATACAGAGGTGTAGATATCACGTCCAATAGACATGGATACTTGTTATATAACCTAACAAACACTATCAACTCCTAACTGCCCTCCTGGCTGTTTTTGATATGTCTCCAAAATTACGTTTGACTATTTGACGCGCGCCACTGTCCGTTTTTCGATCATAATTGCGACGTTCTGCCTTCATAATTATTGTCACTGTAAAAAAATCAACAAGCTTTAAAATGTGTCTTTTTTGTTACAGTCTATACTTCGCGATCAAATGACACCATTAATTAAGTTTGGCATACATAGCTCAAACAGCTCACGGAGTGGCTCTTTAATAGTTTACAAAGGCTTTACAATTCTATGGAGCTGTGTTTTAATAACTTCCCTAAGGTAGCTTAATTCATAAAATGGAAACCTCTTGTTTAATACGTCCACATGTAAGGTTAAAGACTTAGTAGCATGACTGTTTGATATCAAAGTTATTTGTTCGTTCAGCGACGCCAATTCAAAAGTAATAATTTTCATATAATGGTAAGTTCGTGCGTCGGGAAAACTAGAAGTGATATACACGCAAACAAAAATCTCATTGACAGAACACATACATAAACATGTTATTTCGGCTTAATCATGGGACTGGCATTATTGAGAGCTAACAAGCCCTTCATGCAAAGAGTGTTTTGATTGGCTGAAATTACGCCGTAATTCTGTGTTGTATTTTTCGCCGTTTGGGAATCTCCGATAGGGGCGTGAAGGGCTCATTATAGAACAACGTTTAGCGTTAGTTTTTGTCATACCCTACCTTTGTTGGGAGAGAATGCAAAACCTTTTCCCTTGACATTCTTTAACATATTTTTGAACAAATTCAGTTATCTTCTCCTATCATACAGGTACCAATGGGTATTACAACCAGAATTCGGCGAAGAATAGACCAAGTTCAAATTCCTTTAAGGATCGACGCCAACCGTTGCACAATCAGCATTTCAGAGTTAACCCGTTCTACGCCTTGTTTTTAGAAGACTTGTTGGAAATGATGAATTAAACAATCCTTGTGAAATCATTATAAATATGCATATTTGGATATCGAGTTTGATGATATTAAATTTATAAAGCTTTGTTATTCGTTTTTGTTTTTGATTTGTGTTTTTCCAGAAAATAATGTAACAACAAAGCTCACTGAAAAAGGACATTTGTTTTCTCCTTTATATCTTAAATCATGTATTAACTGTTTACATTAGAAAAAAAAAAGATTTTAAATCCTTTATTTTTTACTTGTGATGAATGCATTTCCATGCATTTTTTGAGAACATTGCAAAAGATTTATGAATGGCCAACATATTAACGTTGTCACATGGCTAAAAGGTCACATAGCTGCTCGCGATAATTGATGATCATCACAACTTTGGAAATAAAACAACCTAAGTCAAACAAAAGTCTCGCCACCGAATTCTGAGGAACCCCTTGTCAGAATCTGTCCGACAGACGTCAATCTTTATAGAAATATAGCATTAAATCTTTGATGTATTTTGGCAGTTTTTTGTCACCGAATTGTTTCAGTGCGAACAGTTTGAATGGATATGCTAAGGAGAAAAAGACCATGATATATTTGTCTCATCAAGACTGAAATCAATTTACCTTAGACCACCGTCAACATTTTCTCTAATTTAAGTAATGGTCGGCCTTTGCCATTGATCGGTTTACCAGGGGTATGGGCAGGTGGAGTCGAAATTGCTCGTTGGATATATACTGACCACTCAAATCAAACTAAATATCATATTGCAGAATATACTGATTGATGACATTTTCTTGAAATTGTATCAACTTGTCAAAATTTTAGTTTTCATAATAAACAGTTTTGGTCAAACCATGGCCATTCATGTATGACCAGTGTCAATGCAGGTTTCACACGATTACTGAAACAGCCATGGCGTAACGTAAAAAAACATCTGAGATTTCCCTAAGATTTTTCTTCAAATAAAAGCATGCAAACCCTATATATTTACAACGTGATAAATAGTTGGAAATGTAAAGCTTTATTCCGGTAAATTTCTCGTCACTTATAATACTTCAATACTTGTATATTTATTCAATATGTATGCGAATCGTTGAACAATTGATACTGAATATAATGAGACAAGATCACTGGACATTGGGCAGTTCTCAGTTCGATTTGATTTTAATGAGAGTTTGAGGAACATGATCGCCCTCGTCAGGAATGTTAATGTAATCATCGCATTCCTTGTAAACGTGTTTAAGGAAAAATCTCAGTGTCTAGCAATCGTTCATAAAGATACCGTGTAAGTAATGCACGGGAAAATGGGGACAGCTGGTCCGTTGCAGAGGGTGTTGGACCTGTATAGAGACTCTGTTGAGGCTGTTGGTTGAGGCTGGGAGATTCCACACCGGGAACAATATATCGACTTCCGGTGATCCAGGGCAAGTATGCAGAATAGAACCAGGATGCAGCACTTCCTGACGGCAATTGTCCTAGGTAACGTCGATAGTCGGTGGTGATCAATGGGTTCTGATAAGTCTCTGATTGTTGAGCTTTCTGAGGAACTCTCATGCTTTCATTGTTCATTAGGTTTGTCTGGATATGTACCTGCTTGGAAATAACTTCAGGATTTCCAAGTGTCTTTGAAGAAGATTGAATTCTCACACTGCCATTATTTCTGTTGATGCTTTCTAAAATGTTAATGAGTTTCTTATTTTGCGTTGTCTCACTTCTCAGTGTTGAGTGGGTTGTCCAATTGGTTACGACGTGTGTATCATTCCAGCTGCTATTTTTCTTTGATGACAAGGATAGCGTTTCAGATGTGTGTATATTCCCACTGTTCGGGGACCTTTCTGATGTCAGCTCATTCTCTGTGTTCATTACAGATTCTGTTGTTACATCTATATGAGGCTCTTGGGTGGTTATTTCTGCTTTCTCTAGAGCTTGCGAATCTATGATGTGTCCAAGTCTCTGATCTGTTGTCACGTCAACTGGAGATGACGTCGAAGGCTCCTCAAGGTCAAGGATACCAAATAATCTCTTCAGATGCGTTGTCACTCCTGGGGGAATTTCTGGTCCTGAAACTGATTCACAAAATACAAATTAATGTAAAGCAACGTATCTTTTAATCAAGATTGAACCAGGAAACCAGTGTTCACTTTAATAACCTTTTTCTAAAATACATACATTCGTTTACAGTATTTAGATATATGAAGTGCACATATAAGTTAAAAAGAATTAAGACAAAGCATTTTTTTTAAATGAGCGTACCATGATCTTCCCTACCACAAATGATTAAAAGAATGTTCACATAATAATGGTCCAAGTTGTTTTTGCTTGATGTGTGGTTATATAATTATTATAATAGTAAATTTTGTATTATCTTATATTCAGTGGAGAAGATTTACAGAAATACTTATTTTCAAAAACGTGTTATGGCCTTTTAAAGGCTCGTTTTAATCGATATTTATGTCTCGCAATCGATAACTTTTGTTTTTGTTTTGTTTATAAGGTATTATTATTTCCCCACGAAATGACCTTTAAAGCGTTTCAATGTTTAAGATAAGCCTGAATGTCTACAGAATATAGTTCATACTTTGCTACAATGTTCAATTTCAAAGCACAGCATTTTGTATATTATAGCTAAAAAATATCCCCCGACGAAACGTAAGGTTAGAGGGGACGTTGAATATCCAGTCAGCATGATGAAGGTGCTACTTCATGGGGAATTGTACTTCTTAATTGGATATATTATTACAACCTAGGGACCCGCAGGATTCTTTATAAAAATAATACAATTGAAGAATTTCCAATAATAGTGAGCTGAGGTTCAAATTGTACACTCAGGTTACAGATTGAGCAAGAATCATTGGATGACTGACATTTGAAATATACGTTGTAGACTTTTATTTTCAACAAAATAAAAGTGCCCCGAATGTTATTCTCAAAACATAGAACCCCAAGCACCACCTTCCCAATTAACATTGGACATGTTTTTTTACGACTCTCAGCAACGACACTCAGGAATAATCTGCCTCTGCACATGAATAATTCTAATAATGAGATGTCGTCGTATTTCTATATACCTTGTTGAATAAGTTGGGGAGACATTCGTTTTCACCTTTTTACACCATAGATCAACAGTATTTTTTCTGCTATCATCTTTTGCAGTTATTTCACTAACGTTTTTTTGTTCTTCTTCTTACCGAGTATTGTTTAGGTGCATATTATCCTACCAGTACATAAAACGTCCATCATTATTCATTTCGTGCTTTCTAAAATCTTTTATCAAATCTTTCTGACACTTTGCATGTGTGTTACCCCTACACTGACGTGGAGCCTTTTTGAGATTTTCCGATTTTTTGAAATTGTATTCTTTACGGTTTCCATGGTAACAAAACCCGTTATGGGAGCAGAGTGGTTTATTTAAAGTTTTTGTTTCATGATTATTAAGTTTTTTTACAAATTATGGAGGACTTATGGAATATGTCATTTTCTGATTTTATTATTCGTTGATACGCCACCAGCATCAACAATCCTGAACGTTTTCAATTGGTTAAAGGCCACTGTGATTTACACTAACATACCCATATAATAATAATAATAATAATAACAATAACGCGCTTATATCCATGACAAATCATGCTCAAAGCGCCATGAGTATTATTACCCTGGAGGGATAGTACTTTCGGTGCTGCAGATTAACAAGCGCTCCGCGCGACCGTACAGGTCCCCCTTGTTCAGGTACCCATTTGTACAGCTGGGTGAACTGAGTGCAAAGTGGATGAAGTGTCTTGCCCAGGGACACAACACAGGATGAGACCCAAGTCACAAATTTTTGGAGTCTCTACCGCGATTCGAACCCGGGTCTCTGGCGTGAGAGGCAAGCAAGCTAACCACTACACCACTGTGCTCCACATAGCTAATTTACATTTTGGCATGAGAACGTTATGTTCACACCTCTGGTTAGACACGTTCAGCTTCAGAAGTTATGTTTTTAATGATTAAAAAGATTATTAAAAGATTATTATTCTTACCATATTCTTTTGGAATAAATCTTTCTATTTCCCGCACCGCCGTTCCAATGAAAGAAGATATTCCCTTTTGAAGGTTTCCATTAACACCAATATGCATGGCGTTTCCGTCTTTCGTCAACACTACGAGTAGAAAATCATTCGTGAGTTATAAACTAACCCAGAATATATTCATGACACAATCTATTTATTACTATATTATTTACTACATTTTCTATTATTCGTTCTGTCATTATTTCACGTGCAGAAATGTGTTAAATGCCATTATCTTAACCGCGTTTTTCCAGTATATATAAGATATATATGTAACTCCTATCAGCTCATTTAAGCTTGTTTTTATGTTACAGAAATTGATAACATTCTTTAGTTGGTTTGACCGAGTAGGTCTTCATTCATGACGTATAAAATAACAATAATTTTTAACTAGATTGACGAATGACATCAAACGTAATTTGAAAACATTCTTAAGCTTTTTATAAGTATTTTAATATGCATGTTGAGCGCTATTCACTCCTTGCTGTTAGACTTAAAATATAGAAACATTAAATTTATTTTGTTGTGATTGAAAGTTGGCCATGACAGATAATGAACTCACCTAGAGTTACGAGAAATATGTGCCACTGAACGAGTGTCAATAGCACCATTACTCTGTTCATGGAACCCATCATCTTCACTTGCCTCTGAAAAATACCATTTTCAACTGTAAAGTGTTTGATCTTATGAATCTTATGAATAATAGTAATATATCTCTTGATCAACGAACATCTAAAACAACAACAAAAAACTGTAAAAACAATTGAAAAATTAATTATAAAAATCAAATGGCCACAAAACCGCTAGCGATGTCTACCCTGATAAAATAACGATCGTTTTGATAGAGTTCATTACAGCAATTACAATTATTTCCATTACATGTGTCGTTATTGTAAATGAGTTTTCAGTTGTTTTACATTCATTGTGAAGGGTTTAACATTATCCTGAAACTCCATACATCTTGAATTAAAATTGTAAATTTGTCAAATCTATTTCTTAGCTTACCTTTATCCAAGGTTGCAATGTCGAATGTTTACAAAACTCCGTAGTTCTTGTTTATGTATTAAAAAAAATTAATTGTTTTCATCCATGCATGTAATTTTGATATGTGTTGGAATAAACAACTGGCCTCCACAGCAGCATGAAGCATGTTCTACGTTGTTTTATAGCTGTTGCATTTATAATTTTCCTTTTGAACATTGTAAACGTGAATGTTGACATATCCATATGCATCTTCTACTTCCTTACCTAATTCAATGGGACTAATTTTCCTCTTACTTTTATCATGATCATAAATCTATTGTGTAGTTGTGAGCTAAGGTTATGAATATATGATTAAGACTTCTAAAATAATTATCATTAAATAAAACGGCCTTATTTTGTTGTGCCTTCAAGATAAAATTACTGTATGCAATTAGTATGTCATGATGCGTTCAGAAAAAATACCCCAATATCCTGAACGAATGGTTATATTTTTTTTATTGAAAAGTATTTATTAAGGATTCAGCAATTTTGCTGAATCCTTATTGTTATTTTCGTGTTTTAGTTTTTCCCCCGCCAATTTTGTGGACACGTTTAGCCAAAATGGCTAGCAGGCAAACTTTGCAGTTTGAAAGAAGCGTAATAACAATACATTAAATAATTAGGACGAATTCATTAATGTCATAGTTTGTTCGCATAATCAACTTCTTTGTAATAATCGAAGTTTGTTAAGGAAACTTGGTCACATATAACACGCTGCTTTAGCTTAGTGCATGAGCCAATTTTCATGAAACGTTCATGGAAGATTGCTAACATCACTATGTTGTACTGACTTTGCTTTTTATAAGTTGAGTTCTTTTTGTCGTCGCTTGCGTCTATATTTTGACTTTTCGCTTTCTTTTCTCCGTGATACTGTCTGTTATCTTTTAGCCTATTGCTCAGTTATGTATCCAGGAACCAAACCATGATATAATAGGTAATATTCGGACACCATAACATCTGAGATTGTACAGCTGCTTAGTAAAAGTTTGTTTTAACTATCTAAAAAATTTGTGTAAATGGTGTTCACTTAATATCGACTTATTCAAACAGCATTCATCCAAGACGATGACAAAAAATATATTCACAGTACTACGGGAACACATCTGGCAAAATGTAAAATCTTAAGTTTATTGATTATCTTATAAATTTTTTATTTCAAAATAAATTTTGGTTAAAAACGCAAGATATTTCAAATTGTTTTGAATAATTTTTATTCAAATATTTTGAAAATATTCATCAATTGTATTGCCATTGTTTTAACTTATCAACGATAATTTTGAATTAAGAGAAAAATCACATTCAAGTGGTCAACTGACCTTGTCATTCAACAAACAGGCTCTTGCTATTCGTCAATAAAAATTGACTTTATAAAGTTCAGGGTCTTTCAAATCAGTGAGTGCTATTTTGATTATATACTCAGTAGTAATAGAGTCATTTAAAAATCAAAACAAATCGAAAGGGTCTAAGAACATCCAAAGGTTATCGACGTTCAGTCCCTGTTGGCCGTATCCATTAGGGAATTGTCCATTGTAGTTTCCAACGTAGTTGTTAGCGTACTGGGGAGACGATTGGTAGAAGTAGTTTCCTGACCCGCGGTTAAATATGCTTCTCCACAGTGCCTCGGAGGCTTGATTCCACCCGTTATTAGTTGGATAGTAACCTCCTTGTCCTCCATACGGATTGTATGTTCCTGTATTATACGTCGGATATACTCCAGCACCGTTTCCATATCCATACCATCCACTCCCTCCTCCAAGCCACGATCCTCCAGAAGTACCTCCTGAAGATGTGAAAGAACCACCATTTCCATACATTCCACTTCCGGTGCTTCCAACACTGCCAGTATTACTTATTCCACCTGCAGACATTGTTCCGCCACCCATTGCACTGGTCGTTATGCCACTGTTTCCGCTATCAACAATCCCAGTACCAACAAATGCCCCAGCTCCACCCGCTGTTGCACCTCCCGCCGAAGCTGACCCACCGCTATTTGCCCAACTGCCGCCACCAGTGCCTCCTGTACCACCAACACTTGTTCCTCCAACCCCTGCTGCCCCACCACCCAATGCAGTCATTCCTCCACCCCCTGATCCACTGGTTTGACCGCTTCCTGTAGGCAAGGTGTTGATTACAGGGTAAGATCCGGTTCCAGTTGTATCCACATTGACGCCACCCGATGATCCCGTGGAGCCAAGGATTGTGGGTAGAATAGCATCAGATACTTGAGCGAGACCAGCGCCAGCTTCGGCGTTTATGTTGTCGATTGATGCCTTTGTTCCTGCGATGTTTGCTGCTGCAGGACTCACCGCCTCTGAAACCAAAATGTGCATCGTGTCATTACTGTCTTTAGTTTGATATCCACTAGTATCAGACTCTTATCTTTTTAGCCAGTCATTACATAGGTTTCTTATGAGAGGACAATGTAAAACATCTTCAAAACAAATATGTTATTATATTCATGTGTGTAAGAAATTTGGGTTGAGTTTGGCGGTTCTGTACGAGTTGGTCGGGTTTGAATGCCGTGACTGCCAGATTGGCTGAAACATTGACTTACATAATTTCATGAAGGGAAACATATTCGTCTCTTCAAGCACAATAAAAAGTGATTTCAGATGACATGGCTAAATCCGGTTCTTCAAAATGCAATTAATTTTACGCATAATCATTGTTTGTCTTAAAAATTCAATATTCTGACTACATACTTTCAAATGAATAACTTACCAATAAGAAAGAGCCACACAGCAATTGGCAGACACGAATTGAAGCAAAACATTGTGACCCTTATCTGAAAAATAACACATGCTTTGTATGTTAGCAATAAGAAATTTATATCCAAACGCATACTTGTTTTGAGGAAATAACTAATTATGATAAGATATGAAATCAATTGATAATTTAACCAATTAGGAATTTAGTTCAAACCCAACTATTAAATTATGCCATACCTTAAAGCCCTCGGAGTGTTGTTCTTTAAGGAAAATGATTAACAGTGTCTCAATGAAAACAGAAAAAAACTTACCAAAGAAATGTCAATCTCTATTTACAATGCGTACTTGATATATATACAAAATTTCATGTAGTAACGTTAAAAAGTTATTTTGGCCCTGACACGAAAAGCCTTTGGGCAAGCATGCCATACGAAGGGATTGACGCAGTAAACATTTATACCCTAACAAAAAGTTAATAAAAGGAGCAAAACTGATGTAGCAAGAGATGAAAGAATAACATAAAGTTTCTGTATATGTTTTACAAATATATAATGAAACGTATGAAGTTTCTGAGATGTAACACCTACCCCGTATACACTGGACGTATTCTACCGATAACTTAACAAAGCTGCCATTAAACATATTTCATTACACGTCTATTCTACTTTAGTGATAACATGTACTTCGTGTATGATATCTGACAAAACTGCATTGGAATAGATATTTACCACTTTATATCTAAACTTGACTCATTCTTTTAAACTTACAAACAACACGTCCTTTGCTTGTTTCAACTTGTCACACTAATTTAACAATTTGAAACAAAATAGATAATTGATAAACAATTCTATTACCATAAGTTTCTATTTCCCGTTAGTTATCATGTTTAGCTGCTATATATTGGTCTTTGATAAAGTTTATCATTAATATATCCAATCATGAAACTTATGAAAAATATCAAACACCATTTTATTTCTATGAGTACGTTCGTTGTTGTTCAAGTTGATGTACGGGATGATAAAATGTGCAAGAAGAAAAATGCATTTCAAAAACTCTAGAAATATAAGTTTGACCAATGATATTCTACGTTTACAAACTGTGAAAGTATATCATATCATTGTAATCAATCAAAGAGACCGAGAGTACATATTTAACACTCTCAATTAAAATATGGTTAACATCAAACAGGCATTCTTACCTAAATATCTTGTATGATGTCAGACAGCGAAAGACGAAGAAAAAACTCGATCTCTTGTATATAACATGGCTTATCAGCCAATGACCACTACAGGTCAAAGGTCATGTCGTGTTCCATATCCCATCATATGTGAAACACTGCAATGTAAGTACAGTTGTAAACATTGTGACAACAATTAAAGACTTAAATATCAAATGAAGACAAAAAGAAAAAGTGTTTTATAAAGGATGTTTTGTTTTGAGTCGTTCAGGTTCGGTGACATAGATTGATTAAGAGATTTCTTTATATGTTTCCTACACTTGTTCATAAGCTTCATGTTTTCTGGGAGTGCAGTCGTAGTTTTAACGAACTGAGACATCGTGATAGATTGTTTTCTTTCCAATTAGGTCATGGTTAAATCAAAAGAGTCAAATATGTCACTGATACATATAGATACATAAGGTATTTTCAAGTCTTCAAGAATTAGCGATTCCTATTAATGGTAGATAATCATGATATTTTTTTAAAATTCTTTTTTGTGTGTGGTGATGTAAAAAATATATAGTTATAACGGTTTTATTTATAAGACCGAAACCCAAAATGTTTTCTATATGGCTTGACTTTAGTCGAGGAATATGTACCATAACATCACTTCACGAGCTATGGCGCATCATAATTTGGTATTTTAAGAATAATAGTACTTTCGAAGCGAATGCATGAAGTTAAAGTGTAAGTGTGTCAAACTATTTTGAAAAAGGCCAAATGACTAAAATCCGCTACAATTTGCTAAGGACTATTATTAGCCTAACTGAATGTAACTATAACACTTGGCTTGAAACTAAATATATTCATTTTCAAATCGACAAATATTGAAGAGATTAAGGTGAAGAAACGTCTAATGAAGTTTGTCTGATACATTTGCCAGTGTATATCATTAACTGGAATTAAAATAAATTCTTTTCTACAGTTTCATATGGATTGTATAAAAAAGCATACCTGTACCATGGAAATAGAATTTTGAAAACATTGATATCGGCAACATTTGTGGTTGTTTCAGGTGAGTTTTGAAAATTGTCAGGATCAAATTAATATATGAGATAATGTATCAGCTGTTGTAAACAAATTCTAATTGTATTCATCAATTTTTATCATTTAAAAAAATTAAAACCGACAAATACAATTGTTTGTCGCAAATAAAATCCGAGATGAATGTCATAAAGGGGCACTACGTGGTTTTCATGACTTAATTTCCATTTAGTTTCCATATCAACAATAACAACAATGTATTTCAAAAAAGTATTTTTTTACACTTTTTTATGTTTCTTTTAAATATATTGTTAACTGTGAAGAACTTCAAAGGTTATCATTTCCAATTAGTTTCCATATCAACAATAACAACAATGTATTTCAAAAAAGTATTTTTTTACACTTTCTTATGTTTCTTTTATTGATATTATCAACTGTGAAGAACTTCAAAGGTTATTATGAGGTGTAGTATAACGTGACCAATGGATTAGATACTTTACAAAGGATGAATGAGTTTCTATAGTCAAAGCAAATTGTAAGTTTATTCCACTTTTTTCCAATGTCAGGTGAGAATTATCTCATCGTATATACTTACATGCTGAATTGCAATCCTTTAAAGCTGATCTGAATGTGCTGGAACATTACCAAACTATTCTCAAGGAACAGTAATGTCTTGAGTCACTTACACAAGTTTACAACATCATCCAAAACTGTGTTACATGGCAGATATCGCTTGTGGAAGATCAAGCGATATCTCCTAGGAGATATCGTTATGACAGTAGATTTTTAACAATGCCCTGTTACAGTCAAGTTCATGACATCAAAATTGTTTTAAATCATCAAGTAATGACATCACAATGCTCTGACGTCATAAACATGATGATTACTTTTTTTGGTAATAGTCAACGTAGTAAGTGTTTGGTTTCCGTGGTCGTTGACCTCTTTGTGTTCATGTACATACATAGCTACTAGGTGTTTTCGCACCTGGGTCCATCACATATGAAGTGTACATCTATAAATCAAGATGCTGGCCGTGAAACATGACATCACTGTTCGAAATAAAGTATCACCAATAACACCCAAACTCTGTCAAACGTTACAACATGTGTTGATCTAAGCTATAAAACAGCGTTGAAACTGTTTCCACAACACATTCATGTTAGCCGATATTCTACAAACTGATAAGTACATGACAAAATAGAATGTACATGGCGGAAACAAGCTGACACCTGAAATATGATTTATGAGATGACATCATATGATATCAAAATGAAGCATGATTTCGGGTAATGAATCGCAATGTGACGCCATTTACCTACTCACTAACAAAGAATACTGCCTGACAGTTTTAATAAATACTTATAATGTGGATTTGGCATATAAAGAGGGTCAGTAGCACGTATTATAACAATTAGATCTTGCAAAAATGAAAATGAATTTTTAAAATTATCAGACAATATCTTTAATGAAATAAAGCAATTCTTAAACGAATGTAACATGTTCAGTTATGATACGGTAATCCATTTCCCTCCCTCTATAGGCAAGCCCCCAGTTTTTGCTTGAAAAATTATAATGTCTTCTACAACAACGATAATATTTAAACGACCCTCTAAAGATACAACTATACTATATAAGTATAATGCCATGAAAGGTAGTATATATTTTACTTTATTATATTTCGAATGGTGAAATATGCCATTTATCGGTGTAAGTAAAACCCGTATTTTCACTGAGTGAAATAAAAATGGTATTCTACTCAGTAAAATGATGCATAAATCATATGACGTCGTCTGTGACGTCATGAAACAATTAAATAACGTTATGCAACGGTCGCGCTAGAGAAGCGTTTTAGCTTCTCCATTCATATAGTTAGGGTCATTGACGGGGTTTTGGAAAACATAATAAATAGAACATTTGACATTTCTCTTCGAATACCATGGATATCTCATCGAGTGAAGTAGAAATTTATATTTTCACGAGTGGCGTAGCAGGAGTGTAAATATATGATTTTCTACTTCACGAGATGTCAAATTAATGTCAAGTAACCTCTATTTGTTTTGCACAATCTTGCTGTCATCGCATGCGTCATCAGCATCAACCAGTGATTTGTATTAAGTAAATATTCCAGAAATACAAATATGAGGATATATCATAACATTACCATATGAAATAACATTTGAACGTATGCCCCTAAAAAAGTAGTCATCCTTTTAGATATATATAATATATATAAAAATGTATTTTACAATTCAAACAAATCTTCAAACAAAGACCACCAATTAATGGGACTGGAGTTACGACTTACACCCCGGCTTCCATATGTTTTATGTTGCAAATAGAGTTGGTAATATGGTACATTCTGACTCGAGTATCTAGAGTCTATGAACAAATGTTCGACGTTTGAACGCACGAATGTTCCTTGCGTATAACCAGAGTTATGCATTATCCCTAAATAATTAGGTTTTGCATTGTTTTGTAACTGTTGTTGAGGGAGAAAGCCTTTTGACGGGTTCATAAAATTTCTATACGTCGGGCCTTGAAATCTTCGGTATGGTATTCTGTAAGCGTTGTTATTGCTCTGATATTGGGGCCGAAAATGATGATAACTGATTTTGTTCGGATATGAAAATTGCCGTACAGGTGTACCCCTATGTCGATTTACTAAACCAAGTGGCCCATAAGATCTTTGAATATAGGTTATTGGATGTGAACGTTTTCGGATTTCGTCTGTGTGGATTCTTGGTTGACGTTTGTTCTGGAGGTATGGATCAGCCTGGCTTGATGATGACGGGATTCGTCCATACGTACGATATCCTGTTGATGTGGAAAATGGAGTTTTGTCTTGAAGAACACGGAATAATGGTTTTGAATGAGGAAAAGGAGTCACCATTTGTGTAGCTGGCCGTGGAATATATTGAAAACCGTCGGCAACACTCGCGTTGCTTATAACCCTTTGTGTTGTTGGAACACCTGTTTTCTTTCGTGTCCTTTTCTGGTTTTCATCGACGACGCTTTCACTCCTGAAATGCCTGGGAGTAACTTTTGGATGATTATTTGCTTTAGGTAATGGTGACATTGTTGATGGTTTAAAGTTGTCAAAACTATGTTTTGCTAATTCCGCTGTTTTTGCTGTACCATTATCTTGAATACTATTTGCTATGGTCAAAATGTCTGTAACACCGTATCTTTGATCATTGTTTTGTCCCTGATAGGGTTTCTGTATGACGTTTGTGTCGTTTGTTAAAAGTTCTGCATACACGGTTGCTTTTACACTATACACATTGCTTTTAACTATGGGTTCATTGCTGCCGACAACGGATATGGAAACAGAATTGTAATTGGCAGGTATTGATGACAAAGTAGATCCTCGGTACACGACGGTCTGAGGCGGTACAACAGGTCTCATTGTACTAGTATAGGTCGCCATCGGATCAGGTGATAAAGTTGTTTTCATTGTCATTGGTGTCATAGTGGTCGACACATGCATTATCAAATTAGTATGTTTCAATGTTGTTGTTTGTCCAATAATTTGATCGGCCACAGTAATATGATGATTACTTTTTCTGTTATTCGATAGTCGTTTTGTTGATTCATTCAGAGAAGAATGCGAAGTAGGATGTTCAATAAACACATCAGATGTCAGTGTTTTGGTTAAGTTATTTTCAATATTCAACCGAGTTGAATTTACGGTCGTGCTCTGATATTTGTAATGTTGGAGTGGTCGAATAGTAGTTGTGGAGGTTCTAACCATCCGTGGCTTCAATGTTGTTGGATATTTTGTCAATCTATTCACTTGTGTTGTCGAATTCGCTGCTGAACTGTCCATCTTGTTTTTCATTTGCTTGTAATATGTCGTCATATCTTTATTTGATGGTGTTGTATCCTCCGCCATAACTGCAGACGACTCTGCATCCAAGGCGTCATCAGCAAAGTTCATCGGGGGTCCATTTAAGAGGACGTTGATCACAGCATATGATCCACCAACCAATCTGTCGTTGTTAATCTGAAAGAAAGACCTCGGTGTTTTAGTTCCTTCGACATACCCATATGAAGGTACTGCGTCAAGTGATGTTCCTGATGTTGATGACTTGGTTGGAGGCGAAGTATTGGACGAATACAGCTGGTCTGTTATTGGTTCCTCAGTTTTCATTCCTTTCTCGATTGTTCCATTAAGAATGACTCTACTTTCGTCAACTGTAAAATCAACAGTGTATTATGTTTTAATGTTGGAATTGATCGTTCTACAATCAACATGGCTATCTCTTTGAATCAATATAATCATGAACAAATGAGCACATGTTATCAAAATGTACCAATTAGATCTGGCAATTGTAATTGCATTCAAGTATTATAATATGAACGTGTTATTGAATTTTTTAAAATGTATTTATCTTATTGACAGGAATGGTAATTACCATCAATAAGTAAAGTCGATAACACAATCACAGTCATCAATCTCAAATCCATTTGAGAGAAGTAGTCTGTAACAAACAAAAAATTTAAGTGTAGTACAAAAGAGTGTAATCATTCTAATAAAAGCACCAAAAAACGATAGAAGTTTTTGGTTAAAGAGCCACTCCGTCAGTTGTTGGAGTCATATATGCCAAACTTTATCAATGATGTCATTTCATCGCGAAGTATCGACTGTTACCAAACAGACACATTTTAAAGCTTACCGGGTTTTTTTACAGTGACAAAATGAAGGTCGAACGTAGCAATTATGATCGAAAACCGGACAGTGGTGCGCGTTAAAATCAAACGTAATTTTTGAGACCTATCTAAAACAGCCAGGAGGGCAGTTACGAGTTGATAGTGTTTGTTACGTTATATAACTATTATCCATGTATATTGGACGAGATATCTACACCTCTGTGTATTTATAAGTTTTTATATTTTCATGGAAAACCAGTATTTCTCATATATATGTCTTTTGGACATGAAAAGTTAAGATGTTTTGATTTTATATCACCACATATGACATTTAGATTCGTATCAAAGGTAAATGATATGTTATGAAAATCACGGAGTGGCTCTTTAAGGACCTATAGAGCCCCTATTGCGATTAACAATTTCTGAAAAGATTTTGATATAACAGACGAAAAGAGCGCGTCTATTACTCCTAAATAATTGATAGCTGCATTATTGAACTTTCATTGTGTTACCTGTTGAAAATTAATTATCTTGTGTTTCTTCCCAAAACAAGATAATCAGAGAAAGTGACGTCATTATGCCGTAATTATTTTACAATCAGCTTATTGAATGCACCTAAACCGCTCGTTGCTTCAAATCCTCGTTGCTTCAAATCTTATTTGCGTGCTATCTACAATAAATAAACTTCCATCAGAAATACGATATATGTGCATATCTATATATCAAAATTTGCTCAAAAAATTTGAAAATATCTGACTAAGTAGTTTGGATCTCCCCTTTCTTTGACGTGCTTTTGCAGGCAGTCTCCAAGGAGAAAATGAGTTAATAGACGCCTGTGTTTAGAGTTTCAAGTACAGAATCAGGAGATATGTGCTGAGCATGCGATTGTTTAAAAGTTACATCGTTTAACATTTTTTTCAATCTTTAATTTGGTAACACACTTGTTCGTTTTGATTGTGTCACCTCATCAAACCGGAACCGTTTTCTGATGACTCTTTTTAATTATTCACTAAAACCAACTGCTTCGTGACCAAGGACTTTCGTGAAGATATTTAGGTAGCATAATGTGACTCATTTGATAATATGATTGTTAAGTTAACTTCATATTCTAATCGTAAAAACTTCTGTTTATCATCAATTGAATTATCATAATCATATAAAGTTTTTGTCATATTTTCCTGGTTTGAATGAAGAAATGTTTCTTATTCTAAATTCATACGTAAAAATTACTACCGTTATGATACCGGACATGATTTACAATAAGTTACATCCGTGGTGAAAAGCTCATTAAGATTGGGTGTATGAAAACGCCCCGCCATTGAATCATAATCCTCTTTACGTCAACATGGTCACATGCTATGATGGTACAGTGCTTTTCAATGTCTCGAATAAGGAGACTGTTGTCAACATATCGTATGGAAAATATTATTCAAATGTGTTGTATGATGTAAATGTGTAAGGAAGTGTAACGAAACATTGAGAAAAATTTCGTTGAACTATATTTGATATAATTACTCCTGCCTTATGTTATCTACATAAACAGTGGAGTGGCGTCATTTATATTAATGCCGTCGACTCGTTAAATCGTTTGATAAACCCAAACTGTGTTTTACAATTTTAGAGATATTGCATACAAACTTGCTATTTTAAAGAAAAGAAACATTATAATGATTAAATAACGTATTCGCCGAGTCCCTCAACCAGTACATCTATTTCTATTCTGTTATTGTGATGCAAGAGTGTGTTTATGGGTTTTTCGAGTGTTTCAAAGTCATAATTCAATAAAATAATATTATTAACATTTAGATTTTTTTCAGGAAAATGAATGCAGAAAAGTAACGCACGGGTGAATTTTTTTTAAAAAGGTTGTGTTGTAAATAAAATCACTTATATGACAATGTACAGAGGTATTAACTGACTTCTGATAACTATTACAGACGGTGTTCTGTACTAATCATTTAGTCATTCTAGAAGGCAACTCATCCAAAATAAATAAAGATCACAACGTTTGGCTTCTTCTAAATTTGTGGAGTTATTCCTCAATATAAGCAATATTGAAAGGACGATGCGTCGTCGTGTTTTTAACTTCAAATTACGCTTGAACACAAACAATTACGTTTTGACAGTTTTCTCAACATACAAATATAGCGCCTATGAAAGTTTCAGACCTGAAAGTTACATTCAACCGCTACAAATATCTTTCATTTCATCAGTTCTTTCATATGTTTTTTCATCATTTTTATTACAGCATAATTTTTTGTCGATTCATCGGAAATCTAGCAGTATCCGATATTCTACAATAAAACTCCGGTTTACAAAGCACAAAAGTTGCAATTTTTTCATTTGGAAATTCGTGTCGTTTCTTATGTTGAAACCTTTTGAGCAAATACATCAGTTTTACGTGTACAGCTGCATACCGAAAGTTTGTTCACTTATCAATGAATCGTAGTGCAAATATCATGTAATTTGGGTTTCGTTTCAACGTCAATAGAAAAACTTCAGACAGACTGACAATTGATCACCCACTGTCCATGTGTGAAATAGCCATTCTTGAACTCATTTTGGCATTGTCTTGTCACTCGTGCAAAACTTCAAATTTTGGCATATTGATATAGACAAAAGGGGTCACATTTTCGAAATTTCGATTTCGTTAAATGTCGAATAAAGTTTTCCATATCGACCCTCTGAGATTAAAACCAATATAATCACATTGACTTTGTGCAAAGGAACAGACATGACTAATTTTGATAGTTTGAAGTTGATAACTTATAAAGGATTTTATGGAGAAAAATAAAAAATAGTGTTTTGGGAATTATGACCCCTGGTCACTTCAATGACCTGCCAAAACTGTTACGGGTAATTGTGGGGTACGATAAACCTTTGCCTTAAAGAAGAATTGATCTGCATATTTGTATTGAAAATTCAATATTATACGTTTCTTTTTCGCAACGCTACGATACCTCAAAGGCATCTCAAATTACATGATATTTGCACTAGTATATTCAGGTATGTGAACAAACTTTTGGCACGCAGCTGTATATCGATAGTATAGAGACGAAAGAGGTGTTTTATAGAACTTACCAAAAATGGATTTTTGCGCGCTGAAACCCATTTCATTTTGGAGATTCCTGATAGTAATATTTGAATCTACGAATATTGTAACATCGAGCTTTGCTAATAACTTGGATGATCATATGGACTATATTTAAACATGTCATGAAACAGCGAACCCGTTTAGCTGGAAGTACATAAACCAATAATCAAAATAAAGATAAGAAACACCAACGTCACATATCACAGACTTCAATACAGAGTCTATCATAATGGACTTATTCAACACGACATCAAAACCATGCAAATGTTTCTAAATGTGTTGACGTTATAATGAATTGTGTCCATATTCTATTCTCTTGGTCAACGGGGTCTGATGGCGTTAGTAATGACATTTCAATAAAGTAACGAACTCTCTAAGAAGATATTGGTAGATGACACGTGTTTAGGTTTTAGTGATCCATACAGTGTTTGCCTGCTGTAAGTCAAACAAACCAACATTCAATCACAACTCTTATGACCTAATTCTTTCCACCGTAGGAAAGAAACAGTCATCTGCACTGATTTCCGTCATTATGTTCATTTGATCAGTGACTGTTAACATGTGAAACTTGACAGCTGTGCGATTAATGTCATTCTGCTATCTTCATATTTCATTAAAGGGTACCCAAATCAAAATATCATCGGCGTAAAATTATTTTTCAAGTGAGTATGCATCTTAATTATGGTATTACATTTTCTTCTCAATGTTCCCTAGATAGAAATATGCAGCAGAGCTTTATTGTATGTAAGTGCAAGATTCTAACATAAAAAATGTTTGAAATCCAGTAGCCCTTTCCTGTTACTCAACGCATTTTCGATTAAAAATATTAAGAAATAATATAACACCAAGAACATAGTTTACTTACATACAAATGAACGTTCCACCCGCAAATGCTATGCTATAGATAAGCCATATCCATAATATACTCTGACCTCCCTGAACAGTTCAGACGTGACACTACCCGTGACAAGTTAACAGTGAAATTAAAATTGATATTCGTCACGCGTTGTATACATTCAATACAAATGTCACCACACACAAAATGCCCATTCACATTGCACATTCCTTTGACGTTCACACAGGGCGAGTTTTCATCAAGTGCAGGGGAAAGTTATTCGTTATTGCAAACGTTGCAAAACGGTACCATACAATTATTTTTAAAAAATCAAGAGAAAATGAATAACTGTCTGTTTTATTCTTATAATTAGCGTTTGTGACGTGGTTCATTTTGGATAGGGATCAAGGTATACAACTTCATTGAAATTCAAAATATTGCATACGAAGTTTTACTTTTTGATAATGACCATGAATATTTGTATAGAAGTTGCTTAGAAATGATATTACATGCATTTATAGTATATGGGCCTGAGGCCTTGAATGCAATAAACAATCTTTGACTTTTGACTATAGATAAAAATAATCTAATATTTATACAATGGTATGGTGACTTAAAGTATCTTTCATAGAAATTGACTTAGTTTGATGAGTGCAAAATACAATATCCTCTAAATTGCTATATATTCAAGTTAAATCATTGCACATGTACTTGCTTATATAACTCAAAATACAAAATATGTAATAGTCAGCAATTACAATCTATCTGTTACTCTTTAACTTTATCTATATAATTGTTTCTGACTATATATTTCGTTATCATCCTAGTCCTAATTATTATCATTATAATAATGAAATTATGCCTTCTTCTGAAGAAGCCTGTCTGTCTAGGAAAACATATTAATAACAAATTAGTCTAGCTTATAAAACTTACATTCGATTTATTAACACTATCAAATGAATATCATTGTATGCCCATGCATGGAAACACATATTTCTTAACAGCTAAATTCACATTTTATGAAAGTTTACCTCCTTGTGCATTTTAGTGCAATAATGATATAATCTGGGATGCACTAGAAGCATTGAAGAAAACAGTTTTCCTTTGCAATGAAGCTGTATAATAACATGATTTGATACATCTATGTAAACTGAAAGAGTTTCGATACTTGTTGAACTGAATAAGAATAAAAGATTCGACAACTTTATAGTCTACCGAAAGAAATGAACTACGTTAATTATTAGAACAGTTGGAGAGAGATCTTTTGCTTTCTGTTCTGCTTCGATGTGGAATGAACTCCCCCTTGAAATCAAAACTGCAAAAACACTCTCAATGTTCAAGGGTCTTCTTAAAACTCATCTTTTTAAACGGGCTTACTAATTTCCAAGCGCTTCGAGCATGACCTCATGGAGAAAGCGCTCTAAAAATGGACTATTTATTTATTTATTTATTTATTTATTTATTTATTTATTTATTTATTTATTTATTTAGTTATTTATTTAGTTATGTATTTTTATCTATTATTAAAAATAATTTCAATATGATGTGATTCTAAAAGTAATGAAATCTGAAAGTTTTATGAAAAGGACCCTTCTACTCACTCTACCATGGCAACCTTTGAAGACGTGCATCGCTGCTTATCACAAGTTGACGTTAATATTTGTGCACATAGACATAAGATAATCATTTATCAATGCGAATGAAGTACTGCATGACATTAAAATTTCAATAAGGCGCATGTGGAATAACTTTGGGCAAAATGCTTGCATGATATAAAATGTTACATAGAAATGCATGGCATGTAAGAAATGTGTCTGATTCCAAATAAATTAACGCAGTAACAAGTTGACTTTTTATCAATCATATATACGCAAACATTTTCAACTGTTATAACGAAAAATTGCCTCCCAAAAAAGCAATACATTCCTACGTAAACTTCTGTCTGAACTGCACCACTAAGTAAGGTCCCGGAAGTATCTAAACAACGTCCGCCAAGAGGGCAAATTTGGAAACTGCGTCAGTGTTTGCACAACATTCTTCGATTGCATCCAATAGGACTTCTTCATTTTGGACTTTGAGAGTGCTCGAGTTAAAACAGTGTTCAGCGTAGGAAGATATATGATTTTGAGTTTAATGAGAAGCGGTAATTCTAAACCTTGCAATTATAACTTAATCGGCAATTGAAAAAAATGTCCTATGAGCAAAAGGCAAACCTTTACATAAAAGTTAGATAAAGTTCCTATTCATTCAAAATAAATCTGAAACTGACAGTGCAAACGTTGTATTAACATATTACATTTACCTCAACATTGTTATGAATGGTAATTCTTGATAAATTGTTTATGTGTCTGTCTAGGAAATCTAAATTACATAAAATTCTTATATACCCTATATATAAAGAGAAACAATATGAGATAAATGTTTAATCACAATCTATTTTATCATAGATAATAAAACATGTTCTAATATTTTCAAACTTACGAAACATATCAGAACAACACATATATATATATCAACTTTATATCCTCTTTTTAAGTACACAATGTGGTTTTAGTTGATAACGATATAGGATACATTTGACATCTAAACTCTGAGTCTGTTAATCTTAATCGATTACATCGATAAAGTTTTCATACCTTAAAACGAAAAAAGAACATTTAACAATTTAAACAGTAAACCCAAAACTCTTAAAGTTGTCACGTTGCATTCAATACACTTTAAAACCAATCTGAATCCATCATAAGAGCCCAAGAAGGATTATAGCTAGGTGCATAATAGGACGAAGCGTATGGATTGTAGTTGTTCACAGGTGGCCGATACGGGACTGGAAAACCAAAGGTAAGTCCCCAAAGTGCATTCCAAGTTCCTTGTGAAGACTTATCAGTACGGGTGGAGACTACAGGAACTGAGTTATCTTTACGAGCAGTTGCTGAATCATAAGGATTAGGGTATACCACAGTGCCAGAAGAAACTGTCTTTGGCGTGAGCGTGAAGCTTGCTGTGGAAGGATTCCACCTCATATCCACAAGTGATGTCATTGTGTTTGGATCAACAGACTGCAGGAATTGGTAGAGCTGTGTGTCCCCATTCTGTGAAGTCGGTCCATTGACAGCCATAGCTGAGGTTTCTGGAATGTATTTTATTTTGGTTTTTATATTATCATGTCATATTTCACAAGTGAGAATATCCTTGTTTGTTCATAGATAGAAAATGTGTCGTAAAAGTAGTGATTACCAGTCAATGCACTTTCAGTGCGTCATATTTGAAGAACTGAAATCAAAACTGTCGATACAGTAGCGAAATGTCTGTAACGTTACATATCATTTAATCCAATGATCAAAACTTCTGGCATATATTAATCAAGACATTTCCCTAGAGATTCATTTCAGCATTTAATCGCTTACATGCGATCGATATCAAGCAATACATTATTTTACGACTGAAGTATCTGAATGTAAAAAACGCTTTGGTTACTGAACATGTTTTCTATCATGTGTCAAATAGACACTGCATGAACAATACGGTTCATAAAAGCTTTTCCTTTTAACTTTGATGCACCCCAACAAAGGTTATCTATGCTCCTTTCAAACACAAGGTGATTCATTAAATTCCTGAAAAAGACAGGCTTTATAGTTATCATTCTGTTGGTACAAAAACTGTGTAAAATTCGGCACTTCCTTTTCTATGCCCTCGTTGCGAACGTTTGTTAAAAGAAAGTCTTGTTTGAAGAATTGTGGATATTCTTTGAGCAATATATGTAAAAATGCTTTAACTATTTGCAGGATTGAATATTATCAAATTCAAATACCAGCACAGATGCAACTATTTTGTATTTACGTTAAATAGAAAGTAGTAGAAATGTTTTTTAAAGTTGAAAAAACATTGTTCTTATATATTCATCAAAAGAGGACTTAATTAAACAAAGAATTCTTTGAGTTTGTCCCACTTTATAATTTTATGACAATATCATTTATATTTTTTCTACCTTCTTCTCTCTAAACTATAAAACCTGTCAAAAGGTTTCAAAGGGTCGTTAATGACACAACATCCCAATATAAGGAACTAAAGACGTTTATTCAAATGAGTCTTTAGCATTATCACTAAGGTGCTTGTTTATCTACAAATGCTTCAATATGGGTACTGATAGTGTTATTCGCTGCACTAAGAATTGCAGAGAAAGTAAATGCATTCATTTGGAACTCACCTTGGCTGTGTAGTAATAATGTCCACTGCATTACAAGCAGGAGAAGAGAGAGGAAAGAATTCATTATCTGTAACACATGATCATACAGACTATATATATTTGATATTCCTTATACAAAGGTACGTAGAGGTATTCATTAAAAGATAAAGTCTCAATAACAGTATCTAAAAATATAAATACAGTCATTGAAGACTTAGAAACTATTTGCACAAACTTACCTCTGAAAGCACAATGAGACTTAATCATAGTTATGAAACATAAAACATGTATTTATGATGCATGTCGTGTATAAATAAGGCAAAATCTTGAACAACCGAATGATTTATTAGGTAATTGCAACGGTCGCAACACAAACAACCAGAGGTTGTCAACAAAATTATTTAGTTGCTACAATAAGCACAATAAACGCTCCTATAATCTCCCAGTAATGCATAGAATGACGATTTATAACGCAACATGATCATAAGAATGTTTTGCGTCAGTATGGTTGTTTACTCTGCTTTGACAAACTATTCACATTAACGTCATGAATTGTATATTTAACACGTTTATCTAATTATAGAATGATCCGCCGAAGATATTTTGGGATGTGCTTTTAAATTTAAAACAATATTCATAATTTGAGATATCAAATTTACCATCATGAACCGTTCACACATCGCCTAGCATTTATAATTTCGATACAAAATGTTTTTGTTCTTGCACATTCAATTAAAATATAACCCAAGATGAAAAATCTTCTAAATACCGATAAATATTGTATTCAAGTTTTTGTTAATAAAGGTACATTAAGTGTAAATTTTCAACTACAAACCCCAAAAAAATTCAATAATTTAATCATCCTTATTTCATATGACCTACGCGAATATATGATAGCGTACTGCATCCCATGAGTCATTGTCTGTCGATTCATAACTCATTATTAAGATGATAAACTTAAACGATGTCTTAATTTCCAGCTGATGCATATATTCGATATTTGTCTTCTTTTTTTTTTTGATCCTCAGAGACGAAACCAGTGGCAAAATATTACGAAGAATTGAAACTATTTCGATTTTGTTTGTTAAACAACCGTGAAATGTGAAAGTATTCTCTTGTTGCAAATTACGACACCCTCAACGTTGTATATCTGAATTCAATAACAACAGTTCTAATCCAAGCCCTTGGCATAGTCTGTTCTCTCCCAAAATACGATTCTCAAATCTTAATTACAAATAATATTTAGTGTAGTTCACATCATTGATATCATATATAAGGACTGGCGAGCATATTATATATTTTATTTAAGTAAATATGGTTCCTTCATATTAAGAGTCTTGACCTAGATTTAGCAGAGTAATTTCATTTACAACACACAGAAAATGAAAGTCATTGTTATTTGAAAAATGATTATTTAAACAAATTTCACAATAACTCGATAACCTAGGATTTGTTAAAATATGAATGCATGGTAGAGCTACCCCGCTGGAAATTTTATTTACAAACATCAGCTCGAACAGAAAACATCCTGCAAACTCGCAAAGAAATTATAAATGATGGGTAACCGTTTTAATTTTGCGACAATATATCGTCTTTAATTTCGACTTAATTTGCATGCGTATGAGATTTGGATACCAAATTCAACTTCTCTTCAACGAGAACACCTTCAATTACATAATAAACTACATGTAAGTCGCAGAAAAAAAAACATATTTCACAGATCGTTCGAAAAACCCTATTGGTGACAATTTGAAACATTAATACCGCATTATTTCTATCGGAAGTGATAAATTAAGTACCTTTCCAGCCAATCTAGTTATAACTAGATGTATTGGTCCGTGAATAACGGACTTCGGGACGTATTATATTACAGCTAGTGTTAACTAGATTGCTTTCCTGCTGTCTTATATGTTGACATAATTATTTGTGAATCGCACAAGTAAAGGAACGCCAGTCTTATCAACGGTAAGTGGAGCAGACTTATGGTACAGTTGGTAACAACGTCGCTTGTGTGTATCCTACTTTAATTCCAACCAAATGACATGCTCAATTTCTAGCCCACAAATTGACCCAATAGTAACATTTCTTATGAGGGGAGAGAATAATAATAAACTCAGAAATTCAGATGGCAAGTAGCAAGCATCGCCGAACGTTTATTTATATATAAATCTCACAAGCAACGTACTGCATTTGAAAAATAACATGAAACATGGACACATTCATAGTACATTTTCTTCGAGACAAATCAAAGTATTCTGTGACCATCCGAATTAGATAATGACGATCGGTATCGATTCAGACGTACAAGAAGTCCATGGCGTCTCTTGATCACATTATTTTAAGAGGAACACAAAATTAATCGAATTGTTGAAAAACGTTAAAGTTTGAATATAAAGCGTGTGAAAACTGTCAAATATGGCAAATAAACAGGTCGTGAGGAATGAAAATTGTTTAATAAATACAAGCATTTATGAAATAGTAAATATTTCCAGCTTAAACATAAGCCCCCGTCAAACTTATTTCAGAAAATGAGGTCTAAATTAATTCCATCATGTGTCAAAGAAATCGTTTTCTCCATTATATGGCTTTAATAAAAGGAACCGAACGTAATATAAATACATCAGTCTCGCCTGTCTTTCCCATGAACTCATGTAGTAATTTGCTTGAATATTGCGATAGTTCCTACTTGGTAAGAGGTAAAAATAGGGGTTTTGTGATGCCCATAATCTTCTTTGATCATGATATTGCCCATTAATTAGTGTTTGTCCAATTGGATTTTGTAATGGTATCTGTTTTGATGTTTGATCTGCAGTTCCAAATGTAGTTGATGGATTCAAGGTGGATGGCGTTGATGTTGTTTGAACAGTGTTGATTTTATCCGTGACCAATGGCGATATAATAGTTGTTGATTGGAATGATGGTGTTGGTGATTGGAATGGTGATGTTGATGATTGGAAAGTGTTCTCTGAGACATTCGCTGTAACCTCCTCCGCTTTATCAAACAGTTGGTTCAATATGTTCTGTATTGATGATGACACTCCAAAACTAACTGAAACAGAAGTTCAGTGATAGATATTCACATGAGCAAGCTGTACTGCTTATGGTACAAAACTATCTTTAACAGATGTTAGAAGTAAACATTCCCGTGTCTACATTGTGCATATTGTCTTGATATTTTATAGCTTTATATGTCAAAACATAATAAAAGGTTCACAAGAACATGAGGCATAAAAAATCAACCGATTTAATAGTGCATATCCTCTATCCATTTCAAAATTACATAATTATACACATGAAATTATCGGCAGTTAATTTATTACGATTCTAATACGGTATTTATTATTATTCATTATACTGAAATGACATGCGAGGAAATGTATTGATTGCTAAACATAAAAAAAACTTTTCAATATTATCAATGTATTTTGATAACTTACATATCGTCGGCAAAAGTAGATGTACAATAAACATTGACCTCTTTAATGTAACCATTTCTGAAGAACAAGAAGAAAACAAATGCTTCATTATATCACTACTGTCGTTATGTATTGTACAGTGTGATACAGTGTATACATAATTGATTATTTACCAATGGAAGCTCATTTAATTAAGAAAATATGACTAGAAATAGTTTTGGAAAAATATTAGTCAAACGCACCCAGAGATTACTTAAATTGTGTTGTCTAGAGACAAAACCAGTCAGATAATACCTGATTTTAAAAAATAACCTGATCAATTGGAAAATAGCATTTTAAAAATGTTGTTATGATTTATAAGTAAAATAAATCTTACCTGTTGTTTAACAGCATAACCAAGGGAGGGGCAGTAGTTGTAGTACGCGTAGTATCCGGTATCCGAAGTACATGATGGGGGGTCAACAGGGTGACAAACTGTGCCTTTAGCTTTTCCCTGTCATTATGATATGAATTAAACACATGTACATATCCCTCAAAATGTCATGAAGAGCTTATATCCAACAATTATAAATTTTTACAATCTATCTTAGGTTGTGTTGGTGACAGGTGGATAATATCAGGTTCTTACAGTGTTGTTCAAAATTCTATTTTAATGTACATTATCTCATCCCATCCCCTATAAAACTGAATTCATTACATCGATATTTGTGCAACTCTGTTCTTCAGTATTCATTTAAGTATTCTATGGTACATAATCTGCATATGAATATTTACTTATCTTATATATATATATATATATATATATATATATATATATATATATATAAAATTGTTGATTATCATTAATTGATTGCACTGAGAGTGTCGCAAATTCGCCTATTGTTCTCTTAATTTCATAAACAGCTTGAGGACATCAACAGGTGTTGCTTTTACTGTCCGTTTGACTATATTACCAGGCTTGTGTTCTCTGTACCTGATCAATCAATGTCAATACGTGTTTTGTGTACCGGTGGCTAAAAGATCAGTCACTCGATGTAAGTAAAATTGTAACGAAACTTAGTCTCCCTCTATTTAGAATTAAAAAAATCGCTAATTTCGCAAACTCTTTGTTTTGTCATACGTAAAGTAACATGCATTAATAACAAGGCTTTAATAGTGTAATACTTCTAACAATGTCAAATCAAAATTTAGATTAAACACCTTAATCTCCGTAGATATGTCTCAATGTTGATAACACAGTTTTAATAATGTAATACCTCTAACGATGTGACATTATAATTGACATTAAACACGTTAGTCTAAATCTGTCTCAATGGCAGTAACGCGGCTTTCATAATAAAATCTGTCCAACGTTTGTAATTGACATCAGATACATTAATATGTCTCACATTTATTAACCCTCATATCGTTTTCAAACACTATTGTTAAGCAGTTGTTGAATATTAAGTGTAGTTGACAAGCATTATTCAAAGATAGCTTTGTAATCAATTTAAACATATACAAATACAACGCTTGTTTTCTCCTACATATCACCTTCTTTGAAAATTGTATAATGATAAAGGTAAGTCAATTCTGTGAAAAAATAGATTCATTATTTATTCCTTCATTGCATATTCCATAAGATATGAGTTATTATACAAGGCAAAATCGTATCACATGAAATTCAAATTGTTTAGAGTTGTTTTACAAGATTTAGTAGACATACTGATAATTATGATAACGTATTGAAGAAACGATATATTTCTTCTAATTTCCTAACCTATGAAATCACAATCATTGACTACGATGTCCACTTCGTCAACCAAGTACATTCTTATTTAGACATCAAACATGTCTTCAATTATATACTGACTGTAGAAAGAATATAGCAGATATCTTATTTCATTCAGGCGGTGAATGAAGTTGATGTAGTTGCGGTTATACTGGACATAATATGTATCGATAACTCTAGGGTAGTGATAAAACAGTCTGTTCAACAATCTCGGTTGATGTTGATATTGTGATGACATTTCGTCCCTGTATGGAAAATATATTCCTGCGTGTCCTTGCGTAGTTGTTCTTCTTTCTGGGTATGGATGTGAGTTTTCAGGAGTCGGAGTAGTTGGCGGTACATAGGATGATGTTGTTTGTGGATTTAACGTTGTAGCAAGAGTAGACGGTGATGATGGCGGTCGTGATGTTGGTGATGTTGGAGTCGGTTGTGTCGATTGGGGTGATGGTGGTTGTGTTGATGGTGGTAATGGTGGTTTAGACGTTTGCTTAACATCACCAGGGTCCTTAGCATTATTGAAGTCAATAGCATCCGTATCAGTTAATCTTCCTTCCGCTATCCGCACGGAAACTGTAATCATACCATTATACTACTTTTATGTCTTTGTAGTACAACATAACTTCATGTTTACATTCAAATTAAATGTTTAAAATTACATGTGAGCGTTTTGAATATGAAATGCCCTGAACATACAACTGGATTTCGAAAACTTTACATTAAATGACCACACAAAGGCGTACAATGTGATTACAATTTTCTCGCACAAGGATTAGTTTCGTTCACATGCCCGAGGAGATATATTTTCAAGATGTAACAAAGATTTTAGAACTTGCCAATTGAAGGACAAGACAAGTTGTGACAAAACGTGCACAATATGATACATAGATATAACAAGGTTCATTATTACTGCTGTTCTCTATTACGCTCGAGCCTATTCCTGGAAAATATTTAGACATGTCTTTTCGAACATGTACGACGTAACTATAGTTATTTTGAACTATTTGTCAGCGCCAAAGAATTTTCATTACCCACTGATTTTATCTCCTAATTTTATAGGTATTTTTCTCGGGTTGTGAAAATAATGTCTTTAAAGATAAGCAAGGCGATGATGTCATTGAAGACTGTAGACATCTTTATCAATTTCCTTGAAATGCCCATAATGCAATTTGTTGCTAAGACATTCAGTACAGTACTTAAATGATCTTTGAAAAAAACTGTTAGATAACTGGCCACTTGTAGATTGGTTTTGAAGTTATGTATTTCATTGGTCTTTCGGATGTCCTATTAGTTTTTATCCAAACGTGTGTAATTCCTTCAGATGTAGTCATCACAGCTGGTCCTTTAATACCTACTCCACATCTCGTGTTCATCTTTATTCCGTACCACATTGTACATTATCTTATTCTTTGGAAGAAATTCAAAACATTTGTTCTCTAATAATATAGCTATTGCTGGTGAGTTTAAATCTTGATTGGGTAATTCATAATGAATTTGTTCGGTGACACTGTGCTAATTACTTTATAACTATCAATTCTTTATTTAAAGGAGCAGTCCAGCATATTTTGAGCTTTTTAACTAGGCGTTTGTTGTCCAAATGAAAATCATGGGTTTATTCTTTTATGGGTTTTGGGCAATTACACCAAATTAGAAACAAAACTGTTCATTTATTTTCGAGAAAATCACCTAAAAAAATTGTCGTCTTACTTATGGAAACGTTTCCATAAATATGGCGGCTGAACCGGAAATGCTTGATTCGCGTGTACACGACTTTCAGTAAATAAACGTGTTACACGCGAACGGCAATGGATATATTTCACTAAATATACATCTGAAAGAATGAGAAACAGAAATGGTCGATGATGACAGAAGTATATTCATCTGTACCACACTAGAGATGGAGCGCACGGTCTTTGATTAGGATGATGAGGATGATGAGAATTGAAAACTTTTGTAATACACATTGAAATAAATAAAGATAAATAATGACATTGGCCAAGAAAAAACCCGTTTAAGTAATCATCAGTAAGATATACAAGTGAAAAAAATATAAAGTACTTACTTATGTGCAATACTATCCATGTTATTAAAATCCGTTTTATAGGTTTTCCGTGAAGTTTGAACATGTTTTTGATCGATCTGCCTGAGCTTAGAAAAACAAAAGACTGTTCAAGAGCTTAAGACATACATCGATCGTGTTATGTTTCTTTATTTCAGGTAAGGGATAGTATTCTAAACATCCTGCTTGAAAATTAACATACTAATCAATCATTTAAAGGAGGTTGTTGAAAACGAATTCACACCTTGAAAACCAGTGTGGCAAAGGTTAATTTATCTGAGAACGTGATAGGACTTAACAAATAGTGGTTCTTGGTTGGGTCAACAAAGACACTAGTGTTGAAACAACGATGCTTTCCTTATTTTCTTACGTCCCCGAGAAGGTACCATAGTTTTGAATGATGAGAAGATGTAGAAGTTAAAAACATCTAAAGTAAACATAAACACGCTATGGACATATACCAACAATGCATGTGTTTTCCAAGAACAACCCAAACAACATAACTTAATTGTTTATATGACATCAGTTAGAAAAACGAAGTTATAAATCTTGAATATATTTCGTATATAACGAACTCGATGATTTATGCTGTCTTTGAAAAGGACTACAACTTACCCAATACGGTCCAAATATCAAAACTGTGTTTCTTGTAAACATTATTTGAAATGAATTGTGTATCATTGTATTTAAGCATGTACTTGAATGAAGTTGTGATCATGATGAAAGCTCTAGACATATCAGCATCTTGCAGCTCTAGCGTATTTGTATTCGCAAGGCTTCTACAATTCCCTGATGTTATTGATGCTAAATGCAACCCATCGCTGACAGCAGGTCAAACATGGATATGTTTAGCATGTAATTGTTACAGGAAATATCTCAACTCAACAATCACCCCCAATATCCCCCAACAGAGGTAAAACCGTCATAAAGAAGTTCACAAACATCTGTCCTACCAGGGTTTCTCTGTTAAGAAATGTACAAACCTGATCGGATAAAATCAAAGTTAGTTGACAATGTGCAATCACGCTGTATCAGAAGGTATAATTCGAAATATTTTCGTATTCTTTAAGAAAGTTAAACATTAATCTAATGTCACCTTCGCACTTGTAATCTTGTATCAAGAACATACTCGCATAACAATGTTTAGTATAAGAATTAATGGAAAAGCTTCATATGTGAGGCGAAAATGCGATCACCCACCTGGTACTTATGGCTCGTGCAACAAGTTATTTCCATTGACGGTTATACAACTTGTATCAAGAGGCATTTGGCCTGATGGATATCATTGGGATACAGCAAATCTAAATACACTGGCGAAGTAGAGTGACATATCACTTGTTTTCTCCAATGACAGGAAACTGATCGGACCTATTGAACCAGGAATCACATATTTTGATTTTCAATTCACATTGATTGCATTATGTTTACAACTATTTTATTCCATACAATAACTTACTTTGGATGTTTCACCGCTATTAATTGTACATTCACCTTCTTTGTGATTAATTGTGGATTTAAATATCTAAGACTATCTTTAGCAACAAATCAGTCCCTATCTCGTTTAAAAGGGACCTCAGGACATTACGTTCAGGTAATCTATATTCAGGAAAGTCATTGTATACATCAAACATAAACTTGACAACAAACAGATGAAAAATAACATTTTCTAAATACAAAATCTTTTAATAAAAAGCATTCCAATCACAATTAATCGATTCAATATTATTAAAAAAAGAACAATATATAACTAGGACTGCCAAGGCAGTACTTAGGTCTTCAAGACTTCTTGCTTGAACTTCACACAGTGTTTGACCTTCACATGCTTTTTTGTCTTAGTGGTAAACGGTTAGTTATAATGGGACCAAATCTCATAAGCAAAGTGTGATTATTGCAAAGAAGTTGATAATGCGCAAAAACTATGCTAGTTATGAATTTGTGATGATTTACTTTTTTGATTGTACTGTTATGACGCTTAATTCAAAACAAGTTTCAAGTCTCTAGGTGCATTTTGAAAAATTACCCCATGTTAAAGTTTGGTCAAAAGATTTTTGCCGAATTTGCTGGTTAATTGTGAACAACGAAAATGACTGTTCGCGATCAATGTTTTAACAGTTTCCTCAAGTCCACATATAGGTCTTACAGTCCTGTAGAAATGGTGCAATTGTGAGTCTGACTTTTTTAGTTATCGTCCCTTGAACATGGTCACACGAGCTAAGTCGCCCGACTTTGAAGGGTTGCTGAGAAAAAAGTTTTAACGTTAGGACCTTGAAAAGATCAAATTCAAAATTACAATGCTCCAGCTACATTAAGTATGAATTTCAGCTCTTAGATGCAAGTATTTTCAAAGAAGAAGATTGTCAAAGATGCATGGTGTGCGAAAATGCAAAAAAGTCAAATAAAGCAATATGGCGGCGCAAGTATGCAAGCTACGAATTCGCCATGATTTACTTTTTTGCTATAAATGTAATTGCGCATCTTTTAAAAAAAAGTTGCAAGTCTCTAAGTGCATTAAAGTCAAATAAAGCAATATGGCGGCGCAAGTATGCAAGCTACGAATTCGCCATGATCTATTTTTTTGCTGCAAATGTAATTGCGCATCTTTTAAAAAAAGTTGCAAGTTTCTAAGTGCATTTTGAAAAAAATTTGCAATGTCAATTTTTTAAAATTTGAGTGGTACTGTGCCTTTAACGCATGTTCTGATCAAGCTCGAAAGCTTCGCACGACTATTCCTCAGTAAGGGCTATCAGCTTGCCAAATTTGGTCGAATTTGCAGCAGAAGTTTTGGCTGAATCCGATTCACAAAAAAGTATAAATAATAATAATAAAGACGAGGAACTTGAAGAAATCGGATAATAACAATAGGTCTTCCAGACTTTGTCTTGAAGACCTAATAACAAAAAATTGGATAAGAAAAAGAAATTAGGAATTCTATTTTCCACACGTGCCTTTCTTGTCCTTTTAAAACATATCTAAAAATGCATACATGAAGTATGAATCCAAGGGATTCTGATAGGGATTCCAATATTGCTGCTGCTGTTGATAATAAGGATAGTACTGGGTGTAGTGATTTCGTACTTGAAGCTGGTAAATTTGATCCATTATCGTCTGCATTAAAAGAGCTTGTTGATTCAGTGCACCTCGTGTATTCTGATATCCACCTCTATTGGATGTACGTGGGGGCATGTACCGATTGCCTCCAGTTGTTGCATATGCTGGCTCGTTTAGTGGTGGAGTTGTTGTTGCTACCCGGTTAGCTTCAATTGCAGGCGCCGTTGTTTCCGCTGCGTTGTTAGCTGGGCTTGTTGTGTATCCTGCGTAGGCTACTTGGGTTGTTACTGCATCAGTTGTTGGCGTCGTTGTTTCTTCCGCGATAAATGAAGGGGTTGTTAATTCTTCTGCGATAGCTGCTGGTGTTGTTGTTTCTTCTAAGATAGCTGCTTGGGTTGTTGTTTCTTCTGCTACAACTGCTGGGGATGTTGTTTCTTCTACGATTGCTGCTTGGGTTGTTATTTTTTCTACGATAACATCTGTGGTTGATGTTTCTTCTGCGATAACATCTGTGGTTGTTGTTTCTTCTGCGATAACCGCTGGGGTTGTTGTTTCTTCTGCGATAACCGCTGGGGTTGTTGTTTCTTCTGCGATAACCGCTGGGGTTGTTGTTTCTTCTGCGATAACCGCAGGGGTTGTTTCTTCTGCGATAACTGCTGGGGTTGTTTCTTCTGCGATAACTTCCATGGTTGTTGTTTCTTCAACGATAACTGCTGGGGTTGTTGTTTCTTCTACGATAACCGCTGGGGTTGTTGTTTCTTCTGCGATAACTGCTGGGGTTGTTTCTTCTGCGATAACTGCTGGGGTTGTTGTTTCTTCTGCGATAACTGCTGGGGTTGTTTCTTCTGCGATAACTGCTGGGGTTGTTGTTTCTTCTGCGATAACTGCTGGGGTTGTTTCTTCTGCGATAACTGATGGGGTTGTTTCTTCAACGATAACTGATGGGGTTGTTGTTTCGTTTGCGTTAGCTGCTTGTGTCGTAGTGTCAGCAGCTGGAGTAAGACCAAGTATATCACTAACCTCGTCTTCCGTCACAGCTTCAGCTACTTGTCCTGAAGATATTTTGACCAATGAAAGATAAGGTTTTTAATATGGAATCATGATTTAATAACGAGAAATTATGTTTAAAAAGTTGAATATTAGGAAAACGTTTAAAAGAAAAAAAAAATCAAATAAAGCGCTATTTCCTCTTTAAGCATTTTTCTTCAAGACTATTGTCTTACTTCATTCATTATTTCCTCTTATGAAGGTAACGTAATATTTCGAAAACATGTTTTTTTTAAAATTTGATGATAGTAGACGACGTTCAGCATAATGAGCATATCAACTGCTTTTCATCATCAAGGAAAACACATCATTAAACAATCTAAAATTTCCTTTCACGGAATAAGCCTTATGTTCACCATTTATCACAGGCTTTTTATTGATGCGTGACAAGTAACAAGAATAATGACAATTATGTTAAAGTAAATATTTGAATTAATCTAATAGTTAGATTACCATAAAACGAAACCAAAAGCAAAACTGTTCCGAAATAGAGCACTCTCCGTGAGGGAACCATATTGATATCTGAAAAGAAAAACGTTTCGCTGAATATTTGAACATTAATATGTAATACGAAAGGGATATTTTATAGAATAGTATTAAGTTTTTACGCACAAATTCTTATTCTGTTAAATCTTCATTTTACTGGACATGATAAAATTACTTACAAATATTGAATTTTTCAATTTTAGATTGTACAGATTTTACATAGTAAAATCACTAAAGAGGATAAAAGGAACGTTGTCCATATAGATACCACATAACTATCATCGTTTAATAGATATTATTATAAAGTCACAAATTAAAATCAGAAAACACACTAACAAATGCAGATCTTAGAATGGTTTATAGGTACTCTAGAACGTTGTTTTCCCCAATGAACGTTACATGCAAACTGTAATATCTTCACACTGTCAAACAACCCAAAACGAATAATGACCATGTTTCAAGAGGAAACTGTGTGGGGCCATTCCTGTGTACACATCTAAATCATATAAGAAAAAGATGCAAGCTCGTTGCTTAAACCGAAGTTGGTACATTCGTTCAAGGACTCGCTTTCAGGACTATACAAAACTGTCTTGCAATCCTTTCTGTAAAATCATTTATTCAAACGTGCCATTGTGTCTTCAAGGCTGCTACAAAATATTATTTAGAAACTAATTGTTTTCATTTTTTAAAGATGATTTGATAAAATAGATAAATCTTATTGAAAAAGCGTGAATGTTCAACTTAAACTTAATTTCAACATATAGTGAAATATCTTTATCTTTTTAAATATGATTTCAATAATGGCATTATATTTTTCATACACGAAAATGCATCCCATATGATTATCGTTATCGTTCATTATGCAGATGAAGTCAACATACCTGAGTCAAGCTTGAGCTCCGTGAAGACCTTTGGAGGACTATAACCTCATGTAACGATAGCATATATATGTGTTTAAGGTCATACATTACACAGGAATTATTTATTTAATCAAGTGAAGGCATTCTTTTAAAGTGCGCATTTCTGAAAGTAGGCAATTCGGTAAAATGATGTAAAGAACGCAAAAGGCTTAAACGATTTATATGAGCGCTACGCCTCTGTATATCATGCTGTCAACCATACTGCAATAAAGTATATCTTTTTTCATCTACATAACATTTCTAAGATGAAGGAACAAAAAGATGAGTAGAAACATAATCGTATTGTCTGTTTGCATTTCTCAAAATCCAAGTACATTTATGAAATTATATCATTTCGCCTGAAACTGAATATGTCTTGCATATCAATATGTACTTAATTTATTATAATCATCATCAAAGTAATCAAATAAATTCTTCATAACTTTATTCATGATTTTTTACAAGACAAATCTACGGAAATTTTTCACTTTTCACTATTTCCTTCAAATATCTTAAGAAAGAAAGGGTTTAAATCTGGAAATGAACAATATTTCGTTGACATCAATCCTGCTTAAAAGATTTACGAGATATTATGATTTTATGAAGTATATTTTGTCATTAATTGATACATAAAGGCCCTTCAACCTGCGTCTGCAATGTCAAAAATGCCACGTCAAACATTCATGACCATTATTTTCTTACAAAAATCTAAGATATGTATTTCATACCTGTCTTTATTTCGCATACGCTTTATCGTAAGTGGCCACAAATTTGATATGAGCACATGTGCAGATATCACGATTGTTTTAGCGCGGGTATCCCATCGTTTGTAAAGTCATAAAACCATTGTTTTTTACGACACTTTAACAAAGGAACCAGGCTGTTTTCTGAATTTCTCATGCCTTTTTAATGAAATAGAATCGGTAAATAAGAAATTAGAAACTATGACTCATTTCCTCCGTTTATAATCTCTAATTATTACTGACTTTGACGTTAATGTTTGGTAAGATCACTTGTTGTGATTAAATAATACAAAAACAACTATCATTTTGATCTGAATACTTCTACATATCATGTGAATATTTCAATACGCGTTAAATTACCTTTCCCAAAAACTCCTCATCTGAAAAACTCTAAAGGCTTTCAGATTTTTTAAAGGACATCTCAACTATCTCTGATAGTATTAAGAATGATTTTATTATGATAACATTGAGGATAATTTCATTGCTCTGGACTCCACATCACAAGAACGTTCATAAAGCCCCAAAAGTATTATTATCCTGGTGTGATTACGAAAAAACCCCTTTTTTCAAATTCTTAAATCCTTGGGAGTTTTCAGTCGATTAACGGCGTCATTGTTATCTGTAATACTTATCATGATTTCCAAACCAGGTACCCAATCGTACTGCTTGATAGCCATAGGTACATTTCCAATAAAGTTTCGTATCTATGATGACCGCACAAGTTATTCAATTAGTGTCTCAGAATCATTATTTAAACGTTCAGTTTATGAGGCAATGAATCGGGTCACCCATCGATCCATTGAGCCATCCTGATGTTGGTGAAATTAAATGATAGCGGTCAACTTAGTAATACACTAACAACGTGCCATAATTAATTGTATTATCTATAGATACTAGAAATTAAGATATGCACAACATTCTATAATCCTCTTTAACAAATACCTGAGATGTTTATTGTTTAAAGTGACACGATTTGTTTCATAAGTTTTTCATGAAGCCTAATTTAGTAAATATTAGCAAAACTATCATATGATCTGGGTTAGGTTCATAGGCCTTTCTAAAGATGCATCTTTATATCTAAATGCCACAATTGTCATAGATTTTGTGTTTTCAATTGTTAATAAAACAGGAAAAACAACCGGCCATATAAATGTTAAGACGAAGAGTGTATGCGTCCCATTAACATGTATATTAGTTGAATTAACTACTGATCACTTCCAACCTTTATTTGTCGCATAATTGCTTTTGCAGAAATGCTTTTGAGTCATTGGCGCGCGCCGTTGTCTGGTTTTCGATCACAAATATCAACTTCAACCTGTTTTTTTTATCACTTTACTGAACTGATAAGCATTGAGATGTTAATTTTCAGAAAAATCAGTAAGGTATTAATCTAATAACACCGTATATAACAAATTGTCTGCCCTGTGCAAAAAAATCCGTCACTACTGTAGTTAAAAAATCAAAGTCATGCTGTGGTTGTTTTCACAAAGCGCCTGCATGTGCGAAAGGAAAAGAAAAGAGACCGTTTTAATTGTCTTCATGCGTCAAAACGTCAAATTAACAGAATTAAAAGGCCAGGGGGAGTCTAATCTTGTTTTCAACTTTTTTGAAAAACATACGCTTTTGTACGAAAAACACAATACAAAAGGTTAATATGATGATGTCTTTATGTATTACACATACCAAGGTTATCTTACTTACAAACATGTTCAGTAGTCGCTTGTAACAAATGTGTATTTGAATTTAAGGTAATATCGAGAAAAGTAGGGAGGTGACTTATTGTGAATATTTTTTTTTACCCAAAGGTGTACATGAAGCAAAAAAAATCATTAATCTCTGAAAAAAGCTCTCTTACAATGACAAGTTCTTAACTTTAGAGACATGTTTAGCCACGGCACATTTGTAAGCAAAAAGGGTTTGAGCGTTGATCAAAGGGAGGTAAATCTATGATTCCAAAAGGCAGGTAAGCGCCCATAAAATCTTATATGAACGCACACGAGTCATTTTAAATTGTTTAAAAACATATGAAGACAAGGGTTTAATACTTTAGTTATAACGTTTTAAAATATATATAGAGATTATTACCAGAGTATGTTTTGATATCGTCAATATCACTATATAAACAATAAAAATTGTATTAGGCGAGGTTTACCGAGCCTAATACATAGTTTTTATTGTTTATATAGTGATATTGACGATATCAAAACATACGAAGGTAATAATCTCTTTATCATATAATGTCATTTTGAAATAAACCTCCTTTTTTGGTTAATTTTTTGTTCCCTCTACAAACGAAAAGGGCGTATGACTATACCCACGTCATCACTAGGCAAACTCACATTCCATTTCGCGTCATAGGAAAATGACGTCACACAAGAGCAAAATAGTACAATTTGTCAAGCCTTTTTAAAACAACAGTGTACGCGTTTTGTTTGAATAAAACAGCACACAAAATACAAAACGTCGTAAATGTTTCAGATACATTAAATATCGTTCAAAACATTTGAAATTGAAAATGTCAAAACATTAAACCCGCATAGCAACAAAACACAGGAACACGCTAACAGGTCACGTTCAAAAGTTCTCGCACCGCGTTATACTGAACACATTGTTCGTCACTCCTGACTGCTGTCGGATTCCATAGCTGCAATATTACTCTGTATTTTCGAGGAGAGGAGAGAATTTTGGTGACTTGTGGGCATTGACTGTGATACTGTCACCATATACTATATCGGAGCCGCAAAGAAGGTGTGAACACCACCGGAAATGGGCACATGTATTTCACTCGATGATCGAGACCAGGCTAGGTAACAAGGTTTTATTGTTTATATAGTGATATTGACGATATCAAAACATACGAAGGTAATAATCTCTTTATCATATAATGTCATTTTGAAATAAACCTCCTTTTTTGGTTAATTTTTTGTTCCCTCTACAAACGAAAAGGGCGTATGACTATACCCACGTCATCACTAGGCAAACTCACATTCCATTTCGCGTCATAGGAAAATGACGTCACACAAGAGCAAAATAGTACAATTTGTCAAGCCTTTTTAAAACAACAGTGTACGCGTTTTGTTTGAATAAAACAGCACACAAAATACAAAACGTCGTAAATGTTTCAGATACATTAAATATCGTTCAAAACATTTGAAATTGAAAATGTCAAAACATTAAACCCGCATAGCAACAAAACACAGGAACACGCTAACAGGTCACGTTCAAAAGTTCTCGCACCGCGTTATACTGAACACATTGTTCGTCACTCCTGACTGCTGTCGGATTCCATAGCTGCAATATTACTCTGTATTTTCGAGGAGAGGAGAGAATTTTGGTGACTTGTGGGCATTGACTGTGATACTGTCACCATATACTATATCGGAGCCGCAAAGAAGGTGTGAACACCACCGGAAATGGGCACATGTATTTCACTCGATGATCGAGACCAGGCTAGGTAACAAGGTTTTATTGTTTATGTAGTGATATTTACGATATAAAAACATACAAAGGTAATAATCTCTTTACCATATAATGTTATTTTGAAATAAACCTCTTTATTTTGCTTAATTTGTGTCGATGCGAACACAACCGCCGATTGACAAGGCGGCCATGTTTGTTTACATTGACACCCAAAACACACCAAACTCGACATGTCGTTTGTATTGCTAAGGAAACGTTTTAGGATTCGCTCTTCTCGGTATGGAGCTAGCAAAAGTAGTGCAACCTAGTTACCGTCATTTGCATAGTTATCAGGGATCTGATAACATGATTACAAGATGGGTTTATTGCACCGATAACACTGCCCATTATATGATAAACCTTAATCCCGCATACATGCCTGAGGAATCAAGCTATTTAAAAACAAATGATAAATTTGGAAACGTTTTTTAAATTCCGCGACCTTCCCTGCACACAGACAGCCCGTAAAAGCCTCTAGCCTCTTATTGAAGACAAACCCTAGTCACTATCTGACCAATCACATTCGCGTTCTAAAAATGATTGCGTCGACCAAATCGTAAGATAACTTCTCATACCGAATGCCTGGTACAGGCCTTCTAATCGAACTTACTTTAAAAAATGTGACTATACGGGTTGTTCTCAGACCATGGTGCAGGAGACCCTCCGATTAGCCTCATATTCTTTCTTCGATTAATACATTTTCATTCATTATGGAAACATCCAAAATTTGAAAATCGCATGACTTTGCTAATGGTACAGTGTCTCTGGACACATAGATGTGGATATTTTCAAACAAGAACTTTGAAACGAATAGGAGTTCTAAGAGTAAAAGTACACATTAAAGCTTAATGTTGCAGGTTGTTACTGAACGTTGTTAGCTACTTGTCAATGTGTCATTCAAACATTGAATAGGTCGTCAATTACATCACTGTAAGATTACGTTGGTCTATTGTGAACTAATGTTAGTTTCCATGCACGGATATTCATAACATCAGAGATTCCAAAATGGAAACCAACTGGATGCCCAGTCGTTTAGTTTCCACTTGGTTTCCAAGCACAGATATACATAACATCAGAGATTCCAAAATGGAAACCAACTGGATGCCCAGTCATTTAGTTTCCACTTGGTTTCTATGCACGGCTATTCATAAGATAAGAGATTCCAAATTGGAAACCAACTGGATGCCCAGTCGTTTAGTTTCCACTTGGTTTCCAAGCACAGATATACATAACATCAGAGATTCCAAAATGGAAACCAACTGGATGCCCAGTCATTTAGTTTCCACTTGGTTTCTATGCACGGCTATTCATAAGATAAGAGATTCCAAAATGGAAACCAACTGGATGCCCAGTCGTTTAGTTTCCACTTGGTTTCCATGCACGGATATACATAACATCAGAGATTCCAAAATGGAAACCAACTGGATAACCAGTCTTTCAGTTTCCACTTGGTTTGCTGATACGGAACTACATAGATCAGAGATACCGAAATGGAAACCAACTGTATACGAAGTCACTTAGTTTCAGTGAATGGATACAAGCTGGATACCCAAATTACACACTTTCCTATTGGTTTCCAGAATTCAGGAAACCAAGTCATTTCTGTAGTGAATAGAAGCCCACAAGTGGTATCATTGTTTTTATCTGTTTATTCGGGTCCAATATTTTCCCATCCTGTTACCAATGGAAATGCAAATCATGGGGCTTTTATTCTAACCTTGGTATCCGTGGACATTCTTCGTCATTATTTTCAAGTATTTATCAAAGTAGTAATTATCAAATTAAGAAGTTTGAATTTTTACAGCGCATAACCAATAATATGAATTTAGATAGTCAGTGGTTCTGTTTGATAAGTTGATTTTACATGTGAGTTTATTTCTGATACAACCAATTCCGTATCATAAGTCACTTTGCAATTATCAACTTCGCAACTTTTATGATTATCATTCCAATGTATATGTTGTGTGACCAGGAAATATTCTTTATCTTGAAATAATTGTGTTATCGATTTCTTTCTCTGTTTGCAATGGGTGATCCTTCGTCAGTTATTTTGTTGATGTCAAAACCAAACCAAAATTACCTATTTGAATTAAGATTCTGTATAAGCGATACATGCTCTTCCATACCATATTATAAGTAGGCGAGTAAACTTCCGCTACGTAGCTGTACACGGGCAAGCAAGCCTTATGCTATATTTGAAAAATTCTTTGATAAACTGAATTCAGCAAAGTATATGGACACTGTCGTTTGCTATAATGGCGAGATGATACTGGTGACATTGCTTGTTGGTATAGCCAATCCAGTAGACGACATGGACCTGAATACATGGATCATGTTTATGAAATTTATTATACAAGTGATAAGCTCCTGAAGCCTGCAACCCGTCATTTATTTCGAAAAGATCCATATAAATTTGTTTACAATTTGCTACAACTATCCCAAGTTTATAATGTCTAGATGTTATGTACTTTATGAAGTAACTATATGTGAAACAATTAAACACCTTTTTTGAATAATGTGTATATTGTCTATCGGTTACACAAATATAATTGTAAATTACATATTCTTCTTATTTCCACTTGAAACATAGATCAGTGATAGCTTTAAGTCTCGTTTTTAAATTTGTTCATTAATTCTATCATCTTAACATCTTAACTATTCATGTCCAAATGACATATATCTCACAAATACTGGTTTTCCATGAAAATCTAAAATCAGCCTTATAAATGCACAGATCTCACGTCCAATAAACATAGGTACAAGTTATATAACAAAACAAACACTATCAACCCCTAACTGCCCTCCTGGCTGTTGTAGATAAGTCTCAAAAATTACGTTTGACTATTTGCCGTGCGCTACTCTCCGGTTTTCGATCATAAGTGCAATGTTCTACCTTTTACTATTGTCACTGTAAAAAAACAACCAGCTTTACAACGTGTATTTTTGGTAACAGTCGATACTTCGCGATCCAATGACACCATTGTTTACGTTTGGCATATATATGTCTCCAACAACTCACAGAGTGGCTCTTTAAGGTTTCTAAAAGAGTCATAACATGATAGATATATAACATTTGTTCTCTATACCATTCTCTTGATATTGAAATAATATTTATTAAACGGCAGTGTTTCTTTCCCACACAGTGATTTTAATTCCATTTGTCCAAATTCAAAGTGTCAATTCCTGCAAGTTCACGTTTCATCGTGATATAACTACGATATGTCGAAAGTCGTGTTTTAGGTGTCAAAACGTCAACTAGAACATACATTATAAGTTTGACACTTGCACCAATATTTGACCAAAAGGACAATACCACGACTTTATTTTAGGTCTCGTAAAACTGAGCGTGATTTGTGTATCGATCAAGTTTGACATACCAATTAATCAAACAAGGACATAAAGTCTATTTTTACACAAAGGGCAGAGAAACATTTTTTAAATTTGAAACATCTTTTAAAATAACAGTGCGAGTAATAAGTTTCATGGGAGGTGAAGTAATGATGATAATCTCCGAATGTCTAGCGAATATGATTAGTTTAAAGCAGTTTCAATTCTTTGTTAAACACATTTATAGAAAATAGTAGTGTATTTTTAATTACCAAAAATAAAAACACCAGATTTACACATACGACTTTTTTACAATTATTTTGAATTTCCATGAAATTACTTGCATAAATTGAAATCTAAAGCAACTGTAAAATGCAATCTAGTCCTCCAAATATGCACAAATGAAACTTTTTCATCGATACGATAAGTATCTATGAAATGATATAAATCATGAAACTTTTCTGCTATTGTTGCAGACGGACTATGTCCCTTTGAAAACGTATAATATTTAAGATTGCTCGCAGTCCCTTATAGGCAACTGCAACCGAATCCTTTAAATAATCAATAAACACGCTTTCATAGAATAGCAGAGTCTTGACTCTAAACATAATTTGGCTGTAGAGAGAACAAACACTATGATATCCTAATGTTGGAACCTTACCTGACTGTTTATTTACATTTTAATGAAACATTGGCTCAAAGCTACCGGTTTTCGATCATGTCATGTTTCATTTTGCTGTCGTTTCTGACGTAATGGATGGAAATTTTCTACTAACCTATTTGATCTACAGAATAGTATGTCTTGGTTAGTATTTATGACATTTATTTCACCAAATTTTACCCAAAGTTCCAATTGTGTCCACAATATGGCCCCGAGACAAATTCGAATTGTTGGCAAATCTCAACACAATTTTCATTGGCTCGGACAGATGCCTCTGATAGCAAAATAATTTTGATGGTTAATAAACACCAGTACGTAAGATTAATGGCTAGTCTCTATCTTAAATCGAATCAAAATCAATATCATGAATAAATAAAAAGAAACGTTAAGATTTTAGGGACTTGTTGCACATCTCATGGCCTAGTGTAAGAGGGAACCTGTGAATGCTGAAACCTCAGCATATTTATCACATTATTCCTATATAAAAGATCCATTCTAGTGTGAAAGATATCTCTATAAACTTAACAATAGAAAATTGGTCAGATCGATGTGTTAATTTCGTATATCTCTCCGTGGTTAATCCGAGTTAATCATCAACGTAAAGAATATTGATGTTATTTCTAATACACATTCTTTCTGTTTATATTCTGACCATAATGCCTTTGAAAATATATTCCATGATTTCTTTGAATATAATATATATGCTAAGCTAAGCTAAGATATGATTAAACTCCGTAGATCTTTCTAAATATTCAAATTGAGAGCATTGTAATACCGGTCATGTAACGATAATTATACCTTTTATATTACAACTGTACAATTGGCAACGTGGCCTGCCGTGCTGCAATAAAGATGTATGTAGAGTAAACCTGTGACAATAAACTGTTGGTTTGATCGTTTTCTCGACAGATTAGCTAAATATGAAGGTTTCTGCAGCCAAATTTGATCAGATTAGCTTTTCAAAAGTAAATTTTTTAACCTTCAACCAAATTATTATTAACCAAGGCATGAAAAATTATGAATATTTAATTGCAGTTGCCTGTTAACCAAAATTACTCGATTTCATTATGAGTTTCCATCTTGCAAGTAATACACCATGTTACAGAAAATTATTTTAGCTTTCAATATATCTTTGTCTGAACCATTTTCAAGGGCACATATTTCCATAACAAAGAGGCCAAACATATTTTTGATAGAAAAACAAGACTGTAAATGGCACAATATTAGTGTTTATTATCCATCTCCACAATCATGGTTAATAATTCATTTCAATCCTCACATTTGGGCAAGAACCTGTACGAAGAACATATAGGGTACCAACGATATTGAACAATATATGATATTTTGAAACATTTTAAAATAATTAAAAAAGTTATCTTCAAAATTTCATATTTCATTTTTATTTTCATTTTTACAATCGCAATGATGACCCACCTTCCGCATGCCACATCATGTTTCTGTGTCAGTCACATCATTGACATATTAAATAATGAGTTGAATGTTAGATTTGATATACATATTAATTAATAATGTATTTTTTCGCATGAAGATAGATGTATCCGCAGGCTTGTCCTCGGTTGGTGCGGTCTACAAAGACGAGATCTTAATGTTAGAGAAATTAATCGAAAGATCATGGTAAGTTACTTTTGATTTAAAGTTCACAGTGCGGTCGGTTACTTGTTGAAAAACATGATAGCAATTGGAGATGTTAGGATCGTATATGAGAGAAACTACCATGTAATTTTTATACGTTTTGTAGCAAAAAATTTAGTCTGTGATTGTTTTCAATGGAAATCACAAATATGCTTTATTTTTGTGAATTTAACTTAGTCTGATTTGAAAAGAGTGTTCATATAGAATTGCCTAAAATCCACGTTCCACTCCATTACATTTTTTCCTCTCAAGATCCCTAAAATGGGAGAAATTACATAATAATTGCTACACAACGTATTATGTCAGCTATTTACCAACTGTTAAGTCTTTGTTATTAATACGTTAGTTTCTCAAATAGTATTTCAAAGCTCATACGTTCTTTATAACCGGTTTTGAATTCAAGTGTGCTTACAGCATGAAATTAGGTGGGGGTCAGTTATAACAGAGGTAAAAATTGCCTCAAAGTGGACATTAAATGGACTACTTTCTTGAACGATTTTGTTCTTCTCAGTAAAGAATCAACTGCATTATCCACACTATTCAAAATGTTTTGAAAGCATAGATTCTTAAGAAATATCTTGCAATAAATAAGAGATTTTAAGTTCAATTGGCAGTGTATCCACAAAACTGCCCCTACATTGGTCCTTGTGCATGTGCTGAAAAAAAGCAAACCATAATTAAAAAAGTGTCTTATTATTTCCTCAATCGCATATGGTACTTGTTTTATTAAGGTCGTTTTACAGTCATATGTTGGACAGCCGAAATTTATTATTTTTATGTAAAACAAAGGTGGAAGATTATTTGATAGGTATATACATTGATGTTATTATTAGCTTGCATGTAAAAATGATTTGTTAATCCAGAAAATCCGCTCTGCGTGCGGGGATACATTTTGTTAAGAAAAGAAAATGATTATATGAAATATAAGTGTTTTAGAAATGAATTTAAAATGTAAAGCATGCAAGAAATTAAGATAACGTCGTCATTGCGATTTTTCATGTAATAAATTATTTTAAACCTATTCATGATTAAATCGTCAACAATAATGTCCGAAATTAGAAAACAGTTTCACCGGCCTCATTACAATTTTGACATAATTATATAACATGTATATCACAAAGGGCTACAGGACATATTAAGAAATACGGCGATAGAAGTTTGCTCCTTGCCAGAATGCGTCATACAATTGTCTTGAAGGTTGCTGCATTTGCATTGGCTGCGCATATACAGGGGCTTGTCCATTACCTTCGTATTCGGCGTTACCATTGCCCCCTTCCATTGGTTCCTGTTGTTCTACAGGTGGGGGTGTGGCGTCCCATTTGAATCCCCCAGTAACTTTAATAGTCAGGGGGTCAACTGGGGCAGCGGGTGCTACAGCCCCTTCTGCTGGTGCTGTTGTTGGTTCAGCTGTTGGAATAGGAGTTGTTGTGGTCGTTGTTGTTGATGTTGTTCCTTGAGGAATAGTTGGTCGGTATAATTGTGATTGATTTGTCTGTGGTCGAGGCTGTTGATATTGATTGTTACGGTATTGGGGTTGTTGTGGTCTTCTGTATTGCTGTTGCCGCTGTTGTGGATAATAATATGTTTGACGTTGTTGTGTTGCTGGGCGTTGTTGTGAACGTTGCTGTGGCGTTTGAGGTGCTGGATATTGTGGTTGACCATTGAAAGGTTGTCTATAGTATCTTTGATAACCGGTTTGAGAATTGTACTGACGTTGTTGGGTCGTCTGATATGAAGGCCTTTGTTGATATTGGTAGTTGTTCTGTCGAGGTTGATAATTGTATGGAGAGGAGGGGTAGCTGGAAGATGCCGATTTCTGAGGATAACCTCTTTTGTATTCTACAGGTTTCTGACGGTAGTATGTCGGTTGATTTTGCCCTTGGGGTCTATATTGTTGTTGTTGTTGACGATATGGCTGATATCGGGCCTGGTAAGTCTGCTGCTGTTGCTGCTTTGGTGGCTGTTGCTGATAAAGTTGTTGTGATGCTGGGTATCCCTGTCGGGACTGATACTGCGTCGGGTACTGCTGCCGTCGGTAGGACGGGTGGATATACTTGCTAGGTATCGACTGTTGATAAGGAACGTATGCTAGAGCGGCAACTGAAAACATGTATGAAATAGACAATACGTTATGCATTGGGCTGAAAGGGTTAATATACTTGTTGAAACATTTATAATATAGTTTGTTGTATAATTTTTTTCTCTTTACATGAATATGACATAACATGCATGAACCCTGAACATGTCATCTGCCTCTTAAAATTTCTAACTTACGACCTTTCCTGTTTAGTACTAAACTGATTGAACCAATACAGTAGACACGTATCAAAAGTTTGTTTTGATTACATAAGAGATAGTATGAAACTTTTTCATGTACATTCATGTATATTATGGGGTCCGACTTGGATCCGCCACCGACAGCAATGTTAAATTTGTATGACATCACTACAGTCATGATGTCAAATGATTGTGATTTTCTCATGTCACAATATTGATATCGCCGTCACAGTCGAAAACATGTCGCGGGAATGTTTCTGCTTACCTGATCGGCAGTTATGCGTAATCGATTTGGACGAGTTAGCCGAACATTTTAGAATGGTTTCATCAATCGGACACACCTCAACAGGTTTATAGTAAAATAGTTTTTGTAACCATTCTTTATACGCAGACATACCACAAGCAATGAAAGTTGTGAAGGGCACTAAACTATTCGATTATAATATTTTCTTTCACCAAATCCAAATTTGTTAGGTGATGATTATTCAGCCACTCTTGAGTGAGTGAATGATAATATTTGATAACTTCGTAGTGTGTGCTACAAGGATCTTCTTGAATGAATGACATCATTAGATAATCTAGGAATCAGACAAGGTTGCATTATTAATTCATTAGTTTTATTTTCATAAGAGACATTAAGTATTCGCTGAGAGTACTGATCATGCATAAACAGATTTAATCATCAATAGAATCGTTTTAAAAGGATTGGAGGTCTGAAAGAATAATCAACTGAACAGATAATATACATACATTCCATGCACTACCAATGTCTTTTCTTCACACATAGCCACGTCAACACCCAAAAGAACAGAACTTTCATATTTTCAATTCAATACATGGAACGGTTATCAAAATAATAAATCAGGAAACGTTTCTCGTTTTAACTCAATATAAATAAAGTTTCTATAACTGTTGTAATGAGCTTAATAGAAATAAGTAAAATTTAAATTTACTTATTTCTAAAATTTAAATTCAAAATGGCCATGAAGATTACCTTTCATTCATATTAACTTGTCCTTTTTAACTGTGTGCATACTATCATAATACTTACTTTTCTGACAAATGACTTAGCAACTGCAAGAGAGACATTCTCATGGTTGACAGATTGTTATTCTCTATCATAACGAAGTAAGTAATGAATTTTAAAAAAAATTAATGCTGACATGTGAAAAAATAATTTCACATAAAACCACCAACATTTGCTGAACAAAAGTTTGTTACACTGCTGTTCATTTCATTTGTAAAAACCTTATTTTGAAAGTTTTGAGCAATTTACAGACACAACTGGAAAGATATGATAATTATCAAGATCATTGTGATTGTTTTCAATGATTTGATACTAATCAATTAATATTCATTTTCTTGCAGGGGTTTGTAATCTCAATTCGTCCATGATGTTCTTATTCTTATGATATAAATCTTTACCAAATGTGTATATGATATTTTTTCAAAGGTGGTTTATCACATCCAATCTAGTTCAAGATTTTATCCTCTTCTTACAGGCAATTGCTAGCCAAAAAATCATTGTTTTATGCATGTATTAAATCTTTAAGCCACATATCATAATATCCTTAGTATCATTATTAATTTAATTAAGTCAAAAACCTCAAATTATCAAACCAATTATGAAAACAAATAGTATAGACCTAGATTTTTCGTTAAAACACTTATACTATCAACATACATTCTTTAAAACATGTTTGAGCGTCGCTTAAGATAAACAATGAGACGTTGTTCTTTAAAACCACACTTGACTTCATTCGTAAAATTTTTTTTGAATTCCAACAGTTATCAAAAAGCGCACTATCCATCATTTCCTACAGTATTATTTGGAGAAGGATTAGATGAAGTACAAGGGAAGTTCACGCCAGCCTACTTAATAATGTTTATTGCAGGAAATATGTGTCTCTTATACAGCCTAGTGACAAATATATTTTGCGGAGGAATGTTTTTATACCCTGAACTTTATAACGGCATAGGAAATATATTTTGCGGAGGAATGCTTTCATGAGCTAAGACTTATAATACCACAGTGTGCATTTATAACAGAAAAAGTGTTTTTATTTTCCAATTATACCTAACCTTTGGTTTGCTAGGTTGTATTTTTTGTTTAACTTCAACATTTCCATTATCTCTGTACACAAATGTCAAATGCCATGTCTTTGAATTTATTCATGCAGACATTATCTTTTTTATGTCCATTTTAAACAAAGCAAGGAAGTGCTTTCAATCATTCGTATAACAATTATGATTGTAAATTTCTTTTTCTTTTCAATATACCTATCCATGGCATATATGCGATTTTTTCTTTACGTTGAATTCCTTTTAAAGTTTTAATACGAAATTGAGGTTTTCAAATCATCTGTTTTCTTTTGTTATGGCTTTTTGTAAAGGTAACGTACGTATATTTTTATCATGTGATAACGAATTTAAGATAAGGTATCTATATATTTACAAAAGCTACTCCCATTTAAAAAACACTTTAAACATTATGTATTATATATATAAACGTTGATTTACATAAGATAAAAAAATAAAGGTACGAAGGAAGTCTGAGAATGTATAACCTATAGATACTAATGTAATTGGAATATGGATATGTGGACATGTAAGAGTGGCTGAAATACTCTACAATAAAAGTTAAGGGCCATCCTAATTTCCAATATTAGGATATTTTATAATTGATAATATCATTCAAATGATGCTTCAATATTGACTTTAGGGTGGAAAGGACTGACAGAACTTTTAATTTTTGTCGATATGAGATGTTCAAATTATTTAAGATTTACATGTAAATGTATTAGGTTTCTTCACCTAAAAGAAGGAGAAAGTTACATTATAACAAATGTTACTAAGGGTCAAATGAAACATCCCATTGTTTATTTTCAGGGAAGTAAAAAATGGAGAGATTCTCAGTAAAAATGAAATATTAGTAGATTGTTTTGACTTCGTTCAGTGTACAATGCATTTCGAATGTCAACTATGACTGGTATCGAATAATTTGAATATAATGAAAAAAACTACAATGGCTTAGTCAAAAGATAATCATCAATTTGGACTCGAAACGTGTTTTCATTATTCAAAGAATAAGCTGAAAGACCATAAATAGTTTAATGACAATGTAAAACAATCGTTAATGTGACAAAAGTTAAGAATTATATTTACTGTGAGAGCTTTGTAAACTTTTTACAAACTAATTTAAACTTTTCTTATATTGCTTCCTTCTAACTAACGTAAGGGACTTTGATTTCGATTCGGAGGATGGCAGATTTGACACCATGTTGATTTGTTAACAAATGTAATCTGAAAACTCTATAATGAAGATTATGTTCATGGAATTAACATCTCAACACATTATTAATTTCTTGAATTAACATCTCAACACATTATTAATTTCTTTTTATTTCGGTCAAAAACACATAAATGTACTTCAATTAATGATATCAATATATCGATTGCTTCTGTTCTTTGCTGTAAAGTATCTTCGATGCGAAGAATGCGATACTTATATAACGGACAAAAACCAGCATCAACAAGTCACACTAGTACTTAATAATAAGTTCGTAACCAACCGCTATACCATTAGCAACCCAATGTATAAGTTATCCTGCTGATCACTATGTTGTGAAACCGGTTGGTAATGAACTTACATGAAAACCAATCTTCAGTTTGTTATTTTTAAAGTATATATTTTTAAAGTATATATATATATATATATATATAAGTATTATTTATGTAAATGGTGTTGTCATGTATGGTTTGGTGACATGACTTGGATAACTTTAAGTTTACAATGACGGGAAGGACTCTTGGAAATGGCGCATGAAGATTTGTCCAAATTGTCCAAACTGTTTTGGCTTTGGGAAGGATTTGATTTGAGGACTCAATTCGGTACCAATCATTGAAATTCAAAATGGCGTAAGTCGTATAGGTGAAGTTCGAACGTCCTGATAGAAGATTGACATTGCCATAATGACACTGTTCATTCTGACCGAGGAAATTTGTTTTTGTGGCTTATGTCATGGTCGTAATTGATCGTGTTGCCTTTCCTGACGAATAATGTTCCATATGGTTACTGTCTATGTTATCGATTACGCAATTATCTGAGTGTATTACTGAACGAATGACACCTAACTTATTGCCATTGTAGCAAATATGGGGATTGTATTTTTACGATTTGAATATGTCAATCGTTAAATCTTAAATGAACATGTGGCGATTGTCTTATGCCTGTTTGTTCATGTTGCTTATAACAGCGTTGAAATTTGCAAATTGGCAGACATGTTAGTGATTTTTTGTGCGGCATTTGTATACAATTGAAACTGTGGAAATATGTTAGTGGTACTATATCTTATTTGTGTATAACATGTCCATGTGACACAAGGCTGGTTGCTCCCTTGGTAAACTTTACCTTTTTGATTGTCTTAGTTGTATTAGTTACTACGACAATGGGTGAAATATTGTCGGTGTCGTTATTTTTTTCTTTTTCTGTCTGAATGATACATGCGCCAGACTGAGTGGCAACGGTCAAGGTTGACACAGTTTCTAGACAAAACGATGTTCATTGCACGTGCACATTGACGAGATTTACATTTTTACATTTGTAATTTTGCATTAATATATCTAAAGATTAAAATTATACCATAAATATCAAGAAATTCCATATACTGTAATTTAATTTTTTGTGTGAGACGTCCTGTTCTGAAAATTTCTCCAATCATGTTAAAGGGATTTTTTTAATGAAAGAGGACACAAGTTAAAAGGGCCTAACTTAAGTGCTTTAAGGTCTAAAGAGTAAAAGCAGACTGATGTACGACATACAAATGTAACGTAATTAATTTTAAGGAACAACTCTAACACAAATATAACATGCAAACGTTGAAATAACGGAAAGAAAAGTCGTTTTCTTGACATATACGAAGAAAGTATGTTTCGCACGTTCTGATATGTGACTGTAATTTTTATTCTGAATCTTTACAAAAAACATCACAACACTAATTTAGCACTTGATGTTTCAAAGTTTTCATACATCAACAGTCATATTAACATTCACATTTGATAAAAAAGTTATAAACGACGACAAAATCGTATATAATTTTAAGCTCATTTTTACGTAGACACAATGCTGCCTTCCTGAACTGTACAATATGAATTATCAAAAGGGAATAGTTAAAATCTTAGAATGTGAGGGATGTTTGATATGGTTGAGAAAGTTAGATCATTGGAAGTAATGTGTTTGTTAAAAGGTCATTAATTAGTGTCTTGTCCTATAGCGAAACTTATTATTAGTGAACTGTGTCAGATACCTTATACATCGAATTACTTAATAATCTCTACGTAACCAGCCTGTCAAATAAGAATTTGTCAACAAATGAGAAAGTGAGACAGGAATGCTAATATTAGCCTGAACACAAAAACCGTTCCTTACTTGAAAAGCTAACCCAAACTTGAGTAATCATACAGGTACATATATGCGTGGCACATTCAATTAACAACTATAACAATTTTCACATGTTGTGAGAACGAACTGAACTTTCCATTGAGGCTTCACCGTGAAGAAAAGTATATTAAGTGTATCACTTTGAAAGGCAAATGCTCATGAATTCAAGAACACTGCGAGGAATTTGTATTTTAAACCTAACGGAATTCTTCTTTGGTAATGCTAATTCGCTATATTTACCTTGTTCAATAATTTTTTACTGATACATTATGATTTACACAGAATAAGAATCTGATTGTTGATTCAGAAATGCAGTACTGTAACTGATATTTGAGCCAGTATTGTTGTACAAATAAATGACCTTAGTATTGCAGTACAACTAATTCAATTCGGAATAATTAAAGATGTACAATTGATTTACTTAGGACTCAGTAATGCTGCCTACAATATTGTCCTAGGAATCTGCAACGCAGTCAAATTTATTGATTTAAAAATTAATAATGCAATTAAAAAAACAATGACTGAGGAATAAGTAATTCACTTCAAAGGACACTTGGAATACTTTTAACACCGTATAGAGTATAAGATAATTTTCAGAATATTTTATGCTTGCAAGATTGTTTAGTTTACCTGAGTTATACGTAAATCCATAAATAATGAGGATCGTGACCGGATGACATCTTTTCGTCATGGTGTGAGGAGTTTACTGTCTGCAAGACACAAACACATCAATTAAAAAACACCTGAGTCCGGGCAAGAACTACAAGGATAATATTTATAAGACACAGAATTCTAAAACACTCTAGATACGTAATGTTTCTAATAAAAACAGTCATTGTACATCCAAATCCATAATCACGTTACAAACTTCAGATATAGATCTCACAAACATAATCGTTGGATAAATCTTGAACTATACACTTAAATTTTGTTTTTCAAATCAAAAGTGAAAGTTGTCTAAAATTTGAAAACTATTTAATAATAAACAATGTATTGAGTATTTGGAAGACTTTGTCATGGAAAGATATTTTTGTATCAAACTATCAAAAGAGAATCTGCCATTAAATAATGATTAAATGTGCCCTTTATCCGAAATACCTATCGTTCAGTATGCATGCATACCTACATGTGTGTGTATTGTGTAAAGGTACCATCAATCATAAATGTACAGGATGTACAATGGACATGCTTAACCCTATGTATTAATAAATACACGTCCAGATTTAGGCATAGCAGACAGAGAACGCATTGCATCAATCACACGACTCAAGTTTAGTTCCTTCCTCCGAAAATGTTTCCGGGTCAATAGGTCATATGTTTACATTCAATGCAAAATTGTTATGATTTTGTCAACTGAATGAAGGAACGAGATAAGTAAATATTGTCAATGTTATTTATATAAAAATAATCAAATGGTTACTTGAACTAAGCAGGTACACAGGTAAAAATGTAGATGATTTTATAGTTGACAATAATACACGCGAAAAGTCTAATTTCATTTAAAGGAGAGGAAATACATAATACTTGTTAATGATACGTCAGTTTTAAACAGTAGGCTAACACAAAGGTCCGTAGCAAACGCTTTCTACCTTCATAAAGGGTTGGACTTTTCATTTACTTTCTATTTATCTTTACTTAAGTGTTCCGAACACACAATTTTCTTAAGTAACATAATCCTTATATAAGAGCAATTCACAAAAGATGTTGTCCACTTGCTAGTAGCTAATTCAGATACGGAATATTCAAATGATAGAATATATTAACTATTAAATATTCCATTACGACAGTGGTTACAAAGAAAACGACAAATCTAAAATGATACCTAGAAAATACCTTTTTACTCAGTTTTACATTATCGTTTTACATTATTTTCATACTCCCATTCTCGATTCTTTTTTGTATTTACGTCCTCTTGCTAGTAATATTTAGTAAACTATAAAAACCTGATATTCATATCATTGTAAATAAACTGACAATGACAGATTGTAACATAATAACAAGAAAATACCTTGACTGTTAATTTCCATGTATAATTTCGCAATGCAAACGTCGTAACATTTCCACCACGACGCCATGAATACGGCCAAATTTTGGTTACGTACACTTCACACGTAATACAAAACAAAAATATATATAAGCAGATGATACTTTAAAAAATACCTTGAGTTGCCTCTGTCTCGTTTAATGTGCCATTCATAGGAAACACTCACATTCTCGGGAATAAAGTCACAATGTTAGACAAGGAAAAACTGTGCTTGCGTCTGTACGATACACTGTCCAAGAGAATACACGCCCAGGGCATCTATCTGACTTGACAGTTCCTCACTTACATGAGGGACAGGTGGCAGTTACAAACAATACCTGTCCTCCAGTCGAACTTTGGTATTTATTATATTAAAAATAACTTCATTAATTAAAGGGGCAGTATCGGTTTTACAAAGAAAGGAAAATGATCTCGCGGAAACTAAATTATTGTTAACAATCGCAACACTAGCTTTTTGATGAAGCTGTCCTTAATCAAACGTTAATGTCAAAGAACTATTGAAGTCATTTCCCTACCTTAAATGATTAAAAGGTGTTCACACTAAAATGGCTGGCAATGTCTTTTGCTTTATTCTTGATATATTTCTACGACTACAGACGAAAATAAAAGGTTAAAAGCAATAAAGAGGCTTTGATGCCGACGAATTTATTCTAATGATTTATCAATCTAACGAGAAACTCTACGTTATCTAAACTTTGACTTCATCTCAAAGTTAGAGTCTTTATTCAATAGCCAAAGCAATGGTCCAAAGGGTTGCAGACCTTCCATTCTGAGCATGTCATTTTCCAATCTTATGTAGAACTTTAAATAGAGTTGATTTTCTATGATCAGTATAATTTTAATATCAAGCTATGGTTTATATACCCTTTTATAATTGTGTTGTTACTCGATCAAACCACCCTGAAAGAAAGTTTCTATTCATCCGATATGAAAGTTGACTATCAAACCCTTAAAGTTTCTCTTAGATGATATGTACATGTATTATGACAACTCTGACAACGTGCCCAGACAGGGGTTTTTCACTTCCGGTAAATCCTAAATCATGTCATGCTACTGGAAATTGCTGGAGGATATCTAAATGATAATTATCATATCAAACCTTCTGTTTTATGTCTGTAAAAAGAGTACGTTTTCTTACCATGTCTGTTAGTAGTCTTCATAATGGACGTTCGTGATTGACCGATTGTCTTTTCAAAGAAGTGAAACTGTTAGGCGTCAGAGACATTTGCTTTAAGTATATTTGGAAGAAAGTCCTTTTCCTTGCTGTCTTTTGATGAGCAGTAGATACCAGTTCCTTATATGTCTTATCTTTATTCAGCAAATTGTTAATTCTAAAGCTAAAACCTCTTAAAAAAGGGAGGATTATAACTGATGAAATTTAAGTTAATAAAGCAAATTATGATGAAATCTAAATGTTTAACCCGAAGGAAATATTCTAAAATAAAGAATACCTACTCCTATGTTTTACCAGGCTAATTAAAAGTTAGGAGAGTTGAACCTGACATTATTTACTTCGATTAAGCAAATTATTTTCCACCTCAGAATATGGAAAGGATACTTACTTTTATACATGTGTCAGGTTCATCAAAAATAAAGGAAGGATTATAACTGGCGACTTTTACCTTTATCAAACAAATGACTATACAAATATTAATTTTCACCTGAGGGAATATATTCCAAACAAATACTTACTACTACGTTTCTGTCGTATATGTACATCAAAGGTTTACAACATCCATATGAATATGGAACGTATATGTAGGTGGATCCAGAGGTTAATACGATAGGTCATCGTTGATGCATTGTAGATGACACAGCTTTATGGTAGTCGGACATATTACAATGTGACCTTTAGGTCATATGTTAACATCAAGGTTTGATTATTTACACGACATGTGTTAGCATATTTTACATAACCGCTTTACAGCATGTTTAACACCTTTTGTAGGTAGATTTTTGGCTAAGCTGATATGGTTTATGGTAATCAATCACTCAAAAGGATAACAATTATAACATACATTAACATTCCTATGAAGTTTATTCTTAGTTTGATGCTTTGACGTGAATTTTGATAATGAGATAATGGTATTAATACAAATTTGATAGATCATTTATCCAACGTTTTATTTAGGATAAATCATGTTTAACTCTTATCTTATCGAATAAACATTTGACTTGTAACTTTAATTTCAAATGTGGACATTGATTTATTAGTCAGACTGATTAAGAAATTAGAACCACCTTTATAATTGCTTTATATTTCAATGTTTTATTTCCTGTCTCGTTTATCACAACAATAGGTTATTTCCTTAAAGCCCTGCCGTCATGCCATTGAAGGAATCTTGCTTTCACTATTGTTGCTGGCAATTGATGTGGGTTTTTGTGCTCACTAGCCGAAGTACAGAATGAACTGTTATCCAGATTATACTCTCTTATAGAGCAAATGATAAAGGAGAAGCGATGGCAGAATTAATATCTTAATCTCCACTTCAGATATTATAACCAAATAATGTTATTAACAATTGTATCACCGGATTAGTTGACTTATAGCATATAGGAAATCAAATGTGACTACATCAGTTTTGGCCTATAAGGTCAGTGTGTCATTATGGCGACATCCATCATCGGATACATATTCTTGTAGTTGAAGACATCTCGTGTTAATCTTATTTAACATTCTGTATTGTTGTCTGGCTATCCTAAGAGACGTATGTAAGATTCCAACAACTCAGTTCATCAATTCATACAGTTGCACGCCAAAAGTTTGTTCACAAACCTGAATATACTAGTGCAAATATCATGTAATTTGAGATGCCTTTGAAGTATCGTAGCGTTGCGAAAAAGAAACTTATAATATCGAATTTCCAATACACATATGCAGATTCATTCTTCTTTAAGCCAAATGTTTATCGTACACCCACAATTACCCGTAACAGTTTCTACAGGCCATTGAAGTGACCAGGGGTCAAAATTCCGAAAACACTAATTTTTATTTGTCTACATAAAATCCTTTAAAAGTTATCAACTTTTTTAAAAATTAGTCACGTATGTTCTTTAGCACAACGTCAATAAGGTTAGGTTGGTTTTAATCTCAGAGAGTCGATATGAAACATTTCATTTGACATTTAACGAAATCGAAATTTCGAAAATATGACCCCTTCTGTGTATATCAAAATGCCAAAATTCGAATTTTTGCACGATAGACTAGAAGATACAAAAATGAGTTCAAGAATGGCTATTTCACACAAGGACAGTGGCTGATCCTTTGTCAGTTTTGCTGAAGTTATTCTATTAACGTTGAAACGAAACCCAAATTATATGATATTTGCACTACAATTCAGTGGTAAGTGAACAAACTTTCGGTATGCAGCTGTATATCTAATGTCAAAATTGGATTTGTTAAACTTAGTAATTATATTGACTATTTTAAAAACTTCCAAAGCTTTCTCAAAGTTTCAATAATTACCAAAAAACTTCAGTAATCGATATCTTCTTACGTACAAACCAATATCAACAGATGTAAGAAAAACTGAGTGCGAAGAAGGCACCAAGAATAACATGTATGTTAAACTGACAGTTAATTATACGACTTTTCACATATGAGGTATATGTATGCATGTTTGAATGACATCTAAAGCAGTTTCGGCATACTATAGGAGGTTATTGAACTAACGTAATAAAAACCGTGTATCTGTATTTTGAAAATGTGACATCTGGATATCATGTTTATAGAAACCTGAGTGACGGATGATAACTTCCGTCTTTTATTGTCATCAACTTAATCAATCTATAAAAGAAAACGAGACAGAAATTACGTTTGTGGTAGCAAATTGATTTTCGTATTAACATTTACAGAACTTTTGACTATAGATATGAGTATATATCATGTCATGTAACCATAACTACGTTATAGCTTTTATAGTTCAGTTAAATACCAAATCACTAGAGCACTATGTCAATTAATGTACACTAAAGCGGGGTAAATATAATTTAATAACAAATGTCATATTGTTTTGCATATATGACATCGAAATGGTGATGGTCATAAAATGTTCGCGACTGATGTTAACTTGTCTTCAGATTAGGAGAGAAAGTGTTCTACACTGCCTAAAAGAGTCTGTACCTCAGAAGACGTAAAGTGCCTACACAAATATTAGCTCGTAATTATGAAACGATAAGAGATTTCGTATACAAACCAAGACGCTTCAAAAAAGACATTCACTATAAGATCTTAGGTGGCAAGGCATTCAGTGTTTAAGGAAATGAAATAGTTGCATAATTATTTCTGTTTGCATCTTAAAGTCATAGGCTCATTTTTGCCAGACAACCAAACTGAACTAATCATCCTTCACGGGAAAAAATCTGATCACTTACAACAATATTTCCTGTCGCGTCTGCAAAGATTTTAATTTTTATGCCTGTTTTACAGTTTAGGATGACACTGCTTATTTGCGTATGCCGTTTTAGACCGATGTGGTACCGAATCAAGTGCAATCCCATCGCAAGTACGAAATACCGGAAATCTAGTAATTGCAGCTCCGATACTTATGACAAACGCATTCTTCATTGAGTTTACCACCTTTTTGTTAATTCTGTATTTGAAAACAAGTAAGTTAATAGCTATTTTCATTGGTTATTCGGCTGAGAAATTTCATGTGTTCTACGTCATGGCCTTAGCGAAATGACGTGGTAAGGACTAACGCTCGCCAAATACATAGGGTAGGGTGTTTTGAACTTCATTATTGAGGGCTAGAATGCACGCAGATTTCTGAAAATTGTTGCAAACGTCAGGGGAAAGGTTTCTGTGAGTGATGAACTATGTGTCCGGCGTGCATTAAAATTTGCCTTGCAAAAATGAGCCTATGACTTTAAAACAAAAAGAAGATAATGATATATGAAATGACAAAAAATTCTTTATATAGACACTTATGAAATACAATGGTAATTCCATGAGTTAATGAATAAACTTATTATTATTTGCAGTAGACCTATTAATGAGTCGAATGCATTTACAAATTCTTATTTTAAGTCGTAATCGGTTAGGGATATTGTTAATGTCTAAAAGAAATTAAGTGTATTGACAGGAAATAATTTTGAAATAGCATTGATAAGAAACATAGTTATTATACATCTTACCTTCTAGTGGATGTTGCTATCAAGTTCTATCGGCCACCTTCTGCATTTATACAGGGGTAGCTTAATATTTATGCCTTTAGAAAAATAATTTATAGATGGATAACATTCCTTGATAAACGAATGCAATTCTTCAGTGCGGAGCATTGGTAGTAAACACTGGCGTAAGCGTGGAGAATCTGCATAACATAAGAAATGGATGACATGCTTTCTGTGACCCAATATATAAACCGTATACATATATATAACGCTGTTTGTGTTGCATTGTGTTGTTACACAGATACACTGAATACTATTTGAGACTGCTGCTGTTCTTCAAGCATGCATTCCCTGAAGAAGCTTCGAATCAAGAAGCAGAAATATGCATATCGGAAAAAAGATAAAGTCATGATTTTGAAAGTTGATTTACATCTTCTCTGTATTTTGTAATACCTTCATATTAAGCTTCTCCACGATTGAGTATTGATGCCGGTCCACTTGACATCGCTTAAAGTTATTGAATTCTTAGTTCTATTTAGTCAACGTAAGAATCACAGTATCTTCATTTCTTTACAAACTTCATAACAATTAAAGTTAATGCATTTGAAGTTCAATTTGATAAAAAAAAATTATCAGCGTCAGTAATGAGTAGACATCAACATTATTTCTGCATTGATTGAAGCGTTGATGTCATTAATGAATTGATAACGAGGTAAGTTATTTTACTGAACACTTCTAGATCCATATGAAGTCTATTTGTCTTGATAAGTGACAATCAATACACAATCTGTTTTCTTGTGAAGCGGCCGACCAATACGGGTGTCAAATTTTTCAGTTTGATGTTATGATTTGAATGATAATCGTACTTCTTAAAAAATGCGAAACAGTTAGAGAAGTTCATAGTATGACAGAAATACCCCCACGTCCTTAACGCTATGAACTATACATACATTATTTTATCAGGGGGCATTGTTTTTGGACCTTGAACATTGCAATCGCAAATGGGCCAATGAAACTATTAATAGAGATTTGAATTCAAAACATTCACATGTTCCCGAAAACATCCTATTAATAGATATTACAGAATTCAAATACTGTGAAGATCTATATGGCTTTATACGCAACATCCAGTGAAATTATTTGACAACATTGACACATACTTTCATACTTAAACAAACATTTACTCGTAAGTATATCTTTTTTATTTTGAAAACCATTTGGTATTACTTGGACCATTTGATCAGATAAGAATAAAATATGAACTTATTCAACTAAAGTGAGAGCATTATTTCTAAAATATGTTCTTGTCTCCAAACAAACTGATCTTTAAGTACAGGAACGAAGGTAATTGTTTGCCATCATCCGATAACCATATGAATTATTGTGATGTCATTCATTAGGTAAAATCAATTTACTAACAGCAACGTAGAGGCACTACCTTTTTACGTGGATATGTTCATGTTTCCTTATGCTTATGTACTTCGCTCAATTATAATGCAGCAGAATATTTGTCAGAATATATATCATGAAAATACATGTTCTATTCTTGTGTACGTTGTTAGTGTTCATAATTGCCAGCATATTGAATTAAATGTTAGACATAAACTGCATTGTAATCATTCAAGTGAACATATTTCTCCCAACTGGTGTTTACTAACATTAAAATACCTCTTTTTATGCTGTTTTAAAGATATCACATCCTAATATGGCTACAAAATTAACCAACAACATGTGTTTGCCCCATTGCACAGTACATACAAATTCATGCATCTACATCTGTTGGTTTAATTCCCCAACATAAAGACCTCATACGGGCATGATTAATGTTGAGCATGTCAGGGCGCCATGTTGGTTATGCAATGTACATCGTTAAGAGAGACACGTTGGAGGTATTCACAAGTTAAGCTATCACACCCCTACATCTACATTACCGAGAGGTCAAGTTGAATTCAAACGTGAATAACCTTTGCATATGTTATAAATACTCAGTAAAGTCAATTAGTTTACAGAAATTAATGGCTTAGTCAGTGAAATATACTCTTGACAATCACTTGGTATTCGGTGTGTGACTTATTTGAGATTTTACATCTATAAGAAACATCTGATTTTTGTACTCATTGTAGATATGGCCATTGTATTTTTAATTTCAATCTAATCATATCGATTTCCCTGTTAAATGTTCGCAAACTTTGCAAATTTTGTTCAGTCTCCACCCTGGAAAGTCTAGATGTCCAGATATCTTGATTTCCCTTTTAAATATGTGTATTTCAGGACTGATTTCTGTTTCGCATGAATTTATGTGCATCCCATTGTAAAACCTCTTTAAATATATCAAGCCATGAAAGTGCTGTAATTGTACAGAGTGGACTTCGAAATATATGATACATTATCTTCTTTGACGTATAACTGATTTTTGAACTTATAAGATTCACAGACGTTACTTTGAGTCGAATACTAACGGTATAATCTTTATCACTATAGAATTTCATGTCAGCATGAATAGCAACATGGATTCCAACTTGGAACAAATCACAACATTAAGCTTGATCAAATTTTATTTTTCTTACACTTCAAAACAGTCAGGCAAATACCATATTTTCGTGTTCTGTAATTAGTAGGTTGAAGCGAAATCATATGATTTTTGCAGCATGTAAAGGATAGCCTCTAATCCAAATGCTTTAGCTTTAGCATATTCATGGACTTTCGTCAGAAATTCTCGAGTTTGACGATGCTTGGTCCCATCTTTATCCAGAGTTTCCTCGAGTTCACGCAGCATGGACCGAAGTGTATCATCTGTAACTGAAAATATGTATGATTAATGTTATATTTTATTCGGAATGACAATGAGTATGTTTTTAAAAATTCCATTAGGGCTTGATTCGTGTAAAAATACCACTGATTTAAGTTTAAATCATCGACTTGTTAATTCCGAAACATCATTTTTATCTAATTTACTTGATATATCACGTATCATACATACACAGAATGGACGTTTTCTCGTTCAGGAGACGAAATTCGACGTCAAATACAGATGCATATTATCTGCTTAACTATTTACACACTATCAACCTATAATTATCCGTCTATCTTTATAAATTTATTTCTTTACTGACGTTTAACTCACTGGCAGGCACCAGCAAAAGGACATTATTCGTCTTTTAAACATAGATCACCTATATGACATTTACATTGTCACTGAACCTTTGAGCATAATTATGCTGATATCCAGCAACCATCAGTATTGGTCGATAAGATAACCATTTTATAACGTTTGGCGTTTCTAAATCCAACACATTCGCTGTGATACTAGAATTTGATGAGTTGTGTAATGATAAACCTATTTCACGTTTGTCGTATGCACAAAAATGGTTTAACAAGATTTGTCACTGAAAGTAACCAACGGTCAAGTGAAAATTATATATGATAGTTCCGTCATATCATCAAGACTTTTAACCGCAACCACTTTCCACTACATGAACTGAGAAGACTAAACTTGAGAATTTGTGATACTCTTACTGTGTCAAATTCACAAAAGAAGAAAAAACGCTGTTGACTTTTGAAAAGGTAAGTGATGGAAAATGAAGGAGAAAAGAATCATACCTGCTGGCATCGGACGAACCACGTTTATCATTACGCACAGCATAGCAACGGTGAGGATAACTTTGGTAAGTCCGGACATGTTTAAAGATGATGTTGTACCTAGACATGAGAATAAAGTTTTAAATCTGAAATAAGATGACGTGGAAAACATCGGAAATACCCTTCTTTGAAACAAATCTAAAATAAGCCGAAAAAGACAACTTAAAATACAAATGTAAATATTAATGTTCAAGAAATGATTAATTAGATTTATAGCGATGTGCAAACGGAATATAATTCATCTTAGTTGTATAGTGTGCATTGATTTTTCTAGAATATAAGGTTAACATAAAGTAAACTCTTTTCGATGAAATAAATATAGACATGTAAAACCTGTAAAAGCAACAAGGTGAGTATGAGCTGTTAATGACTTACTATGAGATTCAATCCACGCTTTCAAGATATCTAGTTGATCTTTACAGCGCTTATATATACAGCGGAGGATTCATCAAGATAAACGTGTTACATCTAATTGGTATTTGTAATTACCAGATGTGTCTGTTTCATTTAATATGTGATTCGAGCTTAATAAGAGCCAATATTAAATGAATTTGCTTGAACTTTTACAAGTTTGACGTGCCCTGTGAACTAGATTATTTCTTTATTGTATTTTCTTGAGGTTTTTTGTCTGGGTTCTTCTACCTTTTTAATTCAACTAATGTGGACTCTTATATGTACTTTTAAAACTATTTTAGTATCAAGCCAGCTTTCCACATCAAGGCGGGTCCTTGTTGTTGAACAGCCGTTGTATTTGTAAAACACTCTTTCCTATCGCCAGTCTAGTAATTTGCTCCCAATACTTACTTGTATGAGAGATGAATATCTCATTCAGATGTAACTACTATTCTCCCAAACTAATTTCCGAGACACTGACCCTCATTTTCAATACTTTTAAGATTTATTTTATGGAGTACTAAGAAGCTATTTGACTTTACCATTGAGACGCCGCAACTTGATCGATACTCAAAATTTCAAAATACAAAATGGAGATATAGATTATTACTGCATCTCAAATTTTGGGGGAATAATGTATCTAAGATTGTTTAACGTTTCCGCGCACATGTTTAAATGTGAGTTTTGTCAAAATGAAAATCTGAAGCTGACGGATAACAAACACTTGAGGTACATGTGAAGTAGTGCATTTGTTTATATGAAAATAATTGTACGTCATGTCTTTTTAACGGCATATTACCTACAAGAATTTATTGATGAACCTGAATCCTAAAAGCTGAATCCTAAAAATGCTTCCAAACATGGTTTGTATAATTTTATTCCACATTGATCGCACACCTCGAACCATTTACCATGTAAGATTTCAACTTATGTAATTCCAAGTTGAAGAATGTTTACGCATAGAAGCAGGACAAATGTTTCTCCTCGAAAACGAAACGACATATTTGAAGGGCATTTAGAAATGATATACACAATGAAGACAAGATTTTCTGGATAAAAAACTCATTGTGAACTTCATAATTGAGAAGTTGTTACCCAGAACATATTGAATGCCTGACATTTTTTTACGTTTCACAATCATCAATACAATGTATTTGAGTGATAAACTTTTTTCTCTTTTAATTATAGATAACGGGAGTCAATATCAGACTTTGACTTATATATTGCTTTGAAATCTAACAGGTTGAACTTAACAAACGCGTGCAAATACTGTTTGTATATTGTTTGTGTTAAAAACAAGACTAATTGTACGTGGAATGAATGAATTTGGAGAATTGAATAGTTTAACTATATGGAAGCTCTTGGTTGTCCATGCAGAAACTGAATGAAACGCTGCATGTAATATAACTCTGATTTCAGTAACTGCATCCCTGTCTCAGAAGTTTCACCCTTACTTTTATGTCATGTTGTGTTAATTTAAGAGCTAACAGTACAAATATATTTTAAATCTCTTGCTTGACTCGATGTCACTTGCGATTATTGCGATTGCGACAGTCTATCAACTTCACATTATATTATATTATACATTACATTATTATAACTTCATTCTTTATTCCCAATCATGTCTTAAACGTTTAATTGATCATGCAACACCAACTCTTGAACAATCCAGACAACATGATCTATACGACACGGTTTACTTCATAAACCTGTGTAGAGGTTACGACAATTCTTACTTTTTCTTACACTTTATCATCACGACCCCTTGATAAAATGATCAAACCTCGTAAAGATATTTATTGTTAGATAACACACGGATCAATGAAAGTAACAAGTGAATTCTACGTTTAGAAAGCGCTATATCGATTACGAAAATATTTTCGATATTTTATCCTGAACAAAAATCGGATTTTCCATGCTAAAACGATGACATACTCTATCTTCGTTACTGTTTAAGTTACGGGGATGTGGCATAACAGGTATCCTTTGATTGATAGGCGAGACATCACAGCGTAGACAGCTGATTTAGCAAAAGAAGAGGAATATTACACAAATATCCCGTCGAGGCAATGGATACAGAATAATAATGTATTATTTAAACGTTACCTCGAATCTCAAAGGCGCATCTATCTGTATTTGAAACAATTAAAGAAATCTCTTTTGCTTGAGTATCAACTTTGCTCGGTAGTTCAAAATCAATTCATTTCATTAACAATATTCACTGATATTGATTTTTTAAAAATAATTTGCTATTGTCACAGATAAAATATTGGTGTTGATCAAGATAGTGTTCCTACATCATTCAAGATAAGGTTCAAAGATAACAAAATTGGATAAAAGGTTCGACAATACTTTATTCAGAAGATCATGCAGCCCACAACAAAACAGACTGTTGAGAGGCATATATCTTTCCATTGGATATCTTAGCAGCAAGGAAATTGAATTTCTTCAAAGGCATTTAGAAGTTGGTGTAGTGATACCTTCTTTATTTTCACGACATTTTCTGGGCTACTTTTTACCCCTCCACATGATGAATAAAGAAGGTGTCATCCAAAACATTGTCTTGCATCAGCTAGGACATTAATGTTTCATCATCTTTACATCAGATTTCTTCGATGAGCATTAGATATGCAAAATGTCATGTAAAGATAAAACAACGTTACATTCCAAGATCGAATAAGGATCACAATATCTGTAAGATTCGCAGAGCAGGTTACAATTATTATGTACGGTTTACATCTTACACTAAATTTGTATAAAATTAAATTGAATGAGCAAAGAAGGTAAGAGCATGTCACATGCCCATGTCGAATCCATCCATGAGAAAGAACCAGGGAGAAAGTCTGAAAGAGTTCTGCTGGACAGGCTGTGGTCTGTTGTACATGTTCTGCATGCTGTTCTGCATTATCTGTCTCTGTAGCAAGAGACTGTATGGGGACAGTGGGGCTCCAGTGTGGGACATAGGGTTCGTAGCTTGACCTTAAAACGAAAATAATGACTGATTTACATAATATGTATTGGACAGAACAAGTTAGGAAAATTGTATCTTATGTTATCTTATCAGATTATCGAAATATGCATCATTGTGCATTATTTATATTTTTGACTTTTTATTTGCTTATACATAATCGTTCTCTATAAAAGCTAACTTGTCGCAGTCTTAGTCCCTGGCATGAATCAAATGAATGAAATATTGGATCTGGTTGTTATTTTACTAGCGCTTCTATTCCGATTCATTGTTTGTTTAAATTTGAATATTATACAAAAAACTTGGAAAATCAAATACCGTACAGGAGACTTGCGACTACAATAACATTCCTAGTTCTCACTTTTAAGAGTTTATTGTGTACATATTCAAGGTGGTATAGGTTTTCGATTTGGGTTCCTTCCTAAAGAAACAGATAATTTACGAAAATACCATCAAATCAGTTTAAAATTAATGAAATTGCAATTTTCTTAACTTTTCAGCTAAAACAAGAGATGTAATCATCGTTTAACGCCACTGATAAACAGATCAAACTTATTTTCAGTATATAAACATAACGCATACTGTCAGTAATTGAATTAATTATTGGACCTCGCGTTTCTCCTTTTAATTAGTATGTATTCGTACAAACAGTGTCGCACTGTTACGATTACATTTAATATGAAGGACAAGGATCATATAAATGTTATCGTATGTATTAAAGCTTCTTTAGTGTGTTGTAAGGGAAATTCATGGACTCATTTACATGGAGTGAATTAGTCACATGGTGGAATCATGAAAAACATGATGACGCAAAAGCTTATAAGGTTCGAGAAACTATTCCCTCAAGTATTGTAGGTCTTGCAGATTGAATTGAAAAGCTTACCTGTGTACATAGATTGAACTGTGCACGTGATGGCCAGGAAAGCCAGAAGCACAATGCTTGAAGTTTGGAAAGACATGTCTGCCACTTGAAGTTGAATCTGTAGCAAATCAGTATACAAAGCTGAGAGCATGTTCAAATTCAAATTCTTGTTTAAGAATCGCAATATTCAATTACTTCAAATCAATATAATAAATCCTGTAGGTGGTATTGTTTTCGAGAGAAATTAGTTCAAAAAATGACTCAGATACAATATATCAACTATTCATCACAGAAGAGGAACTGTTACAAAATATCCACCGTCACCATGGAAACTTTCATAATTGTAATAGAAAGTTGATGCTACAAGCGGCTCAACGAAATAGAGAATCGGGCAAAAGGAAGTTAAGTTTACTTACTATATTGTAACGTTGATTCTATGTTCAAATCCTCAGTGAAATGGTAAACCCTTTCCCCTCTATTTAAAGGGGATATGCCCTTTCAACTACAAGTCCATGTATCATCATTAAGGAATGTTTGTTAACATGTTGCTAATTGGGTTCATTTGTTAAACTACGAGTGTGTGCGATATACAACTTACTGCAAGCAACTTAGAGTTATTTACTTAATGTAGTGGTTAATGAAATTAGATTGCCATGACATATAGTCGTTGCCTTTGTGCACATACGCTCATTATGATGACCGTTTGTGACCTGTAATCGTCAGTGGCCTTTAACTTTACTTTGTTATATTGTCAATTTTAACAATTTACCTTAAGGTGGTGTATGATTTCTCTCACTGAAGTAATTATTAGAATGAATTCTTATGTGTAAATTCTTGAGAACCATAAAGGAATAAAAAAACAATGTTATCCCAAGTTTCACTTGCACAATAAAAAGTCTTCATGATCCTGATATTACATATTGTAAACAGTATATTTATATTTCCTTTTTAAGGATTTTCTTCTTTGAAAATTCTATTTACATTTCTAATTTTCGCTTCGCAGTTCTAGAGAGAAAGCCAAGCTCCTAAATGCAACAGTGCGCGGAAAATCAGAAATTCGAACAGTCCTCTGTCATATTAGGATTTCGCATTGATTTACAATGTGTTTCGCTGAGGGATATATTAATATAAACAGTTCCAATATGTGTATTATAATACAGGAATTATTAACGTTAAAGGAACCGAATAATGTTTTCGTAGGGAAATTGTTTCATCCTAAAAAAAATAACACAAACGTTACTAATTGCAAGTTTATCTATTTAAAATACTGAAAAGGACGAGGCACGAGCATATAATGTTTGACTAAGCAATGCGAAAAATTCCCCTACCGAATTTCCCCATAAGGGCCGATATGAAATGTTTGACCCTCTGAAGAAAAAATAATTTGCCAAAACTTTTGGGAAAAATGAGAATTAAGTTTTTTCAAACCGTGCCACAGCCACTTTTACGGTTGGTAATATAGAAAAAAATCAATCACAGATATGGTGGGGATCTTTGGATAATTGGTTTTTCTGGATCTTAATTTCCATAAGCGTTTATACTCTAATAGTACAAAGTTATCAAGGTTGTCTTCATGCATACTACCAATTTCTAGAATGCCCTTTAAACAAGATGTTTCACGAAGTTATTGAAGCAGTCATAAAATATTAAAAAGTCATGTTTAAAACAGCTTTTACATCTACTTGGAAGTAAGTTTCATTCAATTAAAAATGTTTAAATGTGATGATGTAGTCATCTACTGATACTCCCACACATTAATCGATACCTTTGAAATTATTTTATCATGGAATTATTGAAACAGATTAGCATTACCTATATTCCTTTTTACTGTACCCTTCTACATTTACTTCTTCATATTATCAAATGTGAGTGCATTTCGATTGAAACAATATCTTTTAATGAATAAATTGGTGTCCATTGTCTGTACAAATTGAAAACAAAATTTTAAGTATTTATGTGTCTTGATATTACAGTTTCATGACCATGTATAAAACTTTCGGGCTGACATACGAGATTCAGTTTTTTCTTTATTTTTTATATATCTTATTAGTTACATTAATTGCTATCTTTATAGCAACACACTTTTTTACTCCAGTGCAATATAGCTTATTCGGGAATATTTTGTACGTATACAGTTTTGAGTTGAAATTTTTCCAACGTTCAATAATTAATGTTATATCAATCATAATATGTTTATAAGTGATTCCTTATTCTCGCAAATTAAACATTATTTGATAGTATCCCTCTTATAGCTCTCTTGAGAAGGCATTTCAAAGGAAACAAGTTAACCAAGTCTAAGACCATTACCATCAATTTCAAATTAGAGAATGTGTATTTCACAACATGATTTTACATTAAAGCCACGTGTAACGTATTATAAAATTGCAATTAAGTATCATAAGCTAATCCATTACACGTCATAGATGTACATGTCTTCAGTAGCTGTACATGTAGTACAAGGTTGTACAAACAGTTACCTTAAACCGATGCATCAGGTAACATTAACATTAATGACATTTACTACACGTTCAAATGAAACCGTGGCCCCTATATAAAGATAGCCGTTCTGACTGTTTTGCCATTGTCTTGTACGCTCGTCTGAACGTTTAATACAATTTGGTAAGTTAAGGGTGTATTCTTATTTCTTAAATTTACTTGAAATAGAGTATCTTAATGAATTTCCATTACTTTATCAAGCCAGATAAAACTAATCATATCTTGAACATTAATATATATATAGAATACGTACCGTTAATTAAAACAGTGATTTTCTTTGACATGTGAACGTAGAAATTTTTTAATTAATGCCATTTAAGACGGTTCTTCCTTTGTATTGTGTTTTGGAAAAAGAATCAGATTAATCATCTTACCTATCATTGAATTATACTTGTTTTACATAATGCAACATACATAGTGCATCTGACTGAGTATAACATCGAGAGAAGTGAAAACCTTACAAAGTCATATATCATATCAACATTGATGCATGTAGTTATCTGATTAGTTTTCTCGATTTTCAAGTAATCATCATATTGGTTCAGAATATGTTCATTATTTTTGTTACAGATTAAATCAAGGTAACAATGTCAGGTATTTCCTTCAAACCCCAATTGGTCCTGATGTTGGTCCTCCTGGCAGTGACAGTACAATCTATGTACACAGGTGAGAATCATGCATGAAACATATATGTTTATAACTTAAGAGTCCTTCCAATAGAATTTAAAAGTTGTATGTGGCCAAATCTGACACTGAGTAACTCTAGATCTTTCATAGAAACTAGAGTTGATCCATTCTCGGAAAATTGTGTCACACCTGACTGCTTTAACTTCCCCCGCTTGGTATATTTTGATCCACCTTTAACTTTTGCTCTTATCTTTCAATTAGCCATTTATAGAGGTTTGCGCGAGTCTTTGCCTGTTGGAGTAAGTTGAGATTACAGATATTGCCGAGACACTTCGCTCAGACTTTTCGTCATTTCTGAATACTCGTGTATTTTCTTATGTCAGCTGGGATGGTCGCAGCATGGTTTGTTATCAGTACCCCTTACGGTGGCATATCATGTTTAAGTAACCATTGTTACCATCAAACAATAATATTTAAGCATGACAATATTTGTTTAATCGTTCATATAGGTGCGTTTCACATTAAATTACCTTTGTCTAACGTTCAAAATGTAACTGTTACACATTATCTTTTAGGATACTTTCTCTTTAGAATCGAAAAAAACAGCTTTTACATCTACTTGGAAGTAAGTTTCATTCAATTAAAAATGATAACATTCAATGAGATTTTTAGTGTCTTAATGAAATGTAATGTGGTAGATCATTTTAACCTCAATGAGTTTTATGAACTTATGAAAGCAGCATGCATAATATACATTGATAATGATATGTCTGATTTTACTTTACAGGACAGACAACAAACACAAACAGTCTGTACAGCTCGCCATTGTTGAGTATGTACCTACGAGGAGGCAATAGACAGAATATGCAGCAACGTCCCGTACAGAACTTCAGACAAAGCTCTTTTCGGTTCCCCCCATGGATGTTCCTTATGGATGGTTTTGGATTCGACATGGGAATGTGAAAGACAAAGACACCCTCATATTTACCAGTCAGCACAAGTTGCCTATTGTGATGTTTTGTCTCATACATATGTATACATGTGCAGTTGAAGACCATGGTCATTATCTTATGTAGATAAACATATAACCTTACTTAATATTCAATATCATATTTGATATATTTTTAAGCATAATCATAGTTAATCTTATGTGAAGAATATAATTTATTGAATGTTTTGTGAACGACAAAAGATGACTTTTCAAACAGTGAACAAAATCGTACCGTGGTCTAATTTTTTTTATTAATGATTATTGTGATGTCAATAAACTGAGTAAAACATTTGATTGAAATGTTACTTGTTATTTGTAATAGAATTAAAATTCGGTGCTCATTCTTAAAGAGGCAAATGTTTTTATTCGGCAATTAAATAGAATATGTACATGAATAATTTGGTCCTTTTATGAAAGCAAATCTCTTCTCCCTTTTGTATTATTCCTACTTGTGTTTGAACGTAAGGCAACTTACTGTCTGGATAAGTCCTAAGGTTCCTATGTTAACAACATGACGTCTAATGATTCTCACCTCTCTAACTTACATGAAATATGCCAATCCTACGTAAGAAGAGGTACACGTCGCACCTATTTGCATGGTGTTTCTTTCGACATGTTATGGTATACAGAATGGCCAAGGTTGATTTGGGGGCACCCCTTTTTAATACGGTTTATTTTACGACTAGTTAAACACTTCGATGTTTAGATAAATGCAAAGAAACTGCAAAAAGGCGTTTGAATCAACGATGAAAGTGAAAGGAATAGCACAGCGCTATTCATCTTATAAGACATACATATTGCAAAATGCAATAGGTATGACGTCAAAACAATCAATTGAGTGTAAAATGCCTACAAGACAACCATTGGGTTAGGGTTTAGTTAAAATATTATTATATACCACCTATCGAAATTTGGCACGAATTTACGAATACAAATGTCTTGGCCTGATAGTTTTATCCTTTACATTTCAAAAGCAATGTCAAATAATCAAAAACATGACTACATATCATTATTGCATATGTCTTATTTTCTTTTATTTAAACTCCTCTATACTAGTTAAATCACAGGATACACACCTATTGTACACATTTGAAAGCAATAAAAGAGATAAAGAATGTACATTATATTTATAGAGTTTAGCTTTCTTGAGTCTCAAGTCTACAACGTAATAGAAGGTCGCTTTCTTGTTTTTATAAATATTTGCTCTCAATGTTGTATACGTTACTATTGAAGCCATTAATATCTTAAACTTTATTTGTTAAAGGCGGCAAAAAATTATCCATGTTAACGTGTTTCTAGTAACTATAGTTACAAATTTTCACACACTTAAACTGCAACATACAAAATTTCCTATCTTAAACACACATATGTTGAGAGAGTTTACTTTCGATTTGATAATAGTGTTAATGGTTTTGTATCAATCAAACAACCTGAGAATTGCACATGCATGGACATATGTTTATTGTAATATTGTTACAATATTTTCAATCTTTATTTGTAACCTTGATCTTACTTAGTGCAAATATCATGTAACTTTGGTTTACTGTGGATGTCAGCAAAACTGACAAAGGGACACTCATTTTCACTATACAAAATAGCTATTCTCTAACTGATCAAGGAATTGTATGATCTCAATTGCAAAAATTAAAATTTTGGCATGATGAAATAGACAAAAATGGGGGTCTTGATATCGAAATTCCGATTTCCTTAATTATCGATTCAATTTGGACACAGAGAAAAAGAACACACAATGTAAAGAAGTCTAAATTCTGTATCCCATTTACATGTATATTAGTTGAATAACCTACTTAACACAACAAACTTATATTTGTAGTTGTGTGTGCCGCAACAATGTTTCCTAAGTTATGTTAAAGTTATAAGCACGCACTAATGTCCGTTTTTATCATAAATCTCGACTTTAATCTGTTTAGTATCACTATACAAAACATCTTCTTCTTCTCGGTCAAATAACCTGTTTCTTAAGTTTGTCATACTTCAGCCCAACAACATGCTCTGTGCCCCTTAAATGCAAAGTAATAAAGATGACTTTTGTGAACAAAAAAGGTATTGATCACTTATAAAGGATTTGTAAATAAAAAAAAGTTAATTAGTGTTTTCGAAATTTTTGTCCCTGGTTACTTTAATGACTTGCCAAAATTGTGACGGTTAATGGGTTCTCGGGGATGATATACGATGAAGTTAAGGTTCAATGATTTAACATTATCTGTTTCTTTTTCGCAATGCTATCAAGGCTCAAGATATCCAAATTACATGATATTTGCAATAGGATACACAGGCATGTGAACAAACTTTTGGTATGCAGCTGTACATTCAAATTTAATCTAAGTGCTCGGGAGGCAAGCAACCCATCATTTACAAATATAGTAGTAGACATAAAAAGTTCAGGCCTTCTATGGTAGTGAATTTAATCATTGGTTGAAGAATTGGTATGAAATTATCTCTGTTATTCAGAAAAAGTTTAATACGTTAACTGGTCATGGGCCCATTACATCAGAGATCATAAAACATTGTGGTTATAGATGAAAACGCCACGAAAAATGATAACAGATTTATAGTGTGGAAACTTTAATATTGTCGACTTTGTGTGTGAAAAGACACCAGCTAGAAAACCTGTTGGCCATTTCTATTAGTCATACCTGACACATATGAAGAAATAAACACGTGCTTTTTTGTATGTTGTTATCAATACTTATAGATGAATAGTGATAAATTGTATTAATCCTGCTGTCAATGATTAAAATACATGTAGACACTAAAACATGTAAGATACTTTTGATTGGTTGGAAAATGAAAGCAAACTTCCTCAGTTTTTGACATGTTCTCTGTTACACACGTAACACCTATATAGAGGGTACTAAACGACCTTCCATCTTATACTATTTTTATTAAACGATGTGATGATTAAGTATAAAACGAGTTAATAAATAATTAACGGGTTTGATAAAAACAGTATTAAATGGAAGGTTTTCTGTATTCTGTTTATTACTTGACCTCAGTAATCAAGCATGATTGCCAAAGTGTACTGAACGTAACATATCTGCGACTTGGCCGCCATTGTGGCGGCGGTGCCAACATTGTGACGTTCACAATCACACACTATATGATGACGTCATACGTGCAGCGGTATTACACTTGTTTAATATCTCCGTATAAATATTACACTGCAGTATGTTGATGATACCGCCGTTTATGAAATCTACGATGTTATTACACATTGTGTAATAACATCGCGTGTTGATTGACGTCGTAATTGTTAAGCATGACGTCACAATGTTAGCGGCGCGGAAACAATGGTAATCTCGGCGATTTTCATGCTTTTTCTTTGATATAATTTAGCGAGAAATAAATAACATGTGAAACTCAGTCCCGTTTCATTACATTTTTATGAAACTCGTGAATGGTTTCGGTATCTAACTCGCTTTCGCTCGTTAAATATCAAACCACACACTCGTTTCATAAATATGTTATTAAACGGGATGTCGTTTAGTATTCTCTATCTATTACTTTAATATGATTCCTATATGTGACTGTTTCTGGTTCAACCTTAGTCTTTTTATACACTTCCCTCTTAACATAGATAAACCAGTAATTGAGTTAGGAGGTAATTTGTCTAATTGTAAAGTTTGAAAACTTTGAAAGGTACGCCAATCTTTCTTCTCTACCTTTTTATGTTGCTACCTTGGTAATAACGTTATTGCTGTTTTGATAGATCTTTTTGATTACATGAAATATCTGTGTCTGTAGATTTTTAAGCCTTATTGGACCTATGTGTGAGCGGAAGTCATAAATGCTTTTGCTAAATATGAAGTGCAGGTTCATGTTAGGAGCGAAGCAGACTACAGCCCAATATATGGAAACCATTCGTTAGGAGATGAAAGGCATTGAAGTGACAAATACAAGACAGACAATGTTTAAGGATTTACAACATCTTTATTATGAATAGAGACCTCGTGTTGGATAACACCTTTACTTTACGACTTTAAGGTTTATTATATTTAAATCGGACAACATATTGGAGGTGTAGCAGTAAAGACGCATAAAGAAAAATCACGTGACTAGAATTCATCAATTATTGCGAACAAAGTGATAGCCTACTAAGCAGCTTAGGGTTTTTCTTACATTTAATTGTTGTAATACTTCTTTGATAAGCAGCTATAACATGGACAGTTAGAGCAAGCTTCATTCAAATGGCGATTCAACCTATTAGGAAATACCAGGGATAAAGTCTCAAAGGGGGTTACTATTTCGTCTCTCGTACATCTTGTAAACAATCAATTCAATATTTGTATTATATTTTCAATAACCATGTTACAGCCCCATGTCGAATCCATCCATTAGGAAGAACCAGGGAGAAAGTCTGAAAGAGTTCTGCTGGACAGGCTGAGGTCTGTTGTACATGTTCTGCATGCTGTTCTTCATCATCTGTCTCTGTAGGAAGAGACTGTATGGGGACAGTGGGGCTCCAGCTAGGGACATGGTGTTTGTACCTTGACCGTAAAAAGAAAACGATGATAAATTTGCATGATACATAACGTTGACAATAAAGGAAGGATTGTCTAAAAGATTCATGTCTTATCAGTTTATGAAGGAAGAAATGCATCATTATTTAAATTTTTACACATGATATAACTAATATTTCTATTAAGTACATTGTATATAAAATACTCCATCGTCCCCTAAACTGTAACACCCGCGTCAGTCTCAGTTCATTTCTAATTAATTTACGTCTCATTGCCATTAATCGCTTTTTTCATGATAAGTTGTAAAGCATTTCTATAAAATGTATGACAAGACAAACAGGTGCTCAACCCTAAGGAGACTAATTTAGTGCTTCTTTTCAAAATTAATGCGGGTTAAGACGAACCATAAATTGTTTACAGAACAAGGTGTGAATCAATTTTGGTAACATAGGCTTGAGAGTAAGATAATGATAAAGGTAAATTATCAATTTCTCAGAACAAGAAAAGTATTGATAATTTATTTATTTCACAATTATCATTTAGCTTCCTTTCCAGAAGTCAAACCTTAAAACGATTTTTCGGATAATTGTATAAATGAATCAGCAGGCTTTAAATAACACTTTTCAATAAATCATATTTCAACTTTCTGACCATTCAAAGGCAAAGTCACCTGTATGTCACCTTCATAAATAAGAATCATTGTATACGCTAGATAAAACTATACGATAGCCAATAAACAATAATGTTTACTATGAATAATTTGAAAATAAGAAAGATTTGTATTTTAAGTTCAATTAGTTTCTTTTCCCCGCAACAGTTACGTACTGTACGAAACAATAGTTTAAGGAAATAGTGTACACAAAATAAAACATATGAAAAGGTGTCTTTTGAATAGAGAAGGAATTAGTTCTACTTTGTCAGAATTTAAGAATGAGTTGTATTGACCGTGAAATGTTGTTTTGAAAGGAAACTTCATGGAAACCAAATATAAAATCTTTTTGATTCACTTGCTGAAGGAGCTTGATGAACCGAGTGATGATTATTGCAGATTGAGGTAGAAAAAAGTCACTTGTGCACCAAACGTGCATAAAATATTCCATATTTCCTCAATGTTGTATCCTATTTGAAATATTCCTTATTCATTTGTGCTCATTCACTATGATATTGAATTCGTGTGAAACCATATACTTTGGAGTGGAGGCCTGATTACTGTCATAAAAATCAAATCAATGAAGTAAAAACCTCACCTGAGTACATAGATTGGACTGTTACGACTAAAACGTCAGGATCACAGTTTGGAAGGACAGGAGTGCCATTTTGACTTCAGGTTGATTCTAAAACAAATATAGGAAACCGGAGATTATAACTTAAATGCGATAAATAGAAATATGATATAATAATCATAACATCATTTGAAATGAAATATGTACATGTGATCCTTTTGGGATAAATATGAAAATAATGCCAAAGTCACCATCATATGCTGATACTTCTAAAACCAGTCATACTACGATAGAAAATTGAAAATATTTACAGCGTACCTACTCTGTCGTATTGGTGCTTGCTGTGTGATAGTCCTTGGAATGATCGAGATCCCTTCTCCCAACTATTTAAAGGGGATATACCCTTTGAACTAAAGGTATTATCATTAATAAATGTTCCTTAACATGTTACTAATTGGGTCCATTTGTCAACACACGTGTGTGCACGATATACATCTTACTTCAATGTCAGCAAGATAAAGTTTCATTTGCTTAATGGAGTGGTTGATGAAATTAGATTGCCATGACATATGGTTGTTGCTGTCGTGCACATACGCCCATTATCTGGACTATTGAGTGTCTTGAGATCCTGTGTCTTTAACAATACTAGAATGTAATATGCTGATTGCCACGTTCTTATTTTAAAACGGTGGTGATTGTGTATGAAAGTTGATGTTATTGATTATTTTTGTTTTTGATCTCTTCACAATGCATAGAAGTCAATCATGATCACTTGACTTGACCTGACATAACAATTTTCAAGCTGTATAAATTCTAAAAGAATCTCAACAGTTTGTTGTGAATTTCAGACGTCTTTTTGTTTCAAATCTATATACCGTTGAGCAAAGTATTCACTTAGTATAAGATATGCATTAGGGTTGCGGTTAACCAACACATGTCACTTTAAAAAATATAGTTTGGAATTGAAACTGCAAATAACAGCGTATCTATGCATGTATAATTACATTTACATTACTATTTTCATTAGTCCACAAGGTGGCGTCAAAGTCAGTACTCAGTTTGACTCCCATTTCAAGGAATATTTTCTTGACATCCTTTCGGCAAGGGTTTGAGAATTCGGTGAAATATCTTTTTGAATTTCTTCCCCGCTCTTCATTAAATAGATGGCCATTCGTAGATGTGACGTTATTTGTGAGTATTTATTCATTAGTAATCTATAGGGTCAATTCTCGTGTTTATAAATGTCATTGCAACGTTAGAATCCGTAAGGTAAGAGACCATAACGAAAGCTTCATGTGTTTAATGCGACACAATTATCTCTGTCGGTCAATAATCGACGTCAATTGTTGTAAATACACCACGTGGTGTGGTTATCGGGTCAATATCAGAGGTTAGCTATTCCATATAACCAGGCGTTTGATGGTTATATCATAAAACTTTACCTCTGTTAACATCAGGGCTGTGTTTGGTCAAAACGCTCTCGGTTCGATACCGCATACAAGCTCGGCTTCGCCTCACTTGTTTTGCGGTATCGCACCTCGAAAGAACTTTAAAACCACTGTCTGTTAAGGTACCAACACCTTGAAATCTTGTGTTTGAAATAAAAAATAACTTTGAAGCAACATGGTTTAATCACGTTGAAATGCTCATTTTGCAATATGGGATGCCTGTATAATTTCCTCATCGTCCGAGGTTTTGTCTAATTGCCAACGATCTTCAATTTCCTGTGATGCTTGAATTAATCTTCATCTGAAGAAGCAATTTTCTTCTGTGTTACTCAACACGTTGCAAGTCGCACAGTGCGAGTGGTAATACATTGCATTCACTAATAATGCCTCTGGTAAAGGAAAATCTTGTGCTCGTGATTTGCTGCGAACATTCACACTAACGAATTTCGTTTTATTTTGAACTGACTCTTCTTAGATACATTGAACAGGTATAGAGTGTTGAGTAAACACTATTTTTGCATTTTCCTTCCTCTATCAAGTCATTTTTTAGTTTTAAAAACACGTGATACCATGTGTATTTAGGTTTTCTATTCATTATAGACACTGGTTAAATTTTAGATGTGAATATAGAAAGTTGTAACCTGACGTCATCGATCGATGAAATGTCAAATTCAATCAGGGTATCTTAGAAAAGGAAAAGGAGTTTAAAAAGTATAAATAAATAGAGAACAAGTTATATGGATTTGCAGATGTGATGATTACTTGTTTGATAACGGTGTTAGTATCTACACCGAAACGTCGTGATCCTGCAATAAAGAAGTTGTAAATCCATATAACTTGTTCTCTATTCATCTCACCAACTTCTACATGCCTCTCAAAAAAGTATAAATAAGTTAGATGTTAATTGACATCGATTTCATGCCACACAGGTTGCAGGTAATGATTCGTTTACGGAGTTCCCGTTTCCAACAAGCCTGTTCAAAACACTTTTCGCTGTATCTGTTAAAGACTAAGTCAAGGTTACGATATCAGGTATGTCCTTCAAACCCCAATTGGTCCTGATGTTGGTCCTCCTGGCAGTGACGGTACAATCAATGTACAGAGGTGACAATGTTCAATTGTGTAAAGTTGTCTCTTTTCTTGCTGTCAAAATATACTGCGAAAAATATCATATTTGAGGTGTACTTTCTTTTTAAGTAAGTTTTTACAATGACATGCAAGTACCTTCTTGTATCATCATCAGGGGTGTATATAATTTAGTCTTTTGTTGGCAAATGTTGATCAGCTCATATCTGAGGTTTTTACAATACAGGACAAACAGCAAACACCAACTCGAACGGTCCATACACCTCTCGACTTTTAAGAATGTTCCTACAGGTAAGCAACCGAAAAAATATGAAGCAAAGTCCTGTACAGAATTTCAGACAAAACTCTTTTGGGTTCCCCCCTTGCATGTGTCTCATGAATGGTTTTGGATTCGACATGGGATTGTGAACGACAGTAGAAAATGTTATTTGAAGTTTCTTGTCTCATGTAATATACTATTGTGACCGTTTGTCACAATTATTTAAGATTGTTGTATGTATGTTTCTAGAACTATTCAACACCATTCTTGGGGATTTCTTAAGGATTTTCATTATAATTTGTATGCCATTATAACTCTGATAATGATATGAATGTTTTGTAAACCGCTCAAATGACTTCACAATTCGTTATCAATATTGTACTAATTTTGATATTTATTTAATAATCATTTCAATGTCAATAAACGAGAAAAGTGATGAGAAAGTTCCTTGTTATTTGTTATAGGCTTTGGAACTAGGCAGATGATTAGTATAAGAAAAGGTCCATTATGATTTATGATTATGAATTATGAGAATACATCTAGTTTCTTTAAACTTGCTGGGCTCTCATGCATCAACGTACCCGTTCTGTGTGGCAATGTCTTAATGTTAATTAAATCACTGTTAAAGACAATAGCATCATAAATTGTAATTTACAATCTCTTAAATTGGGACTTTCTAAAAGACAAACATTAACTTTTAAAAAAACCCTTAACTTTTGGTTCAACAAACCCTTTTATGGCTTTAAATCTAAACAATCTGAGAATTGCAGATGCATGTACATTTGTTTATTGTAATGTTGTTATAAAATGATAATATCTTTCGGCATAACATTGATTACGCATGATTTCCATTTTCGTTATACATTCAAACTGAGTTCCCTTTAAAGTAACTAAAGGTTCTCATCAATCACAGAAATGATGATAGAGAAAAGTATTGTCTTTTCGTGACACGTAACATATTACCCGACTCAATTGTCAAGTTCATGTTGCCACAATCATACAAGCAATTTTCGCTAATCTTGATATACATTTCAAAGATGGTGTCACTGTTATGGATTAAACCTATGGATTCCGTAAAAACAAGTCTTAAACAGTGACTCATTCAAGAAGTCATTTGCCTCAACAAAGACAGATAGATGAAAACTTTACTAAATGAGAAACAAAATGTCAATTTGTTTCTGAAGATATGATATTATGAAAAAATGAAATTTAATTTGAGTTTTTAAACGTTGATTAAATGAGATATGTGTATCTGAAGATAGTGTAATCATAATATGAGGCGAGGGTATACACATGTACTAGTGAGCTGTGCTCACTTTTGCTCTTGTTTAACATGCAGTAAAGTATAGGTTAAATAAGAAGAATGTTACAGGCCAATGTCATTGAAATAACAAATATAAGTAAAATAACGTTTTCTTGATTACAACCTCTTTATTGTGACAATACAAGATGGTTTGGAATGCATGCTTAATTACTTGCTTATGTATGAATCTTGAAGTTTCATCATCTTAAAATCTTACAAAACATTAAAGGGAGTTGTTGAATAAGCAATAAAGATGAGGGTCTACAAGGGACATAGCCTAAGAGCGTTAAACTGCAGGTTTCATCTTAAAATGCGTTGGCGGATTATTTCCTGAATGAAGAGAAGATACTGGACGTCAGAGCAAGTTACATGCCCATGTCGAACCCATCCATTAGGAAGAACCAGGGAGACAGTCTGAAAGAATTCTGCTGGACAGGCTGAGGTCTGTTGTACATGTTCTGCATGCTGTTCTGCATTATCTGTCTCTGTAGGAAGAGGCTGTATGGGGACAGTGGGGCTCCAGCCAGGGACATGGTGTTTGAACCTTGACCTTAAAACGAAAATGATAACTGAGTTACGTTGTTAAATTAGTGGAGAATCTTAGGAAAACATATTCGATTTTAAAGCTTATATGTCATCATAAATGAAGTAAGAAATACATCATTAGACATATTTTCAAAATCTGAATCATCCCTGGCATTTTTGTTCATTATTTTGGATATACACAAACTTCCCTTTCAAAGATTTACCTTCGCAATGAACAGCCACTTACTTACAGTTGTTTGTATGTCATTGACAAGAAAAACAGGAGCAGGACGCTAAAGATATAAGTCTAACAAGGCCCCTTTTTCAGATTCAGACTGGTTAAAACGAATTGTAAATTGTTTTACAAAACAAGGGGATTCAATTTGCTTAGCATAGGTTACTGCATAACTCGAACGACCAGCTTCCTAGAACGTTTCAAAACAATAATATGTAACGTATTTCAAGTGGTATCAAATATCGATGAGCTTTGTATCAAAACCCCATGCATAGTAAATAAAGCACCGGGTTTGAATCAGTTATCAATTAATCACATTTCAACTTTCGTACCAATCATGACACTTACATTCTCTCTTGAATTAGTATATATTTAAAAAAAACCAGCATCGATCTATTACGAATACTAGAAACAAGGGTTTTTAGTCACCGAATAAAATATCTTAAATTCTACAAGGTCCGAATTGATTCTCTTGGTTCATAATTAATGAAATTTAATCAAAAGATATTTTTGGTATTTAATTTATATTTATCACATGGAATGGCATGGAAACATTTTTCACAATTCGCAAGATCGAATAGATTTCAAAACACTGTGGAAAAATATGTAGAAAATGAAACTCACCTGTGTACATGGATTGAACTGTTAAGGCTAGAAACGCCAATGTCACAATTCGGTAAGTTTGGAAAGACAGGAGTGCCATTTTTTGGTAATGGTGATCCTTTGGAGAAAAAGTAAGAAACTGTAAGTTAATAAATTTAATTTTATTATGAATTGATACTCCAATTACTCATCTTAGAAACAGGAATTGTTAAAACAATACCGTCGTCGACGCTGTATGCTAGAAGAGGAAGTTGGTCTTATAAATTGTTGCTACAAATATATTGAACAGGGAACCCGATAGAATGATATTTTTAGTATACATACTTTATCGTATCGGGGCTTGCTGTATCCGAATCTGTGGAATAATGGGAAAATATTTCTCTCCTCTATTTAAAGGTGATATACCCTTTGAAGTAAGTATTACCATTAAGGAATGCTTGTTAACATGTATTTAATTTGGTCCATTTGACATCAGATGGCACGATATACAAATTCCAGCAGTGTTAGAGAGTTTAATTTGCTTAATGGAGTGGTTGATGAAATTTGATTGCCATGACATATAGCTGTTGCTGTCGTGCATATACGCCCATTATGCTGACCATTCACTCACTAAGCCCATCAGTATCTTTAAAAATACTACAATATAATGTTGTCAATATGAAGTTTTAAATTCAGACCAAAAACCGAATCGCTTTCCTGATCAAGTTGTTCAAAATAATCGGTGTTTTCTTTTTTTTCATTATAACGCAATCTATCAATGTTAAAATGAAGTCAAGCGGTGTAAATTCTAGATGATAAATGAATGGATCTCTTATACGCTTTATACTTAGTTTCCTGCATATACATGGAAGCCTCATGTCCTTAATTGACAATTATTTAAATAATTTATTCATATAACAATATGCATTCTTTTCTAAGTTGTCAATTTTGATTAAATGAACTATGTTTAAAAAAATCAGCCTGCGTTTCCTCCAGCGTTTGTGTTCATCAAAGATTGCGGAGCTTACAGCAGTTTGGCGAAAGTTTGTCCACCTTCCTATACTTTCACTGCGTTTCAGAGTCTATTTTAAATAGGTATATCTTTGTGGACAGCATTCTTTCTTTAAATAAGTTTTATGTATGCATAAAGACTTTGTGTATCTGTAATGTGTTTTCTAGAATTTCTTGTAAACAAGACGTTTCTATAGAAGTGACAGAAGCAGCGGTAAAATATTAGAATTGTCACGCTATGTTCATATATGTGTGAGGATGAATTTATTATTTAATGATACTCTTATCCATTCTAACAATACACGTGTATACATATTTATATATAGCTTATCATATTTGAAATGTTGACACTGACATACCCATTGTTACCAATAATACCCATCTTACCCGTTCTGAAAATCCTGTGCAACGGTTTTAGTCTTGTATTTCAAATTTGAGCTGGATCTACTTTAGAATTAGAGTAAAACAATATCAGTTGTCATGTGTTTGTGTATCCTAGTTTCTACAGAGTTTCACAAAATAAACAAATTATAAGTTGTAGTTTAAGAATCATGAAGTAAGAAGTTTATAATGATGATGATAATGCTAGCTTTCTTGTACCGCGCATATATCCATGACTGTGCATGCTAAAAGCGCACAAATTGTATTATTACCCTGATGCAGCCAATTAAGCTATAAAAGACCATCATGGAAAATATGTTTACCCTAAGGCAAAGTAGCGGGTTATGGATTCTTCAATACTATTTTTTAGTTAATTTAAGTTATTGCTCACTAGTTGTTTACCTGACATTTTCATATGTTCATTCAGTGTATTTAAACAATTAGGATTATAAGAATGATATCACTAAAATATCATGAAGCATACTTTCATTGGCATTTCAAGTGGATCCATTGGAATCAAACCATTAGTACAAACCATCAATTTCAAATGAAAGATTGTGTATAGCTTGGTTAAACATCATTTATAGATTATCGTAAAGCTACAATTATGTATTATAAGCTATTCTATTGCACGACATAGCTGTCTTCGTTTCCTCATTAGCTGTACATGTAGTACAAGCTTGTAGACAATGTTTAACAGATTGCCTTAAGAGATGTTTCAAGTAACATTAACATTTATGACAGGTACTACACGTTCAAATGTATCCATGGTCCTCTATAAAGATAGACGTTCTAACTTTCTTATCATTGTCAAGTAAACTCTCCCGAACATCAACACAATCCGGTAAGGAAAGGATGCATTTCCCTTTCTTAAATTTACTTAGAATATTGTGTTTTAATCATTTCTTTCATTCCTCTATCAAATGGTATCTTGAACGTTAATGAAAAATATTCCCTCCAATTAAAGACACTGATTTACTTAATTAGCATGTACATGTAGAAAATGCTAAATTGATGTAAACGATGAAGTGTATTCTTAACCATGATTCCGCAAAATGAATCAAATATGTTCCTTGCCTTTAGAAAAATACTCATGTTCTACACCCAGCTACAGTTATGGTACATCTAATCGTTTTACCTCTAAAAGGTCAAATAGGCATCAACAACATTCACAACTCATGTGGGTAGTTATTTGTTTAGCTTACACGATTTTTAAGAATCCTACATATCTATTCAAATTAATTTCGTAATTTTTGTTACAGCTAAAGTCAAGTAAACAATGTCAGCCATTTCTTTCAAACTACAAATGGTCCTGATGTTGGTTCTCTTTGCGGCAGTGTCAGTACAATCTATGTACACAGGTGAGAATTATCCCCTCTATATATTTATTTTTAAACTTTTAACAACTAAATGCAATGGGTTTTTTTTACAGGTGTTTCTAGTTGTTAAAAAATGTAAAGTAGATAGCTGTACTTCGAACCATTTCGACAATGCTGACTACAGAGAACTTAGTTTAATAGAAAATCCGAAAAGTTTAAGCAAAATGACTGGTATATCCTCTTCTGCAAGATCTGTGAATGGTCTGTTGGTGAAGTTTATTCTCTTGTAATTAACATAGTTCAAAAATGAAAAACAAAACTTTCAAAGATCATATTCATAAAGTGCTTTACTATTTAAGTCTCGATAATTAAAAGTGAATGTTTCTACTACATGTTACTAACTTCTTGTATTATATATGCATGGTAAATAATAGTACGCTGAAATAAAAGCATTCAGAAACTTTTGTAATAGTCAACCATGTTACCTTACGAATTTATACAAGCAGCATGACCATAATATGCCCTATAATAATGACTGGCTTTTTCAATACAGGACAGACATTAAACACCAACACAAACAGTCCCTACAGTTCGCCATTGTTGAGTATGTACTTACGAGGAGGCAATAGACAGAATATGCAGCAACGTCCCGTACAGAACTTCAGACAAAGCTCTTTTCGGTTCCCCCCATGGATGTTCCTTATGGATGGGTTCGGATTCGACATGGGACTGTGAAAACAGAGACACTTTGTATTATCTCATGTGGTTAAGTCAGGACAATTTGATCTTGTGTTTTTTGTGTCTCTCATATGCAAATACTGTTGTGAACGAGTATCACAATTTATGTAGATAAAGTTTACTTACCTGTCTGACATCATATTCAATGTTTCTTTAGAATATTCGAAGTTCATATGGTGTCAATATAATATAAAGAATAACAATTTAATATTTTGTCAACCTCTCAAAATGTGATCAGTATTTACACTGATCTAATAATGATAATAATATATGTCTTTTAACTGGCATTTATCCATGACAGAGCATGCTCTCAGCGCAAAAATTGTACTACTACCCTGAGGGAAAAGTACTTCCATGATCTATTTAGTGCTTCGCGACGTATAGATCGTTACTTTCCTTTGTTCAGGGACCAAATTATCCATTTGGTTAGACTTACACTACTGTGCTCCAATACTACATTACTGTGCTCCAATACTACACTACTGTGTTCCAATACTACAATACTGTGCTCCAATACTACACTACTGTGCTCCAATACTACACCCCTGTGCTCCAATACTACACCCCTGTGCTCCAACAAAAATATGTGTATGTGCGAGAATGTTTATCACCGTGAGGTTAATAAACTGAGTAAATTTTTTTATCTGAATGTACCTTGTTATCTGTGATATCCTTAATTTCATGTATCAATCTTTAAGAGGAGCTATTTGATCACCAATACTGAAACAGGAACATATATATGTCGATCGATCACTTGTCAACGGTCATGCCCACTAATGTATATATTTTCAAATGATGCTTATGATAACCCAAATTATTAGTTTAGCTAAAAGTCTTGTCGTTTCCAACGTTTTCAACATAGCTTAGCATTATCGTCACGACGTCATCAAAAGCTCCAAAAGGCCCAAATCGCTAAACTGACTATCGTCAAGTGGGCGCATGTTTTATCAAGATGGATTGCGTTTGTGACAACCATATAACATAGTGAATAAAAAGGTAAAAACATCATCGATGATAAGACTCTGATAATATCCCACTGTCTTCTTCGTACATGCTTATCAAAACTGTTTATTTAATTTAACGTTCACGAACGTGACTTCTTCTGACTGATGTATTTACTTTCTTCCTATAAGCAAATGCACTTAATATTGCTCTATGTGACAAGAAACTGAAATACATCGCTTGCACACTTAAAAATAACATACATTAATATGTGAGTATATTTGTCTGGCAAACTGATTGGTCGAGAGGCGGTCACATGCCAGTTGACAGAAAACCATTTTGATTTCAATCCGAGTCCGACCAAAATTGATATTGACTTGAGTTACTAAAAATAGAAACGATGACGTAAAACCATTGTTACATTTAGTTTTCAAATCAAAACATAATAAAATACATTGTGAAAGGGGAAATAATGAACACCTTCTAAACAAGGTTCCTTTTCATCATGTGTAAGAGAAAATGGATACGTACATATAAATATATAATTTTTCCACGCACTCTCTCTCTCTCATTCTCTCTCTGTCTCAATCTCTGTCTCTGTCTGTCTGTCTGTCTCTCTGTCTGTCTCTCTCTGTCTCTCTCTCTCTCTCTCTCATTCTCTCTCTGTCTCTCCCTGTCTGTCTCTCTCTGTCTCTCTGTGTGTCTCTGTCTCTCTGTGTGTCTCTGTCTCTGTCTCTGTCTGTCTGTCTCTGTCTCTGTCTGTCTGTCTGTCTGTCTGTCTCTCTCTCTCTCTGTCTCTGTCTCTGTCTCTGTCTCTCTCTCTCTCTCTCTCTCTCTCTCTCTCTCTCTCTCTCTCTCTCTCTCTCTCTCTCTCTCTCTCTCTCTCTCTCTCTCTCTCGCTCTCTCTCGCTCTCTCTGCAACGTCCTTGGCTCTACGATGGACATTTTATGTTATGAAATTTACGCTTTGGAGTAATGAGCAGTCTTTGCATATACTGACGTAAAGCACATGTAGAGGATGCGAAAACATGCTAGGCATTTCCCTCTACATGTAAGGTAAATTAGATAAGTGTGTCCCTATCACGTTTCACATTTAGAACATACCACATGGGGCATTTGACATGTTATTCTTATAACCGGAGTGAAATCTTCCCTAAGCTTTCCTCAGTTCTATCCTTTTAATAGCAATATAAGGCAACGGTTTACGAAGAGGTCTTTTTTATATGATGAACGTTACAAATTGCTTTTGAATGGTACTTATTTCCGATTTCCTTAACTTTCGATTCAACTAGGACACAGCGAAAAAGGACACACAAAAGGAGAGAAGTCTTAATTCTGTATCCCATTTACATGTATACTATACATGTTGAATAAAATACTTAACAACCGACTTATATTTGTACCTGTGTGTACCGTAACTATGTTTCCGAAATTACGTTTAAGTTACTAATGAAATTTTGGCCACTGTTTACTCTTATGACTTGCCAAACTTGATTGTGACGGTTAATGGGTTGTTGGTTCTGATAAACGATTAAGTTAAGGTACAGTATCTGTTTCTTTTTCGCAATGCTATCATGCCTCAAAGACATCCAAATTACATGATATCTGCACTAGGATACACTGGTATGTGAACAAACTTTTGGTATGCAGCTTTAAATTCAAATTTAATCTAAGTGCTCGGGAGGCAAACAACTCTTCATTTACAAATATGAATACTCTTGTTATGGTCACTGTGTTTGAATGTAATGATACCTGACACATATTAAGAAATAAACACGTGCCTTTTGTATGTTGTTATCAACACTTATAGATGAATAGTGATAAATTTTATTAATCCTGCTGTCAATGATTAAAATAGACACTAAAACATGTAAGATACTTTTGATTGGTTCGGTCCTCAGTTTTTTAATATGTTCTCTGTTACACACGTAACAGGGTACTAAACGACCTTCCATCTAATACTATTTTTATCAAACGAGTTTATGATTAAGCATAAAACCAGTTAATAAATAATTAACGAGTTTGATAAAAACAGTATTAAATGGAAGGTATTCTGTATTCTGTTTATTACTTGACCTCAGTAATCAAGCATGATTGCCAAAGTGTACTGAACGTAACATATGTGCGACTTGGCCGCGGTGCCAACATTGTGACGTCACAATCACACACTATGATGACGTCATACGTGCAGCGGTGTTACACTAGTTTAATATCTCCATATAAATATTACACTGCAGTATCTTAAACGGGCGAGTAATAAAACTTTTTATTACTTTAATATGATTCCTATATGTGACTGTTTTTGGTAAAACCTTAGTTTTTTTATACACTTCCTTCTAAACATAGATAAACCAGTAATTGAATTAGGAAGTAATTTGTCTAATTATAAAGTTTGAAAAAATTGAAAGGTACGCCAATCTTTCTTCTCTGCCTTTTTATGTTGATACCTTGGTAATAAAGTTATTGCTGCTTTGATAGATCTTTTTGATTGCATGAAATCTCTCTGTCTGTAGATTTTTTAACCCTTATTGGACCTATGTGTGAGCGGAAGTCATAAATGCTTTTGCTAAATATGAAGTACAGGTTCATGTTAAGAGCGAAGCAGACTACAGCCCAATATATGGAAACCATTCGTCAGGAGATGAAAGGCATTGGAGTGACAAATACAAGACAGGCAATGTTTAAGGATTTACAACATCTTTATTATGAATAGAGACCTTGTGTTGGATAACAGCTTTACTTTACGACTTTCAGATTCATTACATTTAAATCAGACAACATATTGTAGGTGTAGCAGTAAAGACGCATAAAGATAAATCACGTGACTAGAATTCACCAATTATTGCGAACAAAGGGATAGCCTACTAAGCAGCTTAGGGTTTTTCTTACATTTAATTGTTGTAATACTTCTTTGATAAGCAGCTATAACATGAAAGTTAGAGCAAGCTACATTCAAATGGCGATTCAACCTATTAGGAAATACCAGGGAGAAAGTCTCAAAGGGGGTTACTATTTCGTCTCTCTACATCCTGTAAACAAAACATTCAATTTTAGTATTATATTTTCAATAAGCATGTTACAACCCCATGTCGAATCCATCCATTAGGAAGAACCAGCGAGACAGTCTGAAAGAGTTCTGCTGGACAGGCTGAGGGCTGTTGTACATGTTCTGCATACTGCTCTGCATCATCTGTCTCTGTAGGAAGAGACTGTATGGGGACAGTGGGGCTCCTAGGGACATGGTGTTTGTACCTTGACCTTACAAAGAAAACAATGATAAATTTGCATGATACATAACGTTGACACTAAAGGAAGGAATGTTTATAAGATTCATGTCCTATCAGTTTATAAAGGAAGAAATGCATCCTTATTTAAATTTTTACACATGATATAACTAACATTTCTTTTAAGTACATTGTATATAAAATACTCCATCGTCCCCTAAACTGTAACACCCGCGTCAGTCTCAGTTCATCTCTAATTAATTTACGTCTCATTGCCATTACTCGCTTTTTCATGATAAGTTGTAAAGCATTTCTATGAAATGTTTGACAAGACAAACAGGTGCTCAACCCCAAGGAGACTAATTTAGTGCTTCTTTTCAAATTTAATACGGGTTAAGACGAACCTTAAATTGTTTACAGAACAAGGTGTGAATCAATTTTGGTAGCATAGGTTTGAGAGTAAGATAATGATAAAGGAAAATTATCAATTTCTCAGAAGAAGAAAAGTATTGTCAAATACTGTGAGATTTCCTGTTGTTTTTTCGTTAAGGAGGTTATACTTCCGCCGACTAGCACGTCACGCGGCAGGACACTCGGCAGGACACGCCTCAGTGACCACGGGCCAGTTCAGTTCTGTTCACCGGTGCTAATTAGCTGGTGATTCGAAAAAGCCGTATTAAAGTTGTTTATCGACCGATTACGAAAATTTAAATTCAAGTTACTGGCAAAAAAGACACATATTTTATGAATCACGAAAGTTGCCATGGGTCATTTCAGTCGATCTTTAAGTAAGATTTTACATTTACATGCAAGTACCTTCTTGTATCATCATAAAGGGTGTATATAATTTAGTCTTTTGTTGGCAAATGTTGATCAGCTCATATCTGAGGTTTTTACAATACAGGACAAACAGCAAACACCAACACGAACGGTCCATACACCTCTCGACTTTTAAGAATGTTCCTACAGGTAAGCAACCGAAAAAATATGAAGCAAAGTCCTGTACAGAATTTCAGACAAAACTCTTTTGGGTTCCCCCCTTGCATGTGTCTCATGAATGGTTTTGGTTTCGACATGGGATTGTGAACGACAGTAGAAAATGTTATTTGAAGTTTGTTGTCTCATGTAATGTACTATTGTGACCGTTTGTCATAATTATTTAAGATAGTTGTATGTATGTTTCTAGAACTATTCAACACCATTCTTGGGGATTTCTTAAGGGTTTTCATTATAATTTGTTTGCCATTATCACTATGATAACTATGATTTGAATGTTTTGTAAACCGCCCAAATGACTTCGCAATTTGTTATCAATATCGTATTTATTTTGATGTTTATTTAATAATCATTTCAATGTCAATATACGGGAAAAGTGATGAGAAAGTTCCTTGTTATTTGTTAAAGGCTTTGAAACTAGGCAGATGATTAGTGTAGGAAAAAGGTCCATTATGATTTATGATCATGAATTATGAGAATACATCTAGTTTCTTTAAACTTCTGGGCTCTCATGCATCAACGTGCCCCTTCTGTGTGTCAATGTCTAAATGTTAAATAAATCGTTGTTGAAGACAATAGCATCATAAATTGTAATTTACAATCTCTTAAACTCGGACTTTCTAAAACACAAACATTAACTTAAAAACTTAACCCTAGGTTCAACAAACCCATTTATGGCTTTAAATCTAAACAATCTGAGAACTGCAGATGCATGTACATATGTTTATTGTAATTTTGTTATAAAATGATAATATTTTTCGGCTTAACATTGATGACGCATCATTTCCATCTTCGTTATACATTCAAATTGAGTTCCCTTTAAAGTAACTAAAGGTTCTCATCAGTCACAGAAATGATAATAGAGAAAAGTATTGTCTTTTTATGACACGTAAAATATTACCCGACTCTATTGTCAAGTTCATGTCGCCACTTTCATGCAAGCAAGTTTCGCTAATCTGGATATACATTTCAAAGATGGTGTCACTATTATGTGTTAAACCTATGGATTCCGTAAAAACAAGCCTGAAACAGTGACTCATTCAAGAAGTCATTTGCCTCAACAAAGACAGATAGATGTAAACTTTACTAAATGAGGAAAAAAATGTCAATTTGTTTCTGAAGATATGATATTATGAAAAAATGAAATTTAATTTGAGATTTAAACGTTGATTAAATGAGATATGTGTATCTGAAGATAGTGTGATCATAATATAACATGTACTAATGAGCTGTGCTCACCTATGCTCTTGTTTAACATGCAGTAAAGTACAGGTTAAATAGGAAGAATGTTACAGGCCAATGCCATTGAAATGACAAATATAAGTAAAACATCGTTTTCTTGATTACAACCTCTTTATTGTAACTATACAAGATGGTTTGGAATGCATGCTTAATTACTTGCTTATGTATGAATCTTGAAGTTTCATCATCTTAAAATCTTACAAAACATTAAAGAGAGTTATTGAATAAGCAATAAAGATGCATATCTAGGTCTTATATCGAACCCACCCACGAGGGTCTACAAGGGAGATAGCCTAAGAGCGTTACACTGAAGGTTTCATCTTAAAATGCGTTGGCGGATTATTTCCTGAATGAAGAGAAGATGCTGGATGTCAGAGCCAGTTACATGCCCATGTCGAACCCATCCATTAGGAAGAACCAGGGAGACAGTCTGAAAGAGTTCTGCTGGACAGGCTGAGGTCTGTTGTACATGTTCTGCATGCTGTTCTGCATTATCTGTCTCTGTAGGAAGAGACTGTATGGGGACAGTGGGGCTCCAGCCAGAGACATGGTGTTTGAACCTTGACCTTAAAACGAAAATATAATAACTGAGTTATGTTGTTAAATTAGTGGAGAATCTTAGGAAAACTTACTCGATTTTAAGGTTTATTTGTCATCATAAATGAAGGAAGAAATACATCATTAGACATATTTTCAAAATCTGAATCAACCCTGGCATTTTTGACCAGTATTTTGCATATACACAAACCTCCCCTTGCAAAGATTTACCATCGCAATGAACAGCCACTTACTTACAGTTGTTTGTATGTCATTGACAAGATAAACAGGAGCAGGACGCTAAAGATATAAGTTTAACAAGGCCTCCTTTTCAGATTTAGACTGGTTAAAACGAATTGTAAATTGTTTTACAAAACAAGGGGAAATCAATTTGCTTAGCATAGGTTACTACATAACTCGAACGTCCAGCGTCCTAGATCGTTTCAAAACAATAGTATGTATTTCAAGTGGTATCAAATATCGATTAACTTTATATCAAAACACCAAACCTTTAATAAATACAAACACATAGTAAATAAAGCACCGGGTTTGAATTAGTTATCAATTAATCCCATTTTAATTTTCGTACCAATCATGGCACTGACATTCTCTCTTGAGTTAGTATATATTTTTTTAAAAACCAGCATCGATCTATTCTATTACGAATACAAGAAACAAGGGTTTTTAGTCACCGAATAAAATATCTAAAATTCTACAAGGTCCGAATTGATTCTATTGGTTCATAATTAATGAAATTTAATCAAAACATATTTTTGGTATTTAATTTATATTCATCACATGGAATGCCATGGAAACATTTTTTACAATTCACAAGATCGAATAGATTCTAAAACACTATGGAAAAATATGTAGTAAATGAAACTCACCTGTGTACATGGATTGAATTGTTAAGACTAGAAACGCCAATATCACAATTCGGTAAGTTTGGAAAGACAGGAGTGCCATTTTTTCTTGAGGCTGATTCTACAACAAAACATAAACAACCAGCATTAGTATAAACAGCTATGGAAATATTTTTAAAACTTGTATAAAAATTGAAAGATAATTTTAAAAAAAGTTTCCTTTAATGGTGATCCTTTGGAGAAAAAGTACTAAACTGTAGGTTAATAATTTTAATTTTATTATGAATTGATACGCCAATTACTCATCTCAGAAACAGGAATTCTTAAAACAATACCGTCGTCAACGCTGTATGCTAGAAGAGGAAGTTGTTGTTATAAATTGTTGCTACAAATCAATAGTACAGGTAACCCGATCGAATGATATTTTTAGTATACGTACTTTATCGTATCGGGGCTTGCTGTATCCGAATCTGTGGAATAATGGGAAAATATTTCTCTCCTCTATTTAAAGGTGATATACCCTTTGAAGTGAGTATTACCATTAAGGAATGCTTGTTAACATGTATTTAATTTGGTCCATTTGACATCTGATGGCACGATACACAACCTACAGCAGTGTTTGAGAGACAAAGTTTCATTTGCTTAATGGAGTGGTTGATGAAATGTGATTGCCATGACATATAGCTGTTGCTGTCGTTCATATACGCCCATTATGCTGACCATTCTCTCGCCTAAGCCCATCGGTATCTTTAAAAATACTAGAATATAATGTTGTCAATGTGAAGCTCTAAATTCAAACCAAAAACCGAATCACTTTCCTGATCAAGTTGTTCAAAATAATCGGTGTTTTCTTTTTTTTTTCATTATAACGCAATCTATCAATGTTAAAATGAAGTCATAAGCGGTGTAAATTCTAGATGATAAATGAATGGATCTCTTATACGCTTTATACTTAGTTTCACTGAATATACAAAGAAGCCTCATGTCCTTAATTGACAATTATTTAGATAATTTATTCATATGACAATATGCATTCTTTTCTAAGTTGTCAATTTTGATTAAATGAACAATGTTTAAAAAATCAGCCTGTGTTTCCTCCAGCGTTTGTGTTCATCAAAGATTGCGGAGCTTACAGCAGTCTGGCGAAAGTTTGTCCACCTTCCTATACTTAGTTTAGTTTAGACATATTTTATTCATGAAGAAAAGGATGTGAAACAACTTTTCCAACTTAGAATACCTTCTCCTTGGAATGTACATGGATGATTTACAATTTTTACAGAGATGACAGAGCATGAACATGAAGACAGATAAGAAATTATTGAACAACAAAGAATACAATTGATGTGTTAAAAGAAACTTTTTGTATGACTAAATAATGATTGTACTGACTTAAATACATTTATATTTTGACAAGTTGATTAGTCAGCACTTCCTTCCAACAAAAGTTTAAGGTTAATTGGTATATTTTCTGCTAATGTACATATGAGCTCTACTGAACGTTAAGATTTATATTTGTTGTCTATACTTTCACTGCGTTTCAGAGTCTATTTTAAATAGATATATCTTTGTGGACAGCATTCTTTCTTTAAATAAGTTTTATATATGCATAAAGACTTTGTGTATCTGTAATGTGTTTTCTAGAATTTCTTTCAAACAAGACGTTTCTATAGAAGTGACAGAAGCAGCGGTAAAATATTAGAATTGTCACGCTATATTCATACATGTATATGTGTGAGGATGATTTTTTATATTTAATGATACTCTTATCCATTCTAACAATACACGTATATACATATTTATATATAGCTTATCACATTTGAAATGTTGACACTGTATACCCATTGTTACCAATATTACCCATCTTACCCGTTCTGAAAATCCTGTGCAACGGTATTAGTCTGGTATTTCAAATTTGAGCTGGATCTACTTTAGAATTAGCGTAAAACAATATCAGTTGTCATGTGTTTTTGTATCCTAGTTTTTACAGAGTTTCACAAAATGTAAACAAATTATAAGTTATAGTTTAAGAATCATGAAGTAAGAAGTTTGTAATGATGATGATAATGATAGCTTTCTTGTACCGCGCATATATCCATGACTGTGCATGCCAAAAGCGCACAAATCGTAATATTACCCTGATGCAGCCCATTGAGCTATAAAAGACCATCATGGAAAAGATGTTTACCCTAAGGCAAATTAGCGGGTTATGGATTCTTCAATAATTTTTTAAAATTAATTTAAGTTATTGTCCACTAGTTGTTTACCTGACATTTCCATATGTTCATTCAGTGTATTTAAACAATTAGGATTATAAGAATGATATCACTAAAATATCATGAAGCATACTTTCATTGGATTTCAAGTGGATCCATTTGAATCAAAACACTAGTACAAACCATCAATTTTAAATGAAAGATTGTGTTAACATCATTTATAGATTATCGTAAAGCTACAATTATGTATTATAAGCTATTCTATTGCACGACATAGCTGTCTTCGTTTCCTCATTAGCTGTACATGTAGTACAAGCTTGTAGACAATGTTTAACAGATTGCCTTAAGCGATGTTTCAAGTAACATTAACATTTATGACAGGTACTACACGTTCAAATGTATCCATGGTCCCCTATAAAGATAGTCGTTCTAACTTTGTAATCATTGTCAAGTAAACTCTCCCGAACATCAACACAATCCGGTAAGGAAAGGATGCATTTCCCTTTCTTAAATTTTCTTAGAATATTGTGTTTTAATCATTTCTTTCATTCCTCTATCAAATGGTATCTTGAACGTTAATGAAAAATATTCCCTCCAATTAAAGACACTGATTTACTTAATTAGCATGTACATGTAGAAAATGCTAAATTGATGTAAACGATGAAGTTTACTCTTAACCATGATTCCACAAAATGAATCAAATATGTTCCTTGCCTTTAGAAAAATACTCATGTTCTACACCCAGCTACAGTTATGGTTCCAGCAATCGTTTCACCTCTAAAGGGTCAAATAGGCATCAACAACATTCACAACTCATGTGGGTAGTTATTTGTTTAGCTTACACGATTTTTAAGAATCCTACATATCTATTCAAAATAATTTCGTATTTTTTGTTACAGCTAAAGTCAAGTTAACAATGTCAGCTATTTCTTTCAAACTACAAATGGTCCTGATGATGTTTCTCTTTGCGGCAGTGTTAGTACAATCTATGTACACAGGTGAGAATTATCCCTTCTATATATTTCTTTTTAAACTTTGAACAGCTAAAAAGCAATGTTTTTTTACAGGTTTTTCTAGTTGTTAAAAAATGTAAAGTAGATAGCTGTACTTAGAACCATTTCGACAATGCTGACTATGGAGAACTCTGTTTGATAGAAAATCCGAAAAGTTTAAGCAAAATGACTGGTATATCCTCTCCTGCAAGATCTGTGAATGGTCTGTTGGTGAAGTTTATTCTCTTGTAATTTACATAGTTCAAAAATGAAAAACAAAAGTTTCAAAGATCATATTCATAAAGTGCTTTACTATTTAAGTCTCGATAATTAAAAGTGAATGTTTCTACTACATGTTACTAACTTATTGTATTATACATGCATGGTAAATAATAGTACGCTGAAATAAAAGTATTCAGAAACTTTTGTTATAGTCAACCATGTTACCTTACGAATTTATACAAGCAGCATGACCGTATTATGCCCTATAATAATGACTGGCTTTTTCGATACAGGACAGACATTAAACACCAACACAAACAGTCCCTACAGTTCGCCATTGTTGAGTATGTACTTACGAGGAGACAATAGACAGAATATGCAGCAACGTCCCGTACAGAACTTCAGACAAAGCTCTTTTCGGTTCCCCCCATGGATGTTTCTTATGGATGGTTTCGGATTCGACATGGGACTGTGAAAACAGAGACACTTTGTATTATCTCATGTGGTTCAGTCAGAACCATTTGTTTTTGTGTTGTTTTTGTGTGTATCTCATATGCAAATACTGTTGTGAACGATTAGCACAAATTATGTAGATAAACTTTACTTACCTGTCTGACATCATATTCAATGTTTCTTTAGAATATTCGAAGTTCATATGATGTCAATATAATAAAAAGAATAACAATTTAATATTTTGTCAACCTCTCAAAATGTGATCAGTATTTACACTGATCTAATAATGATAATAATATATGTCTTTTAACTGGCATTTATCCATGACAGAGCATGCGCTCAGCGCAAAAATTGTACTACTACCCTGAGGGAAAAGTACTTCCATGATCTATTTAGTGCTTCGCGACGCATAGATCGTTACTTTCCTTTGTTCAGGGACCAAATTATCCATTTGGATAGACTTCGATGAAGCGTCGTCCCCAGGGACAATGCACGGAAAATGCCCAGGTTACTATAAGTTATAACATTCTGTCGAGGGTGACATAGGGATATATTATTCCCGCGAAAGGTTTTATGCAACGAGCGGAACGCTCGTTGCATAAAACCTTTCAAGGGAATAATATATCCCTATGTTACCCAAGACGGAATTTTATAACGAATTTATCATACCGAATGTCTGAATGGATTATTAAAAACTTGCTCTCTATTATTAAAAAGACAAACAGAAATGAACAACACCTATGACCTGATCACGTGACTTTGATTGATCGCGTGGAAGCACGCTTTACTCATGTAGCGGGGTATAAGGGATTTACCATCCCTCGGCGGCGGTGTATATGGATATTTGTTAAGGGTCACCTGGACCAATCAGAGATCGGCATTCTTACATGAGGTATGATAAAAATGTTTTGTGCTTCGACCGGGATTCTAACCCAGGCAATTCGCTTGATAGACCATCACGATAACCACTACACCACTGTGCTCCAATACTACACCCATGTGCTCCAATACTACACCCATGTGCTCCAATACTACACCCATGTGCTCCAATACTACACCCATTTGCTCCAATACTACACCCATGTGCTCCAATACTACACCCATGTGCTCCAATACTACACCCATGTGCTCCAATACTACACCCATTTGCTCCAATACTACACCCATGTGCTCCAATACTACACCCATGTGCTCCAATACTACACTACTGTGCTCCAATACTACACCCCTGTGCTCCAATACTACACCTCTGTTCTCCAACAAAAATATGTGTATGTGCGAGAATGTTTATCACCGTGAGGTTAATAAACTGAGTAAATTTTTTATCTGAATGTACCTTGTTATCTGTGATATCCTTCATTTATCAATCAAGAGGAGCTATTTGATCATCAATACAGCTGAAACAGGAACATATATATGGCGATTGATCACTTGTCAACGGTCATGCCCACTAATGTATATATTTTCAAATGATGCTTATGATAACCCAAATTATTAGTTTAGCTAAAACTCGAAAGTCTTGTCGTTTCCAACGTTTTCAACATATAGCTTAGCATTATCGTCACGACGTCACCATAAGCTCCAAAAGGCCAAAATCGCTAAACTGACTATCGTCAAGTGGGCGCATGTTTTATCAAGATGGATTGCGTTTGTGACAACCATATTAAATAGTGAATATAAAGGTAAAAACATCATCGATGATAAGACGCTGATGATATCCCACTGTCTTCTTCGTACATGCTTATCAAAACTGTTTATATAATTTAACGTTCACGAACGTGACTCCTTCTGACTGATGTATTTGCTTTCTTTCTATAATAAGATACACTTAATATTGCTCTGTGTGACAAGAAACTGAAATACATCGCTTGCACACTTAAAAATAAGATACATTATTATGTAAGTATATTTGTCTGGCAAACTGATTGGTCGAGAGGCGGTCACGTGCCAGTCGACAGAAAACCATTTCGATTTCAATCCGAGCCCGACCAAAATTGATATTGACTCGAGTTACTAAAAATAGAAACGATGACGTAAAACCATTGTTACATTTCGTTTTCAAATCAAAACATAATAAAATAAATTGTGAAAGGGGAAATAATGAACACCTTCTAAACAAGTTTCCTTTTCATCAGTGTCACTTAGTGTCACTCATGTTTAAGAGAAGAAAATGGTTACGTACATATAAATATATAATTATTCCACCCACTCTCTATCTCTCTCTCTCTCTCTCTCTCTCTCTCTCTCTCTCTCTCTCTCTCTCTCTCTCTCTCTCTCTCTCTCTGTGTCTCTCTCTGTCTCTGTCTCTGTCTCTCTCTGTCTCTCTCTGTCTCTGTCTCTCTCTGTCTCTGTCTCTCTGTCTCTGTCTCTCTGTCTCTCTCTCTCTCTCTGTCTCTCTCTGTGTCTCTCTCTGTGTGTGTCTCTCTCTGTCTCTGTCTCTCTCTCATTCTCTGTCTCTGTCTCTCTCTCTGTCTCTCTCTCTCTGTCTCTCTCTGTCTCTCTGTCTCTCTCTCTCTCTCTCTCTCGCTCTCTCTGCAACGTCCTTGGCTCTACGATGGACATTTTATGTTCTGAAATTTACGCTTTGGAGTAATGAGCAGTCTTTGCATATACTGACGTAAAGCACATGTAGAGGATACGAAAACATGCTAGGCACTTCCCTCTACATGTAAGGTAAATCAGATAAGCGTGTCCCTATCACTTTTCACATTTAGAACATACCACATATGGCATTTGACGTGTTATTCTTATAACCGGAGTGAAATCTTCCCTAAGTTGTCCTCAGTTTTATCATTTAAATAGAAATATAAGGCAACGGTTTACGAAGGTTTTTTTTTTATATGACGAACGTCACAAATTGCTTTTGAATGGTAATTAAAAGGACAATTCTATCGGGGTATTTTTGTGGTAAATTTTTTTAGTGTGTATATGATTAATATCAGAACATGATTATAACCCAGTTGAATAATATTTTGGTTGATTTAGATTTGACAATTGGATAATTGAGAGTGCACTCTTGGTAAAATAAACTAAGAATGTGAAGTGAAGCCAATCATTGGCACTTCGGGTGTGGAACGCTTTGCTTCACAATTACAAGGCATTTCTGATTAGTCTTTTTTAATTTTGGAATTAATTATTTGGTTTCTTTCAATCTAAGATTCCCGCCAGGGGCTCGGCAACTGTGTCTGCAGTAGAGAACTGATCTACACGCAGTCGGGTTTGGGTGCAAAGCTACACTGAAATTCAACGCAGTACCACCCATGGTTCGCTAGTTCCAGCCGATGCTAGCGATGCATATCCACAATTGTGTTGCGGGCTTTCTCCCTGCAATAATACTAGCAGCCGCGATATACGTGAAATAATCTTGAAAGCGGCGTTAAACACCAACTCACCTCATCTCACCTCAATCGAGGATACATAAAATATTTCCTTGAAGGTATTTATTTCGCACTGCATATCAAATGATAAAAAGAATATTAAACAAGCGGCACGCGCTTTGTCACCCATGCAAAAACTTACCATTTTTGTACTTTAATGAACAAGTGCTGAATTTTGCTGAAAATTGTCATAGTTGCACGTCAATATGTTCAGGTAAGTGACAGTAGAAAATCACATGCCTTGAATTTTGATCGATAACTTGATTCGCTTCAAGAATCTGTACAAACTCCCAGTCCCCGAATGAGTCAATCAAATTGGTAGATGTGGTAGTTTAAATGTAAACAGGATAATACAAATCGTTTGTTGCTGTTAGGTTTTCCTGACAGTGCATTTTTCTAACTTAAGGATGGTTAACTGAAATCATGATCATTCAAGAGTACTAGGTCTAACGCAACTGTCCTTTATTATCTCTTTTCGCACAGTTATACATGTACAGTCGTCATGCATAAAATGTTACTTTTGTTAATAACATAACTTGATAAGAAATGTTATCTAAAAGCTGATTGTGTAATTATATGCAGTCAATTTCGAGATGAACCTCAAGTGTTTGAAAATAAAAGACGTGTTGCACTGTCGTAACGATTAAATTTAGATTTAAACCATTTTTAGATAATTTGAATTTTTGACCATTAATTGCCATGTCTCATTGGTATATTACGCGGTGATTTTATATTTGTAAACATATGAAACTAGTTCCTTATTTGTATGAAATGTCATAGTAGACTCTACTGAACTGGTTTAACGAGGTACAAATATATTACACAGTTATTGAGAACTACAATCATGGGTTTGCCTACATAATTCAAACTTCCCTGTTCTTGTTTACTGCCCTCGTCTTACAGGAAATGAATATCACTCACGTATAATATTTATACAAACAGATTAAGATTAAAGTAGACGAGGTTTAAAATGCAATTTTCATTGTTTATATATATATATACCTTTAAACTTATCATATAGCAAAACAACATTTGTGAACCTCTTATATTAACAGTGTTGAAAAGAATTATTGTATGTATACATTTAAGATAAAATTGTCCACATAATGAATGGACATGTGAAATGAAAAACGGAAGTATCAAGTACTTGTTTGTATACGCCAAGAATAGATGCAAAAGCGTTCCATTTTTCTGACAAGCCATTTTTTACGTGACCTCGACATTGGCGGGCATGTATAATTCTACGTAATGTATTATAAATCTTCAAGTTTCACTTTGTATAGAGACTGTTTGACAAGACTAAGTAAATTGAAATTTTGAGAAAAAAGTAACAAAGCACAATTATCGTGCTACAAATATATTATCATTTAAAAGTTCATTAACTATACATCAACATTCTCATATGTAAGCCTTTTTACAAACATTTCGAAATACCTGTAAAATTGAACATAATAAAATATTTAGTAATAACCTAGAAAGTGCATTTTTAGATAGGCAGTTATTGAACCAAAGTTGAACATTTATTTAAGTATGCAAATCTTTTGGATTTTGTTATACAAAAATAAACCTCTTAGGATATTTAATCATATATTTGTGAACTCTTTAACGTTTCTGTATATTTGTTGTTTTCAAATAAATGGGATTATAATGACGAGAATGACATGCATGTACACCCGGTGTTTAGAACGCCTAACGTTAACAGACATGTATTTTTTTCAAAATGGTTGAAATCGTATAGGTTTTTTACATTTCTTCGATTTTGCTCTGCCCTTCCATTATATATCTAAAGAAATATTTTACATAATCATTTATTTTACTTAAGTGTGTTAGTTTTTCAGATGCTCGTTAAAAACTTAACATAGTTTTGACAGACAGAAAATGTATATGCATACATACATACATATGCAAACCAATTTGTATATTCGTACTATTTTTAACAGGCATCACAATGTACCAATGGAGCCATTGAAAACAAAATTGTACATAGTGTTACCATGAATTTTATGATTCTTGATTTAGTTACCAATTACGGTCTTCAGTATTCCAAATCAAATATAACTACGTTCCCAATCAAAGTTAAAACATTTTATTCCTTAAACACGTATGTTTAAAACAATGTACAAACACGAGAAGTAGCTCTGTAACATTATGATTTCATTTCATCTGTTCTTGTGGTCTTTTCCTTTTCAAAATGATTCCTCTTGAATCTTCTCACAACTACACATACGTTCACGTATCTTTAATTCAATTAAAAACAGTGTACAGTGTTCGACTTTGTATAGTCTTTGTCTAGATTCCCATGTCCATGAAGAGCATCCAAGGAGGGAACCGAAAGGAATTCTGCTGAGGACGTTGACGTGAAGGATTGTACATATTCGGCATTTTGTTTGTCATCATTCGGTTCCTCATGAACATGCTGTATGGAGACTCAAACTGGCGGTAAGGAGAGGCTTGTCCTGTGGTTGAAAGAAACGATATGGTCTATCAGTCTATTGCAATATCAAACTTTTGGTAATAGTGTTTTTATTTTTTTGTTTAGAATTTCCGTTTCCTGCTTTACCTCAACTTCGTGTTTCTACACCAACTTAAAATAATTTGTTTAAATGATTCTTAAATTCATTGCACAAGGTTTTGATTGAATGATTTATAGTCCTGGCTGTGACAACGAAATACAGCGTTTTGTTTTAAACTCAACTATAGAAAGAAAACTGCCTTCATAACCTTGCTTTCTGTGCAACGTTTCCTCAAATTGCAACTTGACAACTTCCTGCTAAGGACGACAACGTTACAGACAACAGTAAGCATGTATTGCCTTTCATTCTTGTCTTTCTAAAATGCTGAAGATGGTTTGAAAGCTTCAGTACATTTAAACATTTTAATTTAAGTCTAACAATGTTATGATATTCATGTCTATCATTCCGTATCATTTAATAATTTAAAAAAATGTTTTAAACATTTTTGTTTATATCAATACATTATTCTTGCGTAAATAAGTCAATGTCTGATACTTTATAAATATGCTTTTTCATTAATTGATAGACACAAATGTACTGTTTGTATCAGGTTGAAGTATACTGACCAATACGCATGCTCTGGGCAGCCATTATGAGTAAGGTCATCATGAAGATAGCCTTGTTCATCCTTGTATATGTACAGCACGACATGTTTTTCTATCAGTGAAGTCTGAAAAAATGACAAATACTTTAAAATGAATTTTAAAAATCATAAATCTTAATAATTACAAAAGGTTCGGGGTAACTTTATATTATAGTGATGAGGCTTCAACATCATCAAAATGCAAAACACACAATCTTAAATGAATTATACAGAAAAAAGGGTTTATTTTCAAAATTAGGAGAACATAAAAAATTTACGTGAGATATAAGTATCAGAAGCAAAGTCAACATTTAACTCAATTTCTTAGTCAACGTCCAACTTACGTTTCTGTCAGTCCTCGCCTTGCTATCAGAAAAGTGGAATGACAAGGATTCTATCTTCACTCTTTATAAAGGGAAATGTCGAGACAAGGGCATGTCATATCAATCAGGGGCTGATGTTTAACTTCAGGATTCAGGTGGTGTAGAAGCAAGTGAAACTCATTTGTCTAATGCATTGTACAAGTGTTACAAGTGTCTTGGAATGTCCCATATGCAGGAAACATCCCTTAATGAATTGGTTTAGTAAGAACAAATGATCATTTAATTAGAAATTAAATGTGGGCGTTCCCTTATGTTCCGAAACCGGAAACATTTGAAAAACGTTCTTCTGTTGTCGCTTTTTGATTATTTCATCAATTTTCGTGCTTCGAACGTGAAAACGGTGTTTATATGTTTCTATAAAGTAACAGTACTCCACACAGCCTTGAACATTAAGTACATACTTATACGTATATGTTTCCAAAATAAATATAACAAGTAGATAAGTACCATGTACCGTATTTATATTTATTTACATCAATTTAAGATAAAGTATTTTCGAAAAACAATATGTTACGTAAATAGGGGTTTGTGTTAGAATTAGTTTCTAAAATGTACATATGAAATTAATGGTTAAGCGCTCACAAGGCGACAAACTAATGATAATGTACATGTATAAAGAATGCAACATAGTTTTTCAGGCTTCATTGTCTACAATGTTATTGAAGTTCACAGTAGTGTTTGTGCAATCTTTGCTTTTAATTGTTAGATGCATCGCTGAATTTGAATATGGGATAAATATACCTTGTGATTGACATCTTTCTACTAACCAGTGCTAATACAAAATGTTCATACACATAAATGGGTTTACAAGTTTTCAATCTCTTTTAAGTGGGACAAATCGAAACATCAACATGTTAAGAATACCTATTAGCAAAGTTTTCTTTTGATTAAACAAATTTAGAGGTTTAACCAAATGCTCTGAGGATAGTGTATGGATGTTTCTTGTAATAATGCTATTTTTGAAAATGTTCACATCATCAAACGAAAATTTTGAGGATACTATATATTAAATTTCGTCATAAATTTAAATTGTACTAGTATATTAACAATTAGGAAATACACACATACATTCATATAATTGGTTTAATTTGACAAGTGACGGGTCCAACCATGTTGCGAACGCACCAGCTGGCTGTCCATGTTTATGGATATATAGTTTTTAATTAGTTATCAAATAGTTATATTATTTTACGAACACAGACTGAATACATGACCAAGATTTGTCTCTTCATAATGCTAATAACGGATACAAACTTGACATTAAGAGGCCCAAATACTGTTTTGCATGTATAAAGTAAAAATAATTAAGCACTGTAGATGTGTTACTCTTCTAATAATTAAGTTGTCAACTTAATGCAAAACTTACTAATTTCTTTTTGTTTTGTGTCATAAAAGAATGTCATTCCCGTTTGTCTTGAGGCCTTTACATATGTATTTTAAATCCTCGAACAATGCCTACATTATGAAATGGATTATTTAATCACTTTCTGAACATTCAGTAATTGGTTCACAAGTAAGAAACATGAGCAAATAATAAAAAAACAAATACTAAAAGTTTACAATTTCACGAAAAACAAATATGATAATTAACGTTGAAGTAAACATATACCTGAAGAATATATAAAAGAGTAAAAACTGATATTAGAAAGGCAATTTTCTTGAAACGATACGAGTTATTTTTAAAGCATCTTCCAGTTAATTTGCACATATTGGATACGTGCTTTAAACGAGATTTCGTAATCGAAAGATTTGGGAAAACTTGTAGAGAACATGTTCAGGCAATTAGAATAACAAGCGTAACAAGAATTTACAAACTCTACAACTTCGATACATTTGGAGGTAGGTGCACATGTTACGAACAATCTGGGGTATATCACAATCTGCAGATTGTTCGAACAATCTGCAGATTGTTTGCTCACAATCTAGGAATTCCTAGATTGTTTAAACAATCTGCAGATTGTGCGACCTGAACAATCTGGGAATGATCACAACCTGGGAATTTGTGTTTTAGTAGTATTTCCACCATTATAAAATGTGAATTATTTAGCTTATTAAGGTTTTTCTATTTAGCAAGTATATGGATCGATTCCTAGATTGTGATGAGCAATCAGCTTGTCTCTTTCTCAAAATGAGGGGGTGTGGGAGCCGATTCCCAGATTGTGAAGGGCTCTTAGCTCGTCTTTATGTCAAACTGAGGGAGTATAGGGGCCGATTCCTAGATTGTGAAGGGCTCACAGCTCACCTTTATTTAAACTAAGAGGGTATAGCAGTCGATTCTCAGATTGTGAAGGGCTCACAGATCGGCTTTATGTCAAACTGAGGCAGCATAGGGGTCAATTCTCAGATTGTAAAGGACTCATATCTCGCCTATATGTCAAACTGACGGAGTATAGGGATCGATTCTTAGATTGTGAAGAGCTCATAGCTCGTCTTTATGTCAAACTTAGGGAGTATAGGGGCCGATTCCTAGATTGTGAAGGGCTCACAACTCGCCTATATGTCAAACTGAGGGAGTATAGTGATCGATTCTCAGATTGTGAAGGGCTCATAGCTCACCTATAAATCAAATTGACGGAGTATAGAGGTCGATTCTCAGATTGTGAAGAGCTCACAGCTCGCCGATATGTCAAACTGAGGGGGTATAGGGGTTGATTCTCAGATTGTTAAGGGCTCACAGTTAATCTATATTTAAACTGAGAGGGTATAGGAGTCAATTCTGAGATTGTGAATGGCTCATAGCTCGCCTATATATGAAATTGGAATGTAGGAAAAAACGTAACAGGAAAAAAGGTAACGGAAAAAAAGTAACAGGAAAAAAGTAACACTTTTTATATAAAGAAACACTTAGAGTAGTAAATTGACTTTGAATTATATTAGGATAATTGTTGATAATCTTGTCATTAAAGAGGATTATGAAAACCAAGTTTTAGAATCATAATAACATCACATTTAACATTAAAGGTACACTTGTTACCTATAACAACATAATTACATTGGTATTAACTGTTTCCTTCTCACCTGCTCAACTATTTCGACATAATACTTCTCCCTTAATTGATCATTAGGACTGGCCTCACTCATTTACCATCACACTGGCCTCACTCATTTACTTATTAATTACCTTCAAAACTTTGATCAGGAAAGCTAATCAACTATTTTTAACAAGCTTAGAGATACTGGTTTCATCATCTTTGATATATAATGTGCACTGTAATGTTCAAGTTTATCAGATCTTCAGTATGGAGGTAATAGAAAGTAACAGAGGAGGAAAGAAAGTGTGCTATGAAGGTCACATGTACACTGTTGCCAGTAAAAGAAAAAACAAGATCTGGTGGAAGTGTAGTAAGCGTGCAAAGTCTGATTGCAGAGCAAGCCTTAGTACAACTATAGTACATTATGTCATATTTTGTTAAACTTATCAAATAAAAAAACAAAAAAACTGTTACCTTTTTTCCTGTTACTTTTTTTCCTAGCGAAATCTGTTACTTTTTTCCGTAACTTTTTTTCCGATCACCATGAAACTGAGAGGGTAGAGGAGTCTATTCTCAGATGGGGAAGGGCTCATAGGTTGTTATTTATCAAACTGAGAGGGTATAAGAGTATATTCTCAGATTGTGAAGGGCTCATAGGTCGTCCATACGTCATATACGGGGGTATAGAAGCATGTTTACACAGATGAAAATGGAAAATGAAGATGGAAAATGGCAGCATCATATTGAAATATACTACGCAAAGCAAGTCCACTTATTGTTGTTAGTAAATCCCGCCTGTTCTTGTGGAAACATTCGGGAGGATCCTTTTCATTACTTCTTTAAATGCCCACTATATGATAGATTCCGATCAAATCAATACTTTTAAAAAAAACGATATAACATTAAAATCTACCTTGAGCGGCGACAAATCCTTGTCACAGAGTGCTAACGAATCCTTAATACTATCTGGGTATCATTTATTATAAACAGATTATCATAAATGATACCAACCGATTTTTATAGCTCTTTAATAAAATATGTACCAAATGCAAAGGTAGAGAATGCTTAATATGAATTTGATTATAGTAAGAATAACTGCAAATATATATTTTCACCAATCTACTTGATATCTTAATCGTTTCATGTTTGTTTCAGGAGAAGCATTTATATAGGCATTTGCTGCCTGTTTGCTAATCCTTTTTCCTTTTTAAATATATATATATATCTATATATTCTGAATGTTGTGTATTACATGTTTTATGGAAATTAAACACTGTTTAAATAGCACAGAAGAAATTAGTTGTTTGCCACTCCCGTAACTATGGTCGCTGCACGGAGTAGAGACGATGCCATTATATGACTCTTCTTGCAGCGTAGTAAATAATCCACTCAAAATAAAATATTCTTAAAATATTGAATCATGAACAGATAATAAATAAATCAAATAAAACATTTCTTTGTAAAATTCACAAACCGATTAACGGAAACTATTATAAACGTTACAGAAAAACATGTGTCAAAATGTTGACCATAGTGTGACCGAAGAGCAATTAAACATTTTACTCCAGTCAATTCATTATTGCATAAGTATTTGCCCCATGATATCGTGCGATAGATAAACATCAAATACAGAGAGGAAGTTAATGTGATTGTACGCGAATTTACGCGCAAGTCTGAGTAGAGACGCGACACTGTGACACGTTGCTTTGATAAGCAGACCCAGCTAGACATCTGGTCTAATTAGTCACGACAACACAAAATGCTAACTGTTCGAGTATTATAAATTTTATAAATTCATACATGTATATCTAAAAACTGTTCATATACAAACTCAAAAGAAAAAGTAACTTTCCGATTTATGCATATTTCGTATAAAAACTTTCAATCTCACGATCCAGGAAGAAAATGAGGGGAAAAGGTAACAGTTATCAAGTTTCCATAATGAACAATAAATATAAGAATCAGAGTTTGTTGTCTTTGATGTTTGAAACTTTTTTAGCATCACGAGACTATTACCTTCAATGTGCCCTTTAAGTGTAGGTGTCTATGCAAGTAATTCATACCAAAGAAGATTAGTGTTTTGTGTTGATATCAATCAATCTTTTTATTACTGAAGTGTAGGCCATCGGCCCATAACTACATAAGTTGTTACATCATTACACATGACAAGAACAGGTGTGTACGGTGTAAATATCACCTCTAACATCGTTGGTTCATTGCATGATAAATAAAGCATGCCAAATCATTAATAAGTTTACAATCCGATGATGACATGAGACACTTAAATTTTGCTTTATTTGGATTTGTACAATATATTTTAGGTAAATGTTTAGAGCGAAGTTGTTTAAATTTCGAACACACAAGAAGAAAATGGTATTCATCCCCAATATAGCCTTCATTACATTGTAAGCATAGTCTATTATTTCTAATTATATTACAATGTCTTCCAGTTTCAATACGTAATTGGTGTGAAAAACATCTTAATTTTGCAAAAGCTACTCTAAATTTCCTTATTTTAACAGCCCTTAAATACAATTCTTTGGAAAAGGAGAGTTTAAAGCAAGAGTAGGCGGTTGATTTGGTGCCAATTTGAAGCGAGCCATACCAATTCTGTTCATGAATACATTGTGTTGATATAGATAATAATTATGCTCAATTAACCTTAACTTAAGTCAAATAAGCGAGAATGAAGAATTAAATTTCAGCGTAATTAACTTTTCAGATAATAGGTTTACTTTTCATAGTGAATTGTTATTTATTGATTTCTATATGCAAACCTTTTACACATATAAGAAATAATTCTTACTTCTACATAAATAGTAACACCCTCAAAACAGTGTTATACGGGTTACCGCAAACTATGATTAATGAAAATCTAAAATCGCAGAATCGATATACAAATTTAGTTTTCTGCCTGCACATATTCACAATATGTGAATTGGACCCTCTACTAGCTAAAAAACACACAAAGACAAGCGCAATGCCCTTCACAATCGATACTCCCTCAGTTTGACATAAAGGCGAGCTATGAGCCCTTCACAATCTGAGAATCGACCCATTTACTCCGTCAATTAAACATACAGACGCGCTGTGAGCCCTTCACAATCTTGGAATCGGCCCCTATACTCCCTCAGTTGGACATAAAAGCGAGCTGTGACCCTTCACAATCTGAGAATCGACCCATATACTCCCTCAGTTTGATTTATAGGCGGGCTATGAGCCCATCACAATCTGAGATTCGACTGCTATACCCTCTCAGTTTATATAAAGGTGAGCTATGAGCCTTCACAATCTGAGAATAGATCCTTATACTCCCTAAGTGTGACATATAGGCGCGCTGTGAGCCCTTCACAATCTAGGAATCGGCCCCTATATTCCCTCAGTTTCACATAATGACGATATCTGAGCTCATCACAATCTGAGAATCGACTGCTATACCCTCTCAGTTTAAATAAAGATGAGCTATGAGCCTTCACAATCTGAGAATCGATTTCTATACTCCCTCAGTTTGACATATAGGCGAGCTATGAGCCCTTCACAATCTAGGAATCGACCCCTATACTCCCTCAGTTTGACATATAGGCGAGATGTGAGCCCTTCACAATCTGTGAATTGACCCCTATATTCCCTTAGTTTCATATAATGACGATATCTGAGCCCTTTTACAATGTAGGAATCGTCCCCTATACTCCCTCTGTTTGACATAAAAGCAAACTGTGAGCCCTTCACAATCTGAGAATAGATCCCTATACTCCCTCAGTTTGACATATATACGCGCTGTGAACCCTTCACAATTTAGGAATCGGCCCCTATACTCCCTCAGTTTCACATAATGACGATATCTTAGCCCTTCACAATCTGAGAATCGATTCCTATACTCCCTCAGTTTGACAAATAGGCGAGCTGTGAGCCCTTCACAATCTATGACTTGACAACTATTCTCCATCATTTGAATGCATACACAAATAAAAACCTAAATAAACTAAACAATTATCATTTTATAGTGCAAGATGTACTACAAACAAGCAAATTCCCAGATTGTGATCATTCCCAGATTGTTCAGGTCTCACAATCTGCAGATTGTTTAAACAATCTAGGAATGAAAAAAATTCCTAGATTGTTCGAACAATCTGCAGATTGTGAGCGAACAATCTGCAGATTGTGATCATTCCCAGATTGCACGGAACACACATAATGGGTTGATAGATAAAGTCTCAAGTACATCAACGTTCGAAATGAGTGTTTATTTGGTAACATAAATTAAACAAGCGCGATGTAACGAATTGGGATAACGAATTGCATAGCTATATTCCTATTCAAACATATACCAAATCCATGTAAATCAGTGGTACCACCTACAGGGACACATTTAAAAAACATTCACAATATCTTACCTATACTACCAATATCCTTTTTGTACCGAATGGATATTTCAAATTTGTTTTCGTAATTCTTGTACTAAGGAAGTAGATCTTTCAAGGCTTCTATTTAAGGATGTGATCATGTTGACTAAAAGGAAAAAGTTCATATTTAATTCCATTTTGACGTAGAAATATACTTGTAGAGAGAAAGAAAGACTTAATTTGCAAATTACAGTGATCTTCAATATCTATTTTAATAGAAACGACTGCCAACCATCCAATCGGTATTATCCAATGTCTGTAACTATCATTATGTTTCAAATTATGCCGCTGAAATGTCCAATATAATATGTGATGTATGTATAGTGAAATAAACTCAAAATAAAGCAATAACAAATAATTTTCTCCTTACCAGGAACATAATATTATTCTGACATCCACATTGCATGGTCGTTGATTATTAATTTCCTGTCACAAAGTGGAGGGATAATATAAGATTGGGCTCAGAACGTCCCAGTAAAAATGGAAATTTCTCAACAAACGAAAAAGATTAAAATCTGATGTGTGGTTCGAGAGTGTCAATAACATTATGACGTTTGAAAATGAGAAGTGTGAAGATGCTATATATTCTAAGTGTACTGTTCTGTTTTGCTATTCTTTTTAAGGATATTTAAGGACGACAGTGTTGTATTTATGCTAAAGAATATGCACTGAAAAACTTGATAAACAAAGCTGACATAAACAGCAATAAGCAAATGAATACTACAGTCCAACTTGAATCAAATTTGAATAAATGCAATTCCTCATATCACTTACATCATTAATGTAATTATACTATGAACTATATTTGAAAGCATCAACCATCTTATATAATTGTGCAACTTTAAGGTTTGCCTTTACAGTTTGTGCTGAAAACGATATAAATATAACAGTTAATGCATTAAGGATTAAACTGTCCAAACATAAAATGAAAATGTGGCATGAGAGTCCAAAACATCAAATAGTTGATGTATATGCCAAGAAGAAATACAAAGTCGTTCCATTTTTCTGACAAGTAGTTCTTCTAGCGACCTTGACATGGTGTTCTTTTTTCAAATCTACACAACTATTGAGTTGGTATCTTCGAGTTCTACTTCATCAACCTCTCAAGAAAAACTTTAAATGTACTCCATGCCGAGTCTTTCTATTCTAAATACAAATACCAATGTATGTATTAATTTAAATATATTTTTTTAATAATTTAGAATTACAGTCTTCACCATTTTAAACAGGACACAACTAAATTTCCGGATATAAATTGCTTTATTCTTAAAACACATAATGGTATGTATAATGCACAAGAACATTACCCTGTATCATTTTGTAGTCATTCAACAAGTCTTTCCTTTTTTTTTTTACAAAAGCAAGTCTACACTACAAACAATTGTAGGTATACATGTATTCAAATGAACATCAGTAAGAAACATATACATTGTTTCCGCTAGCTTTTCAGTCTTTGTCTAGATTCCCATGTCCATCCCAAACCCGTCCATGAAGAACATCCAAGAAGGGAACCGAAAGGAATTCTGTTGAGGACGTTGACGTGAAGGATTGTACATGTTCGGCATTGTGTTCGTCATCATTCGGTTCCTCATGAACATGCTGTATGGAGACTCAAATTGGCGGTAAGGAGAGGCTTGTCCTGTGGATGAAAAAACGACTTTAATCTGTTGCAATACGGAAATATCAATATCGGTGTTCTGTCTTTTTATCAAATCAGATAAATGTTTCTACATCACCATCAAGATTCTACAATTTCTCGCATTCATCGTAGAAGAAAAATAATAGATTGATTTATTGTCTTTGCAAAAAGTATCATTATATTTCTAATCAGGTCCTACATAGGAAAAGAGCAGTTTGAATGACAGAAAACTTTGCTATGTTACTTCTCCAAGACAAATTCAAAATATAACGTATATATTGCTATTCACATCTTGCCTGTATATACAGCTAAATTTTGAAATTTTCATTTGCATTCCGATTTGTATAATGTTTCCAGAAACTTTACTTAGTTTTATTCATGAATAAGTCAATGTATGATACTTTTGATAATCCCAGGCATTTACACTCGTTTTGAAATGTGATAGAAACACATGTATTGATTTTGAGGTATACTGACCAATATGCATACTCTGTGCAACCATTAAAAGGAGGGTGATTACGAAGACAACACGGTGTAACCTTGTAAATGTACAGCTCGACATGTTCCCTTTTCAGTGTATAAATCTGTGAAAAATTAAACAATGTTTTAGATATCAAAGATTCTTAAACTTAAAACTAATACATCTTATTCAAAGTTGGGAATGTGGTGATGGCTCACAACTCAATAGAGGCAAAAAATTTAAACATCATATTCGATTCGAATTACAGAGCAATAAAAACCTTTGTATCAAGTTAAAATATATAAAACAAGCGTGATACAGAGATGAGAGAGTAAATTCAACATAGATCAGTAGATGAACTCGTTTTATATCATAGTGATTGCTTAAAACTCGATAGAGGGCAATGTTAAGAAAACATTAGCACACAAGTTTTGATATACAGAGCAAAAAGGTCCTTTTTAACAGTAAGAATATATTGAAAGATGAGAGTGATATTTCAAATCACATCAGATGCATAGTCAATGTTCAACTTACTGTTTTGATTATCCTAAGCTTGATATCCGAAACTTGGAATGACGAGGGATTCTGTCGCCTCTCTTTATAAGGGAAATAACGAGACATGTTATATCAATCAGCAGTGGATGTTTAACTTCAAGATTCAGGTGTAGAAGCAAGTGAAACTCATTTGTTTACTGCATTGTACAAGTGTAACAAGTGTCTTGGAATGCCACATATGCAGGAAACGTCCCTTAATGGGTTAGTATAATGAGAACAAATTAATATTTAAATTAACAATTAGCTGACAAATATGGAGAGGCTAATCAAACATTTCCTCATTTGTTTCCATACGCGATATTTATTTTTACGTGACATTTATTTTTTAATAGTAGATTCATTTCCTATGTCATCGTGTTGTGTCTAATGTCCTTAAAAGTAAAGCTATCTATTTACATTAACTGCAGCTTACAGTGTTGTTTGTTTACATTATAAATTTGTTTTCTAAACTGGACATAAAAGGTATAGGTGTAAGCTTTAGAAGAATGAAAGTGATAATCGATGTTTAGAGTCAGTTATTTTTTTGCAAAGTCAGCAAACAACTTATAGAAGGTAAACAAAGGAAACAGTCCGGAACAGAAAAATAGCCATCTATAGCTAGATATATCTCATCTGGATTCCACCTGGCTACATAGAGAATACTACACGAGGTCTCATTACGTACGAATTATACGAAACGAGTGTCCTTCCGCCGGTATCTAGATACCAAAGGAAGGTCACGAGTTTCGTATAATTCGTACGTAATGAGACCGAGTGTGCTATTTTATTTATTACCTACGTTCTAAATGCAAAAAAATGGAAAAAACTGTTATTTTGTAGTTTTCATGTTTTCAAACCGAAACCGGTTTCGTAAAGCGGTTGCGGAGGAATTTCAGATGACCCATGGCCACTGCACTTCTTTTGACCTTCGTGAGTATGCGCAACAGAATAAATCCATATAGGTTTTTCAATTAAAAAGAAAACAAAACCAAAGGGACAACTTAAGAATTTTAATAACAACTAACTCAAGCTTCAAAAGAAGCAAATTTCATTTTTTAGCGTACAACTATTGTTTTTGTCATTTCGCCCCGCACAACATCTACCGTCAACCGTCACTTGAACGACACTTGACGTGTGACCTAGTTTAGCATTCGAGTCGGCTTGATCACAGGACAGGTTACGGAATTCTCACGGTTTTCCCCACCCTAACATTAGTTGCTACAGAAGTCAATGTTTATCGTGCCACCATAAGATGGGGGCAGCGAGTATCGAGTTCCTAAACCCAGGACGAGATGGAGTTGAAACTAGTGATGGTCACTTTGTGCTGGCAGTGACTGCGTTGGATTGGGGCGGCATGGTTTGCTGAAGGGCAAGGTCACCGTCACAGGAAATAATGCTGCTAAGCTAAGTTTTGATGTTGAACACACTGAATGTCCCCAGAGGTTTAACAATTGAAGTAACTCTTCCTCGAAAAGTACCATCGATTGTACCATCGCTGTCATTGACACGAATGTGAGTCGCCATGTTTTCCAAAGACATTGTAGACAGAAAAGTAAAGCAGACGAACTCTTAAAATCTATTTATTTTCCAAAAAAATGTAAATTACTTTTAGCGTCTTCCAAAAACGTATAATTATGGTTTGTGGTGTATTTATTTGTTCTTGTAATTAGTTTTAGTACTATCGTTCATGCGAGATGTAACAACCTGTGAAAATGACGTAGTAAACGTTTTTAAAATGAATGAATTCACGTGATTGTTATGAATGAAAAAGTTGTTCCGTCAGAACATGACCTAAGTGAAAGGTCAACTGTTATCCAATCAAATCGTTAGAATACGGGTCAAATGGTTACGACACAGGTCAATGCGATACGACACTCGTGTGACGTACAGTGTATTGTATCCAAAAAGCTCCTATGATATCCTGATCCAATTATAACAATATAATCTTAACACCTTTGCAATTGCAATCATAGAAGAGAGAGTAAAGATCGGTTTCAAAGTGAATTTTCCGAATACAAGTGTTTTTAACATGTGGCTAATTCATGTTTACATTTCTATAGAAGGGATGCACAAACGGTCATAATATTTTTCAAAAATGGCAAGGTCATGTGACACAAAGTTACAATAATTGATCATAGCTGATGATGGTCATTTCTAATATTCGAAAAAGGAAAATGAACTACTAAAACACACAAACATGAGTTATCTCGGAAATTTTAAAACTTGAACTGTACTTTATTGTTGTAGAATCTTCATAGATACAGAACGTTCATGCCGGATGAGGCATTGTATCCGTATCGTATATGTTTTAGTACTGAATGTAGCTATATACTGAGTTTGGACACCCTGGTGATTGAATACTGTACAGAAGCCTTTCATGTGACCTGTATGACCTGCATTTTAGTTCAGGAACAACGCGAATTGTGAATCCTCTCACTGGTTTTGTAGTTTCGTTTTTACATTTTTTGGGGTTGTGTGATTCTTGAGGTAAAAAAAATGTCATAATTAGACGGATAGCAGCCTTGTTTGATTAAAAAAAACCAAAAAACTAAGCCGTTTGAAAATACAAAATTATATATAAAAGTGAAGAGGAAAGGACGACGTCATCATCATATCATTTGTTTAAAACTTTAAAAGTTGTGTTAGAGTTGATGTAAATATATATATTTGCATTTCTTAATTAAGATATGAGAGTGGACATGGTCTCTTTGACAATAAACAAGGTGCCCGTTGTCCCGTCAACCAATATGTGTACTTGGTAAGCAACCAATCATTACAAAAGATCATGAAAAAGCACCTTCATGTACGAATATCCCAGTCACTTTTCCCATAACTTTCCTCAACAGGGCATAACTGGTAACATAACAATATCATTTATATTTGGATAATTATCACATATGATAATTGAATGATCTAACACCCTTAAACAGATTACGTCGAACAACTATCAATTTGATGGAAGCTTCTCCAGATTGAGCACCCTATAAACGTGTATCATATTCTTCTTATATCATATTTAGAAATTAAACCTTTAATAGTTCTCTAAGGTATCATACCAGTGGGCCTGTAATTAGTCTCCACATAATTGTTATCTGTACATATTGCTTTTTGGTTATATTTTGTTAAGGTTCTGTAGAAATAGTTAATACTTCAGAATGGGTATTCTTACCCATAGAAAATGTTACAGAAGTCAAGGAAAGATAACACACGGCCATTGAACACCTATTCTAGCTAGGGAATTGTGTCACGTAGCCTATACCAACTTTGTGAATTCATCTTAGACCATATTTTATTGATAATATGTATTGTGTTGCAAGTAGTTGTTTTTCTTTCCGTGAGATTACATTATTACATTGAGAAATCCTTCTCCACAAAAGCATCAAATGGTAATTATTCAAAAACAAAAATTCAAAGTGACATCATGTTTTAATTTATGTAATATATAAACAACATTTGTTCCTGTGCCGGGTATCAATGACAACATATTCAAAACATTGTAGCACGTTTTCTTGGGGAAATGAAGCATTATATTTAAAAGAAGTTTGCATTTTACTTATTCAAGACAATCTTTTAAAAAAATGTTTGAAGTTTGTTTTGGCAACGCGATTCAATTTACCTTACTTGAATGATTAAAAAAGTTCTGCTAAACTGGTCGCCTACAGTTTACCTTGATACGTGGCATCTATACTACGTTGGTATCCTTCGTATGTACAAATATTTAATGGGAACATTTGAACAAAAAACTTTTTTCAAGAAACGTCCTACCTTGCCTTTAAGTTTTTGAAAAAACATATTACACATATGATGATGAAGTTCCGATTCTATTAGGCAGTTATGTGAAACGCTTCTTTGACACTCGATGTGATACATGTTTAGTATATGTAAACATATAAATGTATGGACCAACAAGATTTTCAATATAAAGTTTTTGTTTGTTTGTTTTTTTCTTTTTTATTCCATTTCATATCATACAATTTACAGGAAAAGGCAATGTACATATCATTGAGCTTCCAATATAAAGTTAATTTAAACTTTATAACCACGATTTCAATTTATCGGGGGGTTTTTGTTGATAAAAATCGTCAATAGTTTTGATAAGCATTTGATAAGTTTTAGGGAAGAAGAATGAAGACAATCATATCAGAATAATTAACATGTTATATTGTTATTATGATTTTTTGTATCGGTATGGGTGCTTACACAGAATAAATGAGTATATCCTTTGCAATTGTCGTAATGTTGACAGTTTGCATGTTACCCGAAGGGGTGTTTCAATAAACGCAGAACCTGTTCTTTGATGATTATGTTGTTCAGCTACCGTTGTATTTGTATTTGACATGTTATATCTTCTCATCGATCCATGACAACTTACAAAACCATACACATATAAACTATAAATAGGGGTTAATTTTCAATTTTTTTAATTGTCCTTGGTTAGCAGTGTTATTGCTGGTAACTGATGGCAAGAATTGAAAATCATTGAACCGTCAATCCGGAATACAATGACAAATAGTTTTGAAATATCATGATGACTTCACTGAAAGCTATTAGCTTTAGTAAAGACGTATCAATTTATTGAAAATAAGATATTTACATAAAATGTTGTTAATGTTTAAAGTCCAAAATCGAATCCATCCATGAGAAACATCCAGGGAGGAATGTTGAATGGGTTCTGCTGCACGCGTTGAGGACGGTTGTACACATTCTGCATCATGCGTCGCTGCATCATCATGCCAAATGGGGATGAAGCATAGGCGTTCTTCGGAACAGTGTTGGCACCTTGACCTGTGAATCAATGAATCCATTTCTACATTAGTTATCTAACTATCTACTATTATCTAAATATGTTGCAAAATATAAAACGAAAAGGGAGAGAATTTAGTCTAGAACCATGTTTGCGTAGATGACAAATGTCAGAAAAATACTTATTCAGAATGATGGAAACTCAAAGTATTTTGTTACCAATGTCGGAATTGAAGTTCTAAATGAATAACCAGAACCAGAACAACACAAGGATAACTAACATCATCCGCTAAGGCTACAAGTTTGCTTTATTTAAGATTTTCGAATGTCAATTACGCTATGAATCATTATAAAATGAAATTCTTATCCAAGGCTTCTTACAGTTGTCCTTGTGGAAGGATTGACGTTGCCATTATTGATACGACAAGTTATAAGTACAGGTTTGCAAAAGATGCCTTTGCTTTATTTTTGAAAGACAATATAACGCTGTCTTGTCTCTATGTAGAATACATTTAGGTAACACGGTATACCAGTTTTATTTTGATATATAATTATTTAGTTTCCAATGTCCAGATGTAAACATCCAACTTTATTTCTTCGTAGCATCACCTCGTAAAGATTGTATGCATAAATAGCGAGCTATTCAGTGTACTTTGAACAGCTTAGCATAGTTTCTTTGTCTACCAAAATTATTAATAGTTTTACAATATTTGTCATTATATGTGGAAGTCTTGGTTTAGATATCTATCATTTCATCTAGTTATATGAAATAGGGGGAATTTATTGGTGAGGTTTCAAACTATAAGCATTTCACACTAGTTCATCGGCCTTCTCAAATATTCGACCTCTTTGGTCTTCCTTTTCCTTCTCCTTCCTAATCCATTTCAATCCTTCTAATAAACTTTTTGTCATTCAAGCTTAAAGTATTAAAGATTTTATTTATTCAATGAGTTTTAAGGTTGCTTGTTTATCAGAATGAAGAATTATTGTGTATTGTTTCTGGTCGAATGACATTAAAAAAAGCATACTGAAAAAGTAAATAAGTTTATAAATCTTATTCTTACCTGTGTACATGGACTGTACATTGACAATCAGGAAAGCAAATACCAAAGCAACCAGACAAGAAGATTTAAGGCCTGACATCGTCACTGGGTTTTTTTGTTCCTATAAAAACAAATTTTAATTTAAGTGTTTAAATAATAAGGTCAAGAGTAAAGAGTTAAGGTCGAGAATAAGAAAAGGTAAGTCACTTTTTGTTTTTAATGTAATCCCCTAATGGTTGAGTATTGTCAATACAGGTAATTCATTTGAAAAATAATAAACATTACAAAGGATCATATAACATAAAAGTCAAGGTGTCGTTAATGTTACGTTTTATAGCTCGCATTATACCTGAAACGGAATATGTTCAAATAGTTGCTTCTCCTTTACCTATTTATACTCGTTAGTTAATCTGGACTAAATAATAGTTCTTGCTAACACTACCGTCGATATATGAAATTTTCTTAATCCAAATGATCCTATACTTCATATGATAACGATTCGTAACTTTCTATTAGAAACATAATTAGTAAAAGCTCTGATTAACCATAGGAATGGCCCTAATGGAATAAACGAGTACATTTTACTGATTATCTACTGTATTTACCCTTTACCTATTAAACAACTAATCTATACATGCAAGTATAAACTCAAATTCAAAGCTAATATTTATCAACTCTGTTTAGACGTAATGTCTAACTTAACTTGAAATATGGCACATATAAAATTGAACCTTAACTCAGTGACGGCAACATGTACGTGGTTAATATAGCAATACGGATGAAAATAATATGTTAAATGGAAAACTCAAATTCTGGAGTAAATATTGCTTTTTCGATTATCATTTCAAGATCAATGTATCCTCTTTAAAGATTAAAATGGAATGGAGCTAACTTGGAGTGATGTACTCAAAGTTATGTGTATAAATCACATTTTGAAATAATCAGTACAATTTGTAAAAAAAATATTTTTCCTGAAAAATAATAATGAATGTATTTATAGAAGGCAAAGAACACAATTAATATCTGTCTAGAATGTATTTCTACTAAGTTTGTAACAATAACATCTGGTGTTGCCATGTTTTTGATAATGAATTCAAAATTTAGATCACTACCTTTTGAATTCATAATTTAAAGTTACGACCCTAGTAGGTCAAAATAGAAAGGTTTTACTCACTGTGTCTGCTATCCACACAAGTTAATGACGAAAGTTTTGCTTCTTCCCCTTATAAAGGCAACACGTCATGATAAGAACATGCAATATCAATCAGTCTGGATGTTAACTACTAGATTGAAGTGAGATGCTTTTAACTAGACCTGAGATGAAAGTAGTACACGGGATATACAAGTTATTGGAATGTCACAGTAGAATGACCTTCTAATGCTCTGTGCTCAGAGAGAAATCCTTTTTTACTATGACTCAGTGTTGAGATCAAAAGAAAAAGTAACATCTTTTTATGTAATTAATTGTAAGTATTAACTGGTATTAAGTATTTCGTATCTCCAAGAAAAGAGTAAGTTTTATGGTTATAAATCAGAAAATGAAGTCTTATATTTTAGAGTAATTGTAAGTATAAAAGAGACACTCGATGACTACTTTGAGTCAAAGATTAAATAAAGTTTAATAATCTTTTTTTTAAATAAAACCAACAACTTTTTTTGTTTATTGCTTATTGGAGTGACACTATTAGTCTTATCAAAAACCGAAACAACGTTAAATGAACGAGTAATCAAGAAAATACATATTTAGGAAGTAGTTGATAAATTTTGGGTTGTTAGTGGGAGAAAGGTTAAAGATACATCGACTTTTATGTACGAAAGATGTGAAAATCATCAAAAATGTTGACATATTTTTTAGGAATGTCTTTATGTTACAGGCAATTGTGAATGTCACGTAACAAGACACCTTTTCAGTCTACTTTATTGTTCATAAGGCCTGTATACAAATACAATTCTGTTTGGTTCTGAAAAATTGTGTCATGTAACAAGTGAAGAAGAACGAGTTCTTATGGATAGTTAACTTCTTTATTGTACGAATTGCGACGTTTCGGTGAAGATACTAACACCTTAAGACGTTTTGGTTTAGATACTAACACCATTATCAAGGTGTTAGTTTCTACAACGGAACGGGCGCAATTCGTGCAATAAAGAAGTTGACAATACATGAGAACCCGTTCGTCTTCATCAATCCAGTTTCTAAAATACCCCTTAATGAATTTTAACAAGTGTTCATGTAGATGCTTCGTGTGATTATTACAAACACAAGTGATTCTTTTAGATATTTCATAAAACAAATAATTATTATAAATTTGCGAGTTGATATGAATGTATAAAATGATTTGAATGCATAATCTTTAATTGGTATTTGACCTATATCAAACCCAAATGAAATACCATGGAAATCACGTAGTGTCATTTAAACAAGTGTTTGATAAATATATATTAGTTCTTTATTTGCATATGTGTTTTTTTCACACTTCATTAAGTTTATTTTAATGACGGAGTTTACAGAACATACATGACTTGTCTTTTTCGGAAATGTTATATAAAACGCTTGGTATATTGTCAACACGAATATATTTGTTTAACCATTGCATAAATAACTGAATTCTGTGAAAAACTGAAAATGTATGTTTTAGAATGAAATAAATCGACGATGCTTTTAACAGTTTATGAAACTGTGTGCACGTAATGGTTGTTCCATTATCCCTTTTACTGTCAGTTAATTAGGTTGATATAGTTATTAAGCAAACTCGATAATCGATTAAGCGGCATGCGCATCAATACTGAATGCTTAGCATTCACGAAATGCTAAGGTATAAACTTCTCCTAACCTTTTTGCTATTAACGGCTAAAAGCGCCAAGTGAAGCAATTTCCAACTTGATATATGTCAAAGATGCCTTTAAAGATTTTATGAAGGTAAGTTTGTAGTCGATGATTGCCGCTAGTTTAAGTAGCGTATCAATCATGCTTCGATATGATTTATGATATGATGAGATAAAAATCGCTAATCATAAGAATTTATTACATTATCTTCTAATGAACACTGAATTTATCGAATAAAAAATAACTCATGAGAAATGGTATAACTTACACCTTGGTATGTTTAAAATGTACTTTGTTTTACATCGCAGTAAAGACTTTTTTTTCTTGTACACTCCTCACGTTTCTTGATTTTTAAAGTCCCAGAATTGTCTTTTAGTTCCTTTTTAATGCGCTGTATATGTTAAAAGGTTAACGATTTACACTTTAACATTTATTTTCACAATGCTTTTTTCAATCCTTAAATCTTGTACCTTTTCAACCATATGTGAAGTAGTTCACTTAGTAAAAGTTATTCCAGATTCTTAACAGTTTAATTGAAAAAAAAATACATATTCTAAAACTCCGAAGTAGCTTCAAAAACCGATTAGATTCATTTGACGAAGTGCCGAACTACTGTGTCATGGTAAAACATACTAGTTTCTCGATTTACAATTAAACATTTATTTTCACTAAGCTTTTTCAATCCTTAAATCTGTTACCTTTTCAACCATATGTGAAGTAGTTCACTTAGTTAAAGTAATTCCAGATTCTTAACCATTTTATTGAAATAAAAACAAAAAAATACATATTCTAAAACTCCGAAACAGCTTCATTAACCGATTAGATTCATTTGACGAAGTGCCTAACTACTATGTCATGGTAATACATACTAGATACTCGAATATGCTAGTTATTATCAAATTGTATGGTTATTGTGCGTTATAATAATCATAAAGTTGTATAAGAGACATTCAGAACAATACCATGCAGGCAAATGCTTGTAAAGGATATAAAGAAGGTTATTTTTATTTCAGTTTCTATGATGAAGTAAGTTTATGACACGGGTGCCGTGTAATCTGGTACTTTCCGAGCGATAGCAAAAGATAAATGCAGCCACAAGTGTCTTAACATTGAATGACATCGTCGAATGTAACATTCATCAACGTCTTAAAATTGAAAAAATAAAACCGTGTTATTTTTACCCTAGTTATGGTATGCCATTTGCATAAGAATGTACTTTGCCAAGTTTTCCTGGACTTCATTTAAAACATATGTATCTAAATATGTGATAATTAGTTTATCGTGGCTTTGTATCATTATGGGGTAATAGGCAACCTCGTTGTTAATTAAAAAGCAATGATGACAATCACAAACTCAATAAATGAAAAAACTCAGAAATATTGTTACATGTATATATAAACATGTAAACTTTTATTTAGAAATAAATAATTGTAATGGATTTTCAGAGAAAAAGATACATGAACATAGATTTAAGAGTTTTAACGAACACCTACATGTTTTTCCTTTGGTAAGAAACGTCTTTGAAGGGACATAATTATGTGGTACCTTAAAGACAACACAAAAGCCTAACACAAAAATAGGAATTCTAGAGATGTGATTAATTCGAACATATTTTGCTTTGGTATGAAATGTCTTTGTAGGAATAACAGTCTGGTGATTTCCAGAAATTAACGACAAAACAAAAACCATCTAAGAATATGATTACAACAGATTAAACTGATTTGAAGAGGTTTTGTTTGGTACGAAATGTCTGGTGATTCTTAGAAGAAAATACCAAAATCAAAACCATCAAAGATAGACGAGGTTTGACTTATTTGAAGAGGTTTTGCTTTGGTACGAATTGTCTTTGAAGGAACACATTCAGGCGAGGACAGCTCAGAAGCCAAAGTCAAAACCGTCCATCATGAAGGCCCAGGGAGGTATGTTAAACATGCCAGTGTTGTATTGCGGTCGTTGGGGTTGCTGATACATCCTTTGATATTGAAGTTGCTGCAAATACATGCTAAATGGGCTGCCACCATTCTGCGCTGGTACATTGTATCCTGAAAACAATCACGATATAAGCTAAATTAATATTTAAGAATCGACCTATTTTTTATTCTTCAAAAAAATATGAACTCACATAGTGGAAATTGACATTTTATATTATGATATTTATATCTTTTATGCTGGCTGCATGGAACTCTGCGTCTAAGTTCTTGTTATATGCAAGTTACCAATCAGAAGCCTTCTATAATCCATTGTGCATACCCCTTGTGGTCATTCATGTTTTTAAACCTAAATCTGGAGTCTGTAGACATGGGGGTCGTTGCACAAAGCAAATTAACACTTAGATTAAACTTAGTGCCAATCAACATTACACTTAAGCTACTTAAGTATTTTGTGCAACGGAATAAGTGTATCATTGGAACGTTTGTCATCATAATAGAGGATACTAAACGACCTTCCATTTGATACGATGTTGAATTATTCAGTGAAACGAGCGAAAGCGAGTTTGAAACTAATTCATTAACGACTTTAATTATTTGATTTAATTGTCGATATCATGATTTCCGGAGTGTACTGAACGAAACATTTCTGCGACATTGTGACGTCATAATCACACATTATTATGACGTCATACGTGCAGCGTCATTACACTAGTTTGATATCGCCGTATTTGCAGTATTTTACACGGACAATTCCATTACATATTTAGCGTCAAAAATGCCTAACAGAATTGTTGTTTTTAAAATGTCAAAATTTACACAACCAATGGATCAAATGGAAATGAATCAAGAACTATCGGGTTATCAAGGATTTCACTTGAAAATTAGTTTCAAGAGTTTATCTGCCTGGGACCAAATGTAATGCAGGGTTATTGAATCACGGAGAAGATAGGGTATGATAAGCATCCTTAACAACCACAATACCCTGTATTTTACTCTGTTATCCTTAACCCTAAAATACACTTCATTAATTCAAAATATTCCATCATTAGTAGCATGCCAAATTCACAAACACCAACTACCAACTCACACAGAGGGGTATCGACATTTATCAAGAACTGTAAGCAACAAAAGTGAGTTACCCATCCGATCCCTAAACCATTACTATTCAATTCACTTTAACAGCGTTTTCTAAAGCTATGCGTACCTGAATATGCGTTACTTCTCAATTAAGTCTTTGGAATTTAGTAATCTTTATCTTCAATGTAATTGTTTAAAAAGTATATGGGAAACGAAACATTTAAAGAATCAACTTTTGAGGATTCATAATATCCCTCTGGCATGTCCATGTGTTATTCCTGATCCTTTATTCAATTTTATGTCGCTTTTAGACAATTTATAACGGCACATATACCTATCTACAATTGGTAGTCAGAGAAATTAAATTCAATAGAAACAGTTGTACTATATATTGTTTAGTCTAAATATCATTTTGAATACATTGTTTAAAAGATGAAGCCTTAGTTCAGTTCCTTACGCGGAAACACAGTACATATGACTCATTCAATATCTGACTGGTTGCTACACGTGAGTCTATAAACAAAAGGAATTGACCAGTTTCGTTGAAATATGTAATGCATGTCGTTGAAAGCTTTGACCAGATAAGTTATCTATTACAAGAGGCATTCTAACATAGACACCATCTCCTAATATTTTTGTATATAAATAGACTGTGTACAAAACACACTAAAAAAGGAAATTTCATAACGTTTCCTTTGAATTCGAAGGTATTGTGATGGTATCAGATGGCCTACTTGCATATATCTAATTTGCATAATCATTTGTTGAATTGTTCATTAAGAAGGAGTAATTGGTATAAACAAACCTTGCATGTACATAGACTGGACAGACACGACCATTACTGCAAGTAGGACTGCTACTTGTACGCTTAGCGTTTTCATCGTTTGTAATAATCTTTTAATCCTGCAATTAGAAATGCATAAATATTCATTTATAGAAAGTTATATTATGATATATAAGGACATGCAAGTAAGAGGAAAAGTGTGTCAAACATTTAAGCAAAATTTGAGTTCCTAATTATTTAACATCTTATCATTTGATATGAAATGGTTGCAGTTTTAATAAAGTCGGAGTCTTTAAGGAGAAAATAATGATTGAGTCAAAGGGTATTAAAATCTCTTTCGTACTAAAACAAAATATAAAATCATACTTTTAGGAAAAGTTTCCCTAACGAAGACTTAAGTAAATAATTCGAGGGAAATAATTATAATAACCCTTCAATGAACGTTGTGATAAACAAAACTGTTATCATATTATATGATGAAGTGAGTAACATTGATATTCAATTTGACATCTAGCTATCTCTAAATAATAAAACGATACAGAAGAAACTAAAATTCATTCCATTAAAACATAAACATATTCCAAAATATGCATATGATAGATGCCATCCTTAAAAACCTGTTAGATTTCAAAAGCCCATCCTCAGAAAAAAATATTTTCACTTACCGCGATGTAATTTTAACAAGACAACGCCTGCTTATGTTTTCAAAATGCTATGAAGCAGTTTATATAGGATTCGGTCAAGGGCGGGTCACTTCATTTCACTTAACAACAAACAGTGTGACTTTTTTATGAGGCTTGTCAAGTACGCCTATTCCTTAGTGTCAAGCTTACATAAGGTTTGACCAGTGGTCAACAATGATAATTCAAAAAGCCGTCACACTATGTCTTCATGATTTAAGGTGATATCCCTATTACGCCAATACTCATAGTATGTGCGTAATTTGTTAATTCGTTCTTGGCCTGTTATTCTTGCTTTGAAATTCACAGTTAAATGAGCATTCTTTCTAAATTTAAAATTTTGAAGAAGAGTCACTTGATATCAATATTTAGTTAACGGTCATCGGAATACCTTTCACATTATTAAAAACAAAATATGCTCAAAATGGTAAGCTGGACATCTCTTATTTTGGTGACCTTGAATATATATGCGTGTCAAAAAGCTACTTACAAATTTAAAGCTACACTCATAAACGATTTGAGACATTACAAAATGCAAACCAAAAGTAAGTTTAGATATGTAATCAATTTATTTCCGACAAACTATTGCTTACTTACTTCATAATTTTCACAAAATGTCTAAGACAAAGTATTTTTAAGGAATACTTGCAACACATTTACAACTGGCAATTTCCAGATGTTTCTACCTGGCAGGTAGAAATGTGCTTTCATGAAAGATTACACTCATCATGCGTAGTATCGTTCCCTTGACATGAAAGTACTCCTCCTTACAGAAAATAGGACAAAGTAATTAATTTGCCTTCAGCTAAGGATTTGTGTGAATACATCATTCCTGGGACTTGTAGCAGAGGAATTGTACATAGTTGGTAGATGTTTACACGTTCATGTGTGTACCTTCATTTAGTCCGTATGCTTTGACACATTGGTACTAAGTGAAGCAGATTGGTCCCATTTATCAAACATTTGACAGCCAAGGTCTGAAAGCTCTCCTTTGTGGTGTATGTGTATATTGTGGACAATATGAAAATGTTATTATGAATACTCATAAACCATCGTGTATATAAAAACACTGCCATAATACAGAATTGAATTATGTATCATAATTCTGATCTAACGGAATAATAAACGACTCATCGATGTTCACATCGAATAAGTTTACAATTTATCAAATCTGAGAATTGAGAAGAGGCATATATAAAGTGATAAATCCATGATGGGTAAAATTATCAAGGGCTTAATAATATCCCTCTTTATTTTCATCGCTATTGTGAACAGGTTTAAAGCATTCTGGCACGTTTTTTAGGGAAATAAGGTGGCCTTACGAAAATCTATTTGCAAAAATATTTTCCCTAATTAATTAAAGGAGTTCATAAACGAACATAGTTAGTTTGGTAAACCTATGCAAATCTAGTTCCCCTATTAATTGAATGAATTGAAAGGTGTTCACACTAAAATGGCCCATTGCAGTTTCGTTTGACAATTTCTTCTACTACGGATAATCGGGTTGGATAATTAGATGTTTGACACTTTGAAGAGAGATAATTGTTCCACGTAGTAATGTTCTATGGTGTAAAACATTTGACGTTTGGGATAAATGTATCCAAATTTGTAAGCTTAAGCCGACATTTCAGGTACTTCACAACATAGACTTGAAGCAGTTATACCTTGAGTTTCTGTTTACAAACGTAATAAACTAAGCATAGATATCTGAAGCCAATCAGAGTAAGGCGTTTGGTAGAGTAGACAGATTTGATATAAACCTCTTTTCATATCCAGTCTATCGACTCTACAAAGGAGGAAAACCGGTGCATTTTATCATGAAAAAGGAAATACATCACGAGTCGTCCTTCCAAATGTTTTGATAAACTTTTGAAGTTATGTAACTGGAGATATCGTGATGAAGATTGCTTTTAAGTGTCTATATTCTTAACCGACTGTTTTCTAATTACTCTTACTGTTATTTCAAGATTAAACAGTTTCTAAGGATTGTTCACAACCGTAATTTATAGGGAAAAAAACATGAAAAATACATTAGGACACATTTTAGGCCTCATTTATCTCCTGGTATTTTGATAATTCTTGAAGGTCAAATTCAGAGCAAATCGTTAATTTTGTTGAATAGCATTACAACTTACTTACAAATGCTTTTTTTTTATTGTTTTGCAATTTATTTCATGTTAAATGTGTTAACAATAAATCAAAAAAAATATTAGAAGAAAAGTTTCTGAGGATCATATATAAACTGTTATTTGAATAATAATTTAAATGTGAAAAAATAAACTGTTATTTCTGAATGATAGGCAGCAAATTCTACAAATTCAATACAATTTAGGGAAAGCTCTGAGTAGCTGTACTTAACTTGGTATGGTCGTTTAAGAAATCCCTGTGATTCCTTTATTTCCTTGTAAAATGGTGCAAAAGTGCCTCTTATCATAAATAGATAATACTAATCGACATTCCGTTTAATAACAATTTTGTGAAAAGAGTTAGTTGTTTGGCATTTTACGAGCGAAAGCGAGATAGCTACCAAAACCATTCACGAGTTTAAGGAAAATATAATTAAACGGGACTGAGTTTAGTATTTTATCTATTACTCGCAGAATTATGTGAAATAAAAAATGTGAAACCGTGTAAAAACATTGTAGATTTATTAAATTCAATATCTTCAACGGGACTGTAATAAATTTCATTTAGAGATTAATACAAAACCGAGAACATTTATTCAGCTTTTACGTAACCTTCAAAAGTATTTCTAGTGGAATAATGAAATTTGAACTATTTTTGGTCCATTTTTTATAATCTTTAAGGGGACATTGTGATTGATTTTGTGAAAAATAATTCCTGATAATTGAATACGACTGTTTAAAAGACCAATTGAAGAAGGCAGGGATCTTAATTTGTCCTTTGTTTCTTTGTTTTCGTGATTAAGAAGAGGTGATTTGTGAAAAGTGATAACTTGATGACCGAGTGTGTAAATGGCTTTAAAAGCAATCATCGTGTAACAGACAAGGCGCAACATTGTATGAAAAGACCTGTACAGGTATATAAGATAAATGTCAATCTCATTAATACAGAACGAAACTTGTCCCTCGTACCTTGCTGCGTTTCCTGATTTAACCAGAGCTCTTATGAAGCCTTAGCGATACGCATCGCGGCTGGAAAGACAAGAGCAACTTTTATGAAGCCGTGGTCAGTTTGAGACACACAGCGAGGTACGATGGACAAGTTTCGACCTGATTTCAATGGTATTTGTAGCCAAATACTTTTGTTAAAACACATTGCAAATGTCTCTTTAAACAGATGTGTTCTTGCACTAATCCATTGCTGCATTTTTGTCGATATCTAGGTTAAAATTAAGTTAAAACATCTTTGAAGCTGACAAAAGTTTTTCATTTTAATTTTTTCTGTCATTTACAATTTGCCATAACATTTTAGGCAAAGGTAGAAGAACAAGAACATATAATGTTACATGGACAATTGGCTGTCTTTTATATGATATCTGCAAAACTAAAAGTATCATATGACATCCTCGTGAATTTCTGCAAAGCATATTGATAGAAGGTCAGAAGGTGTAACATTTGTAGGATTGTGTTTTTAAAAAGCAGCAGACTTGTTACTTGAATATATTTCATTAGTTCGTGTTTTAATAATTTCATTTCATTTTTTTCTAATATAACAATATAAAGTGTTTATTTCATAATAAGTATGACAACATTGAAGATGATGTTATTAATATATTGTCTCCATTTAATCCAAACAGAATACGCTCTTCATTAAAATCAGTATATTTCCTATGTAATCTGCTATACATTATGAAAATTTTCCAGATATTGATTTTGCATATTGACAGGTTAATAGTACATGTACAATGTTTCATCCTATTCATTATACAAAGACAGGCTCCGAAATTGCATTCCCTCTCTTATTCAAATTTCATATTACCAAAGTTGATATGTTGATATAGATACGTATTTATTTATTTACAAAAAAACTAATTAATAGCTTTCGGTTTGTATCATTTGGTTTTGTGATCTAAATTGAACATAGTTCACATATAGTTCGAGTATTTTATCAACCTTTTCTCACAATTCAAAATATACTTGCTGATTAGCAATGAAGTATTTGAATGTGGGGCAATAATTCTTTTCAAAATCCCCTGTAATGTGACACCAAGCTTTAAGGTTGACACAAACCGTTTAGATATATTGGCTCAGTGTATTCATTAATCGCTCGAAAGACATCGCTAGCATTAAAGAGGATTTGCATGATTTATATTTGGCTCTGATGTGTGCCCAAAGTTGAAAATATCTCACATTTTAATCTTAAAAAGCCAAACATGTGACAATTAATATTTTTGAGTGTAAATCGAGTAACATTTGCAGAAGCAGATATGAAGCATAGGAGTATATATAATTACTAGTTATGAATCCTGTTAAATCTATCAACGTCAAAATGCTTGTTTGTTTACTTTGATTAAGGAATCCGGAATCCGTCCAAAGTTGTGGATGAGTTGTTTATTCCAAACTTTATCAATGTCGTCATTTTATGTATGTCATTATCAAATGGTATATTGAGAAATTGATTTATAAAAGTTAAATTTCAACATTGTCTTTGTTTATATAACGCTTATTATTTATATGTATGCAAAGTGCTTATGTATGTGCATGTACATGTATGTCATCAACACATACTGAGATACATATGTACTGAGAAATTGATTTATATATGTCAACTTTCAACAATGTTTATGTAACGCTGATTATCACTCTGTCTAGAACATGCTAATGGTCACTTAAATCTTGCATGTATGTCCTATGTATGTCTTTTCTACAGGACAATTAGGTTCCTTTGGTTTTTAGCTTTGTTGTCTCTTTGTATTTTGCATGCAATGTTTGTCAAACTGACCTTCTGTAAAATACGAAAAAGATGACAATAAATTTTAAAAACCCAAGAACAGACTGTTTCTCGAAGAAACTTTTTTTAGGTAATCAGTTTTGTTCAGTCAAAATACGAAGGTATAATTATTATGATTAATCAAACGTAAGTTTGTAAACTTAGCCTATCGAAAGAACAGTTACATGGTTATAGTGTTCGATAGCTTGACGTTTGATGACGGCTTCCGTCGATATACATGACCATTTTTTTTATTTTCATTAAACTTTTTGTTCTATAATTGTCCTTTTGAGATGAATATGCGTGATATTTTGAATCATTATCAGAACATATGATAACGCAATTAAAACAATTACGGTGTGTCTCTTTAAATCTTTGTGTAGAACTGAAAAGCCCTAAATTAGAACTTTTAAGTGCCATTTAGTTTTCGGTGAAATTAAACATCATTTTGCAAATCAAACAAATCATTCCAACAAATCTTTTCTAAGTCCCTCACATAAGAAGTGAGATAAGCAATATTTGTAAAGAGCCTTAGGATTGTTTATCATTAACTCAATAATTCTAGTATAGAAATGGGTTTATGGTTATGGAAAACTTTGAGTGACACAATTCGTACAATAATTCAGAAAGCAACGTCATGGCCTGGGTACTGCGCAGGAGACGTGAAAATGTAAAATCACCATAATGGGTGAATAAACGACAGAGGGTCACTTCCACTGCCATGTATTTGGTTTTATGTCTCACTTATATGATACCATCCCCGATTGAATGAACAATAGCTTTGAGTTGACCTTATAGCAGTTTCTCTGTTAGAACAATTTACTTGGAAAATATATGATCACGAGTTAATCATTGGTAAACGTTGCAACATCGTTATAATACAAGCATTTCGTGAATGACGCGTCATCCTGTCGGTTGATGTTGAACCTTGCACATTTTCCTCTAAAAGGTTCATCAAATCATCTTTCAACATATCTGCTTCAAGTTTAGTATTTCACGACCAAGAAAAACATAATCTTGATTTTATTTTCAATCAAAATTATTTTTACTAACAGAAACACTGTTTTCGCTGACTGAGTCACTAGCATGAAGGCGATACGTTAATACTCCGAAAACCTCGTGAAGTTCACTATATCGAAGTTGTTATCCAGAAATTTATTGTCTTCCTTAGCACTAGCTAAGCATTGCGGTCAACCTTACAAGCATCGGCTTGAACTAGCGATGGAATCAAGTGTAGCATTACACCAAAACCTAACTGCACTAGAACAGTTCTCTACTGCAGACAAAGTTACCGAGCCTCTGTCCGAATTCGAAACCCGTAAGCTTTTATCCGAAGCCAATTGCAACGCTGCGTTACACTCCTTTGAGATGGCGTAGGTCCCCTTCGCCTACAGGCACAGGTGCAATGCGAATATATTTTTCTAGACAAAAAATCCATCAGACATTTAAGTCGGTATTTGATAAGATTTGTATTCTGGGTTGCAAATTTTCACTTAACCTAGAAACTTGGCCCACTTTTAACAGAAGCGACGTGGTGAAAATGACTTGGAGGCAGAATGCGTCTCATGATGATACGCTTTATAAGGAAAGCTGCCGCTTACATGTAATATGATTTTATGCAAAGATAGTGTTCCTGGACGTGTTGACAAGACGGAATATGAATCATTTTCACATTCCACATGTCCTTAATGACTTTGAAATAATAATGGAGAAAAAATAAAAACATGCATTTTCAAGATTTAGCGTTTATCATTGTTTTCATTAACTGCAGAAAAATTTTGTCAAACGACATTAAACAAATATTTTTAAAAATGGCTTAAGATGTATACATGATTTTTACTCATATACGAAATATGATTGTACATTAGAAACATAGAAATAACTGCCAAGTAACTCCTTGTTATGCTCCAGAAAATCTTTATCAAAACACATAAAAGGAAAAGATATTCGATTGTCTATTCAGGCGTCCTGCTAACGCAGCTATTCGTCAAGAGTTCTTCATCCCATTTCATTATAACAAAAGCTTGTTATACTGTTCATAATTTCATATGTGAATTCATCATTTTTGGAAATTTTCAAATTGTCAGAATTTCTTAACAGAATAATTAACATATAAACACGTTTGTACATTTTCATTAAGTCAATGTCACTCTGCTGATTTTTTTTCTTAGAGAGTCGAAATGGAATATTTTAATCGAAATTTAAGGAAATCGGAATTTCGAAAATGTGAACCCTTCTCTCTAATTCATCATATCAAAATTTGAATTTTTGCACGAAAGAATACACAACCCCACAATGAGCTTAAAAACATTGACAGTGGAGATCTTTTGTTAGTTATTTTATTGACGTTAAAACTAAACCCAAATTACATGATATTTGTACTAAGATGAAGTAGCGAGTGAACAAACTTTTGATATGCAGCTGTACACTACATATCAAAGGTACATGTATGTTGCCATTCTCTCCCAACAGAGGTAGCTCCGTCATAAATTTCTATACAACCTCTGTCTTAATTCGAAGGTTTCTTGTGCACGAAATGTCTTGGATCCAGGTGTTTCGCAAATCCATGCCAAATGTTTTCAAGTGAACAATTTTGATATGATATTCAAGTATGTGATAAGAACATGATCTTTCTTCATCTCCTCAAAAAAATTATTTTTGACATAAAGAGATTAAATGAATCGAACTATAGTGAACACCATTTTACATAATATTTGCACTAACTTTGCCAGTAATGTAACAAACTATATACAGTCAGACCCCGATAATCCGGCCACCGATAATCCGAATCTCGCGGTATCCGAACGGTAGCAAGCTGTAACCAAACTAATCTCTATATAAACTCATTTAATGTTGATTCATTAATCCGTTGATTCAGTCTCCGTATCCGAACGCTAATTGGCTGTAACGGATTAGTTAATTACAGCTATTTCTGCTTCATTAATCCGACTGTTCATCAAAGCGTTCGGTAATCAACATCAATGACAGTGGATTGACACGGGAGTTGAGCGTGTCAGCAGTTTGTGATTGTAAGAAATTGATCTGTAATCGGCAAATTCTTCAAACCTGAGTGAGTGTCCAGAAATGCTTTTGTGCAATGATTGTTTATTTATATATGTATCCCATTTGTTATGTGTATATGAAATAAAACTCATTAGATATTCGTAATATTCGTCTGTCTGTAGATTTGGTTCGTTTCAGTAGTCCGAACGTTTCACTATCCGAACGTTTTTGATGAAAAACGGAAGTGTTCGGATTATCGAGGTCTGACTGTATATAGTCAAAGTTTTGATAAGAAAACAACAGCACACGAGGTTTTCCCCTACATGTTCCGATTTACGCTTCAGAGAGAATGATTACACCGTCTTAAACGTCACGATAAAACGGTGAGAGTGATGGGTGAAATTTTTAGATTAAATGAGAAAATATATTACGTTAAATCGATTTCACTGGGGTTTTAAACAATCCATAGGTTAAGTGGCTCAGTTGATAATGAAAGCAAATGTCAATTTCGCCAATATTTGCCATTTGAATGGCCTACATTTAAGCATTACAATTCAGGTTAGAACTGTCCTTAGTTAGAATATCTGAGCTGTTTTAAGTGTTAAAATGTGTTCCAACTTGTGTAAGGTTTAGAGGTTATGATAGTGAAAGTAAGAAAGTCTAAACCCCAAGTAGCTTGGAATAATTGTGAATTTAGTTAACCGCTCCCATTTTCTATTAGTACTTTCTGGAACTTCAATTTTAGTAGCAGTACGTTAATGAGCTAGCACAGAGACGGCTTAATTTGCCATGCAGGAGACTAGTGCGTCATCAATTAAGGGATATGTTGATCTCTTACAAAAAGGAAAAAGTACACTCATTATTATTATTACATTTAAAAAAATTATGAAAACATACATTTCTTTTCAAACAAGATAAAACGGTCAAAAACCTTTATACAGCTGGTTAACTATCAAGATCATGTAAATTGGTGTTTACATAAGATCGACTTACTCTAGCATTATTCATCGAAAAGTTACGATTATTTTAGAAGATAAAGGAAAAACACATTTGGCATCTATATATGCAACACAAATTTCTGCAAATGATCTAAAAAAAATTAGTTTTGAAATGATGACTAATTAAGTTTTTTGGAAAAATTATGATTTTAAGTTTGACTTATTACACAGTGAAATAAACTTTTGTTCAGCATCTGTTGTACATTTCAGTCTTCAACGAAGGGTTTATTGCCTAGCTAGTAATCCTTTTGTTTATAAGGTCATGTCCCGACCAGGTGTGAGAGGAATTATTGCAGGGATTTATCTGATAAACTGTTCACATTCTTGTCGACGATATGTCCACTTTACTATTTACTTATTCGAGTATTCAATTTTCATATTCACTAAAAATGTCTATGAAAAGCACTCGTCATGCTATGAACTACGATGACGTTTGAACTTTTCATTTTGCAAATTAAGGTGAAGACATTTATCACATTTGCAATTTTACATCCAAAGACATTCACACATCTTTCAATCGCATGATGAGATCTATCCTGTAACCTATACGTGTCTGGGATTACTTTCTTCAAACTGAAACATGCTTCATTGCTAATATAGTAGTAATGACATAACAATACATCCTTAACGATGCCATATGATTTATTTCTCTTGAAATTGGAATGATTAGATAATTTAATTCAAATAACATAGAACACTAGTACCTTTTTTGGGAAATGATTTAGGTAATCAATATTCTAACTCTAATTTTCATTTCCCTGAATTCTAAGCTATTTCTGATTTTTAGAGAATTTATCTATTCAATTAAGATATTAGACAATGTCCTAATGTCATGTCGTTTGCTGTAATCTCAAACAGGGTTGATCGAGAGTTTATATTTTGTTTTGCACAATTATAAACATGCAACACTGAAGTTGAAAAGCTTGATATTGTACTTTATGCCATAAAAATCATTTGTCTGATATAATAGAGGTAGAAGACCAAATACCACTCGTTCGCTTACTCCATATTTAATTTGTGATCTAAAATGTGACGGCTGACCACAAACATCTTACACAGGTTGCTTAGTATGTATGTTTGCTTGGCAACATCAACATGGTGTCATTAAACATGTATTCGACAAGCCCTTATAAAAGCGTATTTACTGTTTGGGAGAATATTGCATCTTCAAAGATGCCTTGCGGATAGAACAATCGAAAGTAAGTACGTAATCAGACAATACAAGAAGAGGTTTTTTTTACATGACCTAACAATTCATCTCTGTTTTATTAATCAACATGGCGCATCACTATTGGCGGTTTGCATTCGGACATTTGTTCCGAATTACATCTACCAGGAGGTAACATGACGGTATGTTCCCAATGTGCCTACAGCCCAGTTTGCCTACACTGCTATAAAAACAAATCCACGCATGAGTCTATGTTTGATAATGGACTCATCCACTTGATCCACTTGAAGTAAGTAAAAAGAAATTTGTTAACATGACAGACCAATGCTTTAAGAGTGACGGTGTTGTTTCACGTCAGGTCAAGGCGCCTCGTTGCATTTTTAACGTTGGTTTACGACAACCGTCCCCACCAGGTTCAGTGTAATACAGCTCAACCTTTAAGTTAGTACTATGTGGTGTAAAGCTCTGCTTACTTTAGAGATTTTGCCATCACCTTCAACGTTTATGATAGCAAGCAAATAAACAGGTGCCGATTCAATCCGCTATCAGGCTTTTTGATCAGATAATATCCAACATGTCTTTTTAATGAAGTATAGGTGTGCCCTGAACTATTATAACGTCAAAGCACTAGGACTCGGGTCTTTTGTAAAGAAGTTTAGTTGTGATGAAGTATAGTTTTGCCCTTAACTACAAAAACGTCAAAGCACTCGGAATATTCTCCCCATGTTTTAACAATAGTAGTTCACGGCAAACCTATAACTTTTTATAAAACATTGCGGTAGAGCAACCTTTTGTCCTTAATCATTAGATGTCATCACGTCATCAAAAATTGATTATGGCTGTCATATAGCCTCATATGCATGTGAGAATGCTTAATTATTGATGATTTTTTTATTAAACTTTGAGACAAAATAGTTATGCAAACATCGAAATTCCTTTGAACACCTCTCATAATTTCATATTGAAACTTTCGTTTAACCTTTGAAATGAAGATAGGAAAATATATGAATTTTACGGTTGCTTCCTCTCGTTTGTTTTCTTTATATCTAAGATTCGGTTTCCCGGTATCGGAGTACTTTCTATATCTTTTATCATAAAAACTCTAGGGTATTTTTAAGCTAGCAGAAGCATGATTTTTTTAATATAATACAAGAAAAAAAGCCTTTATAAACGTAGAATCGAAGAAGTGTTAGTTTTGAAATAACATAGTAAACGGTTTTGGTTTTTTTATATCAAAAGAGTTTTGGGAATTCGTATAACATATATTCAAAAATCAGGAAATATTTTTTATAATTCATGAAAAGTAGAGCATTTTACATAATTCAAAGCAATTCAAAGAGACTTAACTATTAAATTAGTACTCTCTTTCCTCTGAATAGAAGCAATCGTAAAATCCGAGGCTAGATTTGCTTATTATCCAACCAAAACAAACACACACACACACACACACATATATATATATATATATATATATATATATATATATATATATATATATATATATATATATATATATATAAAGGTATATAGGTGTGTAATGATATACCAAAACACCTTAATTATCTCAACCAGTTCAATAAAGCATTTTTTTCATTAAGTTGTTCCCTCTCCAGTAAAATATTCACTTATAATATTCAATCGGTTTGCTTCTCTTACGATATTTCACTTTTGATATGATATGGAAGTTATTACAAAGGAATATGTAGTAATGTACATATTTGTTCGGGGGAAAAACGTCTATGAAAATGTTGACTAATGGCCAAATGAAAATCAAACAACATTTTTCTTATGGAACATGCAATGAGAAGAATTCCTTGTAAAATGTACTCTAGAGACATTAAAGGATAATGAAGTAATGCCAGGAAACTCGTGTGTCTGATAGAATGTTTACTTGAACACAGGACCACCTTATCGTGTATACAGGCATGTGAAGTTAAATCGATTCAGAAGAGCGTACATTTGTCTGTTGTAAAGATACCTGATAGTGTAATGCTCAGGAATTGTTCATTCATTAACGGACTATTCTGAAGAAATAGCTCTCTATGATTTGACAGACAAAACGAAAATACTCGTCATGACCTTTTTCATTTTATGTTATAGCGTGATGATTCACAAAGCAAAGAAGTAACTACTGCACAATTAATATTTGGTAAGGGAAAATGTCTCCGTGTTGACACATTCTTAGTTGACTTTTATTGCATTGCCTAAGGTTCACGAAGTGTTTCTACAATATGATCCACCCACGATCACACGATAATATGAAGTCATACTTAATATCGTTTATATTAGTTATAGAAATTAGCATACAATCATATTTCTATTAACAAAAGCTACAACATCTACTACAACTAATTGAACTTTTTGCACTTCATCGCTAATTTCATGTGTGTTATATACTTGTTTGTCTTGACCTTTATGGCAATAATGTAGGAAAGTGTCCAAGTATATAGTCATGTCTCATCGAATATCATGATTATCTTGTCGAGTGAAAAATAAATTTATATTTTAACATGAAGCGCCACCGAGAGTGTTGATATGTAATTCTTCTTCCCGAAATGATATTGTGATGCTTATGGCTCTTTATAATTCTTTCAAAACAACACAATATGTGTTTTATGCCTCGACTAACCACTGCCATCTTATGACGTCATCATTTAAATATATGACGTTATTTCATTCACAGTTATTTAACTGAGTCTAAAAACATTGTCTCTCATTCAATACAAATTGCATTTTTATTTTTTAAAACAAATACTGCATTAAATTTACTTTTGTTATAAATTCGAACTTTATTTTGTAAAATATTTTCTTAAGTTGTAATGAATAAATAACTTTAACAAAGATGACGTCATCATGAAGTCATTTAATAAAGACGTCAATTATAGATGACGATTTACCTGCCTTTACAAAATGTTCCTTTCAACTATATGATACGTAGAAGATCTATTCGACATTATGATAATATTAATGACGAAAATAATTTTCCTCTTTTAGTATGTGAATGTAAATAGGGAAATCTAAGTTTAAGTAATCTCGTTGAACGAAATCTGAATGAATGCTCCACTATATTACGTTGTAATCTGCGTAATGCATTTCAGCAATATTAACACTTGTTTTGATGAGATTGATGTTTAATTGCCAGTTAATTTACTACATGTTAAAGTAAATTACATTTGATGTAAACAGAAAGATTTTAGATAATAATAATAATGTTTTATAGTTGTGTATCTATGCTTTTGAAACATATATGGTAATGTTATCAGCATTTAGGAAAATAGGTTGGAATTTATTAACATATATCAATGACTTGGGTACAAATAGTTTGATTCTTCAACCGTTTACAGACGAATACATGTACCATATAATAACTACCTTGAAGTTAACTATTCCTTGAGTTATAAGAATCGCATATGCCAAAAAGTATTATTAATATTTTGATCGATACTTGATGGTGAAAAACGTCACTTTAAAGGCAATCGCTGTTGTACAAGGTTAGAGGGTACAAATCGCGATCAGATACGGGACAGTGGCCCGAGACAATTAGTTAAACACATTTTTGAAAGTCATCTCAAGTGGACGGAAGAACAGCTTAAGAACGAATATTTCAAAGGTTTTGAAATCTTATCATACTTTATGAAATCTAGATCCGCATCAAAGCCAAATGATAAGGAAGGAAAACACTTTAGTCTCAATGAACACTAACAAATGACTAAACGAATATTGAATATGTCATGCATGATATGAAAGAAATGTATAATATTTCACCAGACGACGCAATTCTTGAAACAAGGAACATTTTGTGGTATGCGATGCCATACGCGATGGCACTTTAATGTGTCTTTATAACGTGATGTAATACTATTACCTGATAGGTGTGTCGCTAATACGGGGCACTTTAACAACCACATGGAAATGACATTGTTCAGGGACAGACTTTGAATAGGGGAAAGGTAGGAAGTTATCGTTATAGTACCTTGTTTTTACATATATATATCAATATTCAGTTGATTTTTTGCAGAACAAAATTGGAGTTATTTAACTGTTTATAAGAAAATGTTAATCTAATTGAATAAATACCGTTGATGAGAACATCTATTGTGTAAGTCACATCAATAAGGTTATGACATTTGTCAGGATGTGATTAAAAACAAACTGATGTTAGATCAATAGTTAACTTATAGTAAAACTAGTTTTGATTTCACAGTTAAGTCATAACTACGTCAATCCGTTTAAATATGTATGTTTCATTAACAGTCTCTGATATCATCAGAGTGTTGATGATCAAAATATATTTATTTTGATACATTTTAAAATTCAATCATCTTTTATATGACGAATATTATCCCACGAGCAAAAGAAACGTCCCGAATGTTTTTTTAACAGAGCAATAAATAAAATACTGTTGCCATAAAAAGGCATCTTTGAATGTTTATGAAATGCACGTGTTTTCTCAAGAAGTTCTTAAAATTCCAAACAGGAGGGTATATGATTCCTATTTTTTCATCTTGTTCAAATACACTTGGGGTCTTAAAACCGTTTTTGTAAATTTTGGCCTCGACGTTTTCTTATTTAAGTTATGATATGAATAAATAATTAATAAAATACATATCTAACCATTAATATGATAACTCATCGTTACTGTAGGGTGCCATAAAAAGGAAAAGAGACCATTTTTTTCTCTCCTTACTTGTCAATTCGGACATTCCAAAACGGCGATATCTTAAAGAGGCATGTTTTCAGAAAAGTGAACAGATTTGTTCGAAAATTCTATCTACTATACCCGTTATTGGCGCCTACATAGATGCTGTAATTTTCTTAGGAAGTTCACTGATTACGTTTCTTTTGCTCTTAAGTTTACCTGATCGCTTATTTCCATAATATTCAATAATAACTCAATAAATTCAAGATATTACTAAAAATGCTCAACAGTTATAAATGTAATGAATTTGGGAGATACTCCGGGGGAAAGAAATAACATCGAGGTAAAAGGGAAACAGTTACGATAAATCGAGCATAAATTCCATTACCAATAATGTAATTTTAAATATTGCGTAACAATTGAGTGACACTGGTCATTTTTTCATCTTATTGGAGACAAAATATAATTATCTTAGATTGAGGCTGGGTAAGAGTTTGTCAAGGGTTGGTTTTATGAAATGAAAATGAAAAGCTTCATTTTGGATTTGCAAGAACTTCCATATATTGGATCTGAATACAATAACAATAATATTGCAATTTACATGATTCTGCTAAAAATAACGTTTGTCACAGCAAAAACAATATAACATAATCCTCAAAACGCCGCAACAGATCAAAATACATGAAACAATGCATCTTATTGACCTAAGCAATATGACGGTTATTACTAACCATAAATATTGAATATCAAGTGAAACTACTTTTCCTCACAGGGACTCTGTTAAAGATGTGGTCCCGTAAGCTGGTTACGTTGTTGGTCGTAATGGCAGTGGTTGCTGCTTCGGTTGATGCCCAAAGTAAGTTCATACAACGTTCATTTTTCTCTTCATCAAAAAGTTGATTATTCGTATCCTATTCTTCTTCTTCTTCATCTTTTTCTTCTTCTTCTTCTTCGTCTTCTTCTTCTTATTATTATTATTTCTTATTATTATTATTATTTCTTCTTCTTTTTCTTCTTTATTATTATTATTATTATTATTATTATTATTATTATTATTATTAGGGTGTGGGATGACATGCATTCATTTCTAAGCCAATATGTTTCATTTCGTCTCTATGACTGCCTAAGAAAAACACTAATTTCATGAAGTTTACAAATGAAAGGAACGGCGGAAGTCTTTAAGAAATCGGATAAACTTTTGACATTAAGTAAAAGCGAGTCTTTTTTATGTTGACATTGATGTGGTTTCAAATAAGATTATCGACAGTTTTGTAAAGTGACTGTAATAACTGTCAAAGTCTTGAGCCCTGCATATTATCCACGGCTCTATATACTTATCTAACCATGTAGCTTTATGTTGTGTGTACCACCTATCTAGATATAATACGCGGATTTCGAGAATTTTACCCAAGATAGACAAGACAATTAGCGGAAGTGAACGTCAATCACTGAGGTGAGAGTCCCATAATTTGACGTAATGTTGACGCAATTAGACGTTCAAATTTATAGATAGACACCATCGGTTGAATACAATTGTAATGATAAGTAGATTATCATTTGTATCATGATCAATAACTAAAACCAGTGTTTATGTCATGTTTTGTAAAAAGCGCTCAGCTTCTTACCGCGAAAACTCGTTTTTGTTGACAAATAGGAAATTCTTAGTACATAATTCAGATTGCATTCGATGAATTCATCAAAGCAAATTTGAACGTCTAAATGCGACTGCGTGATGGTTAACATATCGAGCAAACGTAATAAATAGCTAAATGATTACCTCATGAAATCGAACCCAGTATAATGTGCGGGTCAAGATTTTGTACAGTTAAATGACTATCGTAATACTTGACAATAACCTGCGTCGTAATTAGATAAGGAAAGAGGTTTATGGCATTTAACGATGATATTTCTCTCCTTGCAGACAATGCAGCGCCGCAACAGATGTTTTCTTTGGACGGTAGGCACGTCAGTTCCGTTTCAATCATGATATATAAGATATATACTTTTTTCATAATGACGTATTAATTGTCGTTAAATATTCATTTTGATATTGAGTTTTCTTAAAACAATTAAAAGGAAAAGTCGTACATAAATCTTAAAACTTAATCTTATTAGAATATCTAATGGCACAAACTTTTTTTTGCAGAAATTCTTCAACTAGCACAGATGGCAGGTGTCAAGGGTAAAATGCAAAGTACGTACGTTACTAGATCATTACTCTTTAACTTTTAAGGGTCAGTTGAAAATGAAGAATAATAAAGGAAGAAGTCATGGGGAATTATCAACCAAAAAACTTCTCTTTAGATTAATAAACCATTCAAATTATCGTACCATCTACAACTGTTCGCAATAGTCATTATTCATTGATGTTTAATTTTGAAAAGTCACAAAGAGATGCGTGAATAAAATCTCGAGGAAAGACCCACCTCATGACAGTAAATACAAGTACATTGTATGATTTGGCAGACAGACAAAAATATATCAATAAATTATTCAAAACATTACGTAAATGGATCTACATGTATAACGAATGATATTATTTTTGTGTATTTATTGATGAACAATAACTGTCATCTATTTGCAGGTTTTCTACATCAAGCCACCGGCACAGGTCCAGGTGATCCTTCACATGAACCTGTTCCTGAACCCATTACCACTGTTGCAATAGAGACTACACCTACTATGCCAATTGTCTCTACCACTAAAAGCTCAACAACAGACGAAGAAGGCTCATCAAGGCGACGGGTTTCTCGAAGAAGAAAAAGAATAAGACCAACAACCAGATCGAGGAGAACGAGAAGAAAACGGATAAATGTTCCAGAAGAGCCAGCAGAAACAACGCACTCTCCAACAACAATTAAAACGACGACATTACCAACAACAACGTCAGCAACTACAACAACCATAATGACAACTACAACAACTGTTTCGACTTCAACCACTCCTGCACCGTTCAAGTTGAGCTTCCAGACAAGTACTCCTCCTATGGTTACTACGACTGAACCCCAAATTGGTAGAACGATAGTCATTGAACACCAAAATATGAATCCCAACATCGATGATATTTTCAGTACTTTGAGGCAGGATTTGACTTTCACAGACTTCATTTCATTAATGGTAACTAATTTTGGGATGACAAGGGACGAAGCAATTGCATTTTTAAGCGAACCGGATACAACGACAACTCTACTTCCTACTACTACTCAAGCGACTACGACACCAATTACCACAACAATGCCTACTACCACTACTACAACTACCACCACTACAACAACTACTACCACCACTACAACCACTACAACGCCTACCACTACAACACCTACTACTACAACTACCACAACAACAACAACTACAACTACTACAACTACTACAACTACCACAACACCAACGACAACCCCCACCACAACGACCATTACAACAACTACTACAACCACAACCACAACCACAAAAGCACCGACAACTGTTCCTACAACACGAAAACCATTATTCATAAATGACAAAACAATAGCAAAACGTAAAATCATCCGAATACCACCATCCAAAGCAAAGCTTCTAAGGTTATTAAAAGAATCTTCCAAAAAGAGAATGAAAATTTTGGCCACATACAGAAAGATGGGGTATCATTATCGTAATAGCTCAAAAATTGTCACTACATTGGCACCTTCAACGACAACAAGTTCCTACGCAAAGATTCATGAAATAAAACGGAAACCTGCACATCAACTGACCGTTGAGGATTTGATACTACTGCTGAAAATGAAAGTGAAAGCAACAACCACAGTAGCCCCGATTGACATCACTACTACTCAACCACTCAAAACAACAACCAAAATGTTTGTAACGAAACGTCCTACGACAACTCAAACGCCTAGATGGTTAATGAAAATTCAGCAAGCGATGGTCAGAAAACAAGCACAGTTAAGAAATAATTTTAAGAAACCAATGAAACTTACGGTCGAATCCCTGAGGTTACCCAACAGATTGGGACAAAATATAGCGTATCAGTTCCACACAACCATCCCTCCCCCAACAACTACTACTACAACAACAACTACAACAACAACGACAACACCTATAACAACAATATCACCTTTTAGGAGGTCATATTTTAATAGAAATGCAAAACGGAGGCAACTGAGGATTAATCAAATCTCAACTCCAAAACCGAAATTGTTTTCAACAGCAACAGATCAACCAACAACCACACCTAATATGCGAAGGGGACAACCTTTAATGCCATACGTTGTGGGTTCAAATACACACATCAGCAATGGGAGAAAGATGCCTGTACGACTTTCAAATAGCCGGAAACATGGCATCAAAAAACATAAAACTGTCACAACAACACAAGCTCCGAGACAATCATACTGGGTTCAGACTACTCCGAAGCCTTTGAACTCTTATGGTATATATACAACCCAACCTCCCTTCGTGAGTACTGACAGAAATATAAAGGTTCCAATTAATGATGGACATATTGTTGCAATTGATCAAATGATCCGAATGGGAGAATCCAACATGGCTGCTTTGGTCGACAGTCTGATGAGAGGCACAAGACAGAAAAAGAAACGAAAACCAACCACTCCTATACCGAATGTTGAAACAGTACACTACAGACACAGCCTAAATTCGGTTTTCATGCCACGGGTTAGCAATATACCTCAACCTGTGGAGGTCTCCTATCTGGGTAAAAAGGTTCCTAAACCGACGGTTCCCGATATCCCACCCCATCCCAAAACAATATCAAGGAAACATTACTCCAAAAGCGTTACTGCTCAACCGCCTGTGATAACCTACCAGCGAACCACAACACCAGTTATCATCATTGAGCCTAAGCCTGAAAAAACAACAATTTATCGAAAACCTGACAAGGTTAGGGCAATGATGCACGGAGGAATCGATGTTCAGATTAATGAAGTTGGCGAGGCTGATGTTGTTCCTGCGAATGTTCCACAAAGCGAGCCACCACCAAGGCCATCAGTTACGGAACCACTTGTACTCCCTAGAAGACAGCCTATAGTTCAGTTAGAACCACCAATCGTCATTACTGAACCACCTGTAGTTGATCCTGAACCAGTAATGACTACTGATACTCCCGCAGTTGAATCAGAACCAATAGTTGACCCGGAACCTGAACCTGACTTGCCAGTTGTTGAGCCAGTGGCACAAATGATAGAGCAGACTCAACAAAAACCCGCTGATCGTCAAAAACATATTCAGATTGTCAACGATATTCTAAATTCTGTCATGATAAGCAACCAACAGAGACTCATTACGAAATCAAAACCTAAGCCTGAACCAGATCAAACTATCATTCAACACAAGCCGGCACCAAAGCCAGAAATTCAAACACAACAAAGGGGTCAATATGGATTTAATGGAATCATATCTCTTAGATCTCTACAGGAGATAAGTCGTAAGAATATGTTATCTCGAGTTGTTCCAGCCAACAATGCCCCAGGCAGACGAGCAAAAGACGTCTATTATGTTGTCAATGATCAGAACGGCCAAGGAGACTCTGCTAGAGGTAAAAGAGTCTCGAGTCAGAGATCACAGACTTCATCAAGCAACAACAAACCAGGTATTCCTACTGTTGAAAATTCTAAGAAGACCATAATCGACGCTGACACAGCTGATGATATGGTTCCAGCCCCTAAGACAAACCAGACTGCAACACAATCAGAAAGTATGTCTCCTGCTTACAGTGCCTATAGGTCTCCAAGAGTTGTTCCTGCGAGTAATATCGAAGGCCAGAGTAGTCATCCAGGAAATGTTGTGAACAACCAAGAACGAGTGAACTCAATGGGAAATAATTATGTTCGTGATCTTTCACCAAATATTGACATTAGGCCATCAGGGATAGAGCGCAACTTCCAAACGGTGGGACGGTCCAGTAGCCAAAGCATGAGAGATCAAAGGCCAAACATCAACAATTTGCAGCATGGAGCATACTACAGAAAACACGGACAATTACGTAAGTAGGCGGCGCTCTAAGGTACCTGTTTAACAAAATGATACCAAATCAACATCACCCTTGAAATAACAAATAATTATGTTTTATGTCTTTTCATTTCAAATTATTTAAATCCATCAAAATGCTAAAATCTAGTAATTTTGCGCGATGAGCTTAAGTACTGACATGCTAAAATAAGAAATAAGAAAATATTGATGGTACACTATGACTAGAAAACTAAGTTTTATATCTTTGCAGTGAATCAACCTCCATTGGCTAGTCATAGTTCTGCCCGTCACGCTCTCAGTGCTTTGAACCAACAGGGTAAGTTATCCATTTAATGTGTTTTGAAATGTTGATAAACGTTCTTTTGTCCATTTCGTGAACTGGTCGGTTTTTATTGCACGCAACATGTCTAAGATGCACAGGCTTTGAATTTGTTTCTTTAAGTGGCATTTTCGAAGATGGTTTGATAACAAAATAGGAAAGGATTCATAAAAGCTGATTAAGCAGGATGTAAAGTCTTGTGCCTACAGTTTTCTTATTATTATGTAAACAGATTGTAAACAGATTGTAAATGGGAAAGTAAACTATTTCTGAGCCAATCACATTTTGACAGGTGGTCCTCAGCCAAGCAGACTCGATACTTATAAAGAACTCGCGGCTGGACACAACCCTCAAAGAAGGCGAAATCTTGTCCTCGAATCAGCTAATCCTCGTACATTTAACGCCAATAATCGACAGAAGTCAATTCTTCAAAGGTCATCTGATACTAATCGAGGCTACCAAGACAGAATGATAACAAAGTCTGTATACGATCCTGAATCTGAAACATATGTCACTAAAGAATTTCCAGCAAACACAACAAATACAAAATATCCCTTCAATGGACAGATTCAGAACAACCAGGAACAAGTTCCTTCTGAGCGACAACAACGTCTGCAACAACTCATGCATCAATCAACCAAATACCAACAAAGACAGCAACAGCAACATCAACTGCATCAACAGCAGCAGCTACAGACAGAGTTAATGAGGCAAATGAGTAGATATTCACAGAAAATGCCAATAGGTGGAAGACCACCCGTACCCCTGGCTGACAGCGTGCACGGACAACCTTCCTTGTACCAAGGTCCTCACCAAACGGGTTTGTCATTGAAATAGTCTTGTTAATTAATCTCACTTGCTGACAGTGATGTGTTATGCATAGTAAAACCTTCTACTAATATGTTAATCATAATCATGCCATATTATGTATGCATATCACATATAAATGTAAATGAGGTACAAAATCAAGTATGTTGAAGGCAAAGTAATTGATATAACACTTTTTAGTTCATGATGGTTCATGGGAATCTACACTAAAAGCCAAAACCCCTCTTTCTTTATCAATTATGCAATAACTATGAAAGTGACGATGGAACTTTTTGCTGCATTGTGTAGCCAAACAATATCAGATCATATTGCAACAAAAATATTTGATAATATCGACTGATATTTCGGCTTAAACAACAAAGCATAAGGCTGACAACGTTGTCCAGTTTTCGATCATCACTCAAAAACAACAAAATAGTGTAAAAATAATGATTTTATTGTTTTTTAATCTTTTTTAATATCCAGTATGGCTGACATTCCCATCAAAACATGCCAGAACACGTGTCCTCACAGAATGGGTTGATCGTCTGACAAAGGCAGTTGGAATTAAACGACATTCTTCTCTCAAAGCGTTAATTAGTTGCTAACGGCTGTTGCTGTCGCAAGCGAACTCTGCAATCGAGATAGTCCCACAAATATTAAATGGGGCCAATATCTGGGGATTTGGAAAGCCATGGCAAGACGTTGACGTTGTTGGCATGCAAGAAATCTCTTGTCAATCTTGCGACATGAGGTGGTGCATTGTCCTGTTGGTAAAGTGTGTTTTGTTGACGCTGTAAGAATGGAATAACCACAAGACGGACAACCTAGTCAATGTACACTTGTGCAGTCATATTGCCCTCAATGATGACAAGGTCAGTTCGAACGTCGTTTTTTATTCCGGCCAACACCAATACACTTCCTCCTCCGAATGGCATAACGTCTTGAACAGCAATGGAGCCCCTCTTTCATCTTGACGACGGTACACTCTCCTTCTCCTATCGGTATGGTGGATCGTAAAACGACTCTCATCCGTGAACATCACTCGCCGCCAGTTACGGTTCTGCCACCGTCTGACGGTACGTCCCCACGCTACCCTGTTTAGCCGGTGCTGCCGCGTCAACTGCACACCTCGCATTGGTCTGTATGGCCGTAAACTTTGAAGACGAAGCCTTCTTCTCACTGTAGCAGCACTTAGTTTTCGTCCAAGAGCAGTCCTGGCTGACCACGTCGCCGGCAGAAATTGGTCCCTCAGATGTAGCTCACGTAGATAGCGATCTTCAGCTAGGGTTATGACGCGGGGACGTCCACTTCTGGGTTTATCAGCGGTGACTCCGGTCTGAAGAAAGCATTGGCGAAGTCGAATGATGGTAATACGATGACATTTAAAGGCATTCGTTGTTGGTCGACCCCATCGGCAACATCCCCAGAGCTCTTTCTTGTTCTTCAGCTGTCAATTGCGGCATGATTTCGTACATGTGTGTCATATCATGCAAAGTAGGCACTTTGAAGCATTGAGTTCGAGCAAATGCTGCTTGAAGTTTGCTACGTTTGACCGATAATGCGTTTGGATGATAAAAAAAAATCAAAACTTTTAATTTTCAGGCAAAAATGTTGACAGAAATAATCGTTTGTGTTTCTGCATACTTTAAATTCATTTTATAACACAGTAAACTCGTTTCACTAAGTTTGATTACGAGAAAAGATATTTTATGACAATAAAAAAAAATGATTATGATTTTCACACTTAAACTTACTCAAGAACATCATTTTTTATCGTTTACGGGTTATTATGTAACAACAGTATACAACCTTTTGTCTAATCACAAAAGTAAAAGTTTACCTTCAACTTCTTCTGCGCATCTAAATCACATTTATTGATTACTACCAGCCTGGTCGAAAACCGGACAATTTGGATCTTCATAAGCAAGATGCATTTTGCCACAATCTGAATCCATCAGGAATTTGAAATGTGTTATCAGCATAAAGCTACGTTATTCAGCTTTCTTTTGAACCATTCATTTGTTACATATCTTTAATTCTTTAAAATGTTATTTAAAAATGAAGAGGGGTAACGTTTCTTTTGGCGTTTAGTGTAAGCCTAAACATTGCCTTCCAAGAATTAGAAAAGTTGTCTATTCATAACATTGCCTTTATCGTCTTTACCACGTTAAATTTTAGAATGTCCATCTAAAAGAGTCAGTAGCATTTTGTATGTACATAAGGTGATATGATGAACACGAAAATAATTGTTTCTAATTGCACTCTTTGACGTCGGATGATTAGTTTGAGTAATGAACTGTCTGACCTCCTGAAGATAATACTTTTGGAATAAAATAATGTTTATTCGGGAAACCTATAAATATTTCCAAATTACTGTTAGTGTCCCTTTAAGTGGTACTACAAATTGTAGATACGTTTTTGTGACTTTTCAGGCATTGAACTGAAATAAAATCAATGTTATTGATCGAGCAGAATCATCATGGATCATCATATTTGAATATGATGAAATATCTCTTAAGCTCAAAATTTTAAAAAACAACATTTGAATTTCCTTCATGGAATCCTAAGACAGTATTTTCTAATGATCGATTTTATTTTCAGGACAATTTCAGCAATATCCTGATGAACGGCCTCAGCGTCTTCTGAATGCACAAACTCCTGAGGCACTTATGATTCAGCATCGCCTTGGTCAATTAGCCCCTAATGCACAGTTGTTACAGCAAGGCCTCGGTCCGCTAGCGTCTGATGTACCAATGATTCAACAACGAATTGGTGGATTGGCACCTGATTCACAGATGATTCAACAGGGGCTGAGTTCGTTAACCCCTGGCGCTCAAACACTACAAGGCCTCAGTCAATTAACTTCCCAGACCCTCCACCAGCCGAAGAAGGACAACTCAGACTTGATGATGATGATGATGCTTTGATTACCCGAAGTGCTTGCCAGATTGACATTTAATTGCCCTCGCATGAAAAGGAGATAATGTGTTGCTCCTCAGTGTTATTTTTTAATAATACCGTTTTAGAATGTCCAAATAAATTGAGCCTTGGAAAATCATAATTTGAATGTAGTAGTTTCATGATCAGTGATAAGAAAATTAAATTTCTATTCGGTCAGGGGTGTATACTAACTAATGAACATATGTATGATAATAAAACTGCGAAAAGGGTGAAGGCTGTCTAGACGATTGCAAATAAACATATTTAGTTATTGAACATTATCCCCGAATATCTGATTATTTCATCATTGTTTAACCTTATCATATGAGTTGAATGCACATGTTAAAGACATTTACTGAACTATGTGATAAAGAAATAAAAAATCTTCTTTGTAATAAATCAATCCTTGTCTCTTTTTAAAACTGTTTCAATACTTAAGCAAAAAACTTTTTTGAGTGAAATTACTTGATTGATGGTTCTATATTGATCTGACAATCAGACCCTAAAATAATATAAAACCTGAGCAAGTCTATAAAACAAGTGAGAATTTGATATTAGGAGATAACTCTCTCTCCTTTCCCTCTCCTTTTATATTTTGCAAGTTTAAATTTAGAGTCATATTCCTAAATGGCTGTTTTATCATTTATATATATATATGATATATATATATATATATCTATATCATAAACAATTACAGCAATGTTTTGGGACTTTCGATATGGAAAGACATTCTTTTTTTGGCGAGTATCAACCTTGTCGTAAATAACAGAAATATACATTGTGTCTGTTTTTTAGCTGTATATGGTGATGAGTTTGTATTTGTAAACCTTGACTGTAAAGTCTCATTTTAAACGTACAACATCATGATTTGATTTAGTTGAACGAGATGATTTCACCACGTTGAACGATTGATAGTGACACCCTCTTCCTTAACATGCTAGTTTGAATTGTGCCTTTCTAATTATTCAAATTAATTTCGAAATTGTTTCTCAAATGCTAAATAGTGAAATGAAAGTTTACTTCCAATCTTTATGGAGTTGATCATTTTTAAACTTTAGAAATTCTTCAATCTGTGAATGTAATTTAAAGATCAATTAAGAGAAACACCTTTAAAATAAAATGGATTATCATATATGTTACAGGAAGACGTAACAGCAGCAAGAAGAGCAGCAGACGGAGCAGGAGCAACCGAAACCGCCAGGAAAGGACAATCTTCATTCTGAGTCCTCCTGGATTTAACCCTGCTCCTTTCTTGGAATCGCAGCGAGGTGGACCAAAAGACCGCTCGCCATTGTCATCCGATCAGATCGCTAGGATGCTTGGTGGCGGTGTGGGAAACCAGGGAGCACCTGGTAACGGAGGCGGTCAGCAAAGCAGTGGTGCCAATGCACTTGATACTCCAGCGCCGGGAATAAACGATAATGCCCGAGGTACACCTACAAATTCAGCGCCAAATGTCGATCTACAAGGGATGTTACAGGCGGGGGGTACTGGACCTAATGATATTAGTCCTGGACGCGGACCCATTATGGGACTTGCTCCTCCTGCAGATCGGCTATCTGGTCCAAGTCCTCTAGATGTTGGACCCGGGGGACCAAATGGTGCCAACCAAGGTGGACAAGTTAATTTTGGACAAAATGGAATTAACGCAGTTGAACCAAATCCAGTAGGACCAAATGGAGGGGGTTTCAACGGAGGTCCTCAAAGAGGATTTAGTCAAGATGGTCAAGGTGGAGGTAATTCAGTTCGACAAGGTCCATTCAACCAACAAACACGACAAGACAGGTTAAGCCTAGGTGGACAAGGTGGAGGTGGAATGAACCAAGCTGATCAAAGGGGATTCAACCAACCGGGACCGGACCAATTTGGACCAAGTGGATTTAACCAACAAACAGGACCAGATAGTTTCGGACCAGGTGGGCCGACTGGGCAATTTGCAAACAACCAACAGAATGGACCAAATGATTTCAATCAAGGCAGACAAAATGCTTTCAGCCAGCAAGGGGGGCCGCCACCGGATGGACCAGGAAGTTTTAACCAACAGTCTGGTGGACAAAATGCATTCAACCAAGGCGGTCCTCAACCAAACATGCTCAACCAAGGCGGTCCTCAACCAAACATGCTAAACCAAGCTGGCCCATCTCAATCGGCCAATTTTAACCAGGGTGGCCCGTCACAATCTGCCAATTTCAACCAGGGTGGCCCGTCACAATCTGCCAATTTCAACCAGGGTAGATCAGGATGGTTCAGCCAAGGTAGACAAGGAGGTGCAAACCAAAGATGGCCAAATCAACAACAGAACCTCGCAGCTAATCAGGGAGGCATTTTCAACCAAGGAGCTCCCGCCCAACAAGCAATTGACCCGCTTTTGCAAATGGCTACAATTCAAAGTATGATGCAGCAAAATGCACTTAAGAGTATGCTGATACGTAATATGACATGAGGGCACAGTTGGTGAACTTTAATCCTTCATTAATTGTCTTGTAGGTTAACAAATATTTCAGCAGATGCACATGTCCTACCGATTAACCTTCTGTAATTTTGTCTTGTATTTCATTCATTTCCTAGTAAATTTACTTTCAGAAACAACTTTTTTGTCAGTGTGATTGTTTAAGTGTTTACACAGCTAGCATTTTACAATGCATTATTTCCCTAAAGCATTCTGACGGATCAGCAACAAAAACCCAAACGATATTGTGTGTATAGTTAAGGTTTAAATTTAGAATTATTGTTGAGAAATCATAAAACACTCAGTAATACATTTTGGTCAAAATGATATTGGTTTCATTATGTGTTTATACTTAATTCGTTTCAAAGAAAATAAACATAATCTATGGACTTAATATACCCCCTTTATACACATAAACCAGTGTTATTTTCTTACGGTAAAATCAAATTTTATCAGAAAAAGCAAATTGACTCTCAGGAGAAAATCGTTATCATTAGTAACAATGCAATCGGTGTTTAAAGGAAATACACCTTTCTCGTCCTATAACAATTTTCATTTTTATTTTACTAAAGAACTTTAAAAAGAATAGAAATGATTAAAACAGTATTGCCTGAAAACAAGAACAAACTTGGCTCATTGAATATTTGAAGAAATTATTTTGAAACAATTATCAAAATAATAGTGTTTGTACACGGTATAAAAAGTCCAGGCTGTATTCTTTTCACTCGAAGCTGTTCGAATTTATTTCAGTTCCCGTTTTTACTTGTAATTGTATTATGTTAACTTTTTCAAGAAACATAATTTAGATCGAGTCGTCAGCGTCAGTGGGCATCAGCAAGATAAACATGTACATTCCATTTAAGAGACACCAAATGTTATATTGCTTTATTTGGGAGTACACTTTTTCCAAACCTACATTTTTGTGGACATTTTCTTGGCACTTACCAGTTACCTCAGAGTGACATGTAGGTTTAGTAAGGTATTAAGTTGCGGGCTCGAAAGACATAAGTTTTATGTTTGAAAAAGTTAAAAACATCCTCCATAAAACTAGAATGCAAGCAACCATGATGATTTGAAACTTAAAATAAAAGGTGTTCCGATCCCTTTAAATTTACATCAGAATAAATTAAACTCAGATTACCCGTCCTTGATTCTTGATATGGGAACGATAACAAAATGATCCGGCTTGATACCAGATGTGGACATATGTAACGCTTAGTTTGAACTACATTAACTTTGAAATTTAAAAGGACACATTCTCTACTCATTACCGGAAAACACGAAACTATTAGCGAAGGGATTTCATTGCCAACCGATTTTCTCAAAGCAAAACTATTGTCAAAATATCAAAATATAATATTCATTTAGGATCAACATTTTGTCTTAATTTTATATCAACCTTTTTATTGGTTTAATGACCATGAATGTCTACGTAAGTTACATTTGTTCTTAATTACTTTTTAACAAAAAGTATTAATATTAGGAAAGAAATATATATAAAATATATATATTTATAATATTTATATATATTCAATCGCAAAAGTAACGTCACCTTTTCAAAAGGATTTCCAGACGTCAATGTGACGTTTGGTTTTGGGCATTTTTGTAATGTCATAATAGTGTCGAATACAATGTACATTTTAGCAATAACATCACTTCCATCATGATACCTTTTTAAGATAAGAAAATTTGCAAAACTATGATGGTTTACTTTTTCCAAGAGCATTGATGAAACCAAAGTGTATATGTTCCATGCAATCTGGGAATGATCACAATCTGCAGATTGTTCGCTCACAATCTGCAGATTGTTCGAACAATCTAGGAATTTTTTTCATTCCTAGATTGTTTAAACAATCTGCAGATTGTGAGACCTGAACAATCTGGGAATGCTCACATTCTGGGAATTTGCTTGTTTGTAGTATATCTTGCATTATAACATGAGGATTGTCTAGTTTATATAGGTCTTTCTTTGTGTATGCATCCAAATGATGGAGAATAGTTGTCAAGTCATAGATTGTGACAGGTTCATAGCTCGCCTATATATTAAACTGACGGAGTGTTGGAATCGATTCCTAGATTGTGAAGGAGTTACAGATCGACATTACATCAAACTGAGAGGGAATAGGGGTAAATTCTCAGATTGTGAAGAGCTCATATCTCGCCTATATGTCAAACTGAGGGAGTATATGGGTCGATTTCTAGATTGTGAAGGGCTCACAGCGCGTCTATATGTCAAACTGAGGGAGTATATGGGTCGATTCCTAGATTGTGATGGGCTCATAGCTCGCCTTTAAATCAAACTGACGGAGTATATGGGTCGGTTCTCAGATTGTGAAGGGCTTACAGCTCACCTTTATTTAAACTGAGAGGAAATAGAAGTCGATTCCAAGATTGTGAAGGGCTCAGATACCGTCATTATGTGAAACTGAGGGAATATAGGGGCCGAGTCCTAGATTGTGAAGGGCTCACAGCGCGTCTATATGTCAAACTGAGGGATTATAGGGGTCTATTCTCAGATTGTGAAGGGCTCAGATACCGTCATTATGTGAAACTGAGGGAGTATAGGAGTCGATTCCTTGATTGTGAAGGGCTCACAGCGCTTATGTATGTCAAACTGAGGGACTATAGGGGTCTATTCTCAGATTGTGAAGGGCTCAGATATCGTAATTATGTGAAACTGAGGGAGTATAGGGGCCGATTCCTAGATTGTGAAGGGCTCACAGCGCGTCTATATGTCAAACTGAGGAGTTTATAGGGAACTATTCTCAAATTGTGAAGGCTCATAGCTCACCTATAAATCAAACTGAGGGAGTTTATTGGTCGATTCCTAAATTGTGAAGGGCTCAGTGCTCGCCTTTAACTCAAACTGACGGAGTATAAGGGTCGATTCTCAGATTGTGAAGGGCTCACAGCTCGCTTTTATGTCAAACTGAGGGAGTATAGGGACCGATTCCAAGATTGTGAAGGGCTCACAGCGCATCTATATGTCAAACTGAGGGAGTATTGGGATCTATTCTCAGATTGTGAAGGCCTCACAGCTCGCTTTTATGCCAAACAAAGGGAGCATAGGGGACGATTCCTAGATTGTGAAGGGCTCAGATATCGTCATTATATTAAACTAATTGAATATAGGGGCCGATTCCTAGATTGTGAAGGGCTCATCGCTCGCCTTTAACTCAAACTGACAGAGTATATGGGTCGATTTTCAGATTGTGAAGGCTCATAGGCCACCTTTATTTAAACTGAGAGGGTATAGCAGTCGATTCTCAGATTGTGATGGGCTCAGATATCGTCATTATTGGAAACTGAGGGAATATAGGGGCCGATTCCTAGATTGTGAAGGGCTCACAGCTCGCCTATATGTCAAACTGACGGAGTATATGGGTCCATTCTCAGATTGTGAAGGGTTCATAGCTCGCGTTATTGTCAAACTGTCAGAACACAGGGATCTATTCTCAGATTGTGAAGGCTCATAGCTCACCTTTATTTAAACTGAGAGGAAATAGAAGTCGATTCTCAGATTGTGATGGGCTCGGATATTGTCATTTTGTGAAACTGAGGGAGTATAGGGGCCGATTCATAGATTGTGAAGGGCATTCCGCTTGTTTTTGTGTGTTTTTTAGGGGTTCAATTCACATATTGGTAATATGTGGAGTTAGAAAACTAAATTTGAATATCAATTCTGCGATTTTAGATTTTCATTAATCATAGTTTGCGGTAACCCATATAACACTGTTTGGAGGGCGTTACTATTTATGTAGAAGTAAGAATTATTTCTTATATGTGTAAAAGGTTTGCATATAGAAATCAATAAATAACAATTCACTGTGAAAAGTAAACTTATTATCTGAAAAGTTAATTACACTGAAATTTAATTTTTCATTCTCGCTTATTTGACTTAAGTTAGGTTAATTGAGCATAATTACTATCTGTATCAACACAAAACACTAATCTCCTTTGATATGAATTACTTGCATAGACACTTACACTTACAGAGTACAATGAAGGAAATAGTCTCATGATGCTAAAAAAAAGTTTCAAATATCAAAGACAACAAACTCTGATTCTTATATTTATTGTTCATTATGGAAACTTGATAAAATTTACCTTTTTCCCTCATTTTCTTCCTGGATCGTGAGATTGAAAGTTTTTATACGAAAGATGCATAAATCGGAAAGTTACTTAATCTTTCGAGTTTGTGTATGAACAGTTTTTAAATATATGAATTTATAAAATTTATAATACTCGAACAGTTAGCATTTTGTGTTGTCGTGAATAATTAGACCAGATGTCTAGCTGGGTCTGCTTATCAAAGCAACGTGTCACTGTGTCGCGTCTCTACCCAGACATGCGCGTAAATTCGCGTACAATCACATTAACTTCCTCTCTGTAATTTGATGTTTATCTATCGCACGATATCATGGGGCAAATACTTATGCAATAATGAATTGACTGCGTAAAATGTTAAATTGCACTTCGGTCACACTATCGTAAACATTTTGACACATGTTTTTCTGTAACGTTTTTAATAGTTTCCGTTATATCGGTTTGTGAATTTTACAAAGAAATGTTTTATTTGATTTATTTATTATCTACTCATGATTCAATATTTTAAGAATATTTTATTTGGAGTGGATTATTTACTACGCTGCAAGAAGAGTCAAATAATGGCATCGTCTCTACTCCGTGCTGCGACCATAGTGGCGGGAGTGGCAAAAACTAATTTCTTCTGAGTGATTTAAACAGTATTTAATTTCCATGAAACATGTAATACACAACATTCAGAATATACATATTCAAAAAGGAAAAAGGATTAGCAAACAGGCAGCAAATGCCTGTATAAATGCTTCTCCTGAAACAAACATGAAACGATTAAGATATCAAGTACATTGGTGAAAATATATATTTGCAATTATTCTTACTAAAATCAAATTCATATTAAGCATAATCAAATTCATATTAAGCATTCTCTACCTTTGCATTTGGTACAGATTTCATTAAAGAGCTATAAAAATCGGTTGGTATCATTTATGAAATGATACACTGATATTATTAGGGATTCGTTAGCACTCTGTGACAAGGATTTGTCGCCGCTTAAGGTAGATTTTAATCTATCATATAGTGGGCATTTAAAGAAGTAATGAAAAGGATCCTCCCGAATGTTTCCACAAGAACAGGCGGGATTTACTAACAGCAATAAGTGGACTTGCTTTGCGTAGTATATTTTCAATATGATGCTGCCATTTTCCATCTTCATTTTCCATTTTCATCTGTCTAAACATGCTTCTACACCCCCGTATATATGACGTAAAGACGAGCTATGAGCCCTTCACAATCTGAGAATCGACTCCTAGATACCCTCTCAGTTTCATGTATAGGTGAGCTGTAAGCCCTTCACAATCTGAGAATTGACCCCTATACTCCCTCAGTGTGACATATAAGCGGGCTATGAGCCCTTCACAATCTAGGAATCGGCCCCTAAACTCCCTCAGTTTGACATAAAGACGAGCTATGAGCCCTTCACAATCTGAGAATCGATCCCTATGCTGCCTCAGTTTGACATAGAGCCGATCTGTGAGCCCTTCACAATCTGGGAATCAACCCCTTTACCCCCCTCAGTTTGACATATAGGCGAGTTGTGAGCTCTTCACAATCTGAGAATCGACCTCTATACTCCGTCAGTTTCATTTATAGGCAAGCTATGAGCCCGTCACAATCTGAGAATCGATCCCTATACTCCCAAAGTTTGACATATAGGCGAGTTGTGAGCCCTTCACAATCTAGGAATCGGCCCCTATACTCCCTCAGTTTGACATAAAGACGAGCTATGAGCCCTTCACAATCTGAGAATCGATCCCTATGCTGCCTCAGTTTGACATAAAGCCGATCTGTTAGCCCTTCACAATCTGGAAATCGACCCCTATATTCCCTCAGTTTGACATAAAGCCGATCTGTGAGCCCTTCACAATCTGGGAATCGACTACTATACTCCCTCAGTTTGACATAAAGCCGATCTGTGAGCCCTTCACAATCTGGGAATCGACCCCTATACCCCCTCAGTTTGACATAAAGACGAGCTATGAGCCCTTCACAATCTGAGAATCGACTCCTAGATACCCTCTCAGTTTCATGTATAGGTGAGCTGTAAGCCCTTCACAATCTGAGAATTGACCCCTATACTCCCTCAGTGTGACATATAAGCGGGCTATGAGCCCTTCACAATCTAGGAATCGGCCCCTAAACTCCCTCAGTTTGACATAAAGACGAGCTATGAGCCCTTCACAATCTGAGAATCGATCCCTATGCTGCCTCAGTTTGACATAAAGCCGATCTGTGAGCCCTTCACAATCTGGGAATCGACCCCTATATTCCCTCAGTTTGACATAAAGCCGATCTGTGAGCCCTTCACAATCTGGGAATCGACCACTATACTCCCTCAGTTTGACATAAAGCCGATCTGTGAGCCCTTCACAATCTGGGAATCGACCCCTATACCCCCTCAGTTTGACATAAAGACGAGCTATGAGCCCTTCACAATCTGAGAATCGATCCCTATGCTGCCTCAGTTTGACATAAAGCCGATCTGTTAGCCCTTCACAATCTGGAAATCGACCCCTATATTCCCTCAGTTTGACATAAAGCCGATCTGTGAGCCCTTCACAATCTGGGAATCGACCACTATACTCCCTCAGTTTGACATAAAGCCGATCTGTGAGCCCTTCACAATCTGGGAATCGACCCCTATACCCCCTCAGTTTGACATAAAGACGAGCTATGAGCCCTTCACAATCTGAGAATCGACTCCTAGATACCCTCTCAGTTTCATGTATAGGTGAGCTGTAAGCCCTTCACAATCTGAGAATTGACCCCTATACTCCCTCAGTGTGACATATAGGCGGGCTATGAGCCCTTCACAATCTAGGAATCGGCCCCTAAACTCCCTCAGTTTGACATAAAGACGAGCTATGAGCCCTTCACAATCTGAGAATCGATCCCTATGCTGCCTCAGTTTGACATAAAGCCGATCTGTGAGCCCTTCACAATCTGGGAATCGACCCCTATATCCCCTCAGTTTGACATAAAGACGAGCTATGAGCCCTTCACAATCTGAGAATCGATCACAATCTGAGAATCGATCCCTATACTCCGTCAGTTTGACATATAGGCGAAATGTGAGCCCTTCACAATCTGAGAATCGACTCCTATATACCCTCTCAGTTTCAGATATAGGTGAGCTGTAAGCCCTTCACAATCTGAGAATTGACCCCTATACTCCCTCAGTGTGACATATAGGCAGGCTATGAGCCCTTCACGATCTAGGAATCGGCCCATATACTCCCTCAGTTTGACATATAGGCGAGATGTGAGCTATTCACAATCTGAGAATTCACCCCTATATTCTGTCAGTTTAAATAAAAGTGCGCTATGAGCCCTTAAAAATCTAGGAATCGGCCCCTATACTGCGTCAGTTTGATTTATAGGCGAGCTGTGAGCCCTTCACAATCTAAGAATCGACTGCTATACCCTCTTAGTTTGACATATAGGCGAGTTGTGAGCTCTTCACAATCTAGGAATCGATCCCTATACTCCGTCAGTTTGACATATAGGCGAGTTGTGAGCCCTTCACAATCTGGGAATCGGCCCCCATACCCCCTCATTTTAAATAAGAGACAAGCTGATTACTCATCACAATCTAGGAATCTATCCTTATACTTTCTAAAAAGAAAAATCTTAATAAGCTAAATAATTCCCATTTTATAATGATGAAAATACTACTAAAACACAAATTCCCAGATTGTGATCATTCCAAGATTGTTCAGGTCGCACAATCTGCAGATTGTTTAAACAATCTAGGAATTCCTAGATTGTGAGCAAACAATCTGCAGATTGTTCGAACAATCTGCAGATTGTGATTTACCCCAGATTGTTCGTAACATATATACTGTTCTTGGTTACCTCGTAAAAAATAATTATCCCCTTTCATAAACAAATAGTCTATAGGATGGTTAGGTCCCGTGAGTCCGACCTAAAGATGGGTGTAACCACAAAGAGGTCGGTCTCCAGGGGTGCGTCGTTATGGACAAATAGTTCTTTACAAAGATCCGGTAATGTTTTTACAAGAGCATGGTTAACGTTAAATTGTTCAACAGTAAAGAAGAGATCAAGGATTCGAATATATTTTTATTGAAAAGTAAATTACATAAATACATTCAAAATAGCACTCAAGCGATAAAGCACTAATACAAATACTGAAACAAAAATATACAAGATATACAGTAGCGAAATATACAACAAGTTATAAAAGCACTGTTTTATTTTCTCAACATTTATAGCTATTTAAGGTAATTATGAAATAAATAATTTAACAGAATATGATGCACTGTCAAGGTACTGCATCAATGACATGGTACCATTTTCAAGTCCATATTTGTAAGTGTCCAGCCGTCTCTCCAAGTCAACATACTTTTTATTCTTTGGTGGCAGTCTTTGATCGGCGGCGTACTGCAACATTTTTACTTCATTGATGTCCTGTTCATTGGCCAAGAACTTGGCCAACTCAAAAATGTTCGGATGTTGCTTGCCTACAATCTACTTGAGGCGAAGATGCCACCCCTCCAAGTTATTGTTCGTACGGGGACCGTCGGTTGTGAAGTGGTTCCACTCCCCCAAAGTCAGATTCCCGTCATACTCGTTATATTATATTTGCTAAAATAATCATTACTTGTTACTGAAGATGAAATTTGAATTTTTACCTTTATCTCGTTATATACAGACTCATGATTATGGTCTCCTGGCATTTTAGTGATGATGTCGTTTGTTGTTGAGACAGTTGATCTGCAGTCTTTCTTTGCGCATTTCCATAAGATCCATTCTTCTCTTTTCCTCTTATTGACAATGAACATATATCCATTAACGCAAAGATATCTCCCTCCACGGTGGGTTGGCAAAAACGTATAGTCTAACTGTGCATTCGCCATTTCTAAAGTTAAGGAAATAATGATGCAAACTATGGAAGGGGATGTGTGCCAAAAATGAAATCATGTAAACTCGTCATTAGCAAGTTGTAACATGTCGTTCTCAACCATGCAAATTCTCGAAAAGACAAGTCCATGTATGCAAACCTAACATTTCAATCCTGTAAAACTCAACTTTCTGTTCTCAACTTTACAAAGTTCAAATGTAATTCTAGAAATGTCAAAGTCGAAACTCATTTTTGTATTTCAAATAAGAGGGATATACACATTTAGCAATGCTACAAGTTACGTTTTACAATTGGTAAATGAAAAATGAAGAGTTGTAAAAACAGCCTTGCGAAATAGACTTTTGCATCTCGAGTTTTACACGAGTTGGATGGTTATGATTGCAATGTTCCGAAATACATCTGAACACGATTTCGCATTGACCATATTTGGAAATTTAACGAAGACTGCCGATGATTTCCGAAGATGATCGGTATTTGACAACAACGAGACCTCCCTAATCCAAGCTCAATGCAACGCCGTGCAAGCTTTCCGGATAGCTTTGAGTTGAGTCCACCACAATGCGCGGAGCTTGGGCATGCGACATTTCACCTTTTGTCAAAGTTCTTAGTAACTCACGTACGGTTTTTTCGAACCCCTAAGGCAAATACCAACAATTGTAATGGAACAAATATCATTTACAATTAATTCTTATCTGATCATTATCAAAAAATACGTCATTCTATAAAATATACCCGTGTTTATTGCAAGAAAATTTCCAAACTTAGAAAAGGTCCATTTGATCGCGATTTTTGTGACGTCACCTCTTTTCGAGCCCCTCAGATTTTGTGACGTAGTCAACGCTTATCAACTTTTCGGGGGCCGATTTCAATAGTTCAAAATACTTAATCAATTTCGTAGCATAACAAATTTTTACAAAACTGAAAAGTATCATTTTTTTCAAAGCACGTTTATTGTTTAGTAATTGGTATAATAATGGAATATGAGCGTTTCCGATGCCTTTGTTAAAGCATAATTACTTTGTAGACAATCTTTCAGCACCAAACTTTTGTGTCGTCTTGGCAATTAATTTTAAATGATTATTATTTTATGACATCAACTAATTATGATTTATCACTAGAAGAATAATGGTTTACATTTACTTAACTGATGTGAAGTTTGATTTTATGTTCTCATTAAGCACTTGCGTAATAATCCCTTCAGTTGTGCACTTGCACACAGTTGTAACATTTGTAATTAAACACACCTTTGGATAAAATTCAAGATATACACTACGTGAATCGTTGATAATTAACTATCAATTACAATACAATAGTCGTGTTTTTGTTGCTGTGCCACTTGTCTTGATTTCTCTTATGCGAGAAATCTAAGTTGTACACCCCTAAGTTATACGTATGGAAATGCATAATCTTGTATTTCAAATAATTGTTAGAATTTTTACGTCTTGATGATTACAAAGGTATTTTGATTTAAATTGTTGATGATATCTGAATTTGCAAGAGCTTTTCGACTTAAAATTTGGCAAAATATGTATCGAACAATGACCCGACGTTCTCTGGCGGCCTGCCAGACCGGGCAAAAATTAATAGACCGTTCGCTTATAAGACGACCCTATAATAACTAACGATCGGGCGGGGAGTTAAAAATAACATGTCACATGATATGCCAGTCATGTGATTTTGACATGTTCTTCAATCAAATTTGTTCAAACTGTTTAAAAACGTCTGGTTTGGAACGTTCATAGCTTTAAACATGACTTTAAACGGTATTAGTTGAAATAAATGTTTCTTTTAACGGAATAATATTTATTGGTTAAACAACCGAATGAAAGGCTAACAAAAAATTTTAATTCTTTTCAATGATTTTGGAACTTTCCCTTAACTTTACGTTGCGTAGTTATTTTTCTAACTGTTAATTTGAAAAAATTACATGCCCGTGTTTTAGGGGTGACGTGGGTATACAATATAGATATATTTTTTCTACTGTCTATTTGTCTTTGCGCGTCAAGTATGCCTTTGTTTCATTATTCTAATACCAGTCTCGTAATTTGGTGAGATTTTGAAACCCTACCTTGATATCTAAATTTTTTATAGTGAATCATCTCGATGCAGTAAGTTGTGCAGAGATTTATATAGTGTCCAGTACAGTGTAACCCAGAATTAAAGTTCATAATATTCTTTCGTGAGATAAACCTCGTGTAACCCCTACGAAAACAGTAGAAAAAATATCTAGATCAATAATTGACTAAGAACTTTGACAACAGGTGAAATGTCGCAAGCTCTGCGCATTGCGGTGGACTCAACTCAACGCTATCCGGAAAGCTTGCACAGCGTTGCATGGAGCTTGGATCAGGGAGGTCTCGTTGTTGTCAAATACCGATCATCTTTGGAAATCATCGGCAGTCTTCGTTAAACTTCCAAATATGGTCAATGCGAAATCGTGTGTTTTAAACATATTTTATTCAGTAGAAAGGGATTGGTAAACAAGCCATGTGGCTTATATCAATACCGCTCCCAAAATACATTTTCAAAACATTCCACGAGTATGGCTTCCACAATGTACAAGAATATCAAACATATAGAAAACAATGATGAGAAGATGTAAACGTAATGAATACTACTGAATGAATGAATACTCTCTGGCCGTAAAAGCATTATGAAATTATATGTTTTAAGAATTGTTAAATCTATTTGAAGAGCTTATGAAGAAATGAACCGATTTCAGTATTTTCTGGTTTAAATTTTTATCCCCGTTTTGTTTCCCGAACAGGACTGTATTTAAGTCATATCCCATTTTGTAAAAATAGCATTCAGTTCTCAGAAGTAGGTAATTTGGACAGATAAAAAAGTAATGGAATGCATCTTCAATATTGTGGCCACATGAGCAGGCGGGTGTGTCAGAAATATATATTTTGAATTTGTCTCCATTTAGGTCACTGGAGCCAATCCTAAGGCGGCAATGTGCGATTTGTAAGAAATAAGAATAATGGGATTCATTATTTTGTATTAATTGTTTAAATTTTCGCAGAGACGTGGCATTTTTTATATCGTCCGGAAGCATATTCCAACGCCGTGTTGTATCTGGGATAAAAGATTTTGCAAAAAATTTGGTTCTACATGGTGCATTTTGGAGATCTGACTGATTTCTTAAATCATAATTTGAAGCTTGGCTGACTTGACTGGACACAAGGTCACTAAGATAGTCTGGTGTTAAATTATTGATCATTTTGTAAAATAAACACAGTTTTGAATCACTTCTCCTATCCTTTAACGGCTTTGTATTCGTCTCTTTATAAATACTATCGTGACTTGTTCCTCTTACCGTGCCACAAATTGTTCGTAATGCGTCAAGGTGTAGTTTCTCAAGTAATAGTTCTTGTTGTATAGTACAGTTGTCCCAGATGGTGCTACAATAATCAAAGTGCGGTAAGATGAAAGAGTTGAACATAATTTCTTGGCTTTTTCTGGAAAGTCGATATTTGAAACTCCTAAAACAATTAACCATTGGGCTTACCTTTTTCACAATATTTTCAACGTGAGAGTTCCATTGACAATTATTTTGTAACGTTAGACCTAAGTGTTTATGTTCTTGTGTGTCAACTATGACTGTGCCGCTCATTTTTATTGGCGGAATAATACTAGGGCTGTTTTTGCGAGAAAATGTAATTGTTTCGGTTTTATCCGGATTGAAGTTTACCTGCCATGTTTTTGCCCAATTTACAATGTGTTCGATATCAGAGTTAAGTTTTGAAGCTGTTGTATTTGGATCTCCGACAATAACATATAGAGAGGTATCGTCAGCAAATAATCGTATATTACAGTCGATGCCTTCAACGATATCATTTATATAGATAAGAAAAAGTAACGGCCCAAGAACCGATCCTTGGGGAACGCCTGCCTTGACTCGATTTATGTCGGAGTGTTGTCCCTGAATTACTACCCGTTGTGTTCTATTTGTTAAGTAACTTTCGAACCATTTTAGTAGTGATCCCCGAATTCCTTTGGATTCAAGTTTTAATAATATCCCCTTATGCCATACTTTGTCAAATGCTTTACTGATATCGCAAAACACAGCTTTCACTTCTTTACCATTGTCTAATGCTCTTACAATTGAATCGTACAGATATGTCAATTGGTAAACAGTGGAGTCTCCGGGCATAAAGCCTGATTGAAGATTTGTGAGGCGATTATTATCTCTTAAGAAATTGAAGACATATTTGAACACACATTTTTCGAAACACTTAGATAAGCAGCTTGTCAATGCCACGGGTCTGTAGTTACGACAGTCATTGACGGAGTCTTTTTTATGGATAGGAATTACGGAAGCGTCTTTCCATATGCTAGGGAAAGTTGAAGATTGAAGAGATGTATTAAATATATTACATAATGGTGTCGATATTTTACTAGCTAAGAGTTTAATTAGATTGTTGCCGATTCCATCTGGCCCGGTGGCTTTACTGGTATCAACGGAGAGAAGTATATCTTGCACTTCTTGCACAGATAAGTTGATATCACATAGGGTCTGGCCTGTTTCGAAATGTATGTCTGGTAATTCTTTGTCAGGAAAAGGTACTTTCGACTGCTCAGAGAAATAATTATTTAATGCATTCGCAATCTCGCCGGTATCAGTAATAATATCTCCATTGTGAAATAAGGGGGGAAATTGGATAGAGTCAGATTTTGTTTTCAAGTATGACTTTACCACGCACCACCATAATTTAGTATTTGGCGAGTTATTTATTTTATCATCAAGTTTGGAAGCATAGTCTAATTTGGCTTTTCTTATAGCAGATATAACACTGTTTCTTATTTGTCTAAATAAACTCCAGTCATTGGCTCTGTTTAAGCGTTTTGCCAATTTATGTTGGCGTTTTCTTTTGCGAATTAATCTACGTATTTCTGAATTCATCCACGGTACGTCGCGAGGTCTTATGAGGGCTGTTTTGTTTGGTATGCAATCATCTCGTACTTTAGTAATTATGTTCATAAAAAATTCTAACTTACTGTTTACGGTAGGAAAATCATTTAATGATTTCCAGTCAATATGTGCAAAATTTCGTTGAAGTAAGTCATTATTAACTTTAGAATAGTCGTAAATCTTTCTAGAATAATTTGGAATATTATTAATATTTGTCCTAACATGAGTATACACTGGACAGTGGTCACTACAGAATGGATCCATAACGCCTGAATCGACAACAAGATTAGGACAGGAGACAAATATCAGATCAATCAAAGAGCGCGAAATGCGGGTTATTCTTGTAGGTTCAGTTATAAGTTGTTGTAGATTGTAGGTTGAGAGTAGTGTTTTTTATCTTGGTACTATTATCATTAAGGAGATTGATGTTGAAATCACCGCAGATAATTGTATTTAAATTAAGATCGATAGCGTCTCCTATAGACTGATCAATAAGATCAAAGTAGTATTCACTTTTGTCAGCGCGATAAAAATTTCCGATCACGAACGAGTGGCCTTTGCTTAAAACCTTCACCCAAACTGCTTCAAGTCCGTCAATTTCGAGATCATGTAATCGACATACGACTAGATTAGATTTGACATATATTGCTACGCCTCCGCCCCTCGAGTCTCTATCTCTTCTAAACGGAGGATGAAATCCATGTATCAAAATGTCTTTGTCAGCAATACCATCATGTAACCATGTCTCGGATATACATATGACGTCATAGTCCTTCAGTTCGGTGTGAACAAGGTCTAATTGATCCTTTAAACTACAAACGTTGATGTGAGTTATCTTTAATAATTTCTTGGCTGAGCTTGGTCCAGGGTTAGGGTGGATATCGCCACAAAGTAAGAGGAGTATAACTGATAATATAGAGAATCTCAAATCATAAAGGCAAAGAACCATTAGGGAGTACATGATGGTATTGATGTTATACTTAAATTAGAATTGTGACAAAACAAACCCACTCTTTGCCTATATTGAACAATATCAACCGGCATTGTCAATGGTAAAATATGAAAGAGGATAAAGAAGGCAAGAGTGGGTGTCTAATAACAATAACTTTTCAAACAACTTCAACGATTCGGCCAGAGAGTTTTCGGTTTCATCATTTAAGTACATGTTTGTTGTATCACAATCAAAATATATCAAAGTCAAGAAAGAGGTCTGAAAAGAAAAGTCTTCTTGTGAATATAACCAAAATAAAATAAGAGAGAAAAGAAAATAAGTGATGATCTCTGTCATCGTAAAGACAAAATATAAACAAAGGAAGAGTAAGTTCCCCTGGCGAGTCAAGCATATATATGACATTAGGTTGACCTATGACCTGAACGACATGCACGTGAGAAGCGGACAGGTGACACTGGTAGTGACAATGTTCGATGTGTAGATGAATCTGTGACATGTGTTCAATATTCAGTGGATTGAATATGATAATTCTTTGGAAATTAAGTTATCTAAACATGTGGTGAGTACATTTCACGTGCACTTGATTAATAATTTAAAGTATAATGTTGAGGTGTATGTACACGTGCATCACTATAACCAGAGAGGATTAATCAAATGAGATAACTATTACCTAAATGTTCATTGACTAAAATCATATCGTTTATACTTACGTATATATACGTATATATATCAAGTCAAGCAGTAAGAAGTGTAGTTGATATTAATTGTTATATTGTTCAGACTTTCATAGTGTTATACCATTATATGAAGAAATCGTGTACAGATGTATTTCGGAACATTGCAATCATAACCATCCAACTCATGTAAAACTCGAGATGCAAAAGTCTATTTCGCAAGGCTGATTTTACAACTCTTCATTTTTCATTTACCAATTGTAAAACGTAACTTGTAGCATTGCTAAATGTGTATATCCCTCTTATTTGAAATACAAAAATGACTTTCGACTTTGACATTTCTAGAATTACATTTGAACTTTGTAAAGTTGAGAACAGAAAGTTGAGTTTTACAGGATTGAAATGTTAGGTTTGCATACTTGGACTTGTCTTTTCGAGAATTGCATGGTTGAGAACGACATGTTACAACTTGCGAATGACGAGTTTACATGATTTCATTTTTGGCACACATCCCCTTCCATAGCAAACTGCCATTTTCAACATTATTATAGTGTGTATGTTATTGTAATTAATTAAATTATTCAAAACTAATGAGTGAGTGTTTCCTGAGTGAACTCACTGCTAATTTCTTATTCGTTTCCTGAGTGAACACATTTCATCCATTCCACATTTTTTGTAAAACCAGAGCCTTAATCCCTTGAAACAACAATGTTGTAACAACATTGTACTTCAAAGGATTTCTACCTCGACCCAAAGGTCGAACTCACGGTACCTATAGGATAGAAAAGCGCCATTTTGCCATTGGCGAGTTATTTATTTTATCATCAAGTTTGGAAGCATAGTCTAATTTGGCTTTTCTTATAGCAGATATAACACTGTTTCTTATTTGTCTAAATAAACTCCAGTCATTGGCTCTGTTTAAGCGTTTTGCCAATTTATGTTGGCGTTTTCTTTTGCGAATTAATCTACGTATTTCTGAATTCATCCACGGTACGTCGCGAGGTCTTATGAGGGCTGTTTTGTTTGGTATGCAATCATCTCGTACTTTAGTAATTATGTTCATAAAAAATTCTAACTTACTGTTTACGGTAGGAAAATCATTTAATGATTTCCAGTCAATATGTGCAAAATTTCGTTGAAGTAAGTCATTATTAACTTTAGAATAGTCGTAAATCTTTCTAGAATAATTTGGAATATTATTAATATTTGTCCTAACATGAGTATACACTGGACAGTGGTCACTACAGAATGGATCCATAACGCCTGAATCGACAACAAGATTAGGACAGGAGACAAATATCAGATCAATCAAAGAGCGCGAAATGCGGGTTATTCTTGTAGGTTCAGTTATAAGTTGTTGTAGATTGTAGGTTGAGAGTAGTGTTTTTTATCTTGGTACTATTATCATTAAGGAGATTGATGTTGAAATCACCGCAGATAATTGTATTTAAATTAAGATCGATAGCGTCTCCTATAGACTGATCAATAAGATCAAAGTAGTATTCACTTTTGTCAGCGCGATAAAAATTTCCGATCACGAACGAGTGGCCTTTGCTTAAAACCTTCACCCAAACTGCTTCAAGTCCGTCAATTTCGAGATCATGTAATCGACATACGACTAGATTAGATTTGACATATATTGCTACGCCTCCGCCCCTCGAGTCTCTATCTCTTCTAAACGGAGGATGAAATCCATGTATCAAAATGTCTTTGTCAGCAATACCATCATGTAACCATGTCTCGGATATACATATGACGTCATAGTCCTTCAGTTCGGTGTGAACAAGGTCTAATTGATCCTTTAAACTACAAACGTTGATGTGAGTTATCTTTAATAATTTCTTGGCTGAGCTTGGTCCAGGGTTAGGGTGGATATCGCCACAAAGTAAGAGGAGTATAACTGATAATATAGAGAATCTCAAATCATAAAGGCAAAGAACCATTAGGGAGTACATGATGGTATTGATGTTATACTTAAATTAGAATTGTGACAAAACAAACCCACTCTTTGCCTATATTGAACAATATCAACCGGCATTGTCAATGGTAAAATATGAAAGAGGATAAAGAAGGCAAGAGTGGGTGTCTAATAACAATAACTTTTCAAACAACTTCAACGATTCGGCCAGAGAGTTTTCGGTTTCATCATTTAAGTACATGTTTGTTGTATCACAATCAAAATATATCAAAGTCAAGAAAGAGGTCTGAAAAGAAAAGTCTTCTTGTGAATATAACCAAAATAAAATAAGAGAGAAAAGAAAATAAGTGATGATCTCTGTCATCGTAAAGACAAAATATAAACAAAGGAAGAGTAAGTTCCCCTGGCGAGTCAAGCATATATATGACATTAGGTTGACCTATGACCTGAACGACATGCACGTGAGAAGCGGACAGGTGACACTGGTAGTGACAATGTTCGATGTGTAGATGAATCTGTGACATGTGTTCAATATTCAGTGGATTGAATATGATAATTCTTTGGAAATTAAGTTATCTAAACATGTGGTGAGTACATTTCACGTGCACTTGATTAATAATTTAAAGTATAATGTTGAGGTGTATGTACACGTGCATCACTATAACCAGAGAGGATTAATCAAATGAGATAACTATTACCTAAATGTTCATTGACTAAAATCATATCGTTTATACTTACGTATATATACGTATATATATCAAGTCAAGCAGTAAGAAGTGTAGTTGATATTAATTGTTATATTGTTCAGACTTTCATAGTGTTATACCATTATATGAAGAAATCGTGTACAGATGTATTTCGGAACATTGCAATCATAACCATCCAACTCATGTAAAACTCGAGATGCAAAAGTCTATTTCGCAAGGCTGATTTTACAACTCTTCATTTTTCATTTACCAATTGTAAAACGTAACTTGTAGCATTGCTAAATGTGTATATCCCTCTTATTTGAAATACAAAAATGACTTTCGACTTTGACATTTCTAGAATTACATTTGAACTTTGTAAAGTTGAGAACAGAAAGTTGAGTTTTACAGGATTGAAATGTTAGGTTTGCATACTTGGACTTGTCTTTTCGAGAATTGCATGGTTGAGAACGACATGTTACAACTTGCGAATGACGAGTTTACATGATTTCATTTTTGGCACACATCCCCTTCCATAGCAAACTGCCATTTTCAACATTATTATAGTGTGTATGTTATTGTAATTAATTAAATTATTCAAAACTAATGAGTGAGTGTTTCCTGAGTGAACTCACTGCTAATTTCTTATTCGTTTCCTGAGTGAACACATTTCATCCATTCCACATTTTTTGTAAAACCAGAGCCTTAATCCCTTGAAACAACAATGTTGTAACAACATTGTACTTCAAAGGATTTCTACCTCGACCCAAAGGTCGAACTCACGGTACCTATAGGATAGAAAAGCGCCATTTTGCCATTGTGGCCCGAAGTCACGACCTCGCTTCATTATAAGGGTTTTATCTCATATCCTACACAATGTCATATTCAATAAATTAAAGTCGATTCCTTATTAAAGTATATTCTAATCATTGACTGGTAGAGATTCTCGTTAACGTTTTTACTTTTGCCAAAAGCCTCGTCGAAACATGGATTCGACCTGAACGTTTGATTATTATTGAAACGCAGATACCCCGTAGCACGTAGTCCGAAATTGAAGTTGTAAATCAATTGTATGCGAGTTGATACCATACATAAAGATTGACAAAGACAACGATTAACTGTTTAAAGGATAACACCTGATACCCATAGTCAAGGGTTTTTCCATTGATCTGTTTTACATATCGAGACTTCTTGAAATGTGTTGTGCTACCTGGTCAAAATTTTACCGATTTGACATTTCCGTTTAGCCAGCCATCTGTCGCGATTTCTGTCTGTTGTGTATCCTATAGACTATTAGTGTCGTAGAGATAAATTTTTTTAGGATTTTATATTAATTCTAACGATAATTTTCGATCTCCTTTGACAACAAATATTTTACCCAAATCATATTGGACAAGCGGAAGGCCTTGACGATGGAACTACCTCATTCCGACGCATGTGCAATGTAAACGGAAGTTAGGATGGTCTTTTATTACACTTTCGGGTGGACCTGCCCTTTGTGTGACATGTTGGCCGATGTTGCTTAATGATATCGGTCAAGGACGACAACTACATGAAACAGCTTACCGCCATATTGATAAAAGTGCATGTCCTCCATTTTGATTGATTAATGTAGCAGAAATCTCCTTGTTCATTCTGAAAACACACATGCACACGCTCTTAAAAGTTTGTAACCAATGTACACACAACAAAAAAGTGCCCACTTTTCCGATTTTGCTGTTAATGAAAACCTACCGACGGCAATCACGATGCTCACAGATGACATAATTTCTGTGAGTATCGTAAGTGAGTGAGTTGGGGCACGTTTTTTAACGTGCCCCAACTCACTCACTCACGATGCTCACAGAAATTATGTCATCTGGAATAACGATGTTGGTTGGCATTATTGGGGTTCAAGTGATGCATCACCCTCGACAACCTAGGGTAAACGTTCCAATAAGTTTCCACTTTACCCTGGATACCGGGTAGGCATTACACGGAAATTACTGGCCTAGCCTGCCCAAGATTATCGAGGATGGTCAACCAAATTCATGTTAAATTATTTATATTTATTGAATTAGAAGATGATAGACAAATGATAGAAAACTTGAATAATTGAATTGTGCCGCTATGTGGGTTTTATCGTATCTAATTCGAAGAATCGCCGTGCTCCTGTCCACGTGATGCGCGTGTTTTAAATTAGCCAAGTACTAGTATGTTAGTTTTGAATCGCTTAACAATATTAACTAGTTAACTAACTGAACGAGTGTTAGTTTGATCAAAGAACATACGTGCATTGTCCAAGTTTATGACATGTTTTATAATGATTTAATTTTTTAGAGTTAAAAGAACCCAGCGTATGTTATGGCATGTAATCCTTTAAACGTATCTGTATTCCCAAATCATCTGATTGACGCCCGTGTGACATTAAGGAAAATCAGAGTTATATGGTTGGCAAAGGAGCATGCATGCACGATGCATTTCAATTACCCATCATGTCCCCTCATTCAACTGAAAATATTGTTTTTCATTTCTCTCGTTGGTCAAAATAATTTGATTATTTAGTTCATTTATTGAAATGACACGTCGACAACTGCCACAGGCAATAGAGGGGCAAATATAGGCATTAAAACTGCCAGGATGTTCGTAAGATAATTTGGACCTACACAAATATAGAACAAAGATTCGGGAAAATGAAGGCGTCAATCATAGGAGTACAAACATGTTGACACGTCACCCTCCCGCAATATAAAGGAGACTTTAACTTTCTTGGATGAACAATTATGGTATGATGACCTTGCCAGGTTGACCACGATGCAAAGGATGACTATTGACCTAATTGGCGATAGCGATGGGCAATCGTGACCCACTACTGCAAACGCTATTGTGGTAGTTTTTAGGATCCAAACAAATTACATTATAGCTATAATACAAAATCAACCTCTGATTGATAAAACGTATTTCCGTTTACCACTCTAAAACAAATTGTTCATCTTGAGATATAAAGAAATGAAATTAATTCAAATAAACTTGCTTCGAATATACAAGTCATCATAAATAAAACTAATAGAGGATACCATTGATAATTGACCTTACTAGTTATGAAACCAATCTTTAGCGATGGCAATGCTAGTGCTGCATTCCTATTCTTACAACTGAAAGCGGCGAGTTTATGGCCAGCTGTACATGATGATCTCAATCCCTTAGAACGCTTGTGAGATATTTTGGATGATGAACGCAACAGTATTCTTCAGAACCAAATAGGAAGAATTATCAAAGGAATTGAGAGGCGTCTGGAATGAGTACTCCTGGCAATTGTGGGGTGTACATGATGATACTGATGGAAAGCCGTATTCTTTCCAGTAGAACATTATTCTTTGCTCGAATGAACCAGATCATGAATGATGCTGAAATGTACGCCTTTGAATGACATTATGTCGTTTAATCAGATATTCTAATATACCAGATTTAGTATCATATTTATTTCCTTCTTAAACCTTCCCTTTTCACGAAAATATCCTCGGAATACGTTCAAATTGATATTCTCCACGTCACAGGACGCTACTATAAATAAAAGGTGCGTTGCTTGATTAATTTCCATATGTTTAGAAGTAAAGGACACACATTGAGAACTATCCTTTATCTGTTTAAACGAATATAACTGTAAAGTTTGTTAGATTCGTTCAAGACAAATGTTCTGTCGTAAGAAACCATTACTTATGATATCGTTTCAATGAAGACTATAAGCATTATAGCAAAATATAGATTTTACCACAAATGGAAAATCTAGGAATCATTTTTTAACTTGTATAACACTTTGGATAAGTTTGGACGTATGTATTTAGGTGATGTGTTGTGGACTACATGGCTACCTAAATGCTATGTTATTTGTAACAGAAAACATGAAAAATTGCATTAATTATGCAAATGAGAGTAAGTATATGTACCTAAAACGTACAAAAAGACCTCTACAAATCATCGTCATGCTATATGTCATGTTTCGTGACAAGTGCACTATGCGTGTCAGAACGGAACACAAAAAACATGATAGACTACGGACTTTGGACTGACACACTGTCTTAAATTCCCTTTAGAGGCGAAAACATTATCTTGACAGGATATAATACTTTTACGATTAATATTCGTCTTGTTTGGCCAGACGGAAGTTAAAGTTTGGAGTTTGCTGCGAATGCCGTTTACAGCATCGCTCATCACAATTCCGTTTCCTCCTGCTTTACTCATGTTTCTTTCATCCAGGATTAGGCTTAATTCTTCATGGTCTCGAACAGCGCAATACTTCAATCCTGCCCTCATATGGTTTACATTACTCAAAGGAAATAGGAAAAGTTAACGATGAGAGAGAGAGAGAGAGAGAGAGAGAGAGAGAGAGAGAGAGAGAGAGAATGAGAGAGAGAGAATGAGAGAGAGAGAATGAGAGAGAGAGAGAGAGAGAGAGAGAGAGAATGAGAGAGAGAGGATGGCGAAAGAGAGATAACTATTCTTAATTTCCTCCAGCAATAACCGAAAGTGACAAAATAAAGTATAAGATAGTATACATTGTATATTAATATATAAGCATAAATACGTTCATGTGCTCAGATCATTTATTCTATTTACCAGTTTATGAGATATTGTGTAAGTTCATAAACATATAACGGAAAGCGTAAAAGAATACTTTCATTCATATTTCATGTTTCAACATCATAGATTGATTTAATATGTACAGAAAAAAATTACTTTTTTTATCAAATTTAATAAAGTATATGTATCAGTATATGGAAGTCATTGTCGAAAGTGTTGTTGCCATAAAATATGTTAAGACAATTTGTTATGAATCAATATATGAAATTACATCTTTAGGCGATATACAGATTGAAACCGCAATATTGTACCTCATAGTTATGTATAGTACTATAAACACTTCCTCTCCAAACGTGTTTGAGGGGAAAATAATTTCAGCAATGTTATTTTCAACAACGTAACAAAGAATGTAAATTTCTGTCGATTCCTTTAACTTCAATTTTATGTATTAGTCAGTCAACTATCACGAAAGAATAGACAGCACTGTTCAGTTACAGCCACTATCGTCACGTTTGATAACAAAAAGGCTACATAGTCACTAGTGATAGTATAATGTTTACTGTTGGTGCTTATCAATTACTTATCGTAGTTTTATCGGTTTCATATCTTACTAATTGATCACCGATAATAAAATGTTAATGACTAAAACTCCGGGACCTGTAAGAAAACAATACAGCCTTATACGCCAGTTTTCAAGGGAGATAACTCCATGAGTAAAAATACCTGATTTTTATTTGTTCGATAAATTATAGAAACAACAAGATATACATTTGTTTCTTTGATCAACTGATTTACATGTACATGCCCGTCTTGTAACTGTACAATTTTGATTCTAGAATTGCGACTAACGGCTACATCCTGGTAAAACATCCTATGCTGATTTGTGTGCACTAGCTGTTAGCTCCTACTCATAAAATCCGGATAATGGAATAATGTAATTCTTGAGCTAATCGACTACTATCATCAGCTTACAGTAAAGATATCACTCCCAATGAACGTGATTGGGATCATATTACAATTCGACGTACGAATTTTCAAACGCTCGTGTAAATTAATGAAAGCTACCGATGAATAGAACTAATGATTGTATTCACACACTTATTCCAGACAGTAGAAACCAACCCTTTTTTAAAATTTGAATCCTTTATTTGTAAAGTCTACACAATACAAATATGTTTAAGTAGAGATGCATATATAGATGCATGAACTATTGTGTACTTTTCCACTTTTGATAAATATTACATAAAGTGTTTAGAAACGTTAAAAACTGTCTTGAAAAAATGCCAACGTCAAATTCGTAGTCTAACCTACTATATTTGAAACTTTAACAAATGTAAAAAAAATATATACGTATATATTGGTATATACGTATTTTATTGTTGTTTTATTTGACTTTATTTCTTGGTTTACACATTTCAAACATAAATGTAGTTATAGTGTAATGAAACGGTTGCCCATTAACGTAAAGTTGATTTAGTCACATTTCATACACAGTTGTAATTTATAAATAAGTTCTACTTCTGTTAAGTATATGCAAATTTTAAAACATATATGACGATATATATACAGAATGCATGTAATGTATGACATGGGGTAAGAGAAGTTAGCCACGATATCGTATATCAAACATAATGACACAATAATGGTCTTGTAAATAAACTGCTTTGGCTTTAACAATGTGTCACTCATTTCTGTCATTGTGGCCTCTTGAAAGGACCTGTGGTTTTTATATTGGATGAATTTAGAAAAAAATAATTAAAACGTTGTTCGATTATAAGATATGTCGTTCTATGTCTTTACGGTTGGGTGCATGTACTGATATTAAAGGAAACTAAATCTGCCATATGCCATAATTAATCTTTCAACATCATGACATAGCGACGTCGTAATGACCAGAAGCTCGTATGACCAGATACTACCTATGACAAGGGTGTTACTGCAATTAATATTCGAAATGGGGCTTGAAACATCTGGCATTAATGTGTGAGTGTCATTGCAGAATTTGTCCTCTTGAGGAAGAGTTTGTTTTCACGGCGCTAAATATCGTTGGTAATTATTCTATTTAAACACATTCATAAATACCATCTTCTTTAAGAACAGTTTATCATTTTGTCCTTAAGTGTTTTGTTTATGTGCTTTTTTGTGGTGAGTTTCATTTTCATTTTCATTTTTAGTTATTGTTTTTGTTTTACTCAGTAAGGTGGTAGGTGTAGAACTATTTTGGTTATATCATTTAACCTCCCTCGTATGTAAACCACATCAATTGGATATAACTGTAAATAATGCTTTTAGAAATAACAACCCGATTTATGATATGATTACGTATTTTAAAAAAGAGTGTACTTTGTTCTCCTTTGTGAGACAATAACTTGGTACGTTGAATAATGGTCACATGTTCAAACATATGCCTTAATCAATGATTATGTTCAATCGCAGTTTTATTTTCATATTTTATTGGTACATCATAATTATTAAGTTTAAATTGTTAACATTAAATGCATTACAATTTTTCGCTATGATATAGACTGTGTTAATGTACATTTGTATGCCCCCCTAGGATATCAAAGTCTGAATGGTCCGATGATCTTCACTTTAACACCCTTGGGGATTCTCACCAAGAAAATCTGTACTCAAATTACCCGTTCTTGAAATGAGAAGGCTATCAAAACTCAAAAAACTCTTTAGTACAAGCTTGAGTCGTGCGTAAATGAAAATTGCTTGTGATTCACTTTGAGGTCACACGTCCACAGCCATTCAGGGAAGGTTGTCTTTCAAATTTTATATTTTCTCAACATGCTTGGAAAAGAACATTTTAAACTCAGCCTTCTAAACGCAATCTTCCTTCTCTCCCGTATCGGTTGTTTAATAACAGGAAGCAAGGGCGGATACTTTGTGTATAGATATTCCTGTAAAAACATTTCAAGTGGGGTGATTTGCGGAAACTTCCGGAACACTATGACCTCGTAACACTACACATACTTGAATCAAACATAAATGTTTCTTTTTTTATATCTGCAGTCTGCAGCTGAAAATGAAGTTCCTCATAACTCTTGGACTTATTTGTGTAATCGGAGGCTTCGTCTCTGTACAAGCCTTCATGCCAGGTTAGTTTGATCATATGTGTATTTCCGCAATTTCCGATACTCTTTATCATCCAAACCTGTGTTTCACAGTAGATACATGCCAGAGCTAGATTGTAGATAAAGAAATATTCAAAACGTAATAATTATTGATACAATCATATTTTCAATCCAAGGTTCATGACCTTGCAGCGTTCGGCCATACTAGGATGAAAGATGATAATAGTTTGAAGTTGAAAAATGTGAAGTCATGACTATGATGTCACAATGATAATGACGTCACAATGCTATGATAACACTCTTTCAGAAGCCCGATTTCACGTTTGGGATCAGGGGCTACATTTTACTGTTAACTGATTTTGGATGATAAATAGAATCTCATTCTCGAGTTTTGTTGTCAGTTGAAGCATAGATACTCGAGGCAAGTCTCGAATGTTTGACACTTTTATTCAACTCGTGTTATTATATTCAATGCAGACGATAAAGGGACAGATATTCGTACAGTCCATCACTACAACTCCAGGAGGATGTGATGCAACTTTTTGTCTTTCAACATCAAAATGTTAATATAAAGCCAATAATGACTTTTTTGGCAAACAAGTACATGAAATATTTGACTTTTGAATTTAAAAAAAAGAAATGTTTATCATTATAACGAAAACGTATGGCATTGTCCATATTATTCATAATTGAAAAAGTGTAAATGCGTTCGTAAAACAGGTGTTTGATTTTGCTATCTCAAATGTTTCTAAGAGTCCGATACCAATAAAAGCATACTTAAAAACTATAACTCTCCTCTGTTTGGAAATCTTATCTGTTAGGGAAGGAATAAGATAATGAGCAGCATAAATTAAATTGATGGACCAGGTTTCTAAAAAATAACCTTAAAGAGGCAGTAGCACATTTTTTTCTAGAATTGAAGAAAATAAATGTTTCCTATTGCGTTACATTAATTTTGATTTAAAAACAGGTTTAAAACGTATGTACAATGATAGGTGAAGGGCAGCAAATTCAATTTCTAACCTCAAATTATTGTAAGGTGTTCACAGAAAATCGACCGCAAGTACTATTTGATTGATACTTGATTATTTCCTCTGCGACTACCAACTGAAGATAATATATTGGCATGAACTTATGCTTGTTGGGCAATATATGCAATAATACATAATATGTGCTAAACCCTCTTGAACCTCCTCCCTGCTGGACTGTTTGCAGGTTTTTTCAGAGAGGACAAAAACTATAAAATTCTAACAATAACGTCACATGGGCATACCTCATGTAAAGTTGTTCTCTACTTTATTATAATATTTTTTCATAAAAAATCTAAATTTTCTATGAATGATATATTTTCCTTACTAAATATTGTCATTATTTCATTTTAATTATTCTAATAGTTTTCTCAAGTAGCTTTTATATCCACTTGTCGATGAATGAAATGAAAAAATTCACAGATCAAGACTTTGTACTAAGTTTTTTAAGTCAGATTATTACGTCAAAAATCATTTTAAAAGAAATTTGAATACACGATTTTGTTTAAAATTAGTTTTGCACCAGAAAAAAATGAAGGTGCATGACTGGAATTTCGTTCCAGCAGGAAAGCACTTGTTATAAGCGATGTTCATTGAAATGATAAAACAATCTACGTAATTCGTAGCAATGAATATGTCTCACTGAACGATGCAACAAAGTCACGTGATGTCTGCGCCGATCATCAGACCTTATTTTGTTTGTTAATTTCGCAATAATTACGTGATATTGGGCACACAAAAATCTGAGTTGATGTTAGATGTGTAATTCTCCATGATTCTGTTTAATTTTAAGGATGTCATAACGCGTCTATTTATATGATACAAACAATTTGTTTGAGATGGTCCCCTTTTCAAAGTGTGTCACTGCGTGCCCTCCATTTGCAATCTCCATTTAAAACGACACCCGCGATTTTGTTTGAAAACGAATAATTTTCAGTGAAAAACAAAATTCGAAACTTAAAATCAAGAGTCAAATTCGCTGCAGTGCAAACTCGTATAAAAATATTGATCGATAAGAGTGTCACGTCATGTCCAATACGGTTCATGCATGAAATTTGAACACAATTATCATTTAATTTCTAGATTATCTGGACGAAAATGTCTTCTAGTTTCATGGTGTATAAAAAACAAATCAGTTTGACAAAATTACTCACTGAGATTGCATTCATGTTACGCGATCGCTTGTTGACATTTTGCAAATTAATCGGGTCAAGGGCAATGAATGAAACAATGCTTTAAAGGTAATATTACGACATAAGAATTTGTTTTTGTTTTGTTAGGGGAAACTTCACTGTTTTTCGTTTCAGTTTATGAAATTGTATTAATTCATAAGACCCGTTTTTTTCCTCAACGAACTGTTCGAAATACAGAAAGTTATTCACGACACTACCGTCACGGAAATAACGTGTTGACATCATATGGCGGGACCGTTCAATGTAATTTTATAAAACAATTGCTTATTGTGGCAGTATTTTTATGACATTTTGGAATTATTGTGATATCTCGGAAGAAAAATCGATAAACAATTCATTTATATGAGGTTTTTTTATTTTGGAAGAATGTGAGATCCTTAAAATCGTAAGTGAAATATGGTGATTATTTTATGTATGTTGATCAAACAGCAATCTTTTGATCTTTTGATTTACTGACAAAGTCATATTATCTCCACAACTTTCTAACGAAGAAATAGTTGTTCTCATAACTTGACAGAAAGCTAAAATAGAATATTCTGAACAAAATGATACAACAACTATGTACATTTCAGCACTTGAAAATGCATCTGATCACTTGAACTTGATTGGTAAAATCACTGTTAGGATAAAAAAACGAGCATCTGCTCGTTGATTTGTGATTACAAACACGTTGGAGATTTTTAAGTCATCACTTTTTTAAAACAAAAATTGTAATAATATGTTCATCATATGAAAGCCCATTGAATAGTGATTCAGAAAATGTTTACTTTTTTAGGATTAAAGAGACTTTGTCATTCATTTTTGTCAAATGTATTTCGAAGGGACAAAAAACATTGACATGTAAATATGTCAAAGTCTGCTGGGCGTCAAGAGACGCCTACAGCAGGGACAAGTTTAAGGAAGGACAAAGATATAAGTTCAATAAATTTAACGGATTATCGTTTTTTGTCGAGGAAAGTATGTAGGTTTGAAAGTTTTCAAAACACACTGTATGTGTTACTAAAGAGGTAAAACTCATAGGTGAAAAATAAAATTAAGAAATCCGTACATATTTTAAGCAAGGTTTTAAAGTTATATTTTTATGTGTTTCCTTTTTAGACTCGAGGCTTTTATTCATAGGTCGTTAATATACGTTAACACAAACAGGCATAGCTTATTTAAAGCGACCAAGTTTGTCACGCACATACAGAGTCATCTTCCCACGCATGGCTTTTAAGTGCTCAAGCCCCAATGACCTTCCCAAATGGCATTACTATAGCTTGTCGTCCAAGCTGCTGCGAATGAACTCGACAGTCCAATGGTAAATGAGCATTGCATCCTTTCGTCGAAGAAGATGCTGCACTTAAAACACGATTTTTTACGGGTTGGCAGCGAGATTTAAGAAAGCTTGTTAATCGTGTGGTATATGAAGCCATTGGCGCGTCGTTTTTTTCGTCTTTATCTCTGATATAGTCATTCGTTTACTTGTTTCAATGTAAAAACCACTTCGCTAGAAATTAATAATCCTACTTGCAATCAAGGTTGTTCCCTAACTGTTTAGATGACTGGAATCATTTCACCTGTGCGGCAAGGATAGTGTGTACGGTGTAGATAGAAGTATCTCCGTCTATACTGCTGATGTATTGCATCCGCTATCTTTGATGAAATAAGAAATAACAGAACACGACTATCTCGTTGCTTGTTTTTCCGAGTGGTGAATCAAAAGGTTGGACCTTAAGATTTTGTATTTCTTTGTTAATCAACCGTAAAATGTTTGCTCCTTGAAGTTGAATCCCCTTGCCCTTTCCAAATTCCTTGATTCGCCACTGTTTTTAATTTATAAAATTCACCGTCAGTTTGCCTGAAGTCCTACCGTCTCTTCATTTTAATGAGAGGGGGTAGCTATCTACATTCTATTTGCATTGTAGGATGTCTCAAAATAATTCTCGCTGGACATTTCTACATTTTCATGTTTGCATTGGAATATTCCAGATCTAAAACAACCTTGCGCCAGGTTGATATGAATTACGTCAGAGTATATTTTCATTTCTGAAAGGTCAAAGCCCACAGGAAGTACGGAGTCAACTTACGAGGTCACCCGTAGTTGCAGGTAATTACATTTCTAGCTCATGTGTATGTTCATGGTTGATGACATCTTTCAATACTTCTAATTCGTATTACCGAAAATGGGCGAAAAGTTGGGGCTTCCAAAAGGCCCATACATGTAAGCAAATATGCTATCGTCAATGATTAATTGGCATTCAAGTCACGTTTTCCTTCGCTTTAGTCATTGGTCGCTTTGTGTTTGTGCAAAGATTTGAATTGTGAATATTGCTTATATCGGTAATGTTTACCATCAATCAATCCCTCGCTGTATGTTCATCTTGTATGGGTTTTTAAGCTTCAAAACATCACTAGATAATCAACATTTTAACGAGCTTATACCATTGAAAATGACATGTTACATCATTATAAAATACCTCATGCCTTCAACGAAGCCTAACCTCTACTCCATTTCAATTAATTTGGTGAGAACAAATCATGTTGCTGATAAATGTTTTGAATATTGGGTTTGAAAAGGATAAGAAAAAATATTTGTAAAATCAAAGATGAAACTTTGTTGTTGAAAGGATTAAATAAGCCAATTTATCCCAAAGTCACAATCGAGAGTTACACCACAACCAATTATGAACTAGCATAACTAGATAGGGAAGCTGGGATTATTCCGCAAATATAAAACACTTGTATCTTATGAAAACTAACGGGTTTTTTTGCACAATTCCTCATTTTGAACATTTCATTTTAGCATAACATTGTGGAACAATACCAGCATCTAATCTGCTCAATATCCATTCTTTTGAAAATTGTCATCTAAGCATATTACTTTCTTATGGTAAAATACCAGCATCTAATCAGCTCAATGCCCACTGTTTTGAAGATTGTCATATAAGCATACTATTTTCTTATTATACAATACCAGCATCTAATCTGCTCAATGCCCACTGTTTCGAAGATTGTCATAAAAGCATAGTGTTTTCTTATGGTAAAATACCAGCATCTAATCTGCTCAATGCCCACTGTTTTGAAGATTGTCATTAAAGCATAGTGTTTTCTTATGGTAAAATACCAGCATCTAATCTGCTCAATGCCCACTGTTTCGAAGATTGTCATAAAAGCATATTGTTTTCTTATGGTAAAATACATGTACCAGCATCTAATCTGCTCAATGCCCACTGTTTTGAAGATTGTCATATAAGCATACTATTTTCTTATAGTACAATACCAGCATCTAATCTGCTCAATGCCCACTGTTTTGAAGATTGTCATATAAGCATACTATTTTCTTATGGTACAATACCAGCATCTAATCTGCTCAATGCCCACTGTTTCGAAGATTGTCATAAAAGAATAATGTTTTCTTATTGTACAATACGAGCATCTAATCTGCTCAATGCCCACTGTTCGAAGATTGTCATAAAAGCAAACTATTTTCTAATTGTACAATACGAGCATCTAGTCTGTTCAATGTCCACTGTTTTTGAAAACTGTCATTTAAGCATACTAATTTATTATGGTAAAATACCAGCATCTAATCTGCTCAATGCCCACTGTTTCGCAGATTGTCATAAAAACATAATGTTTTCTCATTGTACAATACGAGCATCTAGTCTGTTCAATGTCCACTGTTTTGAAAACTGTCAATTAAGCATTCTAATTTCTTATTGTACAATACCAGCATCTACTCTGCTCAATGTCTAATGTTTTGGTCATTGTGAAATAAGCATCGTATTATATTATGGTACGATACAAGCATCTACTCCGTTTAATGTCTACTGTTTAAATAGCATTGTCATTTAAGCATAGAATTAACTTATGGAACAACACCAGCATCTATTGTGATCAATGCTAATGTTTTGATCATTGTGAAATAAAAATAGTATTATCTTATTGAACAATGTTTTATCATTGTGTTTAATGCAAATCAGTTCCAAGTATAATATTATTTCATTGTATTCAAGCATACTGTTATCTTAGTGAACAATCAGAATCAGCACGATGCCTTATGTTTTTAACTTTGTCATTTAAGCATAAATATAGGATTTATAACTAACAATCGCTGACTGTTTCTTCTGTTTAAGGTCCTCCCCGCCCTCCGCCACAAGAACCCATCAGGGCTGCACCAGTTCCATCCTCTGGCTCAGTACCTCTGCCTGGCCAAACTGCTAACACAAACCGTTTATCTTATGCCGATATGCTCTTTTACGGCAGCGACTACGCTCAGGATATAGCGAAGGCGAATTTTTTTCAACGAGCTCTGCGCGGCGGGCCCGGTGGAAAAAACCCAATGTTCAATAACCCTTTCCTTTTGAGCCAAATGGAATTTCCCGGGGAGATGATGATGATGTTTAAACGTTAAATAAACGTTTACATGAGAAACAATCGTTTATCTAATTAGCCTTTTCTTGAACTTTGGTTTTCAAAAAATATTACTTCATAAAATGTAAAGGCATACCATTTATATCACATTTAATATCCTGTGAATAAAAAGATCTATTTTCATATTTATATACGAGTTGTCCTTCATAGGAATATTAACGTTTACAACTTTTGCTATTATCATATTATTATAGTATAGGGTTATGATCATATAAAGTATACCAATGTTTGTACATAATACACTTTGTATATAATGATGACTAATGCATAATTTATACAACTGAGATAAAATGAGAAAAGTACTGTTTATGATTTTTAGACCATATCTATTTTGAAAAACTCATTACTATAAAACAGATAAGTAATAATAAACTGTAAGTACGTCTTCATATATCACGTTTGCGTTAGTATGAATTTGTTTAAAACATATTTATTTTCAAAGAATGGAACCGGACAGTCAAACATGCCGAGACTTATTCGAATACCGCCCCGGGATACAACAGATTTAAATTTAATGCCAATGCGTATTGAATGTACAGTTAGAGTGAACTGTCTGAAAAGAACACAAATCATTATTAAACATAATGTTTCATTGTATCATCATTTTGCATCAAATCTGCCTGTTAAATTTATAAACGAGTGGTTTGACATTATAAGTTTGTTGGTGTGAATTTAATTTATGATGAACAAAAGCTATATTTGACAAACAAAAAAAAACAATCACAAATGCCACTGTCAGGTATTTCCGATTTCAATGACGCAATTATCATTTCATGTTTGTTATAATTCTTTTTGAAATATTTTACATGTGCATCTTCATTTCCGATCTTGGTTTATTCCATAATTAAATATTTGTATCACAGAAGTTGAATGGAAATTGGTTAAAATTCAATTTTTTTTAAAATTCAAGAAAAAACCAGTTTCGATCTTAACCTGATTAGCTATTAATTTTGGATGATTAGTTGTTTATTTTTGGTCCCTTGTTGGATTCGAACCCGCACCCGCAGCTTAACAACTCACAAAACTTCCCATAAGCCCTCAAATACCCTAAATATAGCAATGGTCCTTTCTCCACTATTTAAATTGTGTATCTACCTGTATAAAGCTGCCCATAAGCCCTTAACTATCCCAAATTTAACGATGCTCCTTTTATCACTATGAAAATTGGATATCTATATGTATATATTTCATCTGATGGATGTTTAAGGGCACTCTGACACGTTTAAAGGGGAAATAAGTGGTCATATCAAGGGAAAATAAAGGTTGCTTATAAGAGAAAATTTCAACCGACTTAATGGTTTCTTAAACAAACTTACCAATATAGGCAAAACTTTGTAGATCAATTTCCAAATCTTAAATGATTAAATTGTGTTCAAACTTGATCAATGATAATTTCTTTTACGAATATTGATAATCAGATGGTTTTTTTCTGAAAAGTATCCTAAAGAATAATAAATGAAATGAATTTTGATTTTTTTTCAGGGGATATCAGAAATTCTTTTCAATGAAACAAATTATATCATATCATTATATAAAACTACTCTAAGTTAGCACTTCCCTCGTTGTTATGAATCGTTAAATCACAATATTAAAAGGTTATATTTCAAGGTTGACAATTTGCATCGAATAAATGGTTTTTGTCATCAATGACAAGACGACCTTCTAGAGACTAAATAATGAGGTACGCTTGTTTATTTCCTTTGGAAATTTAAAACTGCATTCTAATATCTAGAATAAACTATAAGAAAATATATATTTACCTGAAATTACTTTGTATAAAAGTCACATCACTGTAAACCATTTTGAATTTCATATCTCACTTTCAAAGATTATGGTCCTTAAAATTATGACATTTATTCCGTCTTTGTTGGCATAATAACATAATGTTTTATCATTGCAGCCGGTGCTGGACTTCTGGATATCGACTACAATAAGTTGTACGCAATGAAAGCCCTGAGCAACCCTAGAGCTCCAAAGGATCCACTACGAGACGCCCTCTTTGCCGACATGTTAGATCTAAGTTCCTACGAATATCTGCTGGCAACACAAGGACGACGTGCTGGGGGTGGGTTTGCAAGAGGCATGCTCCCCCGTGCATCTTTATTTTAGGCCGACAGTGACAATTGTACACCTTGTAGATACCTACACGAGTGGGGTATTTTTGGGACAATATCATTTGTACACCTTAAAACAACAGAAACACAGGACTCAGAAAGTGAAGACAAACCAATCACGTTCTTTCTCCCTTTTAAAACATCTCTCTATCAAGCTCGAGACCTTGTGACCAACAGAAGACCAACACTGTGCATGACAAGCCATTAGGTAATAAACTGATTTCAATCAAAGCCGTGTTATAGCCTTAGCTTTTCATAAAAGCGATCATTTTATAAAATGACGTATACGTATTTAATATTTTTTCACAAAGTAAGCTGAAGTTAAGACCTTTTGCTTTGCCTTGCTATACTGTCTAAGCTAGAAATAGAGAAGCCTGATTTAATGTAATTGAAGTTAGGCACTCAATCAACGACGCCGTTTTAAAAGTTACCATTCACAAAGTCTCAGTCAGGTATGTATAGATCAGGAGAATGTAAATTTAGATTACCGACTAGATTAGCGAATCTCGGGAATTCGCTAGTGTACAGATAAACATCAGGATGCTTTTAAACTGACAGCTGTTACAAAAGTTTCTTACACTGTTCAAAAGTTCCTGTGTAAAATTCTCATTTTTGGAATTTTCAAATCGTCACCAGTTTTCAACAGATTATTTTTCAGGCAATACTTTTGGATCGATATGTTAAAGTCATAGTCTAAAGTCATGTTTTTCCAAAGTAAATTCCCTCACATCAAACTCAAACTCAATCCCTGACGTTTGCAAAAAAAAGTAGAAATCGTTGCGTGCATTCTTGCTTGCAATGTTGAATGCCGAACCATCTTACCCCTACCAATTGTCGTCATTCGCCAATTTTTTCGCAAATGAATAAAGTTCACTCTTACCGTCTTCAAATACAGTAAGTAAACAAGGCGATAAACCCTTTTAGAAATGCATCTGTCATACGTATCGGCGATGCAATTACTACCTAATTCTCTAAAAAAAACTCTAATTGGAAGCATTTGATTTGTCGCCGGTTAAGCTGAGGGTATGTATGAATGAAGGGTTTATATCTACACTACATATACCATGTAAATACAAGTGGTATCCCGCGGACAATCTTGTGTTTCCCCAAGACAGATAATTTCAGATTTATGCATATTTCTGCAATAAATCATTAATTGAAAACATTTTATAAAAAGTTAATAATTGTAGTAGCTTTTTGGCACTTATCATGGTATAATGTTATCAAAAAATATTTTAAAATACTATTATTTATTTTTAAGATTAAATATTGCTATTTTTAAGATATTCGATCCAATGTTTCACAATTCTATGCCAAGTGGGATCTAGTATGAATATGAGTTTTATATCAGGGTATATGATCAACATGAACAGGATTTTGCCTCATCTACTATACAAATCATCAAGTTGATGACGGTTGAACGCGTCGAACATTAGCGAACACCTAAGTTTGCAAGTTAATGTAACCTAACTTTTGTTAAGCAGTAATGCACTCAGGTTACAAAGAGAGTTAACAGATTGTCTTGCTTTCACGCAGTATGTTTGTACTCTAAATTTTACAGGATAAATCATATGAAAGTAAAACACCACCATATATAGAGATTATTACACTCGCAAGTGTGTCATATGATATATACGAAACGAGTGTCAAATGTTGTATTACCCGAGCGAAAGCGAGGGTAATACAACATTTTGACACGAGTTTCGTAAATATCATATGACACACTTGCGAGTGTAATAATTCCTTTATTATCCATTAAAATTTTGTTAGAATTCCCCCGAAAACGATGAAGTTAGCTTACGAAACGGATGAAGTAGAAACTATGTCATTGCGCACTGATACTTTACGGCGAGGTCAGTGACAAGAAATAGTGCAAAGTTAAGTGTCTAGTTTTCGTCTATAGAGAGAAACATACTGGGAAAATAACGAAAGTTTACGACCATTTGCTACCAGTTTACGTTTAGTAAGTAATATACCGACACTGCTTTCATACATAGCGAAACTTTTACATCGCTGTGAAAAGATAAAAGTTAGCATAGTAGTGACGCGGCCATTTTAACGTGTTGATCGGCGTTCAAGCAAGATCGCTAGAATGAGTTATTCAGCTGAAGATAAATGACGGAAAGAGTTGAAATTCAACTCTACACGTTTAATAACTTTGAACATGAATATGGCATCAACGACGAAACGTTAGTGTTCACGAAGGAATTTATTCGCATCCGACGACAGGTTCCATTGGATGTTAGATTCTCCGTTATTGGTTGGAGGCCCCACCGGCCTCCAACCATCTTAACAGCTGAAATTCTCTCTATCTTACAGTTGGAATTTTCAAAGGAACTTTCAACCAATCATATTTAGCCTCTTTGTATTTCGGCAATATCGTAAACCAATGAACACATCTGTATCAAATTTAGAACCACGTGACCATGTGGGTATTCCGAAATAATTGGCAACCTTTAATACGGAAAACGATTGTCTCTGCAAATTTCAAAATTAAAAGGGAACAGTGGTGTCTAAGAATAAAAAAAAGACAGTACAATTCTTCATGACCGTACATGTATTAAATTAGACGCGTAAATGCCGCATGAAAGGTTAGAAAATTCTATTCCATGTTAGTAAAAAACCCTCCTTTACAACCGCACACGCGAGAAACAAGCGGCTACAAGTCGATAAGTAGAGAATGTCATAAAGGCGAGTCAATATGTGGGGTATCGCTTCGTGACAGACAAAGATAGAGGTAGTGAACTATGCATTAGACTTTAATTTAATATAACTTGTACTGGCAATCTTTGAGAGTTGAGAAACAATAAGTGATACATATGGATTTATGAATTTGCAAAGAGTCGAACACTTTGTGCGGTGCTTGACGCTATCAATTGTGACCTATATTCTAAAAATAGATCTATTTCCAAGGGATAAATCGGTGACTTGTTTAAAACAGAACTGTATAGATCTATTTATAACTGCAAGTTTGCCTGACTATTCTATTATTTGATGCTATGAACAAATAATTGTATAACTTTTTTCTAAATAAAAGATAAAATGAAGGTCTTTTTTCTATTAATGGCCTTAATCTACTTATTTGCTGTAATGAAAATCCTATCCTATTTGTACCCTATGATTTCGCAGTATTTCCTAGCCTAACAAGGGTGCCTCCAACTTAGCCTTTTTAAAGGCTTTTCTTGTTTGGCTTGAGGCGATGTACACACACCGGCACTCGGCCTGATAGTGATGTTGAGTAAAACTCTCAAACGATAACGAGGAATTTGTTCGATTGTACATGCTTCCTTACGAATCACAAACACATCAAAACTTCCAAGTGGCTGAATTACTAGTATGTCAATCTCCCTACCTGAAGCTTATAGCCGTCTATTTCAACAAGAGAGTTGACGGGCGAAAACGTCGCCATATTGTCGGCTAGCTGCTACGTAAACTTGTGAACATTTTACAACTAGAATTTTGCAGGAAAATTGGAAAATAACGTATACAAAGTTCATATTTGTTGACGTTGGATTATTTAGTGACAATTAATGAATATAGAGTGCGTTAATATTGTTGTTACGACTTGAAATCGTCTCATCGTGATTGAAAACTTGAATGAAGTCTCGCTAAGTAGTAAAAATTTATGAATGAAGAAAGTAGTCCTTCGTCTCGTTCACAGAGGTCAAGGTCATATTTCAACCAATCATCTACGCCAAAAGTGATATGTGCATATGTTCTCGTATCGAAAATATTAACTCGTTTATCATCAACCATATGGATAATTATAGGCATTATCACTTTTTGCAATAATTGCTTCCCAAAAGTTTGAAAAGCCTCACAATATTGATAACAACGCATGAAGTCTTTTTTAACTAGTACGTAGCATCACATGAGAACGCAGCTGCACGTTAGAGCAACAGTGTCTTCTTCACAACACAATTTCTGCACTCATTTTCTTATTGAATGAGGACTTAGGAAGATTCAATGAATAACAACTCTGTTCCGATTAGGCTATACAGTTATCAGAGTATTCACAAAAGTTGCTATTTGCTTTCATTTCATTTTCATTTATCTTAGCAACTTTATCCGCAGATTATGCAGGTGATAAGAACATAACAAAATTGTCAATTTTTAAACAGTTATTTCAATACATTATAGCATTAAACGTTGCTAATACAATGTCGAAGTCAAAACTATTGTTTTCTATACCTAAAGTTATAGAAGATTCACATATTTTGTCGATTCATGTCTAATGTTAAAAATCTAGTAACTTTACTACTTGTGGAAAAGCACATAACAGAGGGGCAATCACTATAAAATAAGCTTATAAACGATGTTCCTCGCCATTTGTACTGAAAAAAACAAACTGAAAGTCTGTACAAAAATTCATGACAACGATGAGAGTAACCTGGGAAAACTTACAAATATGAGCAAGGAATACCCACATTTCAAAATTTGCCATATTTCTTGCATTTCCATTGACTGCTTATTCTTACAACAAATACTTCTGGAAAAGATATTGGGCAATCATAGAAAAGAAGAATACAGCCAGTCTTGGCCTCACAAAGACGTCTATTCTTGTGTTTTAGACCAACGTTAACGGTTGTTCGTACATACCGCTAAATCAGTGTATTTGAATCCGCTCTCGCTCCTTCCTATACCCTGATCTCTTTCAAGCCAAAAGCCTCTTACGGCTTGATCGGTTTGATATTCGTGGCTTTGTTAACCTGATATTATTTCAGCCAATGGAATGTCGTTATGCAAGGAGCGTGGACCTGCTGTCTTGAAACTTGAAACGAATTTTCCATACGGGTGGTGCCGCTGCTGCTGAATGCGAGTCGTCTCATTGGCTGGTTCGAAAGCAAGCGATACGAGGCTTTTCGCTTGAAGGAGATCAGGGTATATGGAAGGAGTGAGAGCGGATTCATATACGCTGATTTAGCAGGATGATGTTCGTAGTGACGTTAGATTTATATCATCGACACGAATTTGGTATGCACTCATGGTCAAGACGACCATGTTCAGGTATAATAAAAGTTATCGGAGTGTTTAAAAGACAAATATTGACAGCAAAACATTTTGGCATTTCAAATAACGTACAGCTGCTATACAAAGGTTTTTACCCTTTCCATAATTTCTTGTAAAATCATCATATTTGAAAATTAAAAATTGTCAACAATTCTGAACAATACAATTTAGAAACCATTCTCTTGGATCAATAAGTTTCGGCATTATATCTACACTACATAAACAAGGTACATAAATGGGGTATGCCGGAGACAACTCCGATTTAACCAAAAAGAGGCACGGGTAAAGTTTAATAATATCCGAGTTTCATATTTCAGACATAAAACGTATTTAAACACATTTCCAACAAAATTCTGACAAAACATTAAATATTGGGTAAATGTATAATATATATTATGTAAATTAAAAAATATATCTTGAAAAAAGATTTTATGAGAAATTGCATTTTAGACCTCATTGTTTCACATATCCATGTTAAATGTGTTCTAGTGACAATATGAATAGATATTCGAATATGTGATAAGAACATGAAAAAGCTTTGAAAGAAAAATGACTGAACGTGTCGCACTTAAATGAACAATAATTACATGATATTAGCATTAAGTTTGCAGTTAATATAACATACTTTTCTCCACCAGCTGTGACAATGACAACAGTTACTGTTAGTATCTCTAGATTCATTACTGAAAAAACGCTTAGAATACAATTTTTAACAGTCCTAAATATATCTCCCAACATATAATCATGCATCAATTTATGAAAACATTGTATTTGCAGCTTGCCTCATCTGTCGTCGTCAAAAGTTTTCTCTTTCAATCAGACACTGTAACTGAAGTACTGATTAACATATTGACAGTTTTCAGTACTAAGGTAACGCATTTCATACGTTGAACGACTAAATTGGCCTTGACACATTAACATGAGCACCTTGAAGACGGACATTCTTACTCAAAATTGTTTTTTTCAACGTCATATTTACTTTTTACAGCGTTTTAAGGAATAGTTTGCTTATAAGAGGGGTTTAAATTCATTTTCATTCTTTAATGATTGGGTAGAATTGTTTTACAACTTTTTTTATCTTCAGTGTAAGACGAATGTCATAATTTGGACATCTGTGGTCAAATACACGCTGGTATGCTGGTAACACTCCAAACACGTAGTCACAAACCATCTTGTATTATAACATTTACAATGAACTTTCTTTTTATGTGATGAATCTACTTCAAATGTATATGAATTCTTATTGGTTATTTGAGCAGCATAAGGTGAACATTACGACAATAAAGGCTTCACATATAGTTTAAAATAGTCATGATTCAATTCGAAAAAAAATATCAACATTATATTATTTTGATATTTTCAAAACATATTTATCTACTACTGTAAAAAGATAATTGAATTAGATAAAACAAATAACTTCATCTAGAAGTTCGTCATAAACAATGAGCTCACAACAAGTAAGGCCACAGGGTTTTGTTTGCAGGATGAACCCTGTCCCTGCCATCCACAGAGTGAAGAAAGAACCTTCTTCCATGATCCTAAATTCAACTCAAAGCTTTCTCTACACAACTGCTTGTGGTTGTTATTCAGTTTTTTTCACATGTTTACTCTTCTGGACTTCAATCCAGCAGCCTTGAGTCGATTTCTGACAGTTTGGTGACTGAACAGACGGTGTGGAAGCCATTTGCGTTCTAGAGTTGTACTGGAAGCGATTCTTCACGTCATTGGTTGGTTCGTGCATGTTTTCTGGCTAAATGACTGATGGTCGAGTGATGATGTCCAGTTCTTTTTGCACTTTCCTGTGAAACATTTTCATTACAAATTGATCACAAACGCAAACTGCAAATTTCGGAAATTGTGGAGAGCAAAAAAAAAACAACATCAACGGGGATTTGGAACGTGCCGAAATAACTAAACTTTCATTTTGGGGATCCTCAAACAAAGTCAGGTTTAGCACCGTAAAATTCTTACGGCCAAAGTGTTGAATCGAATGAGAAATGAATTCCCTACAAAACCAGCTATGGGTTGTCAAAATCGGATCATTCTTTCAAAAGTTTCATGCCACGGCAACCCGAAAGTCGCTACCACCAGAAGCCAAAATCCCCTCACGAAAAGCAGAGAAAACACACCGTTTAACATGGTTTATTAATTCCAGCAATGTTGACAACACCAACGTAGAGCTAAAATCGATCAGCGGCATCAAACTACATGTGCACGGAATAAGAACCGCACTTAAGTGCTATATCTACAATAGTGAGCCTACATTCTTTCACACGTCATCAGCTACTGGGTAGACTTGTCAGCCTTGACATTCATTTGACCTGACATTACTTCAGCAAATTTACAGGTTATCGGGTTGGAAGAAAAAAACATATTATTTTCTTTAAAATTCGATTCTCCTGTCGTATGGATTTTCATGAGCACAAATATTTAATTGCTCTTTCTTTTATAACCATGGGTCAAAATAGAAATTTGTAAACGTTTTAACAAAATTCCCAAAAAAAAATTATCATTATTTATAAATACTTATTACTATTTATTATATTCCATTAAACAATGTAAACAGCTTTTACTCGGTGTTGATTATCAATGGCTTATCTAAAAGAGAACATTTTACTTTATTCTAAAAAAATTCTACTCTATTCTACTATATCTACTATTCTATTAAAACTATTCTTATACGTCCCTTTTCACAAATGTTTTGCATTAAAATATTCAGGAAACTCATGAATAACCATGACAACCACATGGCCAAAAGATAGAAAGGCTTGCTAGGGATGACATTGTCCAACTCTGATTAAAGCTGCCAAAACAACCCTCATTCTTTTTTCTGACACTGAAATTTAATAAAGTTGCTTGTTAACAGATACAATGGTACCACATGTAACAGTGGCAGTTTTATTATGTCAAATGACACAGATGGATGTTCCCTTACATGTGTCATTCCCACCCATGGTCTAAGATAGGCTTTGTCATTTCCTGACCTTTTTGTGTACACAGAGGTAAGGAGTGTTTTGTTATATGTTCTATTGTTTTTGTACATTATTTTGAAATGAGAATTTTATTATGACTGTTGACTAAGTTACGCATTAATGACAAATGTTGATATCAGAGTAACAATCGGTGACATTCAAAGACGTTCAATGGAAATTTCATCGATGGTTACCATACAGATGAGAAATAAATCAATGTTTATAGAAAAACTGAAAATCAAATACCGCCTTACATCAGAGGAACATGCATGGCGATCACGGTATTTTCAGTTTCAGAAAAGCATACATGAAAAAAGATCTGTATGATTGGTATATTTTACATTCTTATAGAACATTTTTTGGTTTGGTTTTGCATCAAGATTTAGTTTAGGTTTTAATGTTCTTAATGTCAGATCTCTTTTTCACTTAACAGACTTTGTATCGTATTCAGATCTTCAGTTCTTTCGCCTTTGATAACCTTTTTCTTATTACTAACATGTAGGACATCGACTTAATGTATTAGTTTACATTGTCTGGTAGTGCTGATCGTGATCGCTATGTCCCGGAGGTTTGTCAACAATTGAGTTCTCCACTATTTCCTATGTCTTCACCAAACTGTACATAGATTTAGAAACATTCAATATCATATTATTTTTATATAATGTAATGAAATATTGACTTCCTCCAAAGAAGCTTTACCAATGAAAAATGTGTTTTGAATAAATTGCTTCTAACATTTCATTTTCAGAGCTAACAATGAAGTTGGCAGCGGTATTCTGCATACTATTGATAGCTCTTTGCTTCTACGAAGCAGAAGGTAGATATACCACATACTCATTTGTCATTTAGTTATTTTTGTATAAAATAACATTGTTATCATTGATTATCGGTAATATTCATTTCATTTTCACTAACTTCGGTAAATGTTTGTTCTGTTATCAATGTCAAGATATCAATGTTTGTTCTGTTATCAATGTCACTTTATCAAATCAATTGCCCACTCAACGTACTTAACGTGTTTATATGAAAGCCAAAAGTATAAAGTTTATAGACTAATTGAAATAGAAGGAATGGCAAAGTAAAGTAAGTAAATTTTCCATCACTATATTTATGAAATTATATAAAAAAAATATAAATGTATTTTACTCATATATTCTTTAAGTATTCATATATACATGTAAAGACCTTATCTCGGCAAAATAGTTTTTCTGATCTTTAAGAGGGGATATCAAAAAGTTTCAATTATCACAGACACATATCATTTTCCCCATCGCTTCTTGACATTGAATAGAAGACCCCTGATTTCATGGAAAACCAAGCCTCCACCTCTCGAATGATGTCATTGGTGTCCTCAAAACGACGTCCACCAAGTGGATTTTTCATCTCGGGGAACTAGAAGAAGTCACTTGGTGCAAGATCGGGTGAATGGGGAGGATGCGGTAAGATTTTAAAGCCACATCGCCGTGTCAGCTGATTGACAAGTGTGAGCTGGGGCATTGTCAGCTAACAGGCGTACACCTTTGGCGGCGCTTCTCTTTAATTGCATCTCATAACTTACTCAGCAGGTTGCAGTAATAAGCTCCAGGAATGGTCTGACCCTTAGCTAGATAATCCGTCAAGATGACTCCACGACAATCCCAAAAATCAGACACCATGACCTTTCCTGCAGACTTTTGCACCTTGGCCTTTTTGGGAGGTGGTTACGTAGCATGCTTCCTCCCTTTGCTCATCTCTTTTGTCTCAGGATCATATTGATAGACCCAGCATTCATCCATGGTAACAAGACGTTTGAAGAAATCCTCTTCCTCTTGTTCCAGAAGCTCCAATGCCTGCCGTGACATGTCCCTTCGATTCTGTTTTTGCAATGGAGTCAGTAAGCGAGGAACCCAGCGTGCTGACACTTTGGAAATATACAACTGATTAAGGAGTATGTTCCATGCACTGCCACAACTCAGACCTGTTTCATGCATTATCATTTGTAGAGTTACGCGGCGATCTTCTTGAACCAGCGTCTCAACCATGATGAAGTCCATATCATCAGTAAGTGAGGGGCGTCCACTTCTTGGCTAATCTGCGAGGGACATGTGGTCTGTTTGGAAATTCCTTTTCCATCTCACAACAGTGTCATAGGATGGGCTGCCATTGTCATAAACAGATTTTATCTCATCATGAATTTGAGTGCAGTATAGCCCGTCAAATGTAAAAACTTAATTACAGTGCGCGCCTCAATTTTCTCCCTAATAGGGGGTACGGTGCTATTTGCTCAACAGACGTAAAACTGTAAAAATACTATTGTTGACCCAGGAACTAGACAAGGATCACTTATGCTACAGTGACCATTTGGTCTGTATTCACCAGTACATTCTTTGTGATAATTGAAACTTTTTTATATCCCCTCGTATATACTTTTACTATGTAAGTTATCATGAAAATAATGTTCGTTTTATTTGTTTGGGCCGTCGAATAACAATTATCAAATTCTATTCCCAAAATATTTCCAATAATCAAGTGACAAAACCGTTTGACGTTTTTGTTATGTTTTCTCATTTATTAGACCCTTATTATGGATAACTGGATAACCTTTTTCGAATAAATTTGTATATATATTAATGTCGATTTGCATGGCAATGTTGGCTAAAGATTGGTAAAAAACGGTCACGTGTGATAGGTCTATTTTTATGTCAACTTGGTCGTGTGCATCACCAAACTGACGATAGTGCTTTTACGTCTACCAGTGCACCGAACCTTCAACACCAAAAATCAACACGTGACCACGAGTCATTTTGGAAATTTGGTTACCGACTTTCTATAAGCCAAAATCGTTTGAACAATGATTTGGCTTATTTACTTTCGTCTTATCACAATGCCATTGGTAAGCAGACAGGAATTATCCTGACATTGTTAGAACTGTTTGCCAAAATTCTGTTAAACTCAATACGAAATCATATGCTGAATTTTATATAAGCAAGTAGAGACAACAGGATTTCAATGCTTTTAACTGATTAAAATATAACAAAAGACATATATTGCCTGTCAAGCGCTAAAATGATAGTTATTTCTGTAATATCAATTACGATGTTGGCCACATAAGACATATTACATATTTTATATCAATACCATCAATACCAGTAAATAGACACTTATCACTGACAAATACATGAGAAATACATTGTTTCAACATTCAGAAGTCAAATTTATAAGTCCGATTTTTATGAATATGAGTTATAAGTTACAAAAACCATGGACTCATAACTGACTGCCAAAATTACGTGTAAATAAGTGATGCCTATTTTTTTTAAAATCCGATATCAAACGTCGAAAATATCACTCAAAGAAGTAGATTGGTGTCGGTCATGTTCCAGTTTGTCGATTATAATCATGACTTTGCAGCTACCTGTTGTCATTTTCCAACCACAATTTCCAATCAAATTACATTTCTATGCCACATTTCGTAGTTTTGGATCTTATGATCAAATTGGAAAAGTTTGGCACACGGTATATAACCGAAAAACTCAATGAGTGTTTACATCGAAAACAATACAAAATGAAGATGGTGCCGAAACCACGTGACCTAGGGGTCTGCAACGATTAACTATTTTGCTTGCATTTATATTGTTGCGTACAATGATTTTTAAAAAAAAGTGTCTGGGAACATTTTGAATAATTCACATTGAATATGTACAATCTGCTTTTATGCCTCTCAATTCTTTTTAGCCGAAACGCAGCATTTCTTTAACTTCTTTCAGGAGGGTCCGCAAGGAAAATTATGAAGATTGTATGTCCGCTTCACACAGTCTTATTTGACAGGAAAGAAAGCTTGTTGGCATGTCTTTCTTCTTTAATCATAGTTTTTTTGACAGGGGAGCAGTAGTTTTGGAATATGTTTTATTTTCATCATATTTGAATTTACAGGTAAAAGGAAATGGAAATGCTTCCTCAAGAAAAGCAGTAGATACCGCTCAAAATACTGGGTCATGGAGAATGGCAAGAGAACCAGCCTGATGAAATGTGCAGAAGGAACATTCTTTAGTCAAAAAGCTTGCAACTGCATCAGTAAAGAACACAGTATGTTTCCAAAAAAAATAAATAAATAAACGTACATCACGTTTATGCGTGACACATATTGAGTATTTGGCACCGAAATTGAAAAACATCAATATTTAAAATTCTATGAAATATAAATAATAATATTCCTCCTACAAATAGAGTATCGTATTGTGGGGGATATTATTATTCATGGCTAATACACTATCAATTAATAACATTTAAATAATCTGAACATGGTGAGGTTCACCTCAATCACCTCAGTTTCCTAAAGACCTTAATTTTCTGTTCACAACAATAAATGACCTTTTACCCTTACCAGTGGTGTAATTCAAGGAGCCGTTACCGGATTATCCTCAAACTAAACAAGGTTCTCCTGAAAAACAGACCTTGTGGTATTAAGACTGATGATCTTGACATTGTCTTATAGTTCATAGTGAAGTTCCGGTGTGAAAATCTTGGTAATTATCAGCCGGATACCTTCGGTCACTAAATACTTTTCATATCTTAGATAATATCTCCAGGGAGTACTGATGGTTTAATAGATTTTGAAAATATAGTTTCAACTACAATTACAATTAATTTCGACATTAAGCTTAGTGTCTTTATCCTTTCAAAATTCCAATTGATGAATTAAGTATCATGTCACCTTTTCTATGCCGCCCCGGGCTAAAGGCCGTTGAAAACCATTGTTTGTGACCATCTATATCAAATTGACTATGAAAACTTAACAAGAACATTGTATGTATGTATATGGTAGTGAAAATATTTTTCACAGTTAACTTAGTTAATATATCAGCAACTTGTTAATATTCCACACCTCACATGAATGTAAACCAAATAACAGCAACCTCCCCCCCCCCCCCCTTAACAAATTTCTTTGCATTTTCAAGAGGCAAAAGGTCTAGAAAGCTTAATTGTTGTGTACAAACGTCTTCGTCATTGGGGACCTGAATAAAGATGTTAGACCATATTCTTAGTGGCCCATTTAGGGGTTTTCGGCTTATAAATATATAAATATTTACATTTCTTTTGTAAATGGAAATACCTTAAATGTAATGTGTCTTAAGTCAAGTGGGATTTCAACACTATAAGCGCAACATGATTAGCTAATATTTTGCTCATATTTATATTTGGCTTCATGAAAAAAGACTATGAAACAATCAAACAACAGAATCGACTCCATTAACTAGTCTTATAGAAGGTGCTACATGAATTATATACATAATATTTAAATATTTCTTTCTTTTGTAGATTGTGATAAAAGATACGCTGGCGGAAGAAAATTCGTCCAGAAAACTAACGACGGTTCAGTAGTATTTTCATGTCCTAGCGGCACTGTTTTCGACGAAGGACAATGCATGTGTATCTTTGCTTAATAAATGATGAGGTTTTATATGTGCTTTATTAGTTTTCAATTCTTCAAAAGTTCAAAACGACAATGCCTTGTCAATATTTTCAACATGAAAGTTCTATGCACAGAAAATAGAAAATTAATCAATATTTAATATGTAGAGAGCTGGGTTCTTGTAATTGTAGTTTTACCAAAGTGGTTGGGAAAGAATTTCAAAATTATTTTCCGAATTCACCTGAATTTTTTACAAAAATTGCACTATGCTTTCAAAACATCTTTCCAGTAAGGGTTGTCAATTTGAAATAATTGATCAACATTTGAACCAAGTTTAAGAATGGTCTCCAAAGGAAAAAGACAGGGATTTTCAATGTGTTTCTTCACACAATAGGATCTCAAGTTTGATAATGCATTACAGAAAGTGGTTGTATCAATCATCCTTAATCCACCATCTTTGTATATCCTTAATCTTTAGATTATTCCTTTTGTTTTATCAGGCTTGTCGTTCCATATAGATTTGAAAAAAATATTTTCCAATGAAGCATTACAATCTTTTGGAGGATTGGGCAAGGTATTGAATATGTGTACAAGTTTTGACATAGCTAATGTTTTAATGACAGTTATTTTGCCAATCAAAGTTAAATGTCATTTCCTCCATTGAGCCAGTAATCTATTAATATCTTCCAGCTTTTTTTGTGTTGATTACCCACAAGTTGTTTAGGTAATTATGAAATTTGATTTCTAGAACTTCAAACACCCCACTTTGCCATTCAATTCTAATGCCTTTACATAGTTTTCCCGAAATGTTTCTGCTAGAGCCTATCCATATTGCTTTTGCCTTATCAATATTTATCTTAAGTCCTGACATTTTGTAAAAGGTATTAATTTCCTCAATAGCAGCCCGTAAACATTCTTCAGAACCGTCGAGAAATAATTTAGTGTCATCTGCATATTTATTTAATTCACACTCATTATTGTCAATTACAATACCCTTTATGTTTTCATTACTTCTAATCATGCAACCTAATATTTCTGCAAAAAAAATAAAGAGATATGGAGACAGAGGATCGCTTTGTCTACAGTCATTTTGGTAACTTTGTCAAGTAACCAGCCCTCCTTAAAAGTTGCCAGTCCTGTTTTAGTTTAACATTTAGGCTAAGCAATAACAAATAATGAAATATATTTGCTTTCAAATTATATTTTTTTCAAGTTAACACTTAGAAACTGTGAAACTGGGTTAACACTCAACAAGACTGAACTTCAATCAAAAGTTAATCTTCAGCAAGATCACTGACACAGTCATCATCCTCTAGATCTGAGAAATCACTCATAGTCTGAGTCACATCGAGCTAGCTCTTTTGGAGGTTGATCAGCTACAGCAGCAACAGGCCGCTCATCTTCAAACTCATGTCCAAGGTTGGAACTTCCATTCGCACATCTGATGACTTCTTAGTCTTGACCTTTTCTACAAAGTAGGGCCTCCTGTGATGAGCTGGGTTAATAGCTGGGTTGGGATCAAAGGCGAGTATATCAGCAGAATGTAGCTGATTGGTCATCAGTAAGGTCATTGAAGAGCTTGACAGTTTGTTTCTGTACTGTGATTTTATGATTTTCATCTGGGAAAATCCCCTCTCACATTCAAAAGTCCCTGCTGGTATTGGCAGACAAAGGTCAACAACTTGCAGGATGTTGTAGCATCACGTATGGAACAAATTGTTGACAGAGGTCCAGGTCAAGTTGTGAACATCATGACTGAAACATAAATTTACATGTTTAAATTTGTTTAAAACAATTGAGGACCACCCTAAAATTCATTCTTTATTTGAGGATTATAATATAATTAAAAAATTAGCAACAACTAGAACAGTGTCCATTTTTTAAACACATTCTAATGTGTCTGTTCCAACAATACGAAAAAAGCATATTTTTCAAAAACAAAAACAAAAAAACCTTATTAAATCATTCAATCATCATACCTTTCATACAAGAAAAGTCCACTCCTCAGATGCAGCCCCAAGATCAACAGCACTTCTCTCCAACACATCACCATGGTGATTTAGGATTTCAGCTAGGCAGTCATCACCAAAGTCTAAAATAAAAACAATGAAGTTTGTCATTTGAGCCAAAACAACTATTAATAGTATTATCACTTATTGAATAAATAAAATAAATCAATATGATCAGCAGTATCATGAGTATGTTACAACAATGTATTATTACAAATTTAATACTTTTTAAACAAAGAAAACCGTAACAACTTCAATGGGGTTTTTTTATGATTTTTGGACCTCATACGAATAGCTGCTTCTTTAGTTAACGGCCATGATTCAAAGTCAATCATCTTGGTTGCCTTGAAGACTCCTTTGTCAAGATCGGTGAATCTTTCTGATATGCACTCCACCAGGTTCTGGACAAGTTTTGGTGCTTGAGACTCATGCTCTACAGAGCTTCCCTTGAAATCTTCACCATGATAGTTTCTTTGTGCCTGATTCAAGACCTTCAGAGTTCAGGTCCTGCTCTGTAATGTTATTAGAACCACCACCAATTCAAAGCATTGCAAGCAAAAAAACGTGACAGCTCATAAGATACCGTGTCAGTTATTTTTCAAATTATTGTCAAACATGGGTATGAAAGCTTTAAGTTAATTTATGAAAATTATGCGTACGTAGTCATGTCAGAGAAATTAAAGTTAATGCAACTGCCATGGTTTCTTGTTTGTGCAAGACAGATTTCTTACATAAAGAGAAGAAATGAAATGAAGTAGCAGTGAAGAGGTTGAAGATATTGAAAAGATTGTTTACGGGAAATAATGAAGAATTAGTACTGCTTACACATGACATGTAATTACGAAATTTGTCATTTATTGGACAAGGTTGCTCATAGTACTAGCCCTACCAGACATATTTATTTTCTAAGAAGCACAGCTGAGTAGTAACTACTGAACTAGGTAACACCAGTTTGAGCATTGTGTCATAAATTCGTACCTCAATTCCTTCAGTGAGCGAGTGAGTTGGGGTTTAATGTGTTTTGAACAATATTTCAGTTATTAAACACGTCCAATTCCTTCAGCTTTTCAAGGTTGGTGAGAGTTGCTTGTAGTTGCTGATGTACTTGAAAAACACAGTTTTCCCGCTTCTGCAATAACTTGGAAAGTCTAGTAATACAGGACAGAACATCCACCAGAAAATGTGAAAAAGAATCACACTCTTTGAATGCAGCAGTCCGAGGAAGTGTTTGGCCTTTGATCAGAGATTTAGTAAAAACTTACCTGTTTAAAGTGTGCAACATACGCTTTATAACCCTTCAACAAGGCTTTGAAGGCAATTAGAACATGTCCCACCCAACGGGTTCCTCCCACACGTGTTGGCATAGCAGATGAAAATTCCAGTTCTGTGAACTTCGACCTTAGAGCAGTTTTCTGTTTATGACTTTTGTAGAACTTGAACAGATCATCTAACAGACCGGTGATCTTCTTAAATAAAGGTGACGTCTTCATAGCATCTTTGATACCAAGTTCTACACGATGAGACATGCACTGTATAATCATTATTGAGGGATGAATGTTCTGTTGAAACTGAGCGATTACACCGTTGAATTTCCCATTATTGACACTTGCAACATCACCTGCAAATGCTATGATTTTTCCTTCCAATGTTTCCCTTGATAATTTCTCAAAGTTTAGGGCGTTCTTTATAATATATATATTCCGTAAGGAGCCTTTATTTCGCCAAGTCGTTCCCCAAATTATATTCCTAATTACAGAGTTGTTCATATTCTTGCAAAACATCAAGGGAAACCTTATGCAAATTGTTAAGTTTGTGGGAAAGAATTGTCTAATCCCTCAGTTCTTTAGAGGCATGAAGTTTTCGCTTATGAATGCGATTTTTGTAATAAAACGTTTTTTACAAAAGATGCAAGGTCAAAACATCATATTTCTCATGAAGTAAAACAGAAAGATATACTATTTGTGAGAAGGCTTTCATGAAAATAAAATAAAGAGACACGTAAAAGAAGCTCACAATAACAACAAACGTCAGTGTGAATTATGTGAATACGCATCGTCTCGGAAATCAATCTAGTTAAAACTAACTGTAATATAACACGTCCCGAAGTCCGTTATTACTTCTAGCGAATTACAGATCTATTCCGTGTCGAGCAGGCGCGGACATCAGCCAATCATAAAAGTGCTGGCCCAGCTCTTCGAATCGCGGGTCAATGCGATTGTTTTGCCGTTTTTTGCACCTCGATTACAAAATCCGAATGTTACCAATGTTTCGCAGTGAATTATTTAGAAAAATATGATGACAGCATAAATTCTGTGCTGATAATGTTGACGGAATATTTTTGGGTTGTTATTTGGTAATTTCTGCGAAAGAAAATCAACACATTTGGTCAAACAATGACAAAATAATTTTTAAAGGATAAATATAGACAAACGTAGGAAAAACGTCAGGATGTGACATTTTAACCAAGTTGCAAAAGAAACCCGTCTTTGATTGGTTGAAAGCTGTATTCCTGCCCTCATTCTATTGGTCGGTTCAAAATTAGTCAAAGGTCACCTGAACATGACCTCAATCAGCAATTCTCTAGATGTATTGACGGATCAATACATCTAGTTTTAACTAGATTGCTCGGAAATCAGATTTGATGCGGCATGGAGTTGTGCACCAACCCAATGCGAAAAGAGAAATAGTGGGAGACCTCAAGGAGGCGACATGAGGAAATTTGCACAGGACTTAAAGAAAGCAATTACAGGATCATTGAAATTGGCCCAGACCTCTTGTTCCCTTGCAATGCATCGAAGTGTATATATTGTCAAAAACCTTGAACATCATACTTACAACAATTTGGATGGAATCAATGAAGGTAGGTGGAGGTGTTTCAAAGGGCAGTGGCTTCATTCCTCTTTCCAGAGTTTGTTGAGGGTACACAGGCGCAGAAGATATGCGGAGAGGAAATCCTCTGCAGCAAACAAGTCAATTCAGTAAATAATGTAATCACTATTTAAAATTATTTTTGAGGCTTCGGCTTCTACAAATTATAGAAAGGAAAGTGACTAATGTCAGCTCAAAACTAACAATAGTGCACAGAATTGTTAATGCAGATATGAAAAGTTAAATTCTTATTTCTACATAAAATCTCACCTTCATGTAAAAATATGGCTATGTGCTCTGTAACTCATCAGGCTATTATTTTACAAATTGTCTCAGGGTCACCATTAGGGGTCACAGGGTCAACAAATCTATAAATCGAAATAATGATAAAAGGGAGGTTGTTTGAAACACCATTGATTTCAATACAAGTATTTGCAACAGCTTGAGACAGACAAGACTAATTGAGAATGAATTACCTGTCTGGGTCGAGCCTAACAAGACTCTCCCCTCTTATCTTCAAGATCTTATATCACACGATGTTCCTGAAAGAACACTACGATCTGCAAAACAGCTGTTTTTATGGATTCCCAGTTTTAATTTGAAATCCTTTGGAGCAAGATCATTTTCATTTGCTGCTGCCTCTCTTTGGAACTCCCTGCCTACAGACTTAAAATCATCTCCATCTGTCACTTCCTTCAAAGCACGCCTCAAGACCCACCTATTACTTTCATACAAATAACTTTCTGCCAGCTTCTTTGTATATAGTTTTATTGGTGCTCAGGGAGCGCTTTGAGCATGACTGTGTGTATGAAGCTAGCGCTATATAAATATTCTACTACTACTACTACTACTACTACTACTACTACAAGACTCTCCCCACACAACTTGACCATGTTCGATTCTAGTCCAATATAAAATTTTAGGGAGGAACTCCATTGTTTGAAACAGGCAGAGCTGCTAGAGAGGAGTAGATAGCTTCACAGTTCTGACTGCTCACTGCACGCTGATTGTACGTTCGACTGTCAGACTGTACAGTTGAATGTCCACATCAATACTTGCAATTGTTACTTCCCATAACTGCTTTGGAAATCCCTTTATGTGCATTCCAGGGGGAGGAACCAACTTCATATTTACAAAGGACAGGAGCTTTTCTCTGTACCTTTAAAATAATCGGTGTAATTATTACAACAGTGTTTCTAGATTTTAGTGTTCAGTTGTATTACAAGTTGTATTACAAACATGGTCAAAGCTAAATATATTCAAGTGTTTAGTTTGTTAGCTGATCACCATCATGTACAAAGCCAGATTTTCTTTTTCCTTTATGATGCAAAGACACTATAGCGCTAAACCTAAAAATTAGCAGCTTATTTATATTTCCACCGTGAAAGAATGATGAGCGACAGAGCTTTATATGCATCTCAAGGAGCTAAAACTTATGACTTAAAACGCTAAGACAAATTAAGAATCAAACCATTCTACCATGAAATTGAATTGATAAAGAGTGACAGCTACTTACAGTAGTAAAAAAAGTAACAACCTCCACATAGTCCTGCACCTTCGTAGAATGAGTGAGTGAGTTGAGTTTAACGTGTTTTGAACAATATTTCAGTTATTAAACACGTGGATGACAAGCATCCAAAACGAGAGTGAACAGATCAGGGAGAAAGGGATCGAAAGGTTGAGGGGAAAAGACGGAAAGTAAGGCATAGTGAGAGATAGAAAGCAGGTTTTAGAAGGACTCAAATTTGGTCTGGCTACTACCCGTCGACCTGTCCAGCTTGGGTGCCCCTACGAGGAGCATGTAAAAGCTCCGGCTGGCATAGCTCTTGGGGTCTCTGAAGCACGCAAACCACCACACCACGATAAGGTATTAAGTCCAATGGTGAGCTGGATTCCTGGTTATCACAATCTTCAAACCACTCCCGTCTCTGAAATATTTTTGACATGTTAAGTATTTATGCGCAAAAGAAAATAAGATGTGATTAAGAACAGTAGAAATGTTAATTTTTTTGCATGATGAATAATATCAATTCCAAATTCTATTAATCCTTTTTGTGAATGAAAGTATAACCCGCTTACTTTGAGAACTGTGCTAAATCTAATCAGTTTAGTGGCTGAAGTAAAACCTTCTCAATTAAAAGTTTGTATTTAAAGTTTGATGCTAAAGGCTCTGTACGACAATATGAACATAACATTGATTTGACCTCAGAGACAGTTTGTTGTTACTTGAAATTAGTCAAACTGTCAATATAAGCTTAATCAATGGGGAAAAAAATCAGCAAACTTTTGCACATTTCTGCGGACTTGTTGGCTTTCATGGCTCTCGGCTCTTCCTCTACTTCAAAAGAGAAGGTTATCAAAGAGAAGTCTGTGCTTTGCATGTTAATTCAATCCTCAACCATTCCCAGCTTTCCATTTCCTTTCCTGCAACTTTGACAAAATCTGATCGCATAGCTGATTCAAAATTGCCCTTGCATAAAGCTGATCTGTGGCGGGTGAGAAGGTGGTGTGGATCTATTTTCTTTGTCTCTGGTTGGTTTCTATCTTTATGCCATTCTGGTATATAGAACCATTCAACAGGTTTGGGCAAGCCTTGTATAATCATGTTGAGCTTTATTTTGGCTCCCTGAGGCCAGTTGTCCAGTATTGCTCCAAATTTCCAATTTGCATAGGATACATTCAAAGCTATGTTTGAATAGGACTTATCCTGCAAACATCTCAAAGCAAGGCATTTTAATTTTGCAGGAGTCTTCCGTCGGAATTTTTTGGATGGTATTTCTCCACATATCTTAAGAAGAACTTCTACCCTGATATTTTCACTTTCATCAGTTTAGTTGAGAATTTCGAGATTGTACTGAGCTCTTTCTTGTTCATTTTTGACATTTCTTGACAATAGACAAAATATCCTTTCAAGTCTTCTACAGACCTTGAGCACCATTTGGGAAACATCTTTGATAGATCATTTTTAAGTCTTGAAGGTCTTCATTTGACAAGACCAAGCTAGTCTCAGTCTCTGGCTGATTTGTTTGAAGAGGGGTAGGCATAGTTACAGGTTGACCATCATTCTCATCATTGTTTTGTGTTGTCAGCTCCTGTAAACCTGCAGCTTGTTATTTGTATACTCTTCCATGCGGAGCTATTCTAGTGGAATTCCTTCTAAATCTTGTGCAATGTCTAGGTTCTCTTCTGCTGCAGATGTCCCCTGCTTGACCTTGTGACAAATATCTATATGGCTGAGAAACCTCTTGGCTGATTTTGGCAAATTAACAGGGTAGCCCCTAGGGATGATTCTCCATGCATCAATACCACCACTGGACTCAATACCTTATCGTGGTGTGGTGGTTTGCGTGCTTCAGTGACCCCGAGAGCTAAGCCAGCCGGAGCTTACATGCTACTGGTAGGGGCACCCAAGCTGGACAGGTCGACGGGTCCTTCTAAAACCTGCTTTCTATCTGACACTATGCCTTTCTTTCCCCTCATCCTTTCGATCCCTTTCTCCCTGATCTATCCACTCTCTTTTGGATGCTTGTCATCCACGTGTTTAATAACTGAAATATTGTGCAAAGCACGTTAAACCCCAACTCACTCATTCACCCATGCATCAATCGTTCTTATTGTCGGATCATTCAAAACAGTTGTGTCAGCTTGATTCCAAGTTTTGAATTCAGCTATTACCTTTGCCTTTGGAAGTTTGCAAACAGTAATCCTTAACTGCTTTTGGAGCTCCAAAATGGTCTGTGGATGTCCATCCCGAGCCTGAACAAGTTGCATGAACTGTCCATCAAAGCAAGAAACAGGTACATGAATGCCTCTGTCGTGACAGTATTGGAGAAAGTTCTAGAATATTGCCTAACACAATGATTGGTTTGAGTGTGAGTGAGTTGGGGTTGTGTGTGCGGGGGTTGTGTGCGAGTGCAAGAACGGCCTTATGATGTGATTTGACTGTCACGGTGGTCATTAAGTGCCGATTTCTTTCTGTTAGTTTCAATGCGTTTACAGAACAATTGAATGGATGCAAAGAAAAGAAAATCATTATTGTAAGTGAAAAAGTATTCGATAAACCGATAAAAGGCTACTCTAAGCAATGTGAAATTTACCGGTAGCAAATACCGACGGTAGTTAAAATACCGGATCATCAACATTTTTATCGGTAAAAAAAATAGAGCCATGGGCTCTGTAGCTCATCAGACTTTTGATAGAAATATATGTTTGGGTTTAGACCATGGGGGTCATGGGCAGTGTAGGAAAGATAGCCTGTCCCAACGTCCGAGTTATTCACAATAAAATAAATAAGGCCCATTGCCCATTTGGGGTCAAGGGGTCACCGAACCTACAATTCAGAATCCCCATTGTCCAAGGAGTCTACACACAACTATTAAGCTATCAAGACCTTTTGGAACTGGAGAAGATGAAAGTAGGATTTTAAGGTTTTGACCCCTGTGACCCCCATTTGGGGTCAAGTGGTCACCAAACCTACAATTTAGAATCCCCATTGTCCAAGGAGTCTTCACACAATTTTTCAGCTCTCTAGACCTTTTGGAACTAGGGAAAAAGATGAAATTAGGTTTTTTAGGTTTTGACCCCTGTGACCCCATTTGGGGTCATGGGGTCACCAAACCTACCATTTAGAATCCCCGTTGGCCAAGGAGTCTACACACACCTTTTCAGCTCTCTAGACCTTTTGGAACTGGAGAAGAAGATGAAAGTAGGATTTTAAGGTTTTGACCCCTGTGACCCCATTTGGGGTCAAGTGGTCACCAAACCTACAATTTAGAATCCCCGTTGGCCAAGGAGTCTACACACACCTTTTCAGCTCTCTAGACCTTTTGGAACTGGAGAAGAAGATGAAAGTAGGATTTTAAGGTTTTGACCCCTGTGACCCCCATTTGGGGTCAAGTGGTCACCAAACCTACAATTTAGAATCCCCATTGTCCAAGGAGTCTTCACACAATTTTTCAGCTCTCTAGACCTTTTGGAACTAGGGAAAAAGATGAAATTAGGTTTTTTAGGTTTTGACCCCTGTGACCCCATTTGGGGTCATGGGGTCACCAAACCTACAATTTAGAATCCCCGTTGGCCAAGGAGTCTACACACACCTTTTCAGCTCTCTGGACCTTTTGGAACTGAAGAAGAAGATGAAAATAGGTTTTTCATGTTTTGACCCCTCTGACCTCATTTGGGGTCATGGGGTCACAAAATCTACAATTTAGAATCCCCATTGGCCAAGAAGTCTACACACAACTTTTCAGCTCTCTGGACCTTTTGGAACTGAAGAAGAAGATTAAAATGGATTTTTAAGGTTTTGACCCTTGTGACCCCAATTGGGGTCATGGTGGTCACGAAATCTTCAATTTAGAATCCCCATTTGCCAAGGAGTATGCACATAAAATTTCAGCTCTCTAGAGTCATTGGTTCTGGTGAAGAAGTGAAAAAGTGAAATGTTTACGGATGGACGGACGCCGGACGCCATGCCATGCTATAAGCCCATCGGGTCTTTCAGACCTGATGAGCTAAAAACGGCAATTATCGGATAACCGGAACACTGCAGACTAACTTTGAAACCTACTAAAACCTGCTCTGAACTCCTTACAATGCCTTTCTATCCGTTTCTTACTCATGCTTTCGATTCCTTTCTCCCTGATCTATCTACTCTCTTGTGGATGATTGTCGTCCATGGGGTCAATGAAAACACGTTAAACCCAAACTCTTTGTCCACCACTGGACTCAATACCTTAACGTGGTGTGGTGGTTTGCGTGCTTCTGAGACCCCGAGAGCTATGCCAGCCGGAGCGTACTTGCTCCTGGTAGGGACACCCAAGCTGGACAGGTCGATGGGTAGAAGCCAGACCAAATTTGAGTCCTTCTAAAACCTGCTTTCTATCTCTCACTATGCCTTTCTTTCCCTCCTCCTGTCGATCCCCTTTACCCTGATCTGTCCACTCTCTTTTGGATGCTTGTCATCCACGTGTTTAATAACTGAAATATTGTTCAAAGCACGTTAAACCCCAACTCACTCACTCACCCAAACTCTTTGACGTCACATTTTCTTAAATTTATTTAAATTGCTACAGATTATCTTCGTTAGGTTTTCAGTATGATTTACATAGCTTATTAAAATAAGGAATCGGGATTTTTTGCTGCTTTTAAGACAACATATAAACCGAGATTTTGAATTAATTGAGCAATGAGTACAAAAACTTTTCTCATACAGATTGTCTTATTCCTTTAAATATTATATTACCCAAGTATGCGCGCAACTGGAGGCACTGTTCTGTTGGTCCTTGGTGTCTCGTCAGATTTTTCATCTTGATTGAGGCTGGCATTTTAGCGTTGCATTTATAGGTTGCATGAAGGACTCTTTTACAATCTCCCAGCTTTGAAGGTTCCCATCGGAATGAAATGCTATCTAAAGACTGTCTTCTTCACAACTCTTTGATGAGGATGTGCACTCTAGTCTGAGGGAGACCAAATTTGAGTCCTTCTAAAACCTGCTTTCTATCTCTCACTATGCCTTTCTTTCCGTCTTTTCTCTCATCCTGTCGATCCCTTTCTCCCCTGTCTGTCAACTCTCTTTTGGATGCTTGTCATCCACGTGCTTAAACTGAAATATTGTTGAAAGCACGTTAAACCCCAACTCACTCACTCACTTATCGTGGTGTGGTGGTTTGCGTGCTTCAGAGACCCTAAAACCTATGCCAGCTGGAGCTTGCATGCTCCTGGTAGGGGCACCCAATCTGGACAGGTCGACGGGTAGAAGACCAAATTCGAGTCCTTCTTAAACATGTTTTCTATCTCACTTTGCCTTTCTTTCCGTCTTTTTCCTCATCCTATCGATCCCTTTCTCTCTGATCTGTCTGTGGCTCTTTGTCTCTTCACGATACACAATATAGGAACATTCTTTTTGTAGCTTTGTTCTTAATGTTTTTCCTGGTGTCCTTATATGCTCTTTTGCATGTGCATACATGTAAATTTATGAAGAGGTTCTTGACTTGAAGGGGCGGGATAGCGCAGTGGTTAGCGCGTTCGGCTTCAGAGAAAGAGGTCCATGGTTCGAATCCCGCCAGGGGCTCGGCAACTTTGTCTGCAGTAGGGAACTGTTCTACACGCAGTCAATTTGGTGCAATGCTACACTGAATTTCAGCGCAGTACCACCCACGGTTTGCTAGCTCCAGCCGATCTTTGCAGGGTTCACCGCAATGCATAGCCACAATTGTGTTGGGGTCTTTCTCCCTGCAATAATACTAGCAGCCGCGATATAAGTGAAATAATATTGAAAGCGGCTTTTAACACCAACTCACCTCACCTCACCTCTTGTCTTAAAAGCATATTTTTAATTTTACCTTTTCTGAACATTTTATTGATCGAAGTTGTATGTATACATTTTGAGTAAAGAACATTTTTTCTTTTCCTTTGTCCCGCCAGGGGCTGGGCAACTTTGTCTACAGTAGAGAACTGTTCTACACGCAGTCAGGTTTGGGTGCAATGCTACACTGGATATCAGCGTAGTACCACCCATGGTTCGCTAGTTCCAGCCGATGCTCGCAGGTTTCACCGCAATGCATATCCACAATGGTGTTGCGGGCTTTCTCCCCGCAATAATTGTAGCAGCCGCGATATAAGTGAAATAATCTTGAAAGCGGTGTTAAACACCAACTCACCTCACCTCACCTTTTCGTTTGGACATCAAAATATAATTAACCTTGTAAATCATGTTTACTTCACTTAAAAATATTTCAGAAAGTTTACAGATGAAAACTTGACCTTGTAATTAACACCTGTATTATCCGTCTTCAACAATATCCTTGTCTGACATTAATGGAAATGTAACAGTTCTTCGTGATGGTTCTTTGGGCGGACATCAATGGTCTGTTTTTCATGATGCTGTGGCATCGTGTTCACGAATTGATATACGTTACTAAGGCTTTTAAATCAGTCAGGATTTTGTCAACTACGATATTGAACCCAATGGATTAATGATAAAAACGCCTCTCGTTCAAAATGAATAACAGACGATGGATAACCTTTCTGACAAATCTCTGCCTGCTTCATTTCGGTCTCTCACAAAGTAAGTAAGCATTTTTTGTGTCAGCTCGTCACTATCACGTCATTGCTACATATAGTGGGTGGGTTGAAAAGGTCTAATATTAGAGTACAGATGACTGAAAATGTTGAATGGTAGATAATTCAGAAGAAATGGTCAGACTGTATTGTCACGTATACAGACAGGAACATGATGAAATTGATGTAAACGTTTTGATTTTGGGGTCTGTTAATGACTTTTTGGAGATCTCAGAACATAAATTTGAAATATGAAATAACCAAAAATTATCAACGTTTATCAAATTATTATATTTTGTGTCTCAGTAAACAATTATAAAAATCAAGAAATGATAAACGTTTTAATTAAATTTAAATATTTGAATATCGCATTGAATATAACATAAATTAAGAGAACAAATATTTTATTTTTTATCAATAACCATATTCAAGTGCAAAAAATGTAATTGTGTTATTGAATTTCATATCAGTTGTCATGTACATTATACATTAAAACAGCGTACTCTCTATATGTTGGCGTTGTGTTCATTATAGACAGTCACTGATACAGAACTGAAGATGCCTTCCAACTTAACTCCCATAACCTCTGTATAAATGTTTGTATAATTTTAAAGTATTAAACCTTTCATGTTTCATCGGATATTTATTTATTTACAAAGGTTGTTTGGGTACATATTCATTATTTTGAAAAGCTTGATATTTTTAGCAGAATCTAAATAATAAACTTAACATTTTGTAAAGATTTTGACATGATTTGTAGTCGAAAGGGTTACTATTTTGTTCTCCATCTACATTCAATTACGATAACACCGAGTGGAACTGTTCGAAGTACTTAATTTATATCCTTTTAAATATTGGCATATCCTGGAAGTCTGTCTGAATGATACCATCAGGGACATTTTATAGAATATATGTTTTTTATTTCAATATTTGAATGTAATCAAAATAAGTTGAATGGGTTTCACGACACACGGATTGCTCCAAATATATGACATGAAACTAAATGTCATGTAGGTTTACCGTTTACGAGAGAGATAATAAGACACATGGCTGAGGTCACACTTATTAATCATAAATGTGTCTTGTTGGCATTATCTTGTCACACATTAATGTCAAAGAGTTCGTGGTGAAAAGAATTGAAAATTCTAGTGGCATGATATAAACTGTAAATCATTGAAACTAATAACATATAAACAGTATGAGGCAACGTATAATGAAAGACAATTTCTTTTTATATCATGTACAATTAAATACGCTTGATTAATCATTAGTTGATGTATAAGAGGTTAGTTCAGTTCCTTTTCGTTTATTTTTCAACAAAAGAATATTAATAGTAATTATATCAGATATGACCAGAAAATATGTGGATGTTAAACAATTTTACATATACTCTTTTAGTGGCATTCTAGAAGTTGTAGTAGTAATGAAGTACCCGATACTGTGGATATCCAAATGTGCAAACGTGTTAATAAAGAAGTTGAATATCCATAAAATCGTGTACTTAAATTGTATATATAAGTTCTATTGATAAACAACTAAAAACAATACGTGATATGTTTAACTTCTTATAAGAGCAAATGGTTACTATAAATGTGTCTGTGTTTCCCATTATTTGACCTTGTCTTTAATTCAGAAACAGAAACTAGTTTATATAGAAACGAAAGAAACTTCACGACCATGTTCATCGATTTTAATCATGTATGTCTTTAAAATAGACAAATAGTATTTGAGCTAAATATCCTTAATTTTTGCATGTTTAGAAACTTCTTGAAGAATTCTACAGATGTACAAACAAATTAAACATCTTTAACATGTATATCAAACGTGCTGCAACGTGCCATATTTACAACTAGAATGTGATTTTGGAACATGAGGGCAAATTAGCTAATATAATAAGAAACGAAATAATGTATGGTATGGTTTGTTTCAAAACGTGTTACATTGTGCTTTCGCACCTTCCTCATACCCTGATCTTTCGAGCCAAATGCTTCGATCGGCTTGATATTCCTGGTATTATTGCAGCCAATGTAATATCGTTATACAAGGAGCTTGAACTCAACTGAGTTTTCATCCGGGTTGTGCCGCTGTTGCTGAATGCGAGTCGTCTCATTGGCTGATTAGTAAACTAGAGATTCGAGGCTGTTTGCTTGAAAGAGATCAGGGTATTAGGAAGGAGCGAGAGCGGATTCATGTACGCTGATTAGCAGGATGCAAGGTGCCATATGTACAACTAAAATGTGATACGGGAACATAAGGGTAATTTAGCTTATATAGTCAGAAACAAAATAATGTATGGTATATTTTGTAGCGAGGTTTAATTAAAGAAATAAATTCCTTCTGAATCAAAGTATGACTTGCGATTTTACTGATTTCTTTTATAAATAATGACTAATATTGTGTTCGTTCAATATTACGAAATGATCTGTTTTGCAAACTATGGAACATGTTTCCAATCCTTTAAGAAAACGTCTATTGGTGATACTTTTCCAACAACAAATTTATAGTTTATGCAAACAGATTCCAAGAGTTTTTAATTTATTTAATCATTCTCTTTATTTGTTTTATTCGTTAAGTAAACGAAAGTATTTATGTTTGTATTTTCTTGTTTACTTGAATCGCAAAGACAAGCTTTGCATTAGCCGTTAGATAAAAACAACACATACAAGGGCGGGATATTGATTCATATTCAAACCAAAGTTAAGTATTTATCATAACCATTATATTAGAGCTACATTCAACCTTCTTTTGCAGGATGTTATATGATTGGGAATAGACTCAATGTCCGGGAATATACACTGAGAGTTGGAGCCAGAGTACAGAAGGTTTTATGTGAAGGAAAAACGATATTCAGACCTGAAACCTGTTCTTGTTTTCTCCCAACTGACGGTAAGGCTTAACTTTGATTCAAAAGGTGAACTTCAATGAATTGAAACCTTTAAGATTATTTAAATCTAGCACAGTGGTGTAGTGGTAAGCATGCTTACCTATCACACCAATGGTACTGGTTAAATGCTTACCTATCACAACAAAGGCACGGGTTAATTGCTTACCTATCACACTTATGGCACGGGTTAAATGCTTACCAATAACACTAATGGCACGGGTTAAATGCTCACCTATCACACCAATGACACGGGTAAAATGCTTACCTATCACACAAATGGCACGGGTTAAATGCTTACCTATCACACCAACGGCACGGGTTAAATGCTTACCTATCACACCAATGGCACAGGTTAAATGCTTACCTATCACACCAATGGCACGGGTTAAATGCTTACCTATCACACCAATGGCACGGGTTAAATGCTTACCTATCACACCAATGGCACGAGTTAAAGTATTCATGCATCATGTGTTGACAAATTGGGTGCCATATTAAAAATTTGGCAAATTGTTCATTGTTTATGGTATTCTCCTAAAGCGTTACTCGTAAAAGATGCTTGAACTTCTAACTTACTTTATGAAAATCTAAACTAAGATAGAGATGGGTAAGATTTTCCGGTGGACACGGAACTTGGGATTGAGTCAGATTATAGATGATTGACTAGCCACACAGGAAACATTCAATGATTGTTTTTTAATCAGAATTTGTTTATATTAATATATGAATGTTGTCTTTACAGTAACTTATAAATTCCATACATAACTTAATTTAGGTTAATATCTATATTTCAGTGTTGTCTTTCGTTGACTTGCATAAAGGATAACTTATCTAGCCTTTTGTAAAATCTTAATGAACCTTATGCATCTGATGTTTGATCGTCGTTGTCTTTGACAACAACCGTAAGTTTAAATATCTTTTGTTCCATCTTAATGATATTTACATACTGAATTTACATGTAATTGAAACGATGGTTTGTATTTTCCCTGAAAGTGCGTGGTAATCAATACCATTTGATACTATGTAAGTAACAAATACCTTTATCGGTACAAAGTTTAATGACATAAGCCATAACATTATTATTCAATGAGAAACATTACGTTATTCTTTTTGTGTAATTGGCGTACAAACGTCTCGAAAACATAATCAATTTACTATTGACATGTACGTTAATAAGCACGCAATTGATTTTTGTGAATCTAAGGTAGTCTTAAAGAGAGGGGGAGTGACATTGGTTTTAAAGTACTTCAAAACAATAATTGTTCAACCTTTTGTAATTTGTTTTATCAATTATTTTTGTCGCGATGGTATAATCATCTCATCTCGTCTTCTGTAAGTAAAACTACGAAAAACATTTATTCGGCCCAAATTACTTGGTACAAGATATTGTGGCATTTACTCAAGACATTTTGACTATTTTCATCGCCTTTTAACTATAAATGTCCTATGTCACGATGTTGATAATTTTCCCTATCATATTTCATCCTGTTACATCAGCGTAATTGAATCCGCTGATCCAGCTCCTTCCATATACCCTGATCTCCTTCGGCCCAAATCCCTCGTACGCCTTGCGCGGCTTGACGTTTGTGGCTGTGCTATTTTATCATTGTCACCCGGGTTGTGCCGCTGGTTAGATAGCAAGCGATACGAGGCTTTTTGCCTAAAGGATATCAGGGTATATGGAAGGAGCTCGATCAGCGGATTCAATTACGCTGATGTAGCAGGATGATCATATCTTTGTCCTACTTTCTTTTTGAATCAATCTCAATTGTATTTTTCTACAGGCTGTGATAAGCGTCCACTCGGTAGTGACGGCTCTGGCTTCGAGCAGCTTGACTTGGGCGGGGTATGGAAAAGTTTCACCTGTCCCCCTGGCACCATGTTTATCAGGGAGGTGTGTCGGTGCGACTTTGGTACGCACATACCACGAGTCAGAAATTACGCAGGTGTGTACAGGTAGAACCCTAACCCCAATTTGGCTGAGGTACGCATATTCTAAGGTGAGAAAAATAGGCGTTTACAGAAAGAGGAAATATGTTGATGTTAATAGGATGTGCACATATCTCTAGTACATCTTAATCAAATTGTTTCGATGTTTGGTAAGCATATTCCATGTTCAGAAAAAAACAGGTGTGTACAGGTAGAGCGAATAACTTTATGTTACTTTGGTATGCGCATATCTCTAGATGCTATGTTGGTTCATGTTTTCAATGTTTGATGTGTCATTGGTATGCATATTCCATGGTTAGAAAAAACAGGCTTATACAGCTGCTGAACAACAGTTCATAAGTACACATGACTTTATGTGTAATATCAACATTTTGGAAATTGTCACCAATTCTCAACTGAACAATTTACAGACAATACTTTTAGCCAGACCAACATGACATGGATCCATATCGTCACTAAATGTGTAAGATACAAGTATGTGTTATGCCAGGGGCTGGGACACTTCTGGCATTACCCAAAAGAGGCTTTGGGCTATAAATAAATCATTCAGATGTTCATACGGCTGCATTCAAATATTAATCAAATTCATTTGCGGCTACATTTCTCCAAATTCATAAATAATGGTTAACTTTATCATGTATATAACGTTAATTACAAAATTAATTTGAAATGTCCTTTTTGTGAGAAATTCATAATAATATAGTTTTTTTCTCTTTTGCCCCGTGTTTATCAGTGATCAGAAAAAATGATTGAATAAGTAGAACTTAAGTCAACACCATATTACATGGTGATATTTGCACTTAGTTTGCAAGTTATGTAACAAACATTTGATCAGCAGCTTTACATGTTATACGAAAAATGACTGTTTCCCACGATACGAAAAGGCTAGTTACCTCTTTTCCTCAAGTTGTTTTATCGGGTGATCGTTTGATAAGACTATTGAAAGGGGTGATAATTTAAGTAATACTTGCCATCTACAAAATAAATTAACAGCATTAATTTAGCTGCAAACCAAAACGCTGTTCGCTAACTACAATATCTTAGTGTGAGCAAACTAATAATATATAATATACTCGTATTTTTTTTAGATTGCTACATAGAACCTGCTAGTCGTAAAACAACGTATGAACTTGTCATCAAAAATGTTTCAACGCTACAGAAATGCCCGGCCGGTGAAATGTACGAACCAGGTTCTTGTGCATGCATACCTATTGATCCTAGTAAGTACCTAAAAGCTTGATATTATCGATTATCAGTGGATATGTTCCGTGCAATCTGGGAATGATCACAATCTGCAGATTGTTCGCTCGTAAAAGATATACCAAAATCACTAAACTCCTAAACTCTCCGATTCCCTACAATTATCCCAACCGAAGAGCATTTGCAATTTTTGTTTAGTTCCGAAAAATCGATTAAATTCCTACCACATTTATAATGTACATATCACACTTTCTGAATGCTTTCGAAAAAGTCATAATCCTTCAGAAGACAAACGCGTCAACTATGGTACAACTACACTGAAGCCGACGGAACAAATTAACAGTGAAACCGCAGACCACCTAAATACTGACTTGGGTTGAAAAAAATTCAGATAAAATATTTGATTTAGATTTAAGTCCATAAATAACACAACTCTTATTTATGTTATTACAGCTGTCTATTACAGTTCGTCCCGTTGACCTTTCGTGTGCTTAAGATAGAACTTCTAATTAATTTATTACATATAGCGTCGTTACTGTGACCTGGTGATTTCTACAACAGCTTCCGAAATACATTTTAAAGGCTTGTGTTCTATACGGAATGATTGCTGCAAAAGTGTATTAAATTAGATTACGTTATATCCTGGCTGTTTGAAGCAATCCTTTTAGATTTTCTTTTCAAAACAACTAGATGTAAACTACGTGCATTCTTCTCTCACAGATGTAACATTTATGTAACATTTTCCCTAGAAAAGTTGGTTACAAGTAGAACAGCTTTAGAGTAGAAATACAAAATATTATTTTGTTGAGATCAATGGTAAGAGTACAATCACTGACGTCATTTCACACTGAACATTTTGAACTGTTCTAGTCACCGTTTATGGGATAGAAACGATATTATTAAGTATTAAATAGACATCAGGTGTAGTGTAACAAATATGTGATCGGATGATAAGGACGGTATCAATATATGTTTTGCATTTTTAACAATGGGGAATTTTAACACAACGATAGTAAACGTCGAGTTTTAATTTTGATATGCATTTTTAATTTGCATTTTTAATTCAAGGACTATTTGAACTTTATAATGCAAATCTGTAATAAAGATGGTAAATATAAATTACAAATGTAAATAATATAATTTAGCTTGATCGAAATATTATGTTATATTATATTATATAATAATTATATTATATTATATTATATTATATTATATTATATTATATTATATTATATTATATTATATTATATTATATTATATTATATTATATTATATTATATCATATCATACATTTTCAGCTTGTGACAAAAAGGAGGACCCCACTGCAGTAAACAGATTTCAACAGAGGGTTACGGCAGACCATTGGGAGACGCTTTATTGTGCGCCGGGCACTGTGTTTAACACTGCTAAATGTCGCTGTGATTACTAGAGGGCCTAAACGACATTCCATTCGAAATAAAAGTGCAAGTCAATTAAATTTTGTTGTGTTCGTAAAATTCACACATGCATTATAGGCCTTGCTATAAAGCGAAACAAGAGAAGCCCGTGTATTTTACATCAATAAGTCTACTATATTTCATTGTATTATGTCTGTTGTTGATTTGTGTGTGTAAAGTTTGTATGGAAGGATACAATGTAAGGTACTGCATGCTTCTCGAATACGAGGTTAATGAAAACGTTCGTAGAATAACATAGTAAACAAGTTCAAATTATCACTTTTAAAATGCTATTTTCAACATAGTTTCAACTGATACCAATTTGGCCTTAGATTTGGACCAGAGATGTTCCTGCTTCCTTATGCCATTCCTGTAGAACTCCACATTCTGAGTATCAATAAATCTTTCCCCGGCAGTAGTCAGGGTGTTGTTATTGGCAAAAACACATTAACGTAGTTGTTTTTTCCGATGAGTGCCAAATCTGGGGCCTTTATTGCTGGTCTTAATTGCCTCTAATCATTAGCTTAATATGTCCCGTTGATAGTTTTGCCCATCTATAAGTAATCTTTTATGATGAAAGGTTGATAAAAACGAGGCGATTACATTTGCAGCAAAACTGTTGGGGGTGCGGAATTTATATCTTTCGATGTATGCTTTGGTTTTTTGGTATCAGGGGCAACGTGATGTACCCAAGGTAATCATTGGTCACAAATCGTTTCAGGTATTACCCCTGTCTCCCCTGAATCGAGCCAACAGTTCCTTTGACATGTCCATATTTTTCTGTTTCTGGTCACCAATTATCATTCTTCTAAGGGCTTGCTCATGTGAAGAACATTTGTCACTATTGTCATTAGATACCGACCCAGAACTAATACCTAGTGTTTCAGCTATTAGGCCAGTAGAAATCATGAAAAACCCATGACATTTTCGATAACAGACAAATTTTTGTTTTTAAATGGTCCATATAGCAGTGCTGATGAACCATGAAAAACCCAACCAAAATCAACCACGGGCAAGATACATTTTTGGGGCAAAAACCTTTAAAAATAAAGGAAATTAGGAATTATTTATTCAAAAATATAAGTATTGCAGGACAAACTTTTGAACTGGCTAGAATGATAGATCTTGCAACATTACATAATTCATAAGTTCATTTCTATTGTAGGTTTAACGCCATGTCTGTTTTGGGTGAAAAAGCATAAGAAAATGAAAGAAAATTGGAATAATTTATGAGAAGTTTTTATGTTGAAAAATAAAATGTTGTAGTGATTACAATGATAGATCTTGCAATATTACATATTTTTAAGAGTGATTTATGTTCATAGCTAAACATGATGCCTGTTTTTTTGTAGAAAACATGAAAAATCAAAGAAAATTGGAATATTTGATAAAACGTTTATTAGTAGCACAAAGCACTTATGTGGCAAATAAAATTTAAGATCATTCAACAGGACACATTTCTAAAGGCTATTATTACTCATGACTGAATAACATGTCTTTTTTAAGGGGGGGGGGGGGGGGGGGGGGGGGTTAATATAGAAAATCGGAATCCATTTATACAAAGTATATTAGTTGAAAATATACCCTGTATTGACATATCTAGAGTACAGGAATATGCATTTGACTTGTATATCTAAGATAACAAGTACATCTAATCAACTATGGGCGAATAGTTTTTTAAATTTTATTTTAGGGGGGTATAATCCTTGTGAATGTGAAATGTGACATGCGACAAGGACTATCTGAACAAGGCATTGGGGCTGGTGCAAATAAAGATAATGTGTGGTAAGATAGATACAGGTAAACAAATTTAATTTCTTTCTGTATCACAAGTAATGACATTGGCAGTATTCTTATAATGGAGGAAGAAGCGGTGGTCTACATTTGTTGTCCACACTAACATTGGTCATTATACTACATCCTCGGTGACTTAGGGCACAGTGTTCTCACACTCTACACTATATCACCCCTGGGACTTTGAGTCAAAAATATGTTTTCTTTAATACACTGCCCCTGATTGATGTCTGAAAATGTCTGAATTTCGGATTAACATTAACTTTTCACGATCTCTAGGTATATCTTATCAAATATTTTTTAAATGTGTATAGAAAGAATTAAAGCTCTTCACATTTTAGATTGAGGCACTGATAAATGTGATTATCCTTCCCAAACCACCAGCATGACAGTTTTCCGGTTCAGATTTCTAAGTCTTTACCTGAATTTGAATCTGTTAACTATTTTCAGATGTTGTGAATAACTGATTGTAACTATTTAGCTACATAGATATACTTGTTGTCTACCCCTTGCTACAAAATACTTGTCTTTCACTAAACATAAAACAGTTTCATCAGGTACAGATTATTAATTATTCTAACAAGGGTAATATAATTGAACTTGTGACAATGTTTTTTGAAGAAAGAAATATTCTAACTTCGTTTCTTGGATCCATTTAAATTTCATATAGACTTAAAGACAATGACGATTGTCCAGCATCTACAGAGAATCATGTACTTAAAGGTACTATAGCACGCTTTGTAGGTCCAAATTGTCTGTCTTAAGGCATATGATATATTCACTTTAGCTTTCAATCGATACAGTAAAATACTTATTATTCTTTGCAACTGACCTGTATTCAACAATGACAAAATTTAAGACAGTCGGCTTAGAGATATTAAAACGTACATGTATGGTCAGTTGTGCACTTTTTGAAATAATCTTAACTCTGAACTGATAAGGGATGAAATGTTGTATATTAAAGCACTAACATAATCAATTTTTAAAATGTAGTATAAGAATTGCTATTGGATTATGATAGCGGCAGCCGTTTTCGCTCTTATGGCTGTAAGAAAATTTGAATATTTTTTATATCGTAGTTCATGTTGATTAAATGCAAGGTAGATTATCCGAGTGCAGATTGTTAGTAATCGAGAGATATGCATTATCTGTGCATTTGTTGTTTATACGAAATATTGGTCTGCACTTATGCCTTTAATCCTCCCTAAGACGCGTAGTACTGAGCACACTGGAGAAAGTATCTCGTTGTTTGTTAGAATCACAAATGATGCAGAGAGATGTCTGAACAAAAAACCTGCTAAGCGTTTTTATAGGATTATCAAATTATCAGTTTCGTTTAACTATCATACCTTTTGAAATTATTTGAGTGATACTCCGTCAACCATGCATGCTTGACTTTTAAAAAAATTTGAGCTCAGCTGTTAGGTCTTGGGCCCATGAGTTTTCCAATTTGTGGGACATTTGTCATTGTAGGTTGGTCATTATAAAATACTAGGAACATAAGTTTACCGTTAAATAAAAATCATTAAATTTCTATTTATATATTGATATAAATATTTTTTGTCACTTTGCATAAATAACCCAAACTGGTATTGTCTATTGCCAACATTGACTGATAGAAACATAATGAAGTTAAAATAATAAAAAAATGAGGTATGTTCTAGTATGGAAAACTATTTTTAGCATTGAAAAGATTAATAAATTCATTATGATATTTAAAATTGAGTTGATGTTAACTTCAAATGGTCGTACAAAAAATACTGATCAATAGACGCTTTCTTCATAAGAAATAAGTCAGCGAGAAAGTAGTATCAGTAGGATTGCATACTTAGCTCTTTAGCTCTTAGCTCATGTGTGAACTCTCCCTCCCCCCCCCCCCCCCCCCCCCTCAATTTATCTATACTATGTTTCAAATGAAATTGAATATAATTCATCTCCTTTAACATTTTCCTTATCATAACATTAGTAGTTCATAATAATTTCTCATAGAAAAGGCTTTTATGAAGGGGAAATTGTCAATTTAGAAAGCTAAAATATAAATAAATCAAACACTAAAGATCTGATTATTTGATGGTATCTGCATAGACTAAAGCTTTTATCTAATTGTCAAAATACTTTCCCATAAAAATATTCACAATTTTCATTTTCATGTCATAACATACCGCTTCCAAACTTATGTTGTCAACAACAACAGCAATTTAGGCAGTTGCTATGAAGGGAGATAACTCAAGCGATAGTAGTCACACAACTGATCCTACATGTAGAGGCTTCTGCACAACTTTAGGTACATTTTCAAGTGGCCATAACTATTTTTGCCCATGGTTGATTTTGGTTGGGGTTTTTTTCTGAGGGTAAGGGATATGTAATCTTTCATTTTTTCAAGTCATTTGTCTGTTAACGAAAATGTCCGGGTTTACTTAAATTTGGGGGAATTTCTGCTGGCCTATATCATATGTATATGTAATGAATGGCCTTACGTCTGCCTGCAAGCAACATGTCATGAATAGCATCAACTTGAACATCAGTGGTGGAGGGTTAATGCCGACCAGACCTGGCATCATCTTCAAAACTCTGCTGGCCATGTTAAATTCAGCAACGACTACGTTGTCACGGATATCCTGCGTAGACATTACTGACCTGAACAAATACTTGATGACAGCTTGCTTACAACATCAGTAATTGTTCAAGTTTTTAACCTCTGTGGACTTTGGGATGTGACATCTCGAAAACTACCCTTCGGATGGTTGCAATATTTTGTCACTGGCTTCAGAAAAGATTGCTTTCAAGGTTTCAAGATAGTTTGCAAGTAATGGACTATTACATCATGCTAATCTACGAATGTTTTGATTTACCCTTGTACACAATACAAAAGTGGTGATCATGCTTAATATCATCTTCGTCAATCTAACGCGTTACGTTTCAGTGCCTTCTCCTGACGAAACTACGCTTCTCTCCCCAAATATGTTACTGTATTCATGCCTTCCTGAATTATTGCATTGAAAGCAGGTCAACCTTTACATTTGTACGTTACCTTAATGACCCTTTGTCAACATCCCTTTAATAAACTGCAAACCTTTATGTTTCACATTTCATGACAAAGGCATCCTGTGGATGATTTTGTGGTGCTTTCTTGATGAGTGTGACGCTGCGTTTGAAAGGGAGTAATTTATAATACATAAGCTCGTAAATATATAATGTATAAACAAAGAAACTTTTCAATAAATTTTTCTTTACACAAATAATAGATAAAACAAAGCTCCGAGAATAAGTTGAATATTACAAATTAAAATAGAAACCGTTAATTTAACATAACGAAAATACAAAAAAATTAATTGTCAACTAACAATTTTCATCGACTGTTTTGCAAAAGATATTTAGGATTTTCTTAGACCTTTTTCTACCATCATATGGTACAAGAACCTTTTCATGCAACTTTTAAATAATGTTACACATGGAAGGAGCTATATGTATTAAATATTAAAAATATTTAGAAATGTTCCTTTTCTTCATATTGAGCATCGGCCACATGCAAAAGTATATATTTGGAGTAATCGCAGATTTTTTTTTATTTTAAAATTATTGAATCCTCTAAGAAATCAGAACTCGACTAAGAAGTCTGAAAACAAGGATTCGGCTTTCTAGGCCTCTCGCTTCTAGAGAACATGTAAATAGGTTGCTAAGGCGTGGCTCCTGTGGCACTAATCTATAATTCATAAAACTGTTAGTCAAGGAGGACTTACACAAGATTTCAGATTTCCCGAGTCAAGGGTTCTTGCATTCTTTCCCAACAGGGATGGCTCCGAGGTATATAACTAAGTAACTAAATACGAAGGTTTCTCAGGCTTCCGGCAGTTTCCTCTAGCGGCACAATATTGCAACTAAAACTACCTGGTAATATGTCAGCCAATGAAAACAACGAATGCATGAATAACTGTGCACTGATGCAGTCGCTAAATAAGCCGAATTTGATCTGAAAAGAATACTCAAAGTGAAAGGTGCATATTCGATTCAAGTTAACCTTTCGGAAAGCTTGCGGAAATAACTTAGGCGATTTGAATGATAACATTTTGAAACGGCGTAGCTGATTGCACAACTAACTTTGATTACATTCAATCACCGTTCTACATTTCTAGACCAAACGAAGTGTTCGGACCTTATAGGCATGACCTACGTCGGTCCGTAGGTGCATGGATGCGAGCTGTTTTTTTCTTGACCAGAATAAAGAAACTATGAGGCCTTATTGAAACCTGGTATACGAAACAATCATCGTGTAAAATTAAGTCCTTGGGTTTTTTGGACTTACTCCACTTGCTTTTGGCAGTTGCAGTGCAACATTCTTCAGAAGTTTGTTTCTAAACAAGAACTCAAAAACCGTAAGGCCTCGCTCATTGAAACTTGGTATGTAGAACATTCAGCGTGTGAAGGGGTTTACGACTTCTTCCCAAGTTCACTGTCGGCCGTTTCCATGGAAACAAGTAATTCTGTTTTAAGGGTACAACCTTAAACCTTAATGCTAGGTTAACTAAGTGCATGTAACTAATAATGTTAAACAACCTATTAATTAGGAATTGCTAACCAATGTTCAGCTGAGGATAGTTTTCAACGTGAAATATGAGTTATTATGTGATTTTTGTAATATACAGTTACATAACTATTGTTTAAGATATTAAACTTTTGACACTTAAAAATGGGATTAGTTGGTATGTATAGAGTCGAAGAATTATAAGAACAATCTTCCGCAGTTTCAAAGCTCTTGTGGGCTTGAAAAGTTGTACTGCACTAACAAATCGCATAATCCTTTGCAAAAGCTTTTACAATCAATCTAGGCCAAGGAAATAATAAATGACACAAAACGAAAATAAGACAAAATTTATTTTGCTGAGACAGTTGCAATATTGATTCAATGCTTCAATACATTTACATCAAAACGTTTCAATGCATGCAGGTAGGTATCTTAACCGAAATATTAACTTGAATTTGAAGTAAATGTTTGAGAGGTGTATTCATCTGAATACATGAATAAGTAAATAGATAGAAAGAACGATGATCCTGATTCTAATTACGAGTACCAGAAGCGTAGTTGCCACAATGTGGCGACTGAATTGTATATTTTGCTAAAGATCTCATAACCTGAATCACTTATAGATCATGCCTTGACTCACTGAATATTTTTCATTTGAAAGTTTGCATCCTCAAAGTGCGCTTGACAGAAGCATCATAAAATTGTTTTGCTGGTTTTGTCGCTCCATAGCTCCAAGTAACTCTGCCATCTTCTGATTGTTTCTGCTATTACCGCTTTGTTGTGTTAGAGAAGGGTCGACTCGTGGCGGAGGTGCAGCTGACTGAGTCGCGCGAGATTGTAAAGTACGTGTTATTAATTCCAGCAGAGGGTCTGGCTGAAAGAAGCCTGTTAAAACAAAACAAAAATGAAAAAACAGTTTTAAGGTGAATCAAGTTCTTAATACAATATGGAGAAGTTCTGTCACGAATAGAGACGAACACATTATTAAATATTACTTATTTACATGCGCATTGTCATTTAAACTCTACGAAAATTAAGATTGTTATATCTCTGTAATCCGTCAATGCGAATTCTCGTGTGAGCATTTAAAGAATCTAAATAAGATGATGGGTTAAGGGTTTTTAAGCCGCTTTCAAGAGTATTTTCCTAAAAATCACAGCTGCTAGTATTATTAAAAGGAGGAACCCGCAACACCAATGTGGTCACAGCATTGCGGTGAAACCTGCGTGCATCGGCTGGAACTAGCGAACCATGGGTGGTACTACGTTGATGTGCATTGTAGCCTTGCACCCAAACCTTACTGCGTGTAGAACAGTTCTAAGTGATGAGAATTGTTTCTATCTCGTTAGGCCTTTATGTTCCTTCCTATACGTGATTTTGAATTAACACATGAACATAAATATTGTTAATTAATGCACCAATAACCAGAGACAAAATTGTACATTTGAGAGAAGGACATGAATAGGCATCTCGGTGATTGAATGGGCAGTGGCTTTAATGAATTAACTTTGATTCGAATAGATTAGCCGATCATGGTACATTCGAATGGAAACTGTTTTATTTCATTTAAAATTATTTTGAAAACATTGGAAACATTTGTACACTTTATAATTCTTTTAGATAAATACATCTGTCCCTTAAACACCATATGAGGACTAATGAAGTGTAGAGTATCGTAACAGAAACTCAAGGTAAACAAAAACGTCTGCAAGAGGTGCTTCTACCGGGGTACTCTTTGAAAAAAAATTACGGCAATGTTTTCCGTTTTATACAGCGCACCAATACATAGCACTGCACATCGATGCATTTACAAATGTGGTAACTACGTATTTTCTTTGCTTATGATTTGATATAAGACAACTAACTTGCATACATTTTCGTTAAAAAGAAACTACTTGGGCGTGACGATACTCATTGATGCCACACGTGTGACACCATTTCATAATGCTTGATAAAGAAAGCATTTCTGGTCATTCTTATGAAGTTATTTGTATATTTACTATAAATCAATGTCTTTGTATACAAAGAACAAGCCTTATATTGGTTAACGAATATTATATATGTATCAACTATAAGACTAGTTAATTTAAAGCGCTTAATTTATGTTATGGGAAATTTCAAACTGAACACCCTTAAAGTCATCAAACAATCTTATCCGAAACGTGCATTGAGTTACCTGTCTTCCTGAAAAAGAATATAAACTTATTCAAAAATGATAATACTTCGGGTTAGTTTGTAAAAATAATGCTGAAAGATGGGAAGAAAATTAAATTTTCAGCAACCGGTAAGTTCGGATATCAATCTTACTATGTTGGTGGATAAAGATAATCTTTTTTTACTTTGAATGAAGCTAATAATGAAACATAAAATTTGACTTTTGAAAAACTGCTTTAATGGCACGATTCAACCTTCACCATTTTTTCAATATTTTATTTAAGTCGTATTAAGTTTTAATCAATGCTTATAATAACCTAAGTATTGAGCAATCTTACACTTACCCGCGTGAATTTTACAGTTACCAGATGGTATTCACAGCATTAGGCTCTTAATGTCTAAAGCAATATTTGTAATATACAAATGACAGTGTCGGTGACAAATATACCTTCTTACATCTTCTATCTCTAATCATCATCCTCGATTAACGCTTTTCAAGCGAGTGAGTTGGGATTTATTATGAATCCAACAAAAGTTCAGTTATGAAATACGCGAATATCATCCATGAGAAAAGGGATCGAAAGTATTAACGAAAACGGAAACAGAAGGATACTAAAAATATCAACTGATACTCAGAATTATTCACGGGTTCTTCTGTGCTATTACCTTGTGTGGCCTTTAAGTGACGACACTTTCGTTTTACCTTTCAAATGAACTCTCAAAGTAGGATCCGAAACACAACCTGATGATACTAGACTGACGTCCTGCAGACGCAAGCGCTTTCAAGTATGCGAAACCCCAGGGCCTTGGTCCAAATGTGGCAGCCATTTGTGCCAAGATTGATTCTTTAAGCATAAAAAAAACTCACTACCTCCCTTCCTCAGCTACTTGAATTACTCTACAAAGCAACTATGCGATATTATCAATAAGGGAGTATATGTAATCTATTTTACCTTTCTACATATCAGTGTAATATATCACTGCTAAAATGTCAGGCCAACGCATAGCGAATTTGCTTTTACATACATATTACATAATATTGAACATTTGTGTAAAAGTATTGCGTGCGAATTGTTTTCCGTTCTGGTAGGTTGAAGTTCAATGCATATTGCACAATGTGTTTACATTTGGAGTTGTAACATGTATGTTCATAAAACTGCCTACTACTTTTGACTCATTTTATCAATGTCCATTTTTAGCGATAGAATTCATTCTTAACAGAACCTGTCAACTGCGTAGATAAAATCATATAAGTCCCACAACACAATCTCATCATGTGTTTATCTCAACACATAGCTCAGCTTTATAATTGAATCAAATGTTTAAGTACTTAATGAATGAAAGAGGAAAGACGTTCGGCTAAATCTCGACTCGTACCATATGCTCATTTACGCCTTCGATCTCGCGGTCAGAACACTTAGAAGTGGCATAATGTTAGGGCATCCTTAAAAATCGTTTCATTCACTTGACGAAATCAAAATAAAAGTATCTATTTATTCTTTCTTTATTTTCAACTCGCGAAACGTTGGGAGAATATTAGAAGATATTCTCAAGAAATCTTCTTTGAGCAATCTGACGATCTTTGACCATACGGCCAAGCATAACACTCAGAGGATCCGGCTGTCTCCCAACACCGCCAATTGCACTACCTCCAAAACCTACAAAAAATGCAAAAACCGTATGTTATTAATCTGCATTTGATTTTTGAAGAGTTACTTTCATCATGAAATACTGTGGAGATCACAGCGTGATTAAAAATTTGAACATACGGTTATTGCATTTACAAATCTACTTATTCTCATTAATATTAGAATTATTAAGATATTACTTCAATCGGAAGAATAGATTACGATAATCGAATGGGTCCTTAGACGTTCACGCAAGTTTAAATTAGATTTATCAATGATTAACCACAAATTTATTGATAGAGATATTTTCAATTTCATGCCTGGATAAGCCAAGTTATTGCGCCTGCTGCGTCTCTGACGACCTGCCGATTGATATCCTAAGAGCAGATCAAGCAGATTGGCACCTCCTGTAAATATCATTTCATAAATACATAGTTCATTTATGTCAAGTAGAGTCCTCCGATAAATCTCCTCACATTTAAATTTATAGGCAATGATGCTTAATGTTAAGATTATCCAATCTCTCCTGATAAGTCTCTAGGCGGAGGCCGTTTCGTTGGTTCTTTCTAAGAGTAATGTTACAGACGGGTTATTATATAGAGTATCATCTGTCACCCAGGGCCTAATGTTCCAACACTCTTTACAAATTACCCTTTGAAACTTTCATCAGTTTAATGTGTAACAAAATTACCATCCTTGAGATTTGTTATGAAATAATAACCAAGTGAAACAACTAGGTACGATGAATTAAAAGTATATGTTTTGTGACGCCGTAAACAATGCTTCCAGCTCATTTTGACAAATTTGAATTTCAAATTCAAAAGCAATCCTTCCATCATTTATTGGCTGTGAATATAAATGGGTGAGATAAAAGCTGGAATTGCAATTTCATCAACCAGCCTTTAAGAGGCTCGCAGGTCCAATCGACATAACATGTTCATTCAAATCAAAGATGGACATTTTCAGTACAAATTTTCCAGATGAAAAATGGCAGGGGTGATAATGTGAAAAGACTACGGAACTCTCAGCCCTGGGTTACCGAGGATGTGTCGTACATAAGAAGAGGCGGGAGCGAGTTGTGAAAGCAAGAATTTCATTGGTACGCTGAAATTCGAAGCGTTAACATTCAAGTGGGTTAAAGACTATAAAATGAAAAGCGAAAGTATCAATGTATTCACAATTATATTTACGAATGGAAAATATCAAGGATAATTATGGAGATTAACTTTGAATATTTCTTACTTGATGGTTTAGCTGAAATCCCATAATTCATGTCTCAGTGTAGAACATGGATTGTACCTTAGAGTTTCAGTTTTAAACAAGAAACAAGATTTACCAGCGATGTTATCTGAATGGCTTAATACCATGTAAGCTTATTTTCAAACACATAAAAAAGCCGTCAAATGTGATCCAGGTTCTTGGAAATGAATTTTATTTCGAACGTATAACCATAGTAATCGATGATATAACAAACTAAGGATAAATGTCATCTATCTGCGTTTTGTAATATTGTCGTGAAGTCGCAGAGGCCCGTATGATAGTTGTTAAATTGTGAGTAGCAGCATCATATGGTATCCTTTACTCTTTACTAATCACCCCTCGAAATATTCATCAGAATTTTTTACTTGAATTTCCCACCCTGGAGTCATTTTATAAAATAATAACGGAATGAAACGATTAGATAGAGAAGATGATGATATGAGTTAGATAACGCCAAGTTTAAAAAAGTCATTTACAGTGCAAGTAAACTAATATGAACTTGTTGAAATAAACACGTAAGACTGAGCTTAAAAATGGAATTTCAGGCCAATTAATACAACGCGCCATTTCAGCGACTTGAAACAGGTCTTTCGTGAAGCTTATAGGTCCTATCGACAGTTTCAGTTGCCTTCTCAAATCAAGGGCGGGTAATTTAGCTACCGATTTTTCCTAAAGAAAAGTCCTATGGGTGTTAAAGTGAAGAGTTTTGAAACTTTCAGCCCTGGGTTACTGAGGATGGAAAATATTAATAGCTTTTACATAAAGGTTAGTAGTTGTATAGTACGTGTTACAGATACAGATATCCTATAATACGCTTGTGGTTGTTTAAGAAATCCGATATTCTAAGATTAGTTTAAATAGGGTATCAAATGTTATAGTAGCAAGATAACAGATTAAAATGTGAATATTAGCTAACAACAGTATCTAATTATTATGTATTTACAATTAAAATAATCTATGATGCAAATGAAGTCATGATAATGGTTTAGGAACAGATGTTTTAAAGAAGGAATATAAGATAGATTGACCCCTGCCATGTCGTGTCATGGCAGTTTAAAAACATTCATGTCGGTCTTGATGGTAAGATTTAGATTAGAGAATACCTTTATAAACATATTCACAAACACAAACCATGTACAGCATAAAACAGAAACTCGAATGTTTGAAACCAATGAATAAATAATGATAGCAGACAATCGAGTTATTCAGTCAACCTGCATTAAAGGAAGATTAAGGCTGTGGCATATTAATTTGCTGCATTAAAGGATGATTAAGGCTGTGGCATATTAATTACTTTGGCCACTTATGATATGTTATACACAGCTATTTTCGGAAGCAAACGTCTCATCATTTTTATCATGTCTAGGTTTGTAAACAAAAAAGGTGGGAACCCCACTTGTTGCTAAACTTAAGGTTTTGAATAAATCATAATTGAATATACATACCGAAGGCATGACACTGAACCAAGAGACAGGTCGCGAGAAACAGACAGAGGAGTTTCATTTTTTCCTGTAATTCAAAATGTTGTGTTCTAGATATATGTCAAGGATTACTCTGCAGTTGATCCCATCTTTTCTCTATAATCGTGTCAAATAACATGAAATCATTGCTGTGTTCTAAATTAACATCAATGAAATCCCCACATTGGATCCAATCTGTCCTCTATAATCGTGATACATAACATGAAATCATTGCTGTTTCTGAATATTTATCAAGGAATACCCCACAATGGATCCAATCTGTCCTCTATAATCGTGTAAAATAACATGAAATCATTGCTGTATTCTGAATGAATATCAATGAATACCCTACAGTGGATCCAATCTATTCTCTATAATCGTGATACATAACATAAAATCATTGCTGTATTCTAAATAAACATCAAGGAATACCCTACAGTGGATCCATTCTGTCGTTTATAATCGTGATACATAACATAACATGATACATTCGTTTCTGAAGTGCTTCTTCTGTTAAAAAAATAAAAAGTTAAAAAAGCCTGCACATTGCTCACATTTATTTTCGTTTTCGAGAGATCACATTGTTTACCCCCAAAAATCTTGTAAATGTTCCATGCCTGCAGGGCTACAGGCAACGTTTTAGTTGTGGGCTTACTAACACTTTAAATTTGAAATTGAAATGTACTTGACAATTTATAGGTTTACTGACATAGAGTAAGCAAGTGTATGTCTTATAAATAAACTGGTTACATTTTTGAAGAACTATGTGTTATCTTTTCGCTTTAAGTTAGAGTGTGATTCTGTGAGAAGCATCTCTGTTTTAATTATGAGAAAGTTGCTGTGCCCTTATCTGTAGCCCTGCGGCTGTGTTTGTTTGAAAGAGTTCTATAACTATAATAAGTTCATCAACTCTTGATGCATAGTATCACAAAACATTATTGACCAAGTGTTAATTTCTCAATTGGATTTGAATTCTGTACACAATCACAGACTTCATACAACATGTTCACAACACATATATATATGTAGGACATAAATGATTACTATGTGCATATAATCATCATTACAAGATAAAGTTAAATAACTTTTAAAATCACTCACGAAAGAAGCAGTTTTTTCTATATACACAATAAACTTAATAATGACACTGTAAACTTCTATTTAACTATTTACTATCCTTCAACAGCGTACGACATGCGTTTTGAAATTAAACTTAGAGATAAAAAAACTTACAGTTTTTTCGGACTTATCTGAAGGTTGAAGCAGAAATGGTGGCTCAAGACCGCTGCTGGAGAGGAGGTTTTTGAGAGTGAGGATCACTTAACGAGGTTACGATACACCTCAACGATCTAATGGCATGAGTGACACGGAGAGGAATGACGTCTATGACATCATAGACATATGCCACATGGGTTTTTATTACCTGACCACCCAATTTTTACATGCGCTTTGAGGTAATGTTCACATGGGCGTCTTAAACAACCGGTAACCTCGACTTTATCACTTCTCGACTTTCGTTCAAAGACTTTTCAACAAAATAAGATCTTGGCTTGATTTGTGTTAATTTGTCAAATAAACACCTTTAATTAGCCTTTCATTAAGACAGCGTAATTAAAGGATGTGAAAAACCCACCTGGGCTAGGGGCCATAAAATTCACGCGGGTGTGACGTAATAAACAGACTGTACAGAGTGGCGCATCATCATTTCAACTGAAATACCGCCTTAAGTGAGTGAGTGAGTTAGGGTTTAACGCCGCTTTCAAGATTATTTCACTTATATCGCGGCTGCTAGTATTATTGCAGGGAGAAAGCCCGCAACACCATTGTGGCTATGCATTGCGGTGAAACCTGCGAGCATCGGCTGGAACTAGCGAACCATGGGTGGTACTGCGCTGAAACTCAGTGTAGCATTGCACCCAAACCTGACTGCGTGTAGAACAGTTCTCTACTGCAGACAAAGTTGCCGAGCCCCTGGCGGGAATCGAACCACGGACCTCTTGATCCGAAGCCGAACGCGCTAACCACTGCGCTATCCCGCCCGAAATACCGCCTTAAATAATTGTTTAACTACCATTGATGTGGATACCTTTTATACACCAAACGCTTTATAGTGTTACATCGTCAAATGATTTATCTGACTGAGTGGAAAACATTCTCTGAAAATCGTTAATTATTGGTTATTTTCTGTGATATTGTTACGATAGATGTATAGATCACGAGGCAATGATTCTGTTTATGACGTCACAAAAAGGGCGTGTGTCCAGTCATGCATTCACTGGTTTGTGGCCAGATAGATCTAAGCGGCCCATCAAAAGTGGTATTCAAAAGCGGCTTTCATTACCAAACTGAACATATTTGAGTAGCAACCTTTGACGCACTATACAAAATTATAATAAGACATTCATATATTCGAACGAAAATAGTGAAATATGTTTGTGGTTATATTAATTTTAACTAATTGTAGTGAGTGAGTAATGGATAGAAAGGTTGGAGGAAAAGACTGCAATTGATGCAAAGCTAGAGGATAACAGCAGTTTGTACCATGCCCACGCGTCGGTCCCTTTGATGTCGGCCGTGGTGTATCTATTAGTTACACCACGGCCTGAAGTAACCATTGAAGGTAGATATCTCATTGGCTCGCTGCAGTTTAGCAAGCCACGCCTTTTGTTCACGCCCTTAAGGAATTAGTTGAAAGGATGTAAATTTTCTAAAAAAATGACAAGTAATTCAAGTTTTAATGGCAACGAGCACCATACACATTCAAACAAATTGAACCATCAAAGATAATCCATTTTTCATTATTTGTGTGGCGTCGTCAATCATGTCATCCCACTCGTGACTCGACATTGTGGCGGTGTGAAACTGAATGATTACAAATTCAAATATCCCGCGCAGATCTCGTTCAGATTTTGACAACGTGCATTGTGGGCGTGGTACAAAGCAGTTACTTCATCCAATCACTCGAGATGGATCTAGTTACACCACACCTGATCGCTGTTTGATTGACAGCTGAATTTGCGTCTCGGACTACCGTCCTCGACGAATTCAGCTGTCAATCAAACAGCGATCAGGTGTGGTGTAACTGGATCCACCTCTCGTTTATGGATGAAGTAACTACTACTTAAGAAATACTCAAATATTGTCTGACTTCTATCCTTCGACGTGCCCCGATTTAGGAACACCCTAGGACCCTGCTTCACTTAATAAGATTAAAATTTTGATTCCTTAAAATTAAATTTGGTTGCCCCCTACCTACAGCATTATTCACTTGCCATAGCTCTCTGGGTTACTGATGCACTCAAACTACGACATAGCGATATGCTATTGAGTGGAGGACAAAGTTGGACAAAAGTAATTACGACCCTGCTTTACTTAATACGTTGATTCCTTAAAATCAAATTTGGTTGCCCCCTACCTAGAGCATTATACACTTGCCATAGCTCTCTGGGTTACTGATGCACTCAAACTACGACATAGCGATTTGTTATTGAGTGGTGGACAAAGTAGGACAAAAGTAATTACGACCCTGCTTTACTTAATAAGATTAAAATGTTGATTCCTTAAATTAAATTTGGTTGCCCCCTACCTAGAGCATTATACACTTGCCATAGCTCTCTGGGTCACTGATGCACTCAAACTACGACATAGCGATATGTTATTGAGTGGTGGACAAAGTTGGACAAAAGTAATCACAGAACATATCTCTATAAACAATAGAAGTTCTCAAAGTTAGGGTAAGCTACACGAATCCTTGAACCTAAGTCAAGTTATGTAAAGATATTCACAACACAACGGCTTCATGAAGTTACGCTTTACTCGTGACACCTTTTTTTACGACTACATATAATAGGGTTGTTTTATTAGATATATATATATATATATATATATATATATATATATATATATATATATATATATATATATATATTTAAATCAAAAGGGGTAAACGTAACACCCTAAGACATGCTTCATTGTCTATGAATATTTTTTAAACTTTAAAATTGTTATTTAATATAAACTTGTGATTTACATTCATGCAAATGATAATTCTCAAATATGCAGGTGTTAAAACATATGGCTCTCGATGACCTTGGAAGTGTTGGAAAGTTTTCTGCATGAAGAAAATTCATGTCCAATGAGACAGAATAAAACCTATCATGTATAAACTTTACAATTCTATCACACAACTTTGTTAGGCAAGGTATTATATGTTGTCGATTTGGATAAGTCTTAATCCCTTATTGTCTATCTTTCAATATTCCTTTCTTTCCGTCTTTTCCCTCATCCTTTCGACCCCTTTCTCATTGACCTGTCCACTCTTTTGGATGCTTGTCAACCACGTGAAATATAATTCAAAACATGTTAAGCCCGTATTCACTCACTCACTTAGCCCCTTCTACTTCTGACAAAAACAATCTTAATGACGAAATATGAAAATAAAATCAATATTCAGTAATCTGCTTTAGTGCTCAATCATGCGCAGGTCGTTTTAATGAGCTTCTTCCAGTTTCAATGTATCAAAATATGTATTGGTGTGTGTTACAAACCTTGTTGTTATCTGTATTTAGGAACACCCATAGACCCTGTGTTTTTTAAGATTAAAATTAAAATGTGCTTCCTTAACATTAATTTTGAATGAATTATGTTATAAAATGCGATATAGCAAAACAAATGCTTAGCCTAATTTCTCCTTAAGAGTTCGTCATAAAAAGCTAAAATAAAATTAATGGGTGTTTTTCTGAAAAGACGTGTAATAATAGCAAGCTTCAGCCACATTTTGCAAGTGCAAGAAGAAGGCTTGTGACACTGACACCATGCCATCCTCGAAACATGCAAGGTCGTAAGTTAAAAACTTGAATCTTAAAGTGTCAGAACAATAATGTCTTGTTCCTTCAGATAATAAGCTCTTTCAACGATTCTTATTTTCTGTGGTCTTTTACTACAAAAACCACAACTCTTGTAAGAAATAAATCATTTTCTATTTCTATTACATTGTCCTTCAGATATTTTAAAATAGAGCCTTTGGCTCTTTAGCTCCAATGGATCACAGCGTCACCATATTAGTGCCACAGGGCCACCGAATCTATGATGAAGAAAGGAGTATGTCTCAAACATTTCCGTTGCCTAAGCCTTTTACCTGTACAGAAAAAAACAAACAACGTTTTTTTTCAAGGCGTGGCCAATGAGACCTTTATCAAGGGCCGAAGGTTCTCCAATGACGAATGGCAAAATCCCGGTATACATAAAGTCTAAAATTCAATAAAAGTGTGCAATTTGAATAGTGTGTCAAATCAGCTGTACCGGTCACTTTTTAAAAATTGTTATCAGTTTTGCTCAATTGTTACTAGTTTTCTGTTAAAAATCGTGCTTGTCTTGAGGATATTCTAGAAAAGTGCGTGAATGCGTGCTTGATAAACAGGTATTTGAAAGATCACATAGCATTATGTCGAAGACGTCACGTAAAAATAATCACGTAGTTCAGCGAGTTTTCCAGACCTAGGTGAAACAGAATATTTTGTCGTAAATGTCATTGAATAAAAAAGCTTGTACAGAACTAACATGCCAGGTATACACTTCGAGAAGCTCCAGTAAGTGTTTTCTGCTTATATATATTAAAATTTAAGTGAAGTGTCTGAGTGATAACACGAAACAACGTTCCTGACGTCAACAGAATCAGTGTTAAGGCGTCACTTTCATTAACCCTGGAAGACGATTTTCAAATCTGATTCTGTTGATTCTGTTGATCAACTCCTTGTTATGGAGACATTATCCTCTCATGGTTTTAAGTTTCACCAGTCTATATCATTTACTTTGTTAAACCTTACTGCCAATTTTGTGTTTTGAGTGTAGCACCCTTTGGAGAAAAATTGCAGTTCTCATATGATTTTTAAGAGGACTCATGATCCTTCGCAGTAGTTTGGACGGCATGCTCAGAAAAGTTGGAGAAATGCTACAAGGCTTATCTCAGTGGGTCATTGCGGTTAGCACAACTAAAGTTAATTCGTAAGAAGATGTGTGGACATCTCACATGCTTTGAAATATATTGAGTGTTCTCAACCATCTCCTGTTTCCAATAAAGTACAGTTTTGTTTGTTTTGTAACTATGATAAGCGTATAGAGAACAAGTTCTGAGGACAGCAAATTCTGTATTACAAGATTGCGAGGAATCAGTGAAGATACCAACACCAAAACATAACACCGAAACGTCGCACTCTTGCAATAAAGAAGTTGTAAATCCATAGAACTTGTTCTTTATTCGTCTTTCGAACTTCGTAATGCCTCTCAAGGATAGTATAAGTGTATAAGTACTCTGTCTGACCACGAGCTTCCTGCTTAATTTATGATAGACCAGGTCAAAACTGTTCCATATTGCAAAACACATGGCGGTTGAGGATAAACTATTTATTATACAAAGCAATAATACTATCCTTCCATTTGGGTGTTGCAATTGACTTATTCATGATTACGACATCTTGGTTCTGTCATGGTATCAGGTTCTGGCGCCATGACATTGTGAGTAATTGCTTGATGACGTTAAAGAACGGTGATGTCATGTTATTGAAAAGGTTAGGACAAATCTAGGGTCAAAATACTTGACTTCAAACGATTTGTCCTTTTCAACACAGTTTTAGTTTAAGCATATGAACAATTCGAACAGCAAGCTTATGTTTTTCAAATTAAAACAAAGTTTTAACATGCAATAATCAAGGATTCTGAAAAATGAAAACGAAAATTAATGGTGTCAAAGAAGAGGAATCAAAATATAACTATTCTGCTATTAAATAAATCATCCTGATACTAATGTCTCAGCCTCATCTTTTAAACAGAAAACCTTGTCAAAAATACTCTCAAATGTCAAAGGTCATCATGACGTCAAGAGTTTGACATTATCAAGTAAGTGCTCTTGCGTTGATAGTCCTGTAAGGTTACTTCTCGAAAAATCGGATATGCTGGTCGGCAAAACTGGAATTGTAAGTATTATTTCACAAGATGTCTTCACTTGTATTACATTTTAAGATGCATTTCATTAACATGCTTAATGCAGGCTTAAAGGCTGCAATAGATTAAACATATAACTATAAATCTTCCTTGTAATCGTGTAATTAGACACTTCATTGCAAGTTGTTATCGTGTATTTTTAATGAATTCAGATTTTTAGTAAGCTATTCAATTTGAGAGACAAAGTTTGTCTACTTTTATCTATTAACACAGTTAGATAAGAACGTATATTGATATTGATATTGAAATATACAAGTGTTTGCTTTGTTTATTATCTATTCTAGCATTTTAAAAAGTTAGTCCATTTTAATTCAATATCATCGTTGTTAAGCTGTTTAGCTAGCCATGTGACTATAAGGCAACCAATTCACATCAGCTAACCACTTTCTGAGAATGGTTATGATGTGAAAAGTGGCTACAAAGAATTCATTTAATCTATCTTGATGGTAATTAATTACAGATACTTAGAGACAAGTGATAACACCACGACCGAAGAGTCTAAGTAGTGAAAAGTGATATCGCAGATTTAACGCATTAAGGAATATCGACATGAGTATTCACCCTGTGAATGTTACTTTTCAGTCTATTTTTTCGTGTTACTTAAGTAACAAATCCTAGTTCTAGGGGGAATTTTTTATTATATTCGAATATTTAGGCCTGGTTAGACGAGGATCATAGGGTAAGCTCAAAGGGTTGTGGCAAAACTCTCAATAAGCAATATTTTGCATCAAAAAAATATTTCCAGTATTTGGAATACAATTTACTTAATTTGCAAATGTGAATATTTGCTCATTATCCCCCACCGTGGGCGAAGCGCGAATTGTTAGTTATAGACAGCGTCCGTGTATATGAAATAAAGTAACTTAAAAACTTTTGATTGGATTATTTTATTGTTTTTCATATTGGTTCATCACGTTTGAGAAAATTGTGCAAATAGCTGATTGTGACCTTGGCCTTCATTGCAAGGTCAAATCTCTGTATTTTCAGCATGGAAAACTTTATGTTAAGCTTTTCAGAGCATTATCTCAAATGATATTGCCTAGAGGCTCTTAAATGGGATATAGGGTTAAAATTGGATGAAATGGGCCTATTTAAATTTTTTAATATATTGGAGACTGCATATGAAGCTTGATTTGACGTTGTTATAAAGTGAAAAACGAATTTGTTAATAAAGTTTTGAGTTTCTTACCACCACTTCGAAAAATTTTAAGATAACTTTCTCATTGATGTTTCTGTTGTCATTTTAGTTTTTTACCGCTTTCACAACATAGTGATCATCAGGGTAACTTATACATTGTGTTGCTAATGGTATAGCGTTAACAATGGCAAGGGACGTAATTCATGACGTCATATGCATACCACTAAAAATATATATAGTAAATGCGACGTCAACATGATTTAATATTAGTTACAGTTCAATTTCGGGGTATATCCATCAATAAAGAATCGTTCTTTTATTTTCCTCAGCTCTTCATTATCTGTGCGCATTTTGTAAATAGGACAGATTGTGAACTGGGGATTGCAATTCTTTGCGCATTCATCTATATGTGCGCTAAGGGGGTATACATCTATAGTTTGGTGTTTTAATCTGTTGTTTATGCACTCGGACTCTCGCCCTTAATGTATCCCCCGTTAGATCAATATACTCTTCGCAACAATCAGCGCTCGGGACCCACAGTCAGACAGTTAATATTGTAGTGATATATGAGTGTATGATTACTTTAATATCACGGCAATTTAGTTTTAAACAGTTTATCTACACTCACCAGTTTTTGCAGGGGATTCATCCAGGGTTTAATGAAGATTTAAGGTAGTAAATTTTAGACTACTTGGTAGTCAAGAATCCTTTAGTCGCCGAGGATTTATTCTTTCCAGTCTCAATTCAAAACATTACTTATATGGCTTACAAATGTTGACGAGAGTCAGTAGTATTCTAATGTTTTGAAATATAACTCAAAGATTCGAACGAGAGAATTTATATTTGCAAAATGGCTTGTAATTGGCCACAAGCCATTTTGAAGGCAATATTTTAGGTGAAAAGGCGTTTTAATGAATAAATCTTTAGTAAAAAAGAAAACGTATCAAAGAAATATTGCATTATATATACAATAATTATATATATATATATATATATATATATATATATATATATATATATATATTATATATAATGTGGCTTCGGAAAGCGACAGTAATCTCAGTAAAGAAATTGAAATGAGGCACCCGATAAACAAGATCAAAATAAAGGTTTGTAGCTCGAATGGCCACCAAAAGAGGTAATCCAAGTGAGAATATACTGACTAAACCTCTGTTTAAATACGTGAACTTATCAGGCTCCCGCAATTTCCCCTATCGGCGTAAAATGCATTCTAACTATTTGGGAAATATAAGCCAATGAAAACAATTGATGTTTAAATATTGTTTGACCTAATATGTTCAAACAAGTTTAATACCTTCTCGTTTTCCGCATACGATTGTAAAGAGGCAAATTCACTGTACATAATTCTTCCTCGATAAATATATAAATATAATAATTGCAACTGCACATTTTCTATTTTATCAAATTTGGAGTCGCCATACAGACCATACAGAATTTTCGACTTATCTTAGATACAAAATTTGGGAAACGATTTATGTGGCAATTAAGAAATAAAGATATATCTCTCAAAATGAAACAGTTTATTTTAAGCTTGTATAAAATACATTTTGCCATGTAAAGACACTGATAGTTGATTTGCAGACTAAAGTTCTAAACGTTTGTAAGAGGTAATATCAACTCTCATTCCAAATTATGTACATTGTAACCTTCTCCACACAATTAATCTAGTTTCCTCCTAATCAACTCTAAGTTCCATTTATTGCCATTTGTTTCAAATTCTTACTTGAAGTTATCCACCTAAATTGCAAGTGAAGTGAATAATAATTGTTGCACTGTGTTTCATAGATCTTTATTGTTGGTTCATTGATGAAGAGAGAGATTATAAGCAAAATGCAAACAAATGCAAAATAATGGTTTATTGATGTTATGAATAATGATTTGAGAAGGTACATGCATAACGGAATGAGAGCAAAATTATGATTTACGAACGGACGTACGCCCATATGATCTCATAAACCAAAACTTCATTTTCCATTTAATTTCTACATTTTTTCACAAGCTTCTTAACATACAATATATTTACGAACAAATTAAAAACGCTATTAACAACAGATCATTACTGATTTATTTACAATAAAAATTCAAATCATTTTTTTCAACTTGATGAAGTTTAACAAATCTCCTCTAATTTTATCTAAGTAGAAGGCTTATCTGATTAAACTTAATACAAACGTAGTTTTGATCAAGATATTGAACAATAAATAAATTGCCGACATTTCATTGTTGAGACAAGATACCATGACCGAGTGGAAAAGGTCAAGACATTTGTACACAAAGCTGCCTGACAGCAAAATCAGCTTAGCGATCAGAAATCAAACAAGCTAATTGAAATAAGATTAAACGAAGATTAAGATTTTGTGATTGAAGTACTATTCTAAAGTATTTGTACCAAGTGACCTTTGCGCTACAGCAATTCGCTCCGAACCCTTTGGAGCAGTACTGGGATAAAAAAACGCAGGAAGGTACGAGTGGTATTTTATCGCTGATTTCAATGAGGTTGGATTTAAAACGAGACCTCAAGAAAGTCGTAGCATAACGACAACAGCTCTTGCATCTTGCTATTGTAAAAACACCCCCCCCCCCCCCTCCCAAAAAAAAAAAGAGAGAAAGAAAATAACATCCCACGCATTGAAAATCGTAACAAAACAACATTTTAAGAATTAAGTTTAACCTTTTGTTTGGCCTAATACAAATCATCTTCAATCCAGATGGACCCGTACTTGACACATTTGGTTATACTCATCCTTGCTTTTGCACTCGTGGAAAGTCAGCCTATGCCAGGTAAAAATATGATACTCCAATTTCATAGTGCTTAATTGAGGTAAAGCACCATTTAAAAAAAATACGATATAGATTTGTCATCATTTTGAATTTTGAAAACCGGTAAAGGTCATTTTCATCTCATCTTTTAAGCTATGTTTCGTTGTCCTGAAAGCGATTCACATTTACAAATTTATATGATATCATTCTAGTTAATGTTCTCCTTTTTATTGCCAGGACCACCGGGATCAAGCCAAGGGTTTATGCCTCGTGAGTTCAATAATTGCCAAACGTACTTTTTTCCATTTCTTGGATGATTATTGGATAAAATCATTATTCCTGATCGTTCGTAAAACAAATAATAAAAATGTTTTCCCACGCAGTAAATCCGAATCAGGCCTATCTCGGTACACCACCCTTCCAAATAAGGAAAACCTATCCTGCTAAATCAACTCCTCCCAGAGGGTTTAATCAATCGTTCTAAAACATTTAATATGTTTTGAACATACATAAGTGATGCTTTTATGGCATTTCATGGCCATTGACAAACAGTACATCACTTACCACAGTTTGCAAAAATTGCATCTTTTTCCCTCAGAACATTTTAATAGTGATCGTGCAACTCGCGAGGTTTGTCACTGATTGGAAACCTCGAAGAACAATCCTTTAGAATGTAACGTCAAAGAAGAAACTCAATGTTATGATCTCCCCACATGAAATACAAATAACCAATGGTGACAAAGTGTAATTATAAACTTTGTAATTACAATTTTTCATTTTTCAGCCCCTCCTGGACCACCAAATCAAGGATTTGCTCCGCGTGAGATAATTATTCATTTCATTTAGAGCCTCACTGGGTGGGGCTTACAGTGCGACCCATTTATCTTTCATTGCAATTTCTAAAACAACACCAGTCAAACTATCATGTGATGCGTTTCCGCCAACCAAGTTTCTTTCTCGGCGAGTAGAAATTCGTAGAGAACTAGGATTAGAAATCGGGTTAAATTACCATGCAGATAACACCTAATGTTTGAATGTTTTATGTGATGCAATTGAAATTCCCTGTTTTAAGGTATCGCATTTGAAAGCACAAAGGGAAATCCCTTGACAATGTAATATTCTAGGTTGTTCAACCTTCGTTGCTTTAAGCCTGGAGAAACTGGGAGGTGTTCCCTTATAATTTCAAATGAAATGATAAATCACTGAAAACGATGAAAATAGCTTTTTTAGGGCGAGACTCCTGTTATTCTTATTTGGGGTCACTGGGTCACCAAATCCCACCAGCTTAGGAGTCCGAACACAAAGTTTCAGCTTTTCTCGCTTCTGGATAAGAAGATGAACATAGGTCTTAAGGTTGTGGCCACTTTGGCCTTTATTAGGGGTCAAAGGGTTACCAAACTCTTTCCAAACCATTCGAGCGGCTTTCATCCGCCAACTTGAAATGTTAGCATTGCGATAAATCAAATGTGCTGTATTATGCTAATTCATTGAAAAAATTAAGAAATTACTAATAATAGATTGATAGAAGAGGTGCATATGTACAAATAATTCATAATAAAAGTTGTCAGTTACGACAATGTTTTGTCGTAGTAATGCATTCCACATTCGTAGCTTCAATGATTGGCTTCATTTCAGGAAGTTTTTCTTTTTTGATCGATACACTTTATTCTTTGTCAAATTGTTAAATCTTGAACAACTGAAACTCATGAAATTAAGTTTGAAAAGAATCATGTAAAAATCACATATATTTGTTAACAGGAAAGTCCTCCTGAATTTCGTTTCCACAAACAATACCCCGCTCGAATGGTCTCTTTAAGTAACCTGTACAGATTCCCTGAGTCAGTGGTTCTGGAGATGAAGATGAAATAACGGACTGTCGGACTTCATCGGGCCTTTCAGGAAAGGCGTTCACATCAAAATGGCAAAATGCATTGTTTGATTGACACATGGCATATGGCATCATTCTTCAATCTTTTTAAATCATTCAAACTGAGCTTATGCTTTTTCATATGCCAAATCAGCATGAGCAATGAATATTTTGATGTCATGGCCATTAACTTAGAACACCTTACGATCGAAAATTCGGAGTGAAACTATCGGTCTTGCTAAACAAACTTCCAACACATTGTTTAACTCTTTGCATTTGATAGGGCACATTGATGTGTGTGTCAAATATTGATTCAATTAATATTTCGCGGCATTTTTCTTAAGTAAGAGCTTCTATTCCCATCTCACGGTCAATCAAAATATTTATATCAGATGTTTGATTTTTACCTCTATAATTTTGCCTCATCGTTTTTGTTTTTGTTTTTGCCCGAAGACACCAAATGCAAATATTCAATGTTGACAAATGTAATTACAACTCTACAATTACAACGTTTCTCTTTTCAGCCCCTCCTGCACCACAAAGTCAAGGATTTTCTCCGCGTGAGTTAATTATTCAAGACACTTCTAGCCAATTTAACGATGTTCACTGTGCAAACCATTTTTCCCTTGCGTTGCTTCTAAAAAAACATTCAGTTAATATGTTATAGATGATTTTGACTCGTTAACCCCTGGTTCATGCGATGTGTAAAAATAAACATCCGGTTAATTCATAATGCACAGAACGCATAGCGTTATTATTCTAAATCAAACATCGCACTTTCAATAAAAAGAGGAATGCATATCCTTGACTGCTGTTTTTATTCTTTAGAGGGGGGTGTGTCCAATGGCTTTAAACAACTTGATCAGGGTGCAACGATGGCAGTTTTATCTGGAAACGACGCTGGAAAGAAATACATTGCTTTCCAGTACTATCAAAAAAACCACCCCTGTCTCCGGGCGAATCGGGTTCTGAAAGCTTTGACTTTGGAAATGGCAGATGTCAATCCACTTTTATCCTGTAAGTTACCAACCCAAAATAATGCTGATATAGAACACATGCAAAGTACCACGGGGACAGTTATGTTGGCTAATTAACATAAAAGTCTCTACATATTATATGATTGCCCATGACATACTATGTGTATGACACTAGTGCCTAAACATTAGTATTTCCCGAGTAATAGCGAGGAATCTATAGATAGTTAGGCACGCGTGTCGTGAACATAGTAGGCCATGGGCAGGAATATGATATTTCGTTTATTACCGAAGTCGCGAAATGAAAGGAAACTATCAAAATAAACCCCCAAATATAGGCAGATTACACGCCGTTGTCATATTTTGGGCGTAACGTCAAAGCATTGTTTATGACGTGACGTCACAATAAAAAAGTAATATTAATCGTTAAAAGAAGATAACATATACGATTGTTGGGGCAAGCGGATGTTGTCTAGTTACCTTATGATCTTGTCCCATGACGGCTGGTTGTGCAAAGCTCATCCAACTTTGTCTTAAGCTATGTCAATGATAACTGTATATATCGAAGTAGTAGTATAATATACTGTCCATTCATGTTACATTCATTTTCCAATAAAAGCTTGAATTGATGAACCGGTATATAAAATTTTTATTTGGATGACTCTCGTGATGATTGCCTTTCTAAATGCTTAACTATAAACGTTTAAATGTATATTTGGTTCTGATCTCCGATCAAATATCGGCGTAGCAGGGCTTTCACCTTCATAAGCTTCAAATATGTTTGTCCTTCTTTCAAAAAGCATATAGGCTATGAATCTCAAAATTTAAAAGTATAAATTTAGGATAAAGACTTAGATGTGTGACCTTAATTGTCCTAACCTTAACAAGGAGGGTGTGACAGATTCAACTTTATTTACCAAAACAAAACTATAACAAAACAAGCAGATATAGGAAATACAATTTTTCCAAAATCTTATCTTTGTAATAGTGAAATTCCATTTTATCGATTTCGCCTTGAGCCCCCTTTAAATATGGGCTTGTCCTTACATATTCTTTCAACTTTTGTCCAGAAATCCTTAGTGCTAGGAATCCATCATCTATGTTGGATTAAGACCCATACGTAAAAAATGTTTATTTAACCCCAAAAGCAGGTCGCAGGGATGCACATTCAGATGATAAGACTTGCTTCTGTAAAAAATCGTAATTTGGAATGATTTAGTGCTGAATGTAATTGAACTGGCACATTCTACCCCACAAGAGGTTGTCCATTGAAAATTGAATTATATAGCAATTTAGATGACCCGTTCGTAGTTATCTCGAGCGATGATACAATTTTAATGTAATTGGTCTGGAAATCATTTCTCAACCAAATAACATGCCCTGAGAACTGTAACAGCGAAAAATATAGCAATTGATAAATTCTTTTGTTGGTATGATTGCAGTATATCTGTATCAATCAGCCGAAAACTTGATACTTGCGATTTCAGTGACCTCTGTGTCTAGAATATGTGTGTTTTTGGTTAGTGTATCGGCAGTTGTTAGGATACCATATATCTGATACACTGCAAATTCATTGGTTCCTGTGTCTAGCTGATGTGTGTTCAGTGGACGGGATGAGAGAAAGTTGATTTGGGTTGATATGCATTTCGCATTGTTGGTCAACACGGGTGGTAAGATGGGGCAATATATGGAGTAGGATGTTGGGTCGAAATGACATGTTGCTGATTTCAAGCATATTTTTGCTCTTGTAAGCATGTCTCTTGTTACAGGAGTTATTTTCACTAGATATTAGATAAGACAGAAAATATGTAAGAGCGTGGAAAAGAGTAAATCCCTAAAAGCTATATTCTTATAACAATTTCCTTTCCTTATTGAATCATGATTTAAGGAAAATAATTTGGTGTAATCCATTTATTTTCCACTTAAGTAAAATGTAGTTTTGGTCTCAAGCACTCATGGACAACGTACAATATTGGTGATGGTTGTCAACTAGAGAACTATGCTATATAGCTTTCAGCATCAAATTATACAATGGCTGATGAGATACCAAGCCATTGTCTTTGGATGTTATAGAGATTTCGTCAGTGTTTCTCGTAATATTTGGTGATCTGAAACCTTCAATCGTTGTTTATGTAGTCTAAGTTGTTGCTAATACGTATGTCATAAGTATATAATAAATCTAATTATCTGTGTTTTTCAATATGGATACTTTTCATTTACAGCCCAACTGCGTATTGACCCAATGGCCCAAATGGCGGTAGCACAATTCAATGATAAGGCTAAAAGAGGAACTGTCTTGAATGCGATGCAAAACCCTTGCTTCAATGCAGCCCCGGGTTTGTTAGCACTCATGATGGACTATGCTGATCTTCCCGCGGCATACGGTATGGCGATGAGGATGCAGAGGAGAGGGACGGGAACGGGGACGGGAACAGGCCCTGGAATGAGAAATGGTATGAATAGAATAGGATGGTGAGAAAAGCATGACCGACGACAACATCATTGGCATTCCGAATTCGAAGTCTGCACAGGTCTCACACTTCCATCTTGTTTTGTTCAAATGTTATTTGCCAAAGTATAATGCGTTTTGTTCTTAGGAAACTGAAAGTAGCATTCTATGAATCATACCCGTTAAATGAATATCAAAATTATGATTTTTCTGCTTGTTGTAAATGTAATACTCACTATGTGTTTACCCCTATGCAGTTACAATTCAATAAATAATACGAATTGTGTTATGGATTGATTGTAATAACTTACAAGTATACTTTTGTTTGAATCAAATAAAAGAACAGTGACTGCAATTTTCTCAATTACTTGTGAATGAATTGTACTGACAGCAACAGTACAAACTGTGGTTTGCATTTCAGTCAAATAGTTTCTAGCAATCCATCATTCAAGAGAAAGGTATGAATGTGGTTTCTTGTCCTTAAAGTCAAGGTCACATGGTCACCTAGAAAAAGACCAGTTCGCGTAGATGTCTAGTTTCTGCCTTTTAATTCAATTGTGGATTGAACCTTTTTGACATTTGAATTTTCCAAAAAAAAATTACTGAAATTTTACGATGTATTGAAATGTGTTGAAAACGAGTTTTAAAAAATTTAATCAGGATATGAGAACACGCCATATTGCGTATAGGCCATTGCCATTATACTTGGGAAATATTTGATTGTTGTTTGGATTCTATTTTCATAATTTTCATAACCCCTTCAACGAGCAAACAGTTATAATAGCATTGACAACATATATAAACGCTTTATATCTCAAACGGTACAATATGCATGAAGTGACCATGTAGCAATATTCTGTCTTTATAATGCCATACGATGATCACTGTAGGTCCAGACAGAACAGTTTCTTTCTCAACAATCAGAAGTAGGTACATAAGAATATATATTGTTAACAATTATTGTGCTGTATCATTTTTTTAAATAGTTAATTGTTAAATTTGGAATCACACTATGGTCAATAGAAAAGATTCTTGTTCTTTTTCGAGTCGAGTCTCTTCCGGGATTCGAACCCACACCCTCAGAATCAGGCATCACTCAATTATTGACCTAACTAGCCCATTTCGCTTGTGAAAAATGAAGCTTTATCAAGCCTTAGTCAAGTGTGACACGAAATATAACAATGTTACATTTGTTCACTGTCAAAATGGCATCATGGTAAGCAGCATATCTGACATACCTTTGAGCTAATGCCTAACATACGGAAATCTCAAGTAGCCAATCACTCGATGGAGAATGCAAGAGGGTGATTCATGAAAATTATTCAACCAGCCGTCATTATTTCACAATTTATATATATTTTCCACAATTTAGTCAAACCTAAAGCAATTGTCGGTGCTCTTTCGCCGGTTATGGGACACAACAATTTACACGTTTTATATGAATTCGTTCGTGAACTTGATTGCCATTATTTCACGCATCGCAGTACGATTGACAGCCGACGTATTCTAAGTACAATGATCAGGTGGGTAATTTGAATACAGATATGCTGATGATATGAACGGTCTCAAGGTTGATAGAGGAAAGAGCATCCGAACATTCCGCCCTGGCTGAAACGGATCTGCTGAAGAGGGATAAGGTGAGGAAAAGATGAAGTAGTGCCTATAGCAATGGAACCCTGATCATGAAAGAGGAATCCTGAAAAATGTACTTAGCGTTATAACTGATATGGATATTGTGTCTTGAGTTCAATTCCCAAAGCAACTTTTACTAAGGTTACCTTAATTCCCATTCGTTTGCATTGCACTAAAGTTAACTTAAAGACTTAAAATCACCTTAGGGCTTTGTGAAAAGAGGTACTGGCAAATATAGAGATATAATAGAAATGCCTTATTTGTAAATGATATTATTTTCCTCAACATGAGGTTATGTACGCCAAGGAAAAAACCTTTCCATCCATCATGCATCCTCGAGCAACCAGTGTATACCGTATTTTCTTTAACAAGCGGATCCATCAAGGCAAGTTTGCTTGTGAATGATGTCGGATCAGTTGAAAACAAAATTTGAAGGTTAAACTTTACAAAACGTTCTTGCTTAGATCCTGAGTGACGCCAGGTTAACCTTAAAAATGTTTTGATAGCGATTTTTTAAAAATAAAAATGTTGAATTACCCTTGGTTTATATAATATATAAATCATGTGAAATGATACTTGATCTTGTAATTGTCTTCCTGTAACATGATTTTATTCAAATGGAATGATATTTTTGTTGTTCGTTCTTATGAACATAAACCATGTGTTATGTAACAATTTTTATGTAGAACTCTAAAGTGTATTTAGACCACGTATGCGAATACAGCGTTTTTCTCGTTCGACCTTATTCTAGCTTTGTTTCAGTCAGGATACAGAGCAAATAATGACAGAGACAACTTGTTAAGGAAAAGCTATTTTCAGATTATCTCATAAAAGTGCCATTTGAGTCATGTTTTCCTTAATGTGGATTTGCTTTATGACACATAACTGAGTAAATTGCAGTTTTATAAATTGAGATCACATAAAGGTACAATGACTAATTTATTTACAGATTTCTATCATTAAAACGATTTATATTTAGAATTTATGATCTCATAATGATTCAGAAAATTGGTTACAAAAAACTTGTCATGGAACAATTGCATAAAAATTTCTTAAATGTCAAAAGTGAAAGGCATAAAGTGACGTCAGAGTTTTGACACTATCAAGGAGGATCCCGTGCGGTTGATAGTCCCGTGAAAGCTTCCTGCTGAATTATCTCACTTATTGGTTGTCAAAACTCGAAATGTAAGTAATTTATCAGCACATATTTTCCGTTTTTCCTCATGTAAATGCATAACAGAAAAACTCTTTATGATATTGAGTATTTCTCAAAATATTAGTTCAAAAGTAAATCATTTGTAAACTTGAAAAGGTATCTGGTAAAATCAAAGAATTTTTAAATATTTTGAATATTTGATATTGAAATTATTTACTATAACATTCTGTAATTTTTTTATTTTGTTTTTTAGTTAGAAAATCATTTGTTTTGTTGATTTGGGTATTTTATACAAATTTTAGATAAAAACGTTTTGGTATTACCAACATGCTCTTCTGGAAATACTTCAAATTCCGATGTCAATAATGTATTAAATTGGGCGTTCACAAAAACGCATTTTTTCCAGAAGCGTCTGAGCTAGGGTCCACAGAAATATCTGGTTAAAAATTTCAACAGTGGATAGTGCAACACTCTACTAACAAGCTCAAATCGAAAAGAACACGGATACATAAAATCTGATCGTTTTCTTCACTATTCGTTTCCTTTTCAGTGAAAACTTTGCTTCAGTATTAAACATTGAAGGTATTTTGGAATGTTATTTTGTTTCCCTGTCATTCAGTTCATACTTGACAGTTTGTCACGCCCAACTGGAAGACAATATCTTTATCCATGTTGAATAAAACAAATTCCATGAATCATTGAAAATATCAATGAAAAAGATGATGAAAATATCGTTGTATCTTCTGATATCAAATATAGCAATAAAGTTAACTCTATTTCTATTTAGAGGTGATTATATCCTTCATATGAGACGATATAACGGTGCGATTCCATGTAAAATAACGATCAATCTTCATGTTTCAATTGAAAATGTTCATTATCAGTGGCACTGTTCTAAGACTAGAACGAATGAATTCATGATGTCATAAACTGATAAAATATTCATGACAACGTGTCACAGTATTTCCATATTTGTCATATTTCAATTGCCTATCAAATGTTTTTGGTCGACATTATTGTGATGCCGATTGGTACGTAGAGCCGTATAAAACGCGAATGGTAAATTGAGTCATATATCAACGAATGTTAAAGAATTGTCGCTTACAAGGAGTAAATGATAAAATTTTGCAAGTTCTACAGTCAAATGTTTATGTACCGTTTGATATCACATCAGCGCAGTTCCTATTGAACGAAATAAACAACCAGGGCCTAGATTTTCGAATCTCTCTTAGCACTAAGATAGTTGTAAGTACCATACATTAACATTGGCTTCGAAAATCTAGGGCCAGTCCTTTATCTGATGCGAAGTATAGTGTAAACAAACCATAGCAATGATGTCATAAAAAATATTTTGCATTTCAACTGATTTTTCTACACCCTTTCCAGATGGATTCACCCATGAAATGCTTGGTGTTCCTTGTTCTGGTGTTTGCCCTTGCTGAAAGTCAGCCCATGCCAGGTAAAAGAAAGGTTTTTGAATATCAAAAATTTATATGATAACTGAGAAAAAGATGAAATCAAACAAATAGATATAACTGAGGCAAAGATGAAATCAAACAAATGGGTTATTAAAATTTTAAATATTGATATAACTGAGGAAAAGATGAAATCAAACAAATAGATATGATAACTGAGGCAAAATGAAATCAAACAAATGGGCTATATGGATATCAAATATTGACATGATAACTGAGGAAAAGATGAAATCAAACAAATGGGTTATTTTAATATAAAATATTCATATGATAACTGAGGCAAAGATGAAATCAAACAAAAGGATTATTTGAATATCAAATATTCATATGATAACTGAGGCAAAGATGAAATCAAACAAAAGGGTTATTTGAATATCAAATATTCATATGATAACTGAGGCAAAGATGAAATCAAACAAATGGGTTATTTGAATATCAAATATTGGTATGATAACTGAGGAAAAGATGAAATCAAACAAATGGGTTATTTGAATATCAAATATTGGTATGATAACTGAGGAAAAGAGAAAATCAAACAAATGGGCTATTTGATTATCAAATATCAGTATGATAACCGAGGAAAAGATAAAATCAAAACTATGGGTTATTAGAATATCAAATATTGATATGATAACTGAGGAAAAGATGAAATCAAACAAATGGTGGTTTCACAGGGAAGTTTATTAGAAGATATCAACGTAGTATTCAAGCCTGATGAGCTAATTGGTCACTTGAGGGGCATAATCTTAAGGCCTAATTAATAACGGCCATTAATTTAGATATGATCATTCCTCATTAAAAATTAAGTTGTGATTAAATGATCGACTGGTGACTGTCGATGCACAGGGGTTAACAATGCAGTTTTTAACTAGATTTTTTAGGGCTCTCAGGACCATACACGTGCAATTCGATCGGTTGTAATAAACATGAATAAAGTGAGCATGGCCCAACTCTCCCACCATCTGTTATCCATAAGCCGCCATATGAAAGAGAAAAATATGATCTCTGAAACAGCTTTCAGACTCGATCAATAGTAATCTAAGTAACATATACAAAACGTCACCACATTTTCAACAGAGTAGTACGCAAAATGCTGCTGCCAGAGACAGGAAACTTTTAATGTTTGGAAAGAAGTTTTCACAATTTATGACATCACAGTATAATACTTTTCACTTGATATCTATTCAAATATACCGGGGACTCAAAATGCAGTCAACATGCGGTGACTATACAGTGTATGTTACGATACAAAAATAAACGTACATTGAAAGCCATCATGCAGTGACTTTCCATTGACTGTAATGTAAAAGTTATAGCAGGTATCTCCCATTGCTAAAAACAAAGATTAAAGCCGAACTGCAGTAGATAACGTCGAGTAGATAACGTCTTATGTTGGGGAACTGGCACTAACGTAAAGAAAGGTAAAACCGTCAACGAACGGTCTAAGGGAAGAAACTCTTACATCTTAAAATATATTTTTTACTAAAATAACTCATTATCTTCAGTTGTTCATTCTTACATGAATTGGTCATTCCAATCACATCATGAGTTAAATTATAATATATCATGTAAACCACTGACAGCTCTGGCAAATGATTAGTGATAATTTATTTATTTAATAAGAAATTGTTTCTATCAGAATTAAGTTAAATTACTTAAACCTCTGAACAGTCTTTAAAGAAGAATAGTTTACGCAAATCAAAAATCAAAAACCCAAAAAAATAAATCATAAAATGTGTCAAATTATTACCTTGACAATTAATCTTTGTGTAATAAAATTATATCCAAACAAATGTGTTAACGTTGCTTTTTTATTTGACAGCACCACCGGGATCGAGACCAGGCTTTGTACCCCGTAAGTACCTTTTGATAAACTAACGTATAGACATATCCTACAAAGAATGGTAACCGTGTTTCGAGGACTATGGGTTTAAGAATGCACTACGGTAGGCTGTTGTCATACCGAGTGAAGATTAAAGCTCAAGCCATAACGAGTCCTAATCTGAATAAAGTCAATATTTTGGTATCTGACAAGCGAAAGCGACTTCACGAGTTTCAAAAGAAAAAATATTGAACGGGACTGAGCTTAGTATTGTAATTATCACTCGCTTATTTATATCGTAAAAAGCATGAACATCGATGACAATACCATTTCTACCGCGCCTCTTACATTCAGACGTCATGCTTAACCATTTTGACGTCATGTGACATCATGTGACGTCAATCAGCACGCCGTGTTATGACACAATATATAATAACTTTGTAGATCTTTTCAATGGTGATATCTTCAACGAGCGAGTAAAGATACGATTTATATAACATTTTTACACCATCAACCTGATTTCTGTCTGATGGGTTTCGATTATCATGATAAGTGTGCTAGCCCTGGAACATTGTCCATTAGGAAATACCTAAAGGCGAAGCAATGGTCATGTCAGTTCAAGTAATAGATGATGAAACACGATTGATTTGTTTTGACAGGTGTGGTCTATGTAACTTTAACCGATAAATTACCAAACAAATTTTATTTCATGAAACAGGTTATCATGGCCACTTCGACTCAAATATGAAGAACAAATAATCAAGAAGAACACTTGGCCGACTCTTAGAACTATTATTTTTATTCTTTTGAAGGCACTGTAGAGCTTTGTATTAAAAAACCAAGACATAATTTCTTTAAATTTTCCAAAATTGATATTGGTTGCTAAGACATGTATTATCTTAGAGGGTCTAAAACTTCATTATTAACCCGATTCATATCAAATATAAAGCACAAAGGTCATTCGGTAGTTTTAGAACAACCTTCAATCATATGTTTTAGGGAAATAGAATGGCGTAGTTTATTCTTGATAGACACATTCATTCTTCTTTCATTGATTAAACAAGATTCCCTTGAAATTGGAATCAATTGGTTTACTTTTCATGAGATACCACCAGTTCCGTTAGATAACATGCCACATTGCCTTTAAGGATAGCCACCCTGTTCCATAAATGTATATCATCCGCGAGGCTTTATCAATCCCCGATTGCAATATTCACTTCTAAGGTATCGTAGGTTACTAATAACCATTTACAATACGAAGAAGACTGTCAGTAATCTCAACATTGATACTGCAAAAATTGCTCGATTTTTAGTCTTTTCATTTGCTGGTTATTTAAATGCTTACTAGGAAAATATAGTGAAAGCAATCAGGGTTTTTTGGAATCTCGCAGGTAATGCACCCATGTAGCAGGATGAATTATAACGGAATTTATACGTTCACAGCAGCTGACCCGGCAAGACCATCCGGGATGCCAAATCGCAGACAGCAATTATTAAAGAATTTGGACAAGAAAGCTCAGATGGCATTTTATTCGGGAAACGACGCGTGGAAGAAAGTACTTGCTGGCCAGTTTTTGCAAATGAATCATCCCTGTCTCAGAAGTCCTGTCATGAGAGCTGTAGCCTACGATATGACAGACTTTCCGAGGTACCCGGGCATTGCTGGTAAGTTGCCTGCAATGGAATAAAAAAATTCAATAAGTACGAACAACCGGCGGTAGAGGCTGTGGTCTGATAATTCTGCATTATACTCTGGATCCATTTTTGGCTTGACGCGATATCTTAATTTCTTCCCTTTCCAGACTTTAATCCAATCAGTTGTCTCCGCTGGTATGGCCGTTATATGGTATATTCCGTTATATGGCCAGCGGACCAATGAACTGACTCCAAGTATTGTACATCTCCGCTTCACAGTTAAACAGCTCAGGCACTTGTAGAATTGGGTTTCTATATCGGGTTATAATGTTTGTCATCAGCTTAAACACTAGAGTAGTTTTAGTTTTATTGTCTCTGCTTTAGCATAGATAATTCAAGTCCTGTTCAGAGATAGAAATGAACCAATTTTATTTTGAGGGCTTTCCTGGCGGAGCTCTCGGGGTAACTTTTGACAAAATCAACGAAGACCAAAGTAACTCAAAAATGCGAGGTTCAAAGCTCCATTAGTGCGTCAAAACATTAGACGGCCGTATCTTCAATGTTATTTGTTGTGGAAATCACTGCCTAAAGAGATTAAGTTATCAGAATATGTTCAAAACTTTAAACGTGTCGTGAAGACTCATGTGTTCAAACATTTCTGATCCTGCAAAGTAAGACTTAGGAATTGGCTGCACTTGGACTTGTGCATAGCTGAGTCTACCGCTAACAATGAAGTTCACCAATAGCGCTCGTGGCTCGCTTGATGGGTTGGTGGGTGATCCGTCTTATTGGTGGATGAAGCTGAGAGTTTGATTCCCTGCCCAATACTTAAACATAAGTTGAGAGACTTGTAGTGTCACATTGGAAAAGAGATTATATCCACATCATTACTCATGTACAGCGCATTTGGAGATCTTTACCAAAATTACAAATATAAACCTGATAAAGTACATGTTTGTGTCAAATGTTTTTCAATTTGGTAATAAATGCTTATATACGTATTTCATTATTTAGAATTTGGAAATGTTTAAGAAGCCTTTGTTGATATGTCGGAACGTATGAACCTTGGGACCTCTTTCCTGACTTTGGGAAACTTTTTACTTGAGTATTAGATAGTCATTAAAAGATCACGACAGTGATTCTTGTTTTCTTGTCTTATTTATTTTTTAGGAAATTGGCAATGTGTTTTATCAATGCTTTGATTTCTGATAAAAAACGAACTCTGACAGCTTATCCTTATCCAACTTAATAATTCGATATTTCTATACATTGATAATCCATGTAAATATCTCGATTTTCAAGATGAAATTAGGAAAAACTCATTTGCTGTTGCTTGCCGATGACATGTACAGGAATCTATTACTCAGTTATTAAATAACAATGAAGCATGTTGTCAGATTCTGGTGAAAATATACCTGAAATTTGTAATCAGCGAATGGATATTCTTTATAACAAAATCATATTGTCATGACATCATGTTGTTGCCAAGAAAACTAACATCTAGTATTTACTTACCGTGAAAAGATATATCGATTTGATCATATAATAGGAAATTCAAAATTACAATTTTTTTGAAAAAAAACACGTTTTAGCTCATTTAATGATGAAGTCTTAATATCAATGTCAACGGCGTGGCCAAAGTTATTATATGTATACTTTTATTACGGTAGACAATATATAATAATGACGATCCAACGTCTCTGTTTCAGGTAACTTCAATGTTGATTTCCCCAGGCTCATGGCGATAAGTGCATTAGGTGATGGCATGAAAAGACAAACCGTTGCCAGGGAACTTGCAGGACCATGTTTTAGAGCTAATCCCGGGTTGACGAGCCTGCTCATGGACTATGCTGATATGAAAATGCCCATGATGGGGATGAGGATGGGAATGGGGATGGGGATGGGAATGGGGATGGGCATGCCATTTGGACGATAAAGTAGTTGAGTAATCAAAAGCATAGCCAAATGCCAAAGAACACTCAAGGTTGAAGCTTTGTAAAGAGAATAAAGACCATACTTATTCAATACCATTTTGCCACGTGCACAATGCTCAACATGTAAAATATGAAATGTCTTTCATAAAAAGCATGAGGATATTCATAAGCAATTTGTCTTTTGTTTCCGATCTTATTCTTACAAAAACATCAGTTTGTAAAGCTTTACAATAAATCTATGAAACAACGTGATTTTCTTTTCACTCCTTATCTCGATGAATATTTTATAACTGTCATTCCTCAGAACACGGTCGATTTTAATCAGACTGAGCAGAGGAATTGAAAAAGCTTTTCAACCATCTTCAACTCGGTCATGTGATTAGTAAATCTGCCTTCCCCCGCAGAGTTGGCTCACGTCACATCGCTATGTTAGTTCTGCTTTAAAGGGGCACAGAGTATGTTGTTGGGTCAAATATGATAAACTGTACAAATTGTGTCCTTTTATAGACTAGTAGTTGCTGTTTCTGAAAATCAAATCTTCAATGTTTATCAGTTAGCATAGTAACAATAAACAGGAAAATATTCAAAATTTATGATCGAAAACCGGACAGCGCCAATTGTTGAAACGTAATTTTAAAAACTTATTTATAGTAGTTATAACGTGAAATATAGGTTCTTATTGTTTAGTAGGTCATTTAACTGATTACACATGTAAATGGGGGGAGGGGGGGGGGGGGGGGGTGTTGTCTTTCTACATTTTTACAATTTTACGGCCGTTTTTAGAAAAAGATGGAAAACAAAATTAAGTCATAATTTTATATTATAAGAGATAAAGAAGCAACTTTGGATAGGCGACTTGAACTTGAGCTATGATATTTTGGCTCTATTTCAGCCATTTAAAAAGTTAAAACATAACCTGTGTCACTTTAACATCAGTACTCGATGTGGATTCAGCAACCGAGGATGGCATGCTCAGTGCAAAGTCGTTGTCGGTTTCCACAAATATACTGAAATGACTGAGACGTGTGTACAGAAATAATAATTTGCTCATTGCAAAATGACGTCAATGGAAAACTTAACAAGTTTCTCAAGTTCTATCCCAGTTCTAACACATGAATTCCCTTTACCTCTGTCTGGAAACAAAGATGAACTGTATATCCTCGGTGACCCAGGGTTTAAATTTTTTTATTTGTTTGTGGCATAACACGATTCAAGAGCGAATGATAAGCATAAGTTTTGCAGATGAAAAATCTCAGAGATATACAAATATGGAGTGTCGGAAATTTCATGCCATGGAGACTTAGTGTGTCCGTCACAAGAAGCTTCCAGTATGCAACAATGTGAACCGAACCCCACACTGAATGTAACGAACAGGAACTTGAATTATTGGAAACCTTCATCCTCAGTCAAACACCCATTGAAACAGTAAAACGGAGAAGATTTCATCACCATTTCCCGATTACTGATTAACATTGATTTAATCGCTCAAGAAGTTTACTGTGTTCTGTAAAGTATAAATTCGAATAAAGTTAAGCTTACCCTAAATAACGGAAATAACTGAGGCTTCTCGAATGATCACCTATGACGTCGCTCGATGCACAGGAAACTTTCATTAAATCCAATCAGGCTTCTACGTTTCTGGACCGAGAAACGCTCGTGTTAGAACAGAGGCTTGTACTTGAACTAGGTACTTCTAGGGGGAGAGAATCGTTAACGTTAACAGCAACTAAACATTTAGCCCTTGATGATTGAGAATTGGCGACAGAAAAATCAGATCATAGAGGATCACCTCTCTTGCAGCTTGGTATATGCCATCAAAATGGCCTGCTAACATCTGCTCCGGGGGATTATCTTAATCATAGATGTTGACATCGTCTTCATCGTCTGTCACATTACGAAACCATTGCATCTGTTTTACGTCAATCTAAAAAAAATCTTTCTAGGCTTCCTAAAGAGTTATTATTGATTTCTAATAGAATGATGTCTGAAAGAATGTTAATACACCTTCTTCGTTTTTATTCAAATGCCACAATGTTAAATGATAGAAATCATGATTGCAATATACAGGATTCATTGAAATATATTCATTTAGGATATGGGATATAAAGATATTCAATATATCTTTTTTAATGAAACATGCATATTGATATAACCTCCCCTATACTTATTGGCTACTGGACTAGCGCCATATTTTCAAAATTGCAGTTAATCAGCTTTGCTATACGAAAGTGACTGCTATTTTTGGAATTTAAAACATATGATTTAACACATTTCAATATGATTAACAATATTGATATCTTTAACAGATCAAAACCGACAAAAACATCTCTGTACTTATGAATAGTGATTGGATAAACTGTGTGTCTGTCTCTATTTCGAACATTAGGAATAGAATCAAATCTCATACTATTTTACTGATTTCAACTTCTAGATAACAGTCAAAAAACGTTCAGTTCGAATCGATATTTCGTCGATGTTTGGGCAAACGTGAGAAGATATACGAGGAATTAACCGAATTTTGAGTACGAAACACGATAAAGAATCAGCAGTAAGTAATGTAGATGACATTTTGTAGGATATAAGCCATTAACAGAACGAGGTCATGATTACGCGTCACACAATCCTGTTGCTGGATCGTGTGCGGATAGCGATATTGGCATACACTATACATATGGATTACGTTCAAATAGTTCAACACATTTCAGTATTTATAAATCAAATTATTGAAATAATCATAAGTTGTCTGATAAAAAGAAAATCGATGTATATATCGAATTTGTGATTATGATCAATTCGCAAACTGATTTACAATTTCAAATTCTGCTGACGTCCCGTCTAAGGTACCTGTGTCACGAGGCTCGCGAAGGCTCACGTAGTCAAGAACAATTGACAACATGGTCGCGTTTTAGACACTTTTTCATTTTTAGGCCAGAAACTTTGGGACACCCCTCGTTAATACGCATAGAGTACGACTCCGTTCTTTCAAATGGCAGTGATCTCTGAAACTATCTTTACAGTACATACTCTTAGAGCTTGTAGAGAAACACCACAACTATCATATCTATTTCCTTCGGTTTATAAGTCAAATGTACCATTACCTAATTTTGTGCGCGTTTTGACTTTGGTTGGTTTAATGATGATCATTCGAAATGTTTCGTGGCTATCCAAACAGTGGCATGATCGTTATCTTGAGTTGGGATTACCCTTTAACCAACATAATAAAATCTTGTCTGCCAATAGCAATTATACCATTTGAATTTCCGAAGATCGAACTTTAGGGGAACATTAACTTTCATCGATATAAGATATTTTTGCATAGAGGATAGAAATGTTTCTAGCAAGCAGCTTTTCAAGACTTTGAACATCTGAACTCCTCAAAGGTTCTCTCAAAATTTGATTTCATATTAACAACAAATAATCAAGAGCTGTAGAGAGAGTCTAGCTTTTATTATCTCATCAATGGAAAATAGCAACGATAACAGTGATATGTACATAAGATATGAGCAATGTGATAACACGGTTGCCTTAATACAATCACTATCGGGGAAAACTAAAGATAGTCAATAACAATGTCGCTGTATTTCATTGTGCTGTGTACATTGCTTCTTGTTAGAGCAACGGACGGAGCTGAAATATGCAAGAAAATATCCTCATGTGCATGCAGCCTGTCGGATGGTGTCATTGACTTATCTCCCTTAGCAAAAGATGATGGATCACCGGCGTAAGTTAACATGAGTTAGCATTTGTGACATCGAGAGACTCTCCTACATGTATGTTCTGAGACAATATGAAATATTTGTGGCACATGTCAACATCTTCCAACATGTAAATTATCGTCCCATAAACAACATAGCGTGACGGATGTGTATGTAAAATTTGCAAAATTTATAAATGGTTTAAAATGTTACATCCTAATGGCCCCTGTCCACTTATATTTGTAAAGGTTCAAGGAGGTTATAACCAATTATGTGGAACTTAAGCTAACTATGAAAGAGAAATTGTGGTTCAGAATTTTCAGAGAGGGCAGCCAACCTCCTCGATAAGCAAAGCTATTGTTCCGAATCACATCACTTACATACCTAGGTGTGATAAGTTCCCATTTTTTTAACATTGGTTCATTCTCATATCAACCTCTTATGACGTAATCATCGGTTGTTTCTCCATATCGCCCTATGGCACTATCAGATATCATTCTAATCAGTTATTATGTCCTTTGTTTTTAGTTGAAGGCTATATGCCATAACCACCAACTACGCAGGTGGGTGCTATGAGATGTTCAACCTACACAAACGATTAGACTTGTAAAATTTTGATAGTTTTACAAATTAAGTATATAAGACCTGACATAAGCGGAAGTGGGATTCGAACCCGGGACCTCTTTGCTGGCGAGTAACGCCATTACCATTTGAGCTAACGAGGATCCCTGCCTGTAACCGTACATTTTGTTGTGTCATGTCTGTACTGTTTTCCCCCTGGTATATATATAAATGTATATGTATATATACATGAAAATATATAGGTGTAAGGTTATGTCAATTTCTAATCTTTAGAATCAAATATTTAGCATTAAAATCTCAAGCAGCCAGATATTGTTAATATCCTACTGGACTCGTTAGGTCAGGACACATAAACACGCAAAGTAAAACGTTTACAAATTAATTTTATAAAAACTATTTGGTTTGAAAACTTTGTAGAATTGTTCCGCGGGAGTGTAAGCCAAATAGTGACCGGATTGCCTCGCGTTATGGCAAAAAAAACTCAGCTCGGGCTAACGCCCTCGCGAGTTTTTTTTGCCATAATCGCTCGTCACCCGGTCATTATTTGCTACTTATCACCCATAGGAAATTTTCTTCATGAGTATCTGTACTCAAGTTATACTGAAACGGCTTGATATGGGAAGATGAAATAAAGACTTTGGTAACTGCGAGTTTTCAAAGTCCGTTATGCGCATGCTCAGGATCATGAATTTGAAAGAAAACCTACCCTCCTTATGGTTGAGAATACGAAATCGAATGATCGCAATGGTAACATTATGAAAAATGATTTATTGTCATTGAATATGCAGCAACTTAATTGAAATGAGACCATAAATGCCGACAGCTTTCACAAACAATGTCCAAAAAGAATAAAAGATTTAACATCCTTCCTATCGTCTTCTATTATTTTTAAAAAGTTTCATGAAAGAAAAAGGACAGATGAACCCCGTAAATGCAGCAGTTCTAATAATGTTCTAAATATGTAAACCCAAACATCTAGCTATCGATAGATTTATCAGATCTTTGCAAGTAACCTAGACAATGATATCATATAATCTCATAATGTTTTTAGTTAAGAAATACATCTATGTCCTCTTTTATTTAAACACTAAATGACCAATGAAGATGGAATACTGGTGTAAAGAAAGCATTCATTTTTGGTTACCAAGGTTTTAATGTTCCGGTACAAATCAGCCTTCACATTTTGAATCAGGAAAAGTTTTTCGAATAACAAGCCCTTGGTTTTTGTTATGAAACGGAAATAAATGCCTGGGAAGTTTAAAACAATCCTTTTCTTAACTGTCTTTGATATTTGAAAAGTAAACTTACCTCATGGTTCGCATAAACATGAAAGTTACAGATTAGTTTAGTGAACTACAAGCCAATCTCCTTTAACGCAAGACTAAAATTTGTTATAACACATCTTTTAACGAGATCCGGATTTCGAATCAACGTAGCTGTTTTATTGGCTTACTCAAATCAAGGGCTCGTAATTAAAACACATGTCTTTACCTTCCAGATGAAAAGCCCCGGGCATGATAAATTGCAGAGTTTCAGAAAACTAGTAATAATCTTCGGTTACCCAGGGCTGCATGTTCCGATGCTCCATGAATTTGAGTAGAAAATTTCCTGATGAAAAATAGCAGGGTTAAGTTTTGAGGAGTATCAGAACATAAACTTGGGTGACTGACCTTGATATTTTTTACAAGTTTTATGTGTGCAGATTCCAAGATCTGCAGGACATTAAGGGAGTTTACAAGTACTCATGGAATCCGTGCAAGCCTTTTACAGAGGGATCAGACTGTACGAACGTTGCTGTGAGTGAAGATTTTAGGATGTCAAATGAATTCTGTATCAAGGAGACACTCCGTTATTTTTGTGCGTTTTAATTTGCTTTCAAAAACGTCAAGGCAGCAATTATTCTATGTTCATGTGAAACATCTTATTAATCTATCCCTAAATTCAAAATATATGACAATTATTAGTTTAGAATGAACATGGAAAAAAAACCTTACGTGCGTTCCGAAGTCGAAAGTACAGGTGTAATTTACATGAATGTAATTATATAACCTTTCAAAACTTAACAACTTAAACTTTACATTTTACTTTACACCTTGATACATGTATTTTACTCTCTTGAACCGATGAGCTTTAAAATCATATTTGTTTTATTAATAGAATATTGATAAAATGACATCTTTTTATGAACCGGTAAGCTTTAAAATGACATTTTCTATCGATAGTCTTTATTTCTCGATAACATTACATCTTTCGTAAATTTTGACGATTCAATTCACGAAGTGTCTCTTGATGTCCAGTTCTTTCGCCTTCACATCGTACACATTATTTCAGCTATAAAGCTGTATCATTCATAGAGCGTGAATTTAAAGACGGCTTAATGTTAATTGGTCATGGACGAAGGTTTGACAGACGAAGATTAAAAAATCTAAATATTCTTTTTCTTAATGTTTACAGATGTGGTAATACTACATGGTGACTTGAAATTGCGTCTGTTTTATTTCACATTAAGATCAAAATGTCTTAAAACATTTAAGTACTTCCAACCCGCAGATGCATGGGCGACCTTTTGATCAAATGCAGTGGTAACTTGGTACTTTTATGACTATTATGGTTATTTCCTCATTTTCCTTAATTAAAGCATTATCCTTCACGTCTCCCGTAACATATTTGATAGTATATGAAATGTGGAAAATATTATCGATGGTGATGATGCTAATCTTACTTTCAGGCCGTGTCGATGTGTCGTTCAGGTGTTTGGTTAAGTTGAGAACGATCTTCACCGATATACGTTAAGCGTGAAACCCAATGAAGAATAAGTTATAAAGAATAAATATATAAGAAGAAAGCTTAGTCATTGCAGATCACATTACACATTAGAATTTGCAATAGAAGCAACGAATGAAGCGAATTCTCGATTTTGAGATCGTTTACAAACAGGCGCTTGTCAGTCCTATGTCTATTTGTATGAGGGGATATCATCAGGTATAGTTTATATACTTATGAATATAGATTATTTTCAATTGACACATGATGATCTATATTGCAGTCCTGTCAAGTCGGTCCACAGAATGCAAACCTTGGAACCCAGGACTCAGCACTATTTATCAACGACCTCACTGACGGTTTGACAATACAGTACAGCAATGGAGCACGGTAAAATAAATATTTATTCTGTCATTGGCTCAATTTAGGCAGAGATCAGTATAGAATTATTAATTTGTTTTGTAAAAGATTCCGCTTTCGACCTTTAAATTAAACATATTTTGCAATAACTATTTACATCAGCATCCTATTGCAGAAGTTTCATTATTATATTCAATAAGCTAGACAGAGCTAACGATGATGGCAATGACGACGATGGTGATAGTGTTTCATGGGAAACACGTTTTGTGCATTTCTATCATTTAAGATTCTTTCTGTAAAACAATTTGTTAAATCCTATAAAGCGTTACCTTTTCAGGACAGTATATGTTGCTTTGAAGTGTGATAGACAAGGTAAAGAGATGCTCGAAGTTAAAGGGGAGGATCCTCCTCAGAGCCAATCATACGTGAGTATGAGAGAATATTTATGCAAATGAACCTTTTGCCAAACCATTCGTTACTTAGGTGGATTTTGATCAGCTAAATCACATCAAATTATTCTCATCTCCTTGAAAAATAACGGTGATGGGTATGATTATAATGACAACAGTGGTTCTGAAATTGATGTGTTTATTTACAACGTTTCATAATTTGATTCAATAGGTATGGTTGAAATACTGTTTATGAAGATAATGATGATGTTGGTGATGATGATGACAATAATAATGATGACAATAATAATGACAATTATCATGATGATTTTGGTTGTGATTATAACGATGATGGCAATGACGATGGTGATACTGTAGATATATATGATGATGATGATGATGATGATGATGATGATGATAATGATGATGGTGATTGCTTCAGTATATGACGCTACACAGCATACATGCTTGTCCCGGAACACCAACCGAAAATGGAGAACCTATGTCGGCGGTCCTCATCGTTGTCATTGTGTATGTGATTTTTTTACATATCAATATGAACTGTTTTACTGTTGATGTGAAGTAATTTTCCGATTTCCAAAACTGTAATATTTGTTCAGTTATGCTTCGTAAGTGGATATCGCCTTTAACTAAAGACAGGTAAAAAGTAAGTCAGTTAAAAACGATTTGAATTTGAAACTGAAATGTGTAATGATTTCATATCTTTTTTGAAGAAATATCTCTTTATCTTTAATTAAATATGTTTTTATGATACTAAACCATTTGATTAGACGTTTGTTTAAGTATACATAATACAAGAAATAATGGTCAAGATGAAAGATACATTTCAAGACATAGGTGAAGAAAAATGAAAATACTACTGTGAAACTCTATATAAATTGAAACGTAAGCGTTATTTCGTAACTAACATTGCTCTTAATTAACAGCAGTATTTTCTTGCAGTTTCATTTCGTATTGGATGTTGAATTTAGATCCTTTTATTTTCTTTTGCAGCATATTTGCAGTCATCATAGCCTATTTCATAGGAGGAATGGCGTTTCAGAAATTTGTACGGAAAGAGTCAGGTGCACTTTTGATACCGAATTTTACATTTTGGTCGGCATCTGTTGGCTTGATACATATGTAAGTACGATGTCGAATATTGATATTCATTGCACTTGTGTGTTCATAGAACCATCGTGCTGCATCAGAGATCCTTCCAAAAACCCCAATGTCATTCAGGGCCAATTGCATCAGCTGGTTCTAAATGGCTCTGAAAAGCGTGTAATTTGGTTTAGTTAATGAAATGTCGTTATGCATAGAGCCTGAAGCTCCCTTGCAATTTGCCGTGAAGGAGATATGGGTATTGAAATGTACTGTACGGATTCAAATTCGCTGACAGAGGTCATTCCGAAACCCCAATCTCATTCAGGGCAAATTCCTAGTAGCGCTTACACCTGGTCCTTCATGGCTCTTAAAAGCGTGTAATTTTGTTTAGCAAATGAAATGTAGTTATGCATTGAGCTTGAAGCTTGTATCCCTGGATCCAAGGATTTTGTATCAGCCTATGCGCTATCTCTGGATGCTTGTCGTTCAGCTGGTTATATCCCTAGCGACACGTGTCATTTGCCCTAAAGAAGATCAGCCCTAGGGTATTGGAAGGTAATCTACGGATTCAAATACGCTGGCAGAGATCCTTACAAAACCCCAATCTCAATCAGGAAAAATTCCTCTTACCTCTAACAGTTGATTTGTCATGGCTCTGATAAGCGTGTAACTTTGTTTAGCTAATGAAATTTAGTTATGCATGGAACTTGAAGCTTTTATCCATCTCAAGATCCTAGGATTTTTTATCCGGGCTATGCCGCCTTTGTTAATTGCTAGTCGTCCATCTGGTTACATTCCTAGCGACACCAGTTATTTGCCCTGAAGGAGATATGGGTATTGAAATGTGCTGTACGGATTCAAATTCGCTGGCAGAGATCATTCTGAAACTCCAATCTCATTCAGGGCAAATTCCTCGTAGCACTTACATGTACAGCTGGTTCTTCAAGGCTCTGATAAATTTTCAATGTTGTTTAACTAATGTTATTTTGTTATGCATTGAGCTTGAAACCAAGGATTTTTTATCCGACTATGCCGCTATTGCTGAATGCTATTCGTTCAGCTAGTTGTATTCCTATTCCTAAAGGTCAGGTATTGAAAGGTGCTATGTGGATCCAAATACGCTGATAGTCAGCATGATTGTTAACAACGTTCTTCTTGTCATTAAAATGATACAGAAGTGCGCAATAGTCAAATATACATCTGAAATGAGTTGTATCAATGAGAAGTATCTACCTCTATAATAGGCATTAACAGAAAATACATCAAAGCATTAATACATTCTTTTAAGGAAACAATGTAAAGAAATTACCCATTTGAACAACACTTATCTATTTATTGTTTTCTTACCATGTGCAGGTTATGTTAAAACAATACAACTATGTTTTTTTAATTTGCAGACTGGATGCCTATTTGTCTTCTGTTGCGGCAAAAGGAACAAAAAGACTTCCTCTCAGATAATAAATATGTAATAATTATCCTAACCATATGAATAACTATATGTGTACAGCATTAGTAGACACATTGGATATGGAATACATTATGTAGAATGCTTATGTTTCGCTTTTTTAATGTCCTTAGTAAAAATACTTCGTAGATTATTGTTAAAAATCTATGTCCTTAACAAATTTCATCAAAGGACAAAGGGTTAAATATTTCATTTGAGAAATAATACATTTTGAACAAATTGTCCTAAATGAAATAAAAATATGTTCTGTGATAGTTAATACATGTTATAGCGGAATGAAATATGTGGGGGGGACATTTTCAAAGGGTTAAGTGTACAGTAATTTAGTTTTTTTTTTTTTTACATATATACGTTGCATAATGCCAAATAACCAAAAGAGATACAGTATGGTACATACACCTACCTTACTGTTATTTTCGAAATTTGTAGTACAAATGTGAACTTTGCTATAATGAAAATGACACAAGCAAAACAATGGGCTGTTATTTATTGTCCTTTTGCTTGACAAAATAGACGATTATAGAAAATGTATGAAGCATTCATAAAATATGTGTAAACGATCACTTTTGAATATCATTTCTACAACACGTGAATAACATTAACATATCCCTAAATACGAGACGAATTCATAAATGTGTATTGATTAAGCAGCAACTTCTACATGTATATAAATTGCATGGTTAGCATGAAGTGAACTGACCATTTGACCATGACACTGAATTCATGTAGTAGGGACAGATATTAGTATCTATCATTATTTATATATTAATGATATGAACTTTAAAATATTGATTATGTTAACTTTTGATATAATGTCATGTGTGTGACATATTGCAACAATGCATGCGATAAACGTTTAATATGCCAAACAGCACCGTAATGACATTTTGAAATGTAGATCTATATGAAACTAGTTTGTATTTCATAGTATGTAATTAATACTACAATGTATATTATAACTTGAAAATGTAAGTCTTCTATGGTCTCGAATACAATAAACTTGTCTTGTTAGTGTTGAATAATTGACATTTGTTGAATGTACCATTACCCACTCACCCATTAAATCTTATTTGGCGTTGACATTTGGCAAAATACCGTGTGTGCTGTTCATGTAACCTGCACCGACTTGTATTGAAATTTAAAAATGCCAAATATATGACATTTAATAGTTTTCAATAAAAAGTAGTAAAAATTTGCTCGATGTATGTAATCACACGGCATTTCCATAGATATAACATATTTAACACTAAACATTATACACCACTATCGATTTTTCTACTGCTTAAGGTCTACAAGTTTTCGAAATAATGTTTACAGCTCGCGGTTTTCGATAATAAATTAACCTTAATAACGCCATTAAGATGAACCGACAAGCACTAATAGTATAATTTTCAACCACTGTCAATACCTCCTTATCGTTATATGAGATTATTCAAATCGTTTGCCATATTTGACCCCAAGCACCTAATGAAATTGTATGTCGCTGTAGAGTTAAGCTGCTACACCAAAGATTTCTTTCAGTGTTATTTTACACCAAAGATGATGCAATTTATCAGAAACTAACGGTATAAGACCGTTTTACGGAATGAAAATATTCGAGGTGTAAATCCTATGAACATCTATTTCAGCAAAACCTCATCAATTAAAAACAACATTTGCTTATGTGATACGTTGACAATAAAAATAATTATTGAAAAGATGTAAACTTGACGTTCAGTAATAGGATTATTGCAGAGGACATACAGTCATGGACACTTTTGTATGGGCAGACATACGTTGATGAATGCATCAATCAATTTAAAGGCTTATAACATCGGCATGCGATTTGCACATTATCTCAAGAGACGACGTGGAAATGAGACATTGTTCCATTTACTGCTTTTTCATTCAATTCCCAGCAATCTTGTTTATACATGACCATATATATAAGTGTAAAATTATGCTTAATATTTAGTAAGCCTGTTGCGTATTACACTGTAATTAAATACTTGCTAGAATTGCAAGATAGAAAACAAATTAGCCGAAATCATTAAGGAAATTCAACTAGTCTCTTCCCACATCGTGCATATGGTCAACAAACACTTCATTGTCATCTGAATCAATAGTCAGCATTACAATTTACAATCACGTTTCCAAATAAATCCGTGAAGCAGATATTATCACAGTAACATTCATTTTCTGCAACTTTGTCCGGTAATTTCAGGGAAAAGTTGAGTGTCAGCAAAACGTTCTATGTAACACCAAGGCAAGGCTTCACTTATCATTACTGGTTAAGTTGTGTTACTTTGCTTTACTACTACTACTACTACTACTACTACTACTACTACTACTACTACTACTACTACTTACATTATTCCTATTACTCCTAATATCATTTATAATAATACTAATGTTAAATCCAAATAGAGCCTTCCTTCCAACGTTTACCGCTCAATAGCGCTTAAAAGTTTGATTTATGGGACTTTTAGTTTAAATACTTGTAAGCCTCATTGAAGAAGAAGGTTTTCATGAGATTGCAAAATGCAGTGTACATGTCGGTTGCTGTTGATTTGATTCCTCTTGGCAGTTCATTCCGCAAGGTTGGAGCTTTGACCGAGAATGCTCTATCCCCCATTTTGCTGTCCGCGTGTGGGAGTGCGAGGACATGATCATCGGCTGAACGCACTGATCGGCTCGGACAATATATACAATATTCCATTATCAAACTTTTGGAGATGTAAGTGGAGGAATGGTTATTGATGGAGGAGGTTTAAAACCACCGCAAGGCAACAGATGACAATCGTCCATTGGCAGAAATCGAACAAAATGATTTGATATTCAGTCATAGCTCTGAAGTACAAATATCATACTTAACCTTGCTAAAGTGAATCTAGCAGTAAGCGACAGAAAATTTCCGATATAAATAAATGATCATCTCTTTTTTCATAATCGTATGGCACTTTTACAGGAAGGAGTTTTGGTCCGATAAGAAATTAACACTGTAAAATAAATCTGAAAATTACATCTCAGGTTAATGAATATCTACAGAGGATACATTACGACCTTCCATTTAGTTATCTGTTCATTAATCGAGTTTAATATAAACTAGCGATTGCGAATTAAAGTCAAAATTTAACGAGTTTAGTAAATTAATTTAAATGGAAACAATTTACGCATTCTGCTTATTACTTGACCACAGTTATTAAGCATACTTGCCGAAAATGTGTTCAAAGTGACATTTCAACGCTTGTTTTAACAAAGAAAAATGAGATCTTTGAATTGTTAGTAATTTAATAAAAACATTAATTGAGCAGATATTTACATGCTATATATAGTGTTATCCTACATATCAAATCTATGTAATTCTATATTACACCCAACTCCTTTTCATTTTGTTTCCGCTTATTTAAACCCATTTGCAAGAATGCCTCGCACATCCAACCTAATGACTAATAACCTTAAAGTGGTGACCTGCTCACGAATACATTGTTAACGATACACTGATCGGCCGAATATACGCATGTTTAATCAGCGAGGAGTGGGAAGAGTAGGAACCAATTACTTGCACTGATTACTTCCTTTTATATGTTAAATTGAAAGGAAGTTCCACGGGGATTCCTTATTTGGTGCATTAGTATTTAAAATATCCTGCTGGTACCGGAAATGGTACCTCGATCACATATTAAGAATGGTAGATTTACAAAAGGTTCGATTCATGTCGTCAGATTTACAAGTGTTTAAGAATGTCTTATACTCATATTTTTAATCTGAATTGCGCATTTCTTCAGGATATTTCAAACAGGTAATTGATAAAAAAGAAAATGTTTGATAGCATACGAAATTTAGTGAATAATATCTTCTTCACAATTCAGAGAGGCTGTACATTCTACTTGAATACTAGAGGGTGAGGTGACCTCAGGTGGCGTGGGGTTAAACGCCGCTTACAAGAGTAATTCACGTATATCACGACTGCTTGTATTATTGCCGGGAGAAAATCCGCAACACCATTGTGGCTATGCATTGCGGTTAAACCTGTGAGCATCGACTGGAACTGAAAAGTCAGTGTAGCATTGCACCCAATTCTTCGAACCCCGAACTCCTTGATCCAAAGCCGAACGCGCTAACCTTTACTAGAGGGGGCATTATTAATAATATTATATGCCACGTAATCTTTAATGATGACGTTTTTAATTTCCTGTGATTTTAAAGTTTCAGAATTAGAAAAATGCATAGTCTGTTGGTTAGATATTATTCATTATGTATTTTCATATAAACACAGACATTTGTAAGTTCGATGTCAAAGATTTTCACCCTGTAATGTATATCTGTGGCTTTTTGGTCTGGAGAAGTACCTGCAGATAGAATTTAAGGTGTGGTTTTATTGACGTGAGGTGAGGTGAGTTGGGGTTTAACGCCGCTTTCAAGATTATTTCACTTATATCGCGGCTGCTAGTATTATTGCAGGGAGAAAGCCCGCAACACTATAGTGGCTATGCATTGCGGTGAAACCTGCGAGCATCGGCTGGAACTAGCGAACCATGGGTGGTACTGCGCTGAATTTCAGTGTAGCAATGCACCCAAACCTGACTGCGTGTAGAACAGTTCTCTACTGCAGACAAAGTTGCCGAGCCCCTGGCGGGATTCGAACCACGGACCTCCTGATCTGGTTTTATTGACGCTAATTAGGAGCAATATAAATTTCCATTTTATAGTGCCTATTATCTTAGTTGGCAGTAAACAGGATCTCAGCTCTCTAGTTCTATAGAATGACGAAAAAGACGCTTAATGAATGTTGAATGGACTCTGGACAGGAGCCATGCTATGCCATTAGCCCCTCGGGGCTTTTAAGGCCAGATGAAGCACAAACGACAGCTGTACCTATTTCTTAAATTTGAACTAAATGACAGAGAGTGTATCCGAACGTATTAGGGTAATACTGAACAATTAGGGATCTATCGTAATAAAATTGTATCATTTATGCCAATCAACGTTATTTTTGTTGTTTATGATTTGCTCATAATGGATATTTATTTGCGGTTAACTATAATAAATATTCATCAGTAGAATTTTAATTCATTTAAACGTATCTTTTTATTATTAATGAGACTTCGTAATTTTAAAATCACTCAAGGAATACCGAATATAAGATAGATCATTGTTGAACTGATATGTGAGAAATATTATTGTGATTTTAAGGCGATACTAAAATCTAGTCGATCTAAAATGAGAAATATATTTTGTGACACTCATATTGTTAAATTCATTACAGTACTCGACAAAATATTTCAAATTAGCTGTTTAACTTGTATATTTAGATGTAAGTCAATGACCAAACATTATGTCTGTCTTGTACCTTAACCACCTAGTTGTTCACAGCAGTGCTTATTCATCTTTGTCATACCTAACTGACGTTTGCTAATGGTTCTTTCTACAAATTTCCATGCAATATTCTCATTATTGTACTAGCCAACTCTTTCAAAGTTCTAAGAATATAACTATTAGTCCAATTTTGATAATTGGAAAATGAAACTTCAGCATTAGTGGTTAAAAATAATAAATACTAATTTCCAGTAAACATAAAAAAAACCAAGTTTTAACCCTCTTTTTAACCCTAATAGACTTTTCACCGGTGCAGACTTGCCCACTATGGATCGAACCGGTTTAGAGCCGATACGAAAATATGCCTGGTAAGCACCCATCAACGTTAATCCAGAGTAAATGATCCGATAATTTTAATTCCTTCCTTTCTTGACCCAACCGTTTTTCATTAGCAGACAGATGCGCCTTGATCATTAATGGAAATAAACTTATAACTGCAGATCCGCACTGTTCTTAAAAAGCCCTGAAACCAATGATAATTTGTAAATTTGTTAAAATATTTTTTCATGAAAAGGAGTCGGCTTATCTATGGTAAAGCGATAACATGCACCGAAACTAAGGTGTTAAATGATTGATGTCAGTTGATTGGTCCGCTGGACATGACAGCGAAGCCATATGACTGAATAACAGCAGAGCAAAGAGAGTTAATAAAATGATCGGATCGAGCCTACCTTGTGATTAAGAGAATGACCAGAACGTTTACTCTTGATCATCGAGAATGGTGGACACCTTACTGTTGTAGATTGGCAAATTGTGGACCGGACTAGTAAATAACTGACAAATATAGACGTACAGAGGCATTGGGGTTTCAATCCCCTGACAAATATAGACCTACAGAATATGGAATGAAATTTGATGTGGCATGGTTGTTCCAGAGGCATTGGGGTTTCAATCCCCTGACAAATATAGACCTAAAGAATATGGAATGAACTTTTTGTGGTATAGTCGTTCCAGAGGCAGTGGGGATTCAATCCCCTGACAAATATAGGCCTACAGAATATGGAATGAAATTCTATTATGAGAATCGAACATTTGTCCACCGAGAGAAGCTCCTTCTCTCGCTTTTGATGAGGACTGAATTATATCCGTTGGCTTTGATGTTATATGTTCCAGAGACATTGGTTTGTGTAGGGTTTCAATCCCCTGCCTCCTATTATGTTGGCGACCATTAATTGTCATATTCGCGTGGTGTACGTTTCTTTTCTTTATGTCAATATCTCCGTTTTGAGGACACATTGGAATAGGGCTTTATTTGTGATATTATCTGTAAGTGCTGGCACGTGCATGGTCCTAATCCTTTCCCGCAACGCGAATCTTTATGAGAACAGTTTATTGGGTTTGCGTACTTCAATGCTATCTCATTTGATTACCACTTGATGCTCTTCAACGTGTGTGTATTTAGGTTCCCTCCGGTTTTGTCACTGGTGTGTCTTGGTTTTCTTTCTGTGGTAGTTTTTGTATGTGTGATGCCAGGTTTACCCCTCGGAAGAGCTATAAGTCTGTCTGTTACTTAGATTTCCTTCTGTGGTGTAATCTGTGTGTCCGTTGCTTAGTTTTGCTCCTGTATACACTTGACGTTATTCAAATCGCTATCTTGGTCCGAACCCTGTAGTTTTTTTATGGTCTTGTTGTTGGTGCGCTCTTTATTTTTCCCCCCGATTCCAAGTTCTGTATATGAAAATACGACGTGTGGTAATGATGAGGAACCTTTATAAACTTTGTCACGTATGCATCCAATTAAAAATGTTAAAACCGTTATTGAACTTGTTTGTTAAGAACTAAAGACGTTAATTCAAAGCAAAAACAACTTTGTTTCGTTCCTTGGCGGCTTTGATACTTTAGAATCGTAATTTGGAAAGACTAATATTATCTTGATGCCTGTTTGGAGGCAGTGTATGGGGATAAATACAACAAGAGTAAGAAATAGAGGATACTAAACGACCTTCCATTTAATACTATTTTTATTAAACGAGTTAATGATTAAGTATAAAACGAGCGAAAGCGAGTTTGATACCAAATCATTAACGAGTTTAATAAAAATAGTATAAAATGGAAGGAAGTTTAGTATTCTGTTTATTACTTGACCTCAGTTATCAAGCATTATTACCGAAAGTGTACTGAACGAAGCATTTCCGTGACTAAGCCGCCATTGAGACGTCGGTGCCAAGATTGTGACGTCACAACCACACAATATTATGACGTCATACGGGGAGCGGTAATACACTAGTTTAATATCGCCGTATAAATATTACACTGTGGTATCTTACACGGGCGAGTAATAAGACAACATATGCCACAGGTCCTCAATGATAATATTTATCCTTGTAATGATAACATGCAAATTTCTAATAAAACAAATGAGTAGAGATTCAAAAACAGTTTTGAGTAACGATCCGGAAACGAATCTTACAGTATCTTATGTGTAGAGTCAAAATGTCAAAATAAAAACTTCGATAGGTGGGTAACGTACATGAAAAGTTTCAGAATGATATGATGAGCAGTTCGAAGTTCAGGAAAATAAGCTATCCCTCTATAGAGTCCTAACTCCACACATTTCCATGAAAACTAAAATTAGTTCAGAATTCTGCAAATATCAGAAGCCACCAGTCAAGTAGAGGGTAATATTCATGTAATGTTTCGGAAACATTATCAAAGTTTCATAGCGACTAAAATATTATACAGTAATAGAAACTAATAGAAAAATTTAGTTTTATCTGGAAACAGAAAACACATTTGCCAAATTCGATTGGACCGTTAGATCGTACGCCTTCGAATTTTCAAATGTACAGATTGATTGGTGCAAGCAGGAAGACAGTAATAGAATCGCGCTTCGAACTATACAGCGATTTGATATCTTTAATCTCTGATGTTTCTCACTTGTCTCTTGAATATGAAGATATTTTTCTCTCCCCTGTCTATGCTTTGATAAAATGTCCTATACCAATCACCTGAATAGTGTCCAAACTGAGAACAATACTGAGTCGGCGATAGTAAAACAACTGCTCTTTTCTTACAAGTTTGAAGGACCAATGTTTAAAACACGTCCTTGGAAGGACATATGTGAGCATGTTATATGAACAGCTATGTGTTTGACACTATCTGTTTTTATATTTTAAATTTTTTTTTAAAATTTCAAACAACATCTTGCAAATACACATGTACTCCCAGAAAATGGCTTTTACAACAATGTTGTCAAGTGATCACATTTTCTAAAATTATTCTATTCACATAATAGCTCATAAAATCAAGGTCTCTTGATGACTCGGGTTAACCTTTTCATTAGCGCTTAAATGTAATAACACATTTTCAGAACACTGATAACGTATAGTATCCAACAATATTTGTCACTTACTGTCATGTTGCGGAAAAATGTATTGCCAACTAACCTTCATGACAACCCAAATTGTGCTCTATGGAGCTACACAGAAACAATGCGGACGCGTTACATTGTCTCTTACATGTAGTTATCATGATGGTATCTATTCATCCTCGGTAAACTCGAGCAGTATCTTCCGATACTCTTCACCCCTGGGAAAATTCATCAGGAAAATCTGTACTAGAATTAACCATCCTTGATTTATTAAAGACCGGTTACATCACAACCTCAAGTTTTTTTAATTTTAAAATCCAGCATGTGCTGAAAAAGACTGGGGTTATCTCAGTGTTACAAAACACATATTTCCAAAACTAATTTCAAGCTGTTTATTAGATTACTGTTCCATAACAAAACTCAAGGGCGGGTAATTTCAGAACAGATATTCCTGACTATCGGTGTGTTCAGACCGTGGTAACCAAGGGTGATGGCTGGTAGGCTTCCTCACACTTATGGTCATTGTTATCATTAATCTCGTATCTATTGATCATATTAAGGATGCCATTATATATAGTTTATTTATTACCCATATGGTTAATTATAAGCGGTGACATATTTTCAATATGAGCACATGTGCACATATCACTTTTGCCTAGCAACGATTGTTACAGAGCGAGTTACCGTCTTACGTCGTCTGTGACGTCATAAAACCATTGTTCGTGACGTCACTGTAGCGGGCCGCCGGAAAGGAAGCAGGCCGCATTCCGTGTGTTTAAAATGAAATAGAATCGGTAATAAAGAAATTATAACCCTCGAAGTCTGTCATATGACTTTTACGAAACTCGTGCGAATTTGTGTATAACCCTCGCTCTCGCTCGGGTAATACAAAAATTCACACTCGTTTCGTAAAAGTCATATGACACACTTCCTCGGGTAATAATCTCTATGTATTACTATAAATATTAATTATCTCAATTTCAATTGGTGTTACTTGACTTGTCCAAAATTACATTAAAATGAATCGTGAATAAGCTATGGATGTAAACAAATAAAAGTTAAATACGTCAAAATTCCTTTTCATTTTTGTGTTAAACAAAATGTTCAAGAATACAAATTACATAGATTTGTAATCCATATAAATTCTGCAAAGTATAACTTCTAAACTCTTTGACATGAATAGTGTTGCAACGAAAATCTCTGAATGACCGAGGACGTGTTTAGAAAAACATTTACAAGAAATTATTATTGAATTAATTCATTCAGTGCCAATAACGACAAGTGGATGGAATTAAGTTGATATATGTAATGCATGGAATCATGGACATATATGTTCACGTTTGTCACATATAGTGCCGAAATTTGATACGTTGATCATGGTGTCTGGATATTTCCATATCAACGAGACAAGTAAATGTTGCTTCTGTTATCTAGTAGCACAGTCATCATTATAATGTCGATGATGTAATCATTAAACCAGACGGGGGGAACGCGACTTCTTGACAATACCTTTTTACAATTGAACATGACTTATGTTCCCAGAGGGATAAGCAAAAATGTTAACATCAATGGATTCTGACGTTTTTATTAAAAAAATCAAAGTAGCAAGGTGCCGGACATTTGAAAATATCGATAATGTCAATCTCTTATTAAAAATAGTTTCAATAACTGAACCAATGTAAAATCGAGATTATACCTTCCGTGCACATAGCACAAAAGAGTATTTTTATACTCACCGATACGATTTATAATAATAAGTGTGCATTGTGAGTACAAAAATACGTTCATGAGATAGAATTTAACTTTGAATATCCTGTAATTCCCGCAAATGTTAAAAGGCAGATATTTGCCCGTTTGTCTTCATTTTCGTACAAAAGTAAGTTTAATAAGTAAGCAAATTTTACGGAATTTATTTGTTTAAAAGGGGGGGTTGAACCGGTGAGTAGTCAAGAAAGGCGGTAAATTCAGGATTTACGTTATACTTAAAAAAATGTGATATGCTCAAGCATAGTTAAACAAATTGCTGTTACAATTTGACGGAATGTGTAAAACATTTTGACGCAATGTATAAAATGTATAGAAGATAAATAAAAAAAATTTCATTAAAGAAGAAATAGCTATCACCAAGATCGCTATAACAATGTCCTAGTTTCATATAACTTTACGCGCATGAAACGCAATCTTTTGATTTTCTTCTTAAAGAAAATTCAACATGATAATATACCTGTAGTGTTTGTCATATATCATCATACATCTAAGAAAATAATTGCCAAAAGAAAAGGCGTAGTTCATCTCGTGTTCGTAGCCGGACCATTTCTTGTACACAAAACTGAAATCGCTATATATCACAAAGCGTTTTTCAGATCACCGTCATCTATTTTTCTCTTGTTTCTATCAAACTGACATATGATAAATTGTTGCAATTCACAGATAGCACTTATTTGCCTGTATTTGAGACATCAATATACCTAACGTTTTCTTCGCCGCGGGACCATAACGACAAATTTAATACGTTAAAGATGAGGTGATATGAGGTTTAACGCCGATTTTAAGAGTATTTCACTTATATCTCGGTTGCTAGTATTATTGCAGGGAGAAATCCCGCAACACCAATGTGGCCATGCATTGCGGTGAAACCTGAGATCTACGGCTGGAACTAGCGAACAATGGGTGGTACTGCGCTGAACTTACTGCCTGTAGAACAATTCTCTATTACAGATAAAGTTGTAATGCGTTAAAGACACAAATCAATATGACGTAAATACAACAAATGCACATATCTCTTGATATTATCATCCCGGCATTCGCGTAAACTACCTTGTAACCTATTTAACAATAGTATATGTATTCAGGTATTACGCTGAATCTAAAAACGTTGCACTAAATCGACATGAACTATAATATCGGAACTATTCATTGCTTACAGCCAGCAAGAAGCGAAACGATAGCTGCTACGTTTAATCAACATGCAATGCTTACACTATGTTTACGAAATTGTTTAAATAACAAGATTGCCTTAATAAACAATATGTCTTTTTTCCCCTAACTTCAGAACTTAGGTACATTCAAAATCTGCACACAAAACTAGTTCATCCGTTTCCAACTGCCCATATTGTTTCAATTTTGTGCACAACTGACCATAATGGTTTAATATCTCTAAGCCGACATCGGCTGTCTTTACTTATTCGTTGTTGATTGCACGTAAATTGCAAAGAATATCACTTATTTCACTACATCGATAGGGCGCTAACGAGAGTGCATGTGTCCTCATATAACTAAACCGAAAAGCGTGCTTAAGTACCTAACAATAACCACGTCTCCGTGGTTCAAGTAATCTAACTCGCTGACTGACTGAATTAGTCTACGTTTTGTGTTATCTAACATCTACCTTAAAATCCTATTAAAAGGTTTCATTATTGATATAACCAGACTAGTGTTCATGTAATCACGCTTCATTCAGCTTCGTGAAATTGAATCCAAAAATGCCAACTAGAGTACATATATAAAGGTAACAAGATAAAGGTTGTTACACTTCAAACGGCACTTGTTTTAGCTTTCATTTTTATGATGTCTGGATGCTTAGCATTTGGTTTTGTGACTAGTTTTGTCAACAGGGTGAAGAGCTTTTACGACATGACATATACTGTCACGAACGATATTTTATCTTGTTTCACATGTTTTAATTATGTAAAGAAATGTTCTTAAATGGAAACGCATCAGCCATTGATTTAAAGAATGTATAGTGGTTTGCTTTAAGTTAAAAAGTTCACATATCTCGACAAAAAGTTAGCCGAGACGACTGCGGAAGTTTTATGTTATTTTTCATTATTCACTAAGGTGATATCATAGTCATAACAATGTATGGTTAAAACGGCATTCGGCTTTTGAATCCTTTCGGCAATGACTGGAGAAAGGCGTTGAAGAGTCTATTGCAAAAATCATCCCCATTCCTTTAATGCGAATGACAGTTTTGGAAGTGTGAGAGACGAGCTGTGAATTTGTCGTGCTTTGAAGTTAATTTAGTGTTGGGAATGGACCATTGCAAGATTTTGAATTGGGAAGTTAGTGAGCCATGGTACATGTTTTTTTGTGCCTTTGAAAACTCAAAGAGCTACGACAACTCCCTCTGTCAGTCAGTAGCGTTACGCATTCAAGAAAGAAAATGTATTGTTTTATTTTGTAAAATCACCATTGGGCCTATATCAGATGTACCATTTTTGTCGAATAGCTACGCTGTCTCGATCAAATGTACTTTAAAACCAAGTTGAGCACTGATAATACGGCAGCTGTCACGGCTTGACAATGGCCTCAATTTAAAGTTTTAACTGCATGTTATCACGCGTTGTAATTCCGTAAAATTTTAAGCTTCAACAAGATTGGAAAATTAGCTAGAGACCATGGACTTTCGAAAGAATATTCAGATATTTGATGGTGTTATCATATTTGATTGTTATTGTGACAAACGTGGCATATTCTTCATATAATCAATTTATCAGTAGGACTTCGAAGCAATCATTTAGTTATCCTAAGTTTCATCCATATAAATATAAATGCATTTCGCTTGTCTATGACTCTGAATCAGATTATGGCATAGATGTAAATGTTATTATACTTAGACTTTCCAAAATACTACCTTCTTCCTTTACACAACAGTCCCATTGCGTCATACGATTTCTTATTACCTTGTTGAACAATAAAAAAATTCTTGGAAGACGGTTGAACAAAACGGAAGTTACTATGATGGCCGAAGTAAGAACATTTCGGTTACACTAACACCACTATCTCCCAACAGAGGTAGCTCCGTCATAAATCCTTATATTTGGTCTGACCTAAATGACATGTCTATCGCGTCTGCCGGTGTAATATTGTCATTTAAGTAACAGTTGTTTACCACATTCAAAAAAAAGCACCGGAAAGATATATGATACTGCGCAGTGTTTTGAGAAAAAAGAAGCTTGGTAATTGGTTTAAAATGTTAAAAACGCAGTCACAGTGACATTTATCGGAAACTACTGAACATTACCAATATTCTTAAAAACTAACGGTCGAATCAATACGCCAACAGGATATATATATTATTTATCTATGTCAAATGTATTAAATAGAACATACTTATAATTATGAAGGATAATGTAAACAAATATAAATAATAAATTTAAAATATTACTTATACTTGTAAATCATATATACTTTTTGAAAATAATTTTGTTTTGCATATTCGAATAAAGTAATGAAATAATAAATGAACTGAAATAATTTGATAAATAAGTTACAACTTACATATTTCCACAGACGTTGATATATTGATGTGATATGGAAAAAAATGATTAACAATCTACATTGTCTTTTCTCTAAAAATATAAGTTGTCTTGTTAAACATTGTGAACATATTTTAGATCCTGAGGTGGGTAATTTACAAGAGGCAAATTTGATAGAAAGTTGTCATTTACTATATTAAATGATATGATGCACTATAAACATCCCTTTTAACCACTTAGTTTTTCCCCACCGAGGACTAATGACATATCGTTTACGTGCATGTGCCGTTACCCGCTTAATTCGGCAAACACAGCATATTTCTTTCCCTAATTGAAAAGTTAGATTTATAATGGTTGATCACATCTATGGCTATAAATGATTTATGAAAAAGATGTAAAAAAGTTGACAAAAAACGAATTTAAGATGAAAACACTTTGTTCCTAAATTTTCAATTTCTGCAATGTGAAATGGAAATTGGAAAATGAATCTCATAGTTTTAGTAAGGGTTTAAGAGAGAGATGTTCACATGAAATTTAGAAAAGTTCAGCGTCAGCTGGAAAAAAGAAGTTTATCTGCTATGACATATTCATCCATTGCTAAATAAGCGTATATGAATCCGCGCTCACTCCTTCCAAATACCCTGATCTCCTTCAAGACAAAGCCTCGTATCGCTCGCTTTTGAACCAGCTAATGAGACGACTCGCACTGCTTCTGCAATGAATTTGTAATCAAACATACAGCAAGGACATTTTAGAAAAAAATATTGAAGTTGATCAATTATGTGTTTCATTTTCAGAATTTTATATAAAATGTCTTAGGGTTGTAGGAAGTTATTTCCATCTTATTAATGTTTCAGTGATTTACCAATGTTCATGGGTGTACATATTGTCGCCTGCCCTGAATTTTAAGTAATTAGGGTTTATCGTATGCTGAGCAATATTTCAGCTATTTAACACTAGAAGTTGCCATTACTAAGAGAGTGCCTGCATAATCGCCTTGTCAAAACTTGCTTGAAATTGATTATGGCCGGGCAAATAATCACGGATTCACAGTAACAATTGGTTTAAACTCTGTTTGAGTCTAATAACATGTGCTTGTCTCACACTATCGATTTTTACTTAATTCTGGTCAGTTACGTGAAAGACTTTGACATTTAACTTGAAGCTCATCCACATGAATGTAATTTAACATGAAGAACTTCTTCCCTCCATTATTTAGAAGAAAAGTGGTTCACATTAACACCGAGGTTCTTATTTTTATTTAATTTTGCAAGTATGAACTGAAGTGAGTATTTTTATTCAATATCAATACTTTTTCTATTCATTTTGTTGAAAAATTACCCAAAGGTGAGGGTTTAGATCTGCGAGAAAAGGGAAGAGGGTGATGTTTTTGTGTGCTTCTTTGTTGTTTGAGGACGAATAACAATAACAATGGCCTTTAAGCTGTTGGAGTAGCAAAAACCAAATATTGTCGATGGTATTCTTTGTTTTAAACCTATTAGATAAGAAGGTACCTGCCGAGTGAAACAAGAGTGGACTAAGTGTTTGACTGTTGTACAATTTCTCAAAGTTATTACAATTCCATATTAATATTTCAACAATTATTACGTAAGGTTGTTATTTTAAAACAAATGTTTTAAAACCTTTCCTCTTCTATTACGCAATTCTCAAAGGTAATTTTAAAGTCTAAATTCCTTTTGACGCCATTATTCATGCCCACATGGTTAGTGAAGGAAATGAGTTGGGATAGTCTGACCTAGCCGTTGTTGAAGAGACCCAAGAGAATTATTTCTCGGTCTTGAAGGCGCGTTGTCCAATTTATCAAAGTTATAAATTTATTTCTACATTTGCCTCAGCCACATTAGCCGCATGGAAGGGTGGTTTTTAACAGACATGTTTATAAACATATTTACCCAGAGGAAAATTAAAGAATAAAATTTTCTTTTGACACCACAATTCACGTGTTCATGTTTTGATATAGGGAATTGTGAGGAACGTACTGAGCTAGTGAGCAAAGAAAAAATGAACTTGTGTCTTAGTTTACTGATATTTATTCTTATCAGCAACTGCATTTTAACTTTGCTGCAAGTGCTATCAAGATGGTAGACATACGTCAAATCACTAATGTCATCAAGATATCAAAGTAAATAACGAAGGAATGATGGCTGATCAATATAATAGGTAAACAAGACTGATATATTCGTTAATAAAAATGGAAACACGTAATTTTCTTATAGTAAAACTGTTATAACTTGCAAAGAGGGTCGAAATAATTTGAATGCAGATTGTAATCGAGTCGTGCAATCGAGTATTTTGTCATTTTTAGCACTCAATAAGATATATTTACTAGATTTGTCTATTCCATTAAAGGTTTATTTCTCCTGTAATGGTTAATGTGTAGATAAAACACTGGGCCGTAGGTGACCAAAGATGAACAATTATGTTAAAGTATTTTGATAGGCCTTCATAGAGAGTCATGAATCATTGAAAAACCTGAATAACGTTACACAAGATAATCCTTTTAAATGTATTAAAATACCGATGTCATTACTGAAGGACGCTTATATTTGATTTCGTTTTAAGCATTTATTTATTAACTAAATGAGAAACAAAATTAAATCAATACAATTGATACAAACGAGCATTGTGCCCATGAAATGTTGCATAACTGTCGACATAGCAAGTATAAAAAATTTAAGTTATTTCCTTTACTTAATGGTTACCCATTCCAAAACTTTACATAAGAAATGAACAAAGATTATCTTGCCATCTGTCAATATCCACTTCAAATAAACCAGTTTAAAATCAGTTAGTATAATGTTAAAATTTAGAAGTTTATCACTGATTAGATAGAATTTAGATTCATGTTAAATATAAATAATTTTTAGTGCGGCTTGAAAGTACTGAAAATACACACAGTGTTTCATTGGAAATTGACATTGTTTTATAGTGTTTTGACCTTATTCCAACATTTCTGAAGTTAATGACATGTTCATCACGTTTACTTGTGTCATGTTGTCGTCATTCCAAATTAATCGGAAGAAACGATGAAAACGGGAAGAATTGCTACTGCGAAGGTATTGTTTTTGGTTAACAAGTAATAAATTGGAATGGAAATATTACAAAACATGGTTGTCAGAATTAGCGTTTTGAACAGAATTAGTTAGGCAATCGATGCAAAGTGTAAAAAATGCACTCAGCGTGAGATTTGTAATTTTCAAGGAGTGTGAAAAACAGTCGAATCAATAAACAGACTGTGCTGGATATATTTGTTAAATTTCTTTTTTTCTATGTCAGCTGTATTATTCAAAATCGCATTGCGTACAAATTTAGAAGAATGCCACAAAATCTTGATCTTTATAACATTAAGAAAATGATTTATCGAAAGCTGTTTGATACTTTTAAATCATACATACATTACTCTTTGAAAAAATTACTTTTATAAATTTGTGATGTGCACTGTAGGTTTTTGCGAAGTAAATTCGTATGTCATGATTGACGTGTAAATATGGAAGCTTGATTTTGATTTTTTGATCTGAATTGTCAATCTTGTGTATGGATTATCATGTAAATCAATCCTCATAGGTTCTTGTCAATTAAATCGTCATTGCATCACCTATGCACAATTTCATGAAGATGTATTGAAAATATTATTTATGGTTTTAAAGAAAGAAATAATAATCCCTTAAATGCCACCTGTTTATTAGTAAAACAAAATATCTACACTGCCAGTAGAACAAATAAAAAAACAAATTTTGGATATATTAAAAGAGAATTAACCAAATATTATGAAGCATGCAAATATATTGCTTTTGCAAATAATAATCAGCACAAATTCTTTGCATTTTGGTCATCTTTTCACACACTTTTTAGACTCATGTAATTACAGATACTCAAGGGATAAATTTAAAGCTTGAATTGAATTAAGATAAGCCTTGCATTTAATCAGATTGCCTGCTATGTTTGATTTCAAAGCAGACAGCAGACAATTCTTTTCAGTAACATAAATGTTTTTGTTACTATGTATATCATGTATTATACAAATGTAAACATACAACTGATAATACTGCATGATTGTTTTTTGATTATAAACAAATGTTCATACATATGTAACATCTGATGGGAAATAAAAACATTAAATAATAAAAAATTAAGATGTATTGATTACGAATAGTTACGCGGATGTCCTTTGCTCTCATCTGCATGGCTTATATCTAACAAGTTAATGTTTCTATCAATTAAAGAGTAGATATATCGCTTGGGGAAAGGAACGGATAAGATGTAATGAAAGCTCTGTCTGCGTGATTGATCATGCAACCGAGGTTCTCAATGGATCTTATATAAAAATGTCAATGAAAGACAATGGGAAATCTTGTGATTTTGTGTTTAAGATCATGATTGGAATTCTCTTCTTGCTCTATATATTTTTAAAAAAAATTACAACCAGAGTGTTTAGCAGGGCAAACTTTTTTTCCATTTAAATGGTTTAAAACCCATCCATGGACAGAGCCTTTAGCATAATAAGCCATTCAACACTAGATGCAGTCATAAGCTGTTAGACAAATGTGTGGCATACGGTTCTTTGGTTTTCCCAGTAAATTAAAAAGGACATGTAAATATTTCTTACAAGATGGCAGAATGTTATAGGTTATCAGCGTGACCTTATGTTTCAGACTAGTCGTTTTTATTATTGTTGGGTCCTCGAGGACACAAATTCTGGTTGTCTTGCCTGACGACCATGCGGAAAAAGTCAAGAGACTTAACTCTGTCAATGCAACGTTCCGTAGCACTAAAAAAATGACTCGCACAGCAACTGCAGTTACATTCATAATGTCATTCATTTCATTTACTTTCTTAAAATTATCCTACGAAATACGCTGCTTTACGCAGTAACACATTCGACCAAAGCCATTGATGTAATTGAATCTTAGTCATCGTTACAAGTATTAGTCATTTGAAAAATAATTCATTTTAAGAAAAGCATGCAAACCTGAAACATAGAAGGAAACACTGCAAGAGCAGAACCACAATCTGTCATTGATTTTTTATGTGTGAGTATGTTTTTATTTCAACATGTACATGTATGAAATGACCTCGGGCATGGATTTCATCTTTAGGAAAAAGTTGTATCAAAAAGGAATTTACAGTCAAAAGATCTTAGCCCTAAACTTCAATTTCGAATCAATGTGATTCTGCAGTTTTTAAATCACCTTCTTATTTCAATCTGGAATACAATTTCCTGGCCTCCTGCCACATGGAATTAATTTGCAAATGGAACTGGAGTTACAAAAATGTTGTTTCTTTATAAATCGTTTATAACCATAGAGAGCATATTTTTATGATGTGATGAGAAGAATGCATCTCCCTCAAGCTTCAGGTAAATTAGCATGGTATTTTCTCTCACTGAAATGCCCTAGTTCTTTGGTGCTTGTTTAATTCTGCTATAACTCTTCTAAAAAATTATTAATTTTTACCTGAAATGTAGCGAAACATGAAACAAGTAGTTGATTCTCATTAACTACTTGATCAAGTAAAAACATAATAGCAGGAGGCAAAGGTTTTATCTGCAATGAGTTTAGAATTTATTCAACAAATGTCTTTATAACAATGAAAATATTAACCGTTAAATATTGATACTTAAGGTATTTTGATGTCTTATCTCACCTTAAATGTGATTAAGAACAAACAAATTCAATTTTGGTGATGAATTTTCCATGTTCAACATATTTATTGTAATTGCAAATACTTCTACTGATTATGTTTTACCGATTAGCTTATCCTCTTCCAGTAAAGAACAAGAAAAGATGAGTATGACTCGCAAACCCCTGAATTTGTTATCACTTAAGAGACATTAGTCAGTTAAAAATATAATTGCTGAAAAAGCTATCCAATACGATGAAAATTATTCAACTTTACCAGCATCATTTCCAAGTTTAAATACCAATTAATGGTTACTGTATGAAAATGATATTTTAATAAACAGCTTTCGAACAAATAATGAACATCATTAGGGCTAAAAGCACTTTCTATTTGATTCACTACGACCTAAGAGATTTTGAAAAAACTTGTCTCAATCTGAGTATCAGACCAGTTTTGCATCAAACTTTCAAACTCAAGAGTATCATCAGGTGTACTCACAGCAAAGATTTCTTTACTTGTATGTCAAGGTTTCAAAATTTTTTAAAATATAATGTTTCAATGGAAACGAATTTTACGATATGTCCCCGAAATAAGCGAAGCTTCCATACAGTGAAATATAAGATGAAAATTTTGTTCTACAAATTAACATTTGATAGTGACTTATACAATATCATCATCCCCAGGTTGTCACGCAAGTAAATATCAATACCATGATAACACAACATTCGAGAGATCAACATGTTTGTAAACAAAGAGAAGGCCAATACGACTACAAAGTGTATATTGTGTTTTTGTTGTCTTACGGCAAAAGGTGGCGTAAATGTCGAGGGGCCTCAATGGTTACTCTTTAAGAACTGAACCTACGTCAAGACATGGTGATCTGATGGGTTTCTGTTCGATGAGTGAATGCATCGAAAATGTTCTTGTGTCACAAAAATTCATAAAAACAAGATCTTCATGAACAGAAATTTAGGTAAATGGGGCTTCTGCTTCACTGGATAGGACTTCTCTATTATAGATTTTTTGATAAAAGATCAAGGCAACGAATGGGTATTTTATGAAGGGTTTACTCGAACGCCTGCATTGTCACTTAATAGTATTTATCCAACGTGCGGCAAAGAGTGCGAGGATCTTTCCAGTTTCGTTATTTAGTGGTTGAGTAATGATAATATCGCATGCAAAAACAATAACTAAATTCTAAGCAATATTTGTCTTAGGTTCTTAGTTTCTTATGTCCTTGCACTTACTGTCACAGACATTTTGCGTTTACTAATTTCCGTATGACGTTTTTAAATTTTGTCTTGAACAAAAGAAGTTGTTTTGCAAGTTTTAAACAAACAGTGACATTTTGGAAGAAAATATTAATTGTATTGATTCTCCTGGTTTGTATGGAGTCCAACATTCTCAAACTCAATTATGTTTCTATTTTGAAGAGTGTATTAAATTCTGATATTCATAGAAAGATTTTTCCAATAATATTTTTGCTGAATTATGTCAATTATGCACTGAAGTATTGTGAGTCTGAAAAGGATAATTGCCTAGTTCAAATAGTGCGTGGTTAAACCTTGTGATTAAGGTTAAACGTGCTCTCTGCATTATTCCAGCTATTTAGAATTTTGAAGTTGACATCTATTTGAAAGTGAATTGAATAATCGCCGGATCAAAACGGTATTTGACATAATACTTGTTAGTCGATTGTTCAGGGATGTATTTTATCTTTAACCTCTATTTCGTCCTAATAGTCTCACAGTATTATGTTTTCCGAGGTGGGGTGATTTGGGGTTTTAACGCCGTTTTCAAGAGTATTTCACTTATATCGCGGCAGCTATTATTATAACAGGGAGAAGTCCTTAACACCAATGTGGTTTTGCATTGTGGTGACACCTGCGAGCTTCGATGGGAACTAGCGAACAATGGGTGGTACTGCGCTGAAATTCAGTGAAGCATTGCACCCTAACCTTACTGCGTGTAAAACAGTTCTCTACTGCAGACAACGTTGCTGAGCCCCTTGCGGGATTCGAACCCCGGACCTCAGCCCCCTGTTATTTCCGATCAGTGAAGTGAAATACCTTGTGGTTATTGTATAAACTGTAGGGGGTGGTTTGGGACTGTTTAACAAATTATTTCAGTTGTTAATTACGTGGATTGATTATTGTGACATGTAATCACTACTTTTGTAATTTGTAATCACCAATGAATAAATCAGAGAGTACAAATCCATCAAGGTTTACATCCACAAGAATAGCAAGGATTTGTTCTTTTTTTTTTAAATGTCGCAGTTATAATTTAAGGTAGATCATCGAGTTCTTAGTCCCCAGGACACCTAGGAACAACAATTAGTTTTCTTTTAATATGTACGAGGGGTGTTCCAAAAACTTCCGGCCTGACCATCAAAACCAAAGAAACATTCAAATGTTTATGACCTATTTTTAGACATAATCACCCTTGACCTCAATGCATTTGCTCCAGCGTTTTTGTAACATCTGCAACCACTATGAAAACCCCTTCTTATCACGAGACCCCAAAAAAACCTCTACTGCAGCAATGACCTAATCGTCAGTCTTAGACCTTTGGCTACAGAGCTCTGTTTTCAGTCGAGGGAACAGGAAGAAGTCTGAGGGGGGCTAGGTCTGGAGAATAGGCAGGGTGCTGCACTGACTGCAATTTGGGCGGTGTGAACAGGAGCATTGTCCTGCAACAGCCACACACCTTTTCGCAGTTTACCCCTTCGTTTCTCTCTGATTTTTTTTCTCGTAATTGTCGTAGTTCATTTGCGTAATAATTGTAATAAATCATTATTACACCCTGAGAGTCCCAGAAAACGGATGTCATGCCCTTCCGACTTGGGGGGGGGGGGACAAGATATGAACTTTTTGTGGGTGGTGTGCTGTGTTTCCATTGCATGCTATGGCATGAACTTATTTTCAGTTAAAAGATGATCGTGAATCCGGATGATAAATTTTCTGGTACAGGACATGGACCCATTTGTGAAACCTCCATATCCTCCTACAAGAAACTTTACCTGATTGTATTTCTTTGGTCAGCAATCAGACGTATCTGTTCCCCTCTTGGGAGAAATAAGATTGATTAATCCGAACACACCATGCATGGTTGTTGTGAGATGGTAAGAGTCTTTGATGGATCAAAGCAAATATGTAATCATGTACATGCATGTGATTGCAAACCACACTCTCCATATGATAAAAGTCCATGGCAGTTAAAAACAGGTTTCCCAGCATGGATTCGAAAAAATGAATGGCTGTGAAAATTCGTGTTTTTAAAATCTACGCTCAACAGGAGCTTGATGCTTTCAATAAAACGATGGTAAAACTGACTAGGCTTGAGGTTTTGGAGATTAACCGAATATTTTTTTAAGAAGACAGATGTGGCATCTGTCAGTCAAATTTGCCGAGAGCACTTCTCCTAATGTCTTTAATCAGTGGTCACTTACTATTTTATGGAACTATTCCATGTCCATTTCGTCCGAAAAATGTTAAAGCTTTAATGCTTTAATACAAGAAGATTTTCCTTTCTCCTCAGATTTATGTATTTCTAAATAAACTGTTGGGCTATCCTGTGTTATGACATACAAAAACAGTCCAATTTCCATTAATTTCGAGGCCTTAAATATTTTGTATGTTTTTAGGGGAAATAGAGTTTTGGGCAAAAAGAGACACTTGTCAATATTAGCTGTTCAGAGTGGACATTGCTTCATTTATGTAAATAGACAGAGAAATAATCCTGCTCTGATTTTAAAGGATGAATCAAATGGTTGACAAAGTTGCTACGTTAGACTAATGTAACAAGTTTTCATCCATATGCTTTTTTCAATTCTAAAAATAGAATGTGAATTTGCTTTTCTCATTAAATCAAGGATTTGTCAAACTGATTTGAAAAATCATTTGGGAGTTTTGAATTTTAGATGTTGGTTATTTGTAATGTACAGGCACAATTGATTGTATTTTGAGTATCAGAAAAAAACTTTCAACAGAACAGAACAAAATTAATTGTTGAAAGCCTTAAGTAGCAGTAATCATTCAAATACATATCTTATCAGGAATGTGTTCTTTTCCATTCAACAATGAGCTGGTTTATCTTATTTCAAGGTTCATCTCTATTTTGTTAAACAGTTAGTTGATGTTTCACGCGATTAACGATTTGTGTGAATATTGCTGTTAAACTTTGAATAAGGGAAAGGTATATTTCTACAATTCAATCAATAAATATGTGTTGTTGGTGTGGATTACTGATGGGTGAATTCTAAGAATTATGTTTATGAATATATTTTAGGTAAACTTTTGAATATTTTAGGTAAACTTTTGAATAACAATGGAGATATTCAATTTTGGTAACAATTTTGACATTATGAATCATCAGTTTAAAAGATTGTTTACATAATTTACATGATCTGAACACCTTTGAAGCTTGCAAGACCTTTTCGGACCTCAAATATCCATATGAAATACGAGGGTGAAATGGATGCCTCTTGGAAGCAACTATGAAGTAGATTGTGACAGCACTGATATCTTACCACAGGGATATATTCGTGATTCTCCACTCTTCCCAATATAAGTTGGTCATCTTCAGCTCCTGATGATACTCATCTGTTGTCTACTATGACATCTGCTTCTTCAGCTCCTGATAATACTCGCCCATCACGTGATATAACAACTGCTTCTTCAGCTCCTGATAATACTCGCCTATCACCTTACGTAACAACTGCTTTTTCGGCTCCAGATGATACCCACCCATCACCTAATGTGACAACTGCCTCTTTAGCTCCTTGTATTTCAAATTTGATTCAAATTTTTGTCAAGATACGTGAGACCAAAAACTAATGAATCAATCATAATCAAAGAACTTACTATTTCAATGATTTTCCTAAAGTAACCAAAAATGTTTCGTGTTTGAATTCTTAAAACGTTCGTGTTTTGCTAGTTGCAAGTTCAAAATTGTTTCCTGTCCATATATCAACACGTTTTCAAAAGTAACATCCGTATTTATTTATGATAGTATTTCAAAGTGTTAAGTTTTTTTCTTTAGAGCGTTGCAAGTTTTATTTCAGATATGTTTTTCTCCGTCATAATACCTGTTTTAGGAACATTTAATCATTAATTTTAAGACAAAAGTAACAGTTCTGACAGATGGTTTATGTCAAATCTGATACAAATTTGATATTTCAATCTTGATTGAAAAGAATTAATTGACATTAATATAAGAGATACCTTTCAATACCAAAGATGTATGCCATAATCAAGCAAATCACTACAGTGATGATTTGAAGAAAATAATACAAAACCTTTTCCATTTATGTCAGTACTGTTACCGGATGTGTCATTTCTGTTACTGGTAACATTTTTATTTGCCAACAAGTCTTGTTTTATATATAAAAAAACATGTAGAAAGAGTTTATGGTGATATAATTCCAAAAGATAAATGGCGTGGGTTATCTGTATATATCTTAAGGATCTTCTATGTAATTTTTTAGGCATTTACAAAGTAAACTTTCCATTCTGTTAACACAAATGTCACTACTTTTATTTGTTAAAAAATATGATTGAGTAAACATGTTACTTGCAATTATTTAAAAATTGTGTCAGCTTGGTTTCGCAAAATGAATATGAAGAGTAAACAATTTAAATGCAGCAATTGATAAAAATATAGCAAATGTTAAACTCCTGTAAAGTGTCTTTTAATGATTTCAGATACTGTTCAATTATTTCAATACAAATTTTGTAAACTTGTACCATTCATAAAGGCACTTAATCATGTTACGTGTCTATTTCCTCCTACTAGTTGTATGACTGAACAAAATGTAAAGTTTTTTTTATTGTTTTAAATACAATATTTGTAACAGAACTGACATGTTGATTACCAATAAGCGCATTTATTGTTAATTACACGTTGATTAGGCTAAGTTGAGTGTGCATATTTCACATGTGTAAAATAACATATATGTTATAATTTTTTGCAAATAATTTCAAAATAGGATTTGATAGTACAGCAATAGATTGGCCGATGCCAATTGCTGAATATGGAGGGTGTTTCTTCTCATCTTCTATTATATTTCAGATTGTAGCCCCTCAAGTGCAGAAATCCTCTAAAAGTCTTCAGTTGTCTTTGATCGATGTTTTTTTTCTCTTTAATCATGTGTACAACTAGAACATATGCGGATACCATCCAAGTTTAGAGAGCTACCCATTTTCCTTTGAACGGGCTTAACGTAATTTCCAGAAGTGGTGTTGTGTATGGTTTGCAAGAGGATATCTTGACCTATGTAAAGATTAAATTATCCCCTCAACCCTCAATCAGTTTGCCACAAGAGAGGGGTTTGGGAGCGACAGACTAGAACTGTGCGCAAGGTTTTGTCATGCCTGTTGGTTAATGATCAAGGTATTTGTGAAAAATAGTTGTCAACAATTTTTGTGAAGTTGAATCTATAGTAAATAGCAGGCCGTTCATCTACAATTCTGATTCTGTCAAGGATGCTGAGCCACTGAGTCCAGACCATCTACTGTTGCTCCGTTCAAGTCAGCCTCGTCTGCCATGAGACTTCACTGTTCATGATGTCTACACTCGACGTTGGAGGCATGTGCAGCATATTGTGGATGTATTTTGGAAAAGATGGATTAAAGAATACCTTCCAACAATTCAGTTGCGGTAGAAGTGGAATCAAGGAAAGCCAAATGTGTCTGTTGGAGACACTGTTTTGATCATCGATGAGAGAACACCGAGAAAGCTGTGGCCTCTTTCCGGATAGGTCAGTAGAACTTAAAATAGCTTGGTCTGTGCTCATTCGTCCAATCCACAAACTCTATTTTACTTGAATCTAACTCATAATTTAAATTAATATAATTTGTGAACTTTTGTGTGTATCAATAAGTGGTCAACTCATATTGGCTTTGTTTGGTATTTGATGGCTTAAATGATCACTTGAACTCTTTTTTCCGGGGCTGAAAATGTTACGGAAAATTCATGTACAATCAGAAATCTTGAATAGGGTCCGGTTCGTTGTCCAGATCGGTATTACAACTGCACCGGAAGTTCTCCGGATTTTAGTTACGGCACGGATTTTGAATGTTTGGCTGCGGTCAAAATGTTTGCTGTGGCTAGGGATTTGATTGGATTTTGCAAATCTGAAAAATTAAAAAAAATTGAGAATTCATTGAATACTAAAATTATATACAACATAATGTAGATATCAACTAAAATTGTTGCACTGGGATATATGTTCTTAGATGTGTATTTTATTGGGGGTTTTTTCAGCTTAAAATGTACTATTGCACATTCTGAATAAAGGCCCTTATGTCGGTAACACATCACAACCATTCAAGGCAGATGTCATGTGATAGTATGAGAAAAAGAATGTGAAACTGATGACCAACAAAACATTTAAAGAAGATTTCACGTTGTAGTAAGAGAAAGATAATGAGATACTGATAACCAACAAAATCACCGTTTCAGATTTTATTGTTTCATTTTCATTTTCGTTATCATAAGGCCACAAAGCAGTTAAGAAGATGAAAACGTCGCACTGACGTCAGATAATTACACAGAATTTACTTTAGCCTGACATTAGAGTGCAATATCGTGTGTTTTGAGTCTGTACCAGTTGAACAATGCCACCGAAAGGATGTGTGCATCAAAAGGTTACAACTCAAGCCAAGAATCTCTACATCCACTTAGGCCATCCAGATGTCAAAGCCATGGAGACTACACGACACGTTCTTTTTTTGGAGAAAAAATATCAACCTATCTCTGGTTGAAATTTGCAAATTGTATGTGTCAATAGAGGAAACTGCCACATGGAAGAGGCTTGTTTAGCAAACACGGGATTTCTCCGTTGATTCCGATATCCTTGAAAAGCTTACGACACACACTTGTCGGGTTTTCGTCTTCAGGTATTCCATAGAAAAGCAAGTTATTCTTCCTGGAGTACATTTCTTGGGTAAGTATTTTCCTTTCGTGGTCATTCTTTAGGTCGAGAAGTTTCTTTTCATGTTCGTTCTTTTGGTCGAGAAGTTTCCTTTTGTAATCCTTCTTTTGCTCGGCCATGGCTGTTTTCGTTTCTGCTCGTAGTTTTTCAATTTCGGTTCTGTTTTCTTGTATACTCTCGGCGTTGTAAACCACGCTTTTACGATTTTCTTCAATTTCCGTTCTGAGAGTTCTTATTTCATCCTTCATACACATTTTCAACTCTTCCAATTGCTCTTTAATAAAGGCCTTCGTCGGTAGGTCTGTCATGGCTGCGTCCATGCCGTCCGAGTCCGATGTAATTTCTGTGCTTTTTTCTTCAATTGGCGATTTTTCAATGGTATTTTTGGTTTTATTCTTCTTTTGATTGTTTGTTCTATGATCAGTTTTACTTCTTGTTGATGTGGCCATTTAAATTTTCAAAGATTGGACTAGATTAAAGTCGCTTGTACCGGAGCGATCTGTCGCACGTCCGTTTCACATGAGCGCCCAACCGGAAGTCATCGTTCCCAAACCAACTTAAAAGGTTAAATGTAAGGACACTTTAAATAAAACAACACATTGATGGTTTGATAAATTTTAAAGTATTTTAGTTTCCACAAGAAATGTAAACGTTGTTGTCCTTTCTTATATATTTTCTCAGTATTCTCATTCCAAGAGAGTTTAGAATCAATGATAGTACCTAAATACTTATATTCATTTACTCTTTCTATTTCATTTCCATCAATACACACATATTGTAATGTTGACTTTGTTCTTTTAAAATCAATTATCATTTCTTTATTTTTTAAACGTTCAAATATAAATAATTAGATTTACACCAATCAACAAATCTTGAGTGCTCGGATATATAGGTAAGTTCTGATTCTCTAATTAGGCCTACAAATGCAGCGTCGTCAGCAAATTTGATGGTAAAAAACGAATCGTAATGGTAATCTTTCTGTGTAGTAAGTATAGCTTCGAGTTTTGTCTGAAGTTTTTATAAAAAATAAACGACATTTTATTACAGTAATTATGCTTACACGTGGGCTAAATAAAGAGAATGAGTTTATTTTCCACCATTTGTCAATGCAAGATGACAGCATGTTTAAAGATTACTTGAAGGGATTCACAGTGACAAAGGTCAACGCATACGATAGAATTAAATTGGTCTGCAAAGATTCTAGACAAAAATTCCAAACTAAAAGAAAACAACAAGCAAATATATACATCTTAGCCCAACTATTTACACGATCAATTAGTTCACTGCTGAATCAAGTATTATCAAAAACATAAATATTTTACTAAATATGGTAAAAGGGTTTTGCCTCAAGATGATGTCAGCCAAGCTCAATGGTATTCATAATGAGGATGTGTGCTGGCCACGGTAGTCTGTTAACACTTTTTTTAATATGGCAGGTACATTTACATTGTCGTCAGTATAAGATTTTGTCTATAAAAATCAGTATCCTCCTAAATCAGTGTAAATGCATCAGCCCTCGCTCCTTCCTAATACCCTGATCTCTTTTAAGCCAAAACTGTCGTATCGCTAGCTATCTAACCAGCCAATGAGACAACTCGCATCAAGCAACTGTGGCACAACCCGGATGGAATTGCAGACGGGAATAACCAGCGGCGAACCACGCCATATTGCTGAACTTTACTAATAGCAGTAAACTGAGCTATAAGTCTCAGGAATCAAATGCTAATTTCTGGTTATTACTGCAGATCATTTCAATTGAATCAACAACATAATACTTCTTGATTTATTGAGATTGTATTAATTAGGACGAAATGGGATTAAATTAGTTTCTTTCGTTTGCTGCGTTGCCATGATGAATCAAGCAAAGCTTAAACCGAAAGAGTTCCCTCCTAAGGATATGAAACCTTTGTGGCTGAGGATACCTACATTTTAGACTGACATACCATATAGCATAGGTGTGTGTTGACTTCTAGATCGTGACGTGCCTTTTTTATAGAACACATAACATGAATGGGTATAATCCGAGTTAAACAAAAAGACCTAGTGTTGTTTAACTTCTCAAAGAACTTACATGTACATGTTAAGATCTTCCTCAGGCTCTACAGAAGGTTCTTGTTTTTATAAAAGCCTATTCTGAAACTTTTCCTCCTGTTATTCCCATAGGTTATATTAAATTCAAATTTCCTTTTGGCGTCACCACTCATGTGTACATGCTAAATGATAGCAAAAAGTTTGGATTGTCTAACCTGGTGGTTTTCAAGACACCCATGAGTAGGATTGCCTGGCCTTAATGGTCAGTTTATCAAAGTTAAGAGGGCTTAAAGCAAATATATTTTACTGTCTTTTTCCAAGGTTAAATTGAGATTTAATCGCTATTGTCCTCACTATTCATGTTTGAATCAAGGAATGGTTTGGTACGGACTGACCTGGTAGTTGTTAAGCGACCTACGATAATTTTATGAAAATTAGAATCATTTTAAGAGTGAGTGAGTGAGATATTGTTTAACGCCGCTTGGGCAATATTTCAGCCATTAGCGGCGTGAGATTTAATGAAATGAAATTGATTGCAAAAGCAAAAACATGATACAGCACGAAGGCTGTAAAAAGATCAGCAAAATGACAGAGTTGGTTAAAAGCTGATATACTATGTATAAATTTTTTACAACTTATCAAATAGATTGATTTCCTTTAGATAGGATAAAATACGGTGTTCACCGATTTGATTAAAAAGTTGTGAAATTGAAACATTTGTGTAAAATGTTTCCCTTACTTGTGCAGTGTCCCAGCATTCGCACAGGATGTGCTTAACTGTGAGTGGACACTGACAGGGAATACACACAGGAGGGTCTTCCCCCTTTAAAAGATATGAATGAGTGAGATGTGTGTGACCTATGCGACATCGTCGCAAAACACATGCTTCCCGACGGGTAAAAGAAGATAGAGATTTATAACCTAAATGAGGTTGTATTGCATGAAGTTTATTGTGTTGTTGTTGGTCAGTTGTGGGACCGCCAACACTGTTTGATGTAAGATTTGATAGCAGGTTTGGAATCTGTATACGGAACTTTAGTTTGAGATACATGTTTGAGGTTGAGAGCTGACTTAGCTGCTGAATCAGCTTTATTGTTGCCTCTTATACCCATATGGCCAGGAAGCCAGCAAAAAACGATGTTGCATTCGAGAAATGTATTGTGAATGGTTAAAATATCCCTAATAATGGGGTGATCACTTTTACAATTTTTGACTGCCTGTAAGCAAGATAGAGAGTCTGAAAATATTATGTAGTTGTTAGGAGATGAATTTTTTATATGCTGAATGGCCTTGAGGATGGCCTTTGCTTCTGCAGTGAAGATGCTGTTTCCATCATGTAGTCTTGAAGCATAGGTTGTTGAAGGTGTAACAGTTGCTGCTGCAACTGTCATGCCATCCTTAGAACCATCAGTATAAACTGGTTTGTAGTCAGAATAAAAATCTCTGAGTTCGTTGAAAGCCTGCTGGAATATTAGCTGATTGGTGTCAGATTTTTTATGAGCGGTTAGGCTGAGATCAACACGAGGCTTGACCAACTGCCATGATGGAGTGGCCAGTAAACCGTGTTCTGCAATAGTTGAGAGGTCGATATCCGAATCTTCAACATGTTGTTGAATACGGATACCGAGAGGTTGAATTGCTTTTGGTTTAAAAGAATACAACTGCTGGTATTCAGGATTAAATACGCAGTTGTAAGCTGGATTTGAAGGGTTGGATTTGAGCTTAGTTACATATTGAAGTGCTAACTTAATGCGCCGATCTGCAAGAGATGGCTCATCAGCCTCAACGTAAAGGCTTTCAACGGGAGATGTTCTGAAGGCCCCAAGACAAAGTCTGAGACCCTGGTGGTGGATTGTATCTAACATTTTGATATATGAGGGACGGGCAGATCCATAGATTATTGATCCATAGTCCAGTTTTGAGCGGATGAGTGATCGATAGAGATGTAGAAGGGTTTCTTCATCTCCACCCCATTTAGCATTTGAGACGACCTTTAAAAGGTCTAATGCTTTTAAACATTTAGCTTTAAGTGCTTTTATATGTGGGATAAAAGAGAGTTTATTGTCAAAGAGGATGCCAAGAAATTTGGCCTCTGGAACGACCTTAATTGGAGTTTTATCTAGAAAAAGTTCTGGATCTTTGTGCAATTTTCACATATTGCAGAAATGCTTTTGAAAATTTAAAGCCATTTTCCAATGACCATTTATGAATTTTATTGAGACAGAGTTGTAATTGTCGTTCGATTGATGGCATATTGTTGCCCCGACAAGAAACGCCAAAGTCATCCACAAAAAGTGAACCATCAGTATGATTACTTAAAACTTTAGCCAAGCTATTTATTTTAATGCTAAATAGAGTGACTGATAAAATGCTTCCTTGTGGGACACCCATTTCTTGGTCAAAGAAATCAGATAAGGTAGAGCCCACACGGACCTTAAATTGAGGATCATATAAAAAGTTGGATATAAATTCAGGTATACGACCTCGCATGCCAAATTCGTGTAAATCTTTCAGGATGCCATTCTTCCATGTTGTATCATATGCTTTTTCCAAATCGAAAAAAATAGATACTGCATGTTGTTTGTTCATAAATGCATCCCGAATAAAAGTTTCTAAACGTACAAGATGATCAGTGGTACTTCGTTGTTTTCGGAAATCACATTGAATGTCAGTGAGTAATTTGTTGGTTTCCAAGTACCAAACAAGAGGATCGTTGATCATCCGTTCCATAGTTTTGCATACGCAACTGGTCAAGGCTATGGGACGATAATTTGAGGGGTCTGTATGATCCTTTCCGGGTTTTGGAATAGGCACAATAGTAGCATTGTGCCAACAAGATGGAAACTTACCAGTTTCCCAAATATTATTATATAGAGCTAGTAAAACTTAGAGGCAAGGTTCTGGAATATGTTTTAAGAGCTGATAATGGATATCATCAGAACCAGAATCTGTATCATGTGCTTTAGCAAGTGCTGTTTTAAGTTCTGTAATGGAGAAATGTTCATTATAGTCTTCTCCATTATCAGATTTGAAATTTATTGGATGTTTTTCCTGAACCTTTAGATATTTTTGAAATGCTGGTACGTAATTTGCAGATGAGGAATTTTTAGAAATGGTTTCGGCCAACTTATTTGCAATATCGGTTTCAGATGTAAGAAGGTCACCATTGATCTTAAGGTGTTTAATGGTAGTTTTAGAACCTTTGCCTTTAATTCTACTAATCATATTCCAGACTTTGCTTATAGGTGTTCTGGAATTAATTTTGGAGACATAGCCTCTCCAAGATTTGCGCTTTTGTTGATTTACAGTACGGCGAGCTAAAGCTATTGCCTTTTGGCAATTGTCAAGGTTATCTCGAGTTGGTCGTTTATAGAGCTTTTGCTCAGCCTTTTTACGGGCCTTAATGGCTTCATCACAAGTATCATTAAACCATGGCTTGTGAATGCGTGGATTAGCCGAGGTTTTAGGAATAGTTTCATTTGCAATATTAATGAGACCTTTGGAAAAGGCCTCGACCGGATCAGCTGAATTTATAAATCTATATGATAGATGTTCGCGGCAAAGGGCTGAAAATCGGCCCCAGTCAGCTTTAGTAAATTTCCAACGAGGGTTGTGACCCTCAGGGGCGGGTGAAGAGTGTTCTAATACAATGGGGAAGTGATCACTTCCACATGTGTCCTCATGGACAGACCATGATAAGTCATCCAAGAGCGATGGATCAGTAACTGTTAAATCTATTGCTGAGTATGAACCTGTAGCAGGGTGCAAATAGGTATTTAAACCATCATTAAAAAGACATAAATCATTTTGCACAAGAAAACTTTCAAGTCTCTTCCCTCTGAAATCAAGGGAGTTCCCACCCCAGAGTGGATTATGACTATTAAAGTCACCAAGAATGATAAAGGGCTTAGGTAGTTGACTTATTAGTTGGTCAAGATCTTTGATATTAAGATCTTGAGATGGTGGAATGTTTAAAGAACAGAGGGTTACAGTTTTGAATAATGATAAACTGACAGCAACAGCTTGTAAGGGAGTTGTAATGGAAATTTCTCTGTGAATAATTCCATCACGCACCAAAATTGATGCACCTCCTTTCGCCCTATCAGCAGGGGGAGGGATGGAATTGTAGATGGTGAATGATCTCATCGAGACCGTATCTGTGTCTTTAAGATTTGTTTCTTGAAGACAAATTGCTTGAGGATTGTACTTTTGTGCTAATAAGCCCAATTCATTATAGTTGACTTTAAAACCTCGACAATTCCACTGAAGGATTGCCATTGACGTAAGTAATAGGTGGTAAATTGTGATGAGCCTCATGGTGGTGGTTTAACTGGAGAAAGTCAACGATCCATCGACCGCGACCTCTGGCCCTTATTGGGCGAATGGGCAGATTGCCCCAAGTCTGATGTGTCCATGAGGACATCGTCAGATTCGAGGTCCAAACATTTAAACTTGTTGTGGACCTCTACCACATTCCGCTGGCCTTTGGGAACGCGGTCAGATGTTTTAGTTTTTTGTTGACTTTTTTTTTAGAGTTTGATTGAGCGTTGGAATTTGTTTTGTAGTGTTGGTGTTTGCTGATGATGTTTTCGTTCCTGTCGCTTTGACAGGATTTGTAATGGATAGAAGAGGGAATGTTTTGGTACCTATTGTTGATGATGTGGAGCTGCGTAATATGACCTCTGTAGGTTGTTCAGACAGCCATTGAATGTTGGTGTCCCAAGGACAAGGCGTTTTGCTTCTGGGAAGGAGATGTTGTTGGTAAACTTGAGTTTGAGGATTTCGGATTCCTGCTGCCACTTAGGACAATCCTTGGAGGAAGCCATGTGTCCGGCAGAACAGTTAGCACACTTCGGCGACGCCTTGCAGTCTCCAGGGTGGTCGTCATCCTCGGGCTTTGCACACCGAGGACAGACACGCTCGTCAGCTCTGCAGGAGTTGCTTCCATGGCCAAACTTCTGGCAATAGTAGCAGCGGGGAGGCTTTGGGATGTATAGTTCGGTTTTTAGTTTGTAGTAACCTGCATTTATAACTTTAGGAGCCTGTGGTAGAGAGAAAGTTAGAAGGTATGTGTGCGTTTTGAAAATTTTCCCTTCCTTCCTTATAGTGAAGCGCTTGACAGCTGTCACTGCCTGATCCTTGAGGTGGTACAGGAGCTCTTCTTCTGAAGAGTCTTCCAGACAACGCTCCCTGTCTCGGATGATTGTTTTGCTGCTGTTAAGAGAATTATGAGGAGAAACTTTTACTGGAGTATTAACTATTGTTTTGAGAGTGAGCAAAGATGATGATTGTTGTTTAGAGCCACATTCAACAAGAAGGAACCCATTCCTTATCTTCTTGACGTTCTTCACATCACCAGCAAGACCTTGGATAGTCTTGGCAGTTGCAAAGGGGTTCAACCAAAGCGGTTCGCCGTCTGTTGATGAGATTACCAAGAACCTTGGCCAACTGTTAGAAGTTGTAGATGTTGATGGAAATGCAGATTTTGTTTTTGAAGTTGATGGTGTTATTTTAGACTTTGAAAATAAAGTTGATGGAGTTATCTCTTCCTCGGAAGAGGGACTCTCATCTGTTGAAATCGTTCGCTTTTTTTTATCCTTTCGACCCATTTTGGGGGGATAATAGATTCATCACCCTGGGTCCCCACCCACCACGGAGCTCCAACAAGGGCGCTGCTACATGCCAGCGGGACTCCAGCTAGCAGCACCGGGGATACCAGGGTGATGTACTCCCACTAAGAGTTGCCAATTCTTAACAGGATTGACCTATTAGCCACCGCTATCTTGGAAGCAAAGTGTAAATGTCTGTAAGAGAGCAGACACAAGAGCAAGAAATGCAGATGAATACAAAGAGAAGGATAGGAAAGGAAAGATGTGAGAAATGGAGAAGAGAGATGTAGAAGAGGGATAGAAAAGAGTTGAGCTTAGCAAAGATGATATGAAAAAGCAGAGGGATAGAGAAGAACTAAGCAACCAAGTGCTTGGCATGACCAGCCGATTGACCAAACCGGGCCCATCTGGTCTCCTGTCTAGATGAAGTCGGGGCCGAAGTGGTGTATTGGTCAGTGTAAGCTATTCAGCTACTCCTCCCTCAACCACCAGGCATCCTTCCTCCAACGACACAGGTCGCAGTCCACGGCAAACAGACCGCCCCATTTTAGTCGCCTCTTACGACAGGCATGGAGATGCCGAGGCCCTATTCTAACCCGGGAGCCCCACGGGGGTCATTTTAAGACGAATAACGCAAAACTGTTAATCAAAACGGAAAAACACATTTTTTAAAACTACTAGATACTAGCAAAAAAGGTAGGATACAAACGGGCAATGCACTTAAAATATGGTCATAGCTATATTGTAACGAGACCAACAATATAGAAAGAGTAAATCATTTCTTCTACAAAATGGTTAACCACTCAAAACTTTTACATAATAAGAAATGAATAGATATTTTGAAAAGTAAAACACATGAATATGAGAGTTATATCAAAAAGTAAGAGACCGGGAAGAAATGCGCCGCTTTTTTGGGGGGTTATGAAATAAGAATCGATAATGACATTATAACAAAACATGATGGTAACCTTTTGGTGTAATTTACTTTTTAAATGTACAAATGTATTCGGGATGACATTTGTCACTTTCAAAGGGTTTGAAATTAACAATAAACAGTCTGTGCTGAATAAATTTGTTTGAAATACATTTATTTATGATGATTGTATTAATCAAATTGTAGCCAGATTGTTGGATACACTTTCAGGATAATGTTAATGTTTTGAATAATGTTAATGTTTTGAATAATGTTAATATTAATATTCATTTTGAATTAAGCTGATATGATGTAAGAATAATTTTCAAGGATTTCTCCCGATTTAGTTTTGTTAAATAAGCGCTCCCTTTTTTAGCGCCATATTGTCTTTTTCCGTGAAGAGTTTAGAGTTCGAAAGCGCACTGAAGAAGGAGAATTTCGGGATTATTATGAATCACACTTATGTTAATTGCTGGGAGACATATTCTTCAGGTATTTTATAATTTGTAGAATTCGAATATAAGGATTAATTTTCTTGTCATAACATAGTTGTAACGATATTTTAAATTTTAATGTGAGCAATGTGTAAAAGTTGGAAGAGTCCATTAATCATAATATAGGTATTGTTTGAAATAGGTATCAGACGTATGTGTTTATGACATTATCATTTTATATCTTTATAAATGAGTAGGCATTTTGTTTAATTTCGTAAAAGGGGAAAATATTTGTAAATTATCAAAATTTGTTCGCTCTGTTTTGACAACCTGGAATCTTGGAATTGAGAGTCGGCGATGCACCATTTCAGAGAATTAGCGAGTGACAGCAGTGTTTGTGTATGAGTGTTTAAGGGTTTATATTTAGTAAAGATTGTAGTTAAAGTAAATATTATTCATTGTTTGTAGATATTCAGAGTATAATAAATAGGATTTAGAGTTTACAGTATAGATTTATCATTATATTGTTCATAGATTCAGAGAGAGAAACTGTACTTACTTCAAAAGGAATACGAGTGCTTCATTTTATTAAGACCTTCTGTTAGAGACATAAATATTTTGAACTATGGAGAGATTTAATATTTCAAAAGTGTATAAGAGATAAGAAAGAGATTTTGTATACTTATGAGAGTTTATTATTGTTTCAGAACTCCATAATCCACAAATAAATGGTGTTGGAAGACTCCCACAATGAATATGTTCTTGCTCTTTTTCTAACATTGAGAATATCATTCACAAGAAAAAAAACCCAGAAGTCGTTGGATGCCATAATGCACAGTAGATATCCCTTTTTCCCCAAGGTCTGATGACACCTCGTTTACAAGCTTTAACCAGTTTAATGCGGACATTGCAGACAAATCACATCATCGGGTTGACAAGTCAAGACGTTGGCGATTATATACAATCAATTGGTAATATGTCTTCTTTCTGACACCGAAACTCTTTGCCAAAGTGTTGTCTTTGGATAATCAAAGTAACATCAGTAACTATGCCACGAATATCAAGCCGATCCAGTTGAACGAGGCTTTTGGCTTGATAGAGATCAGGGTATAGGAAGGAGCGTGGGCGGATTCATATACGCTGATGTAGCAGGACGAAAGTATTGCAAACAACCAGGTTTTCAGTCAGTAACAGTGTATCCAAGCCAGCTGTAACATAAGGTCTTAATCATGACATATTACCAAATAGGTTTGAAATCAAAAGTAACTCTTTTATTACCAGAATATACACACTGAATATTGTTTCCATACATGTATACAAATGTAGTTAAGATAGTCGTGAGACAAACATATTGCCCTAAAACTTCCAACGAATATGAAACAAATGAATACAAACAAAATTAACATACGTTGGCTAACGAAACCTCCCTAAAACTTATCTTTTTGTTGTAAAATGTGCATCAATTGATTCCCCATTCTTTTTATGAGTGTCTTTAGCTTTTCATTTGTAAATTCATGGCAGAGGCGCAGGACAGAGGATAATGAAGATGGAAAGTCTTTGTTTGCTGCGTGAAACACGCCCATATAAAAAAATAGTTGAGCATTAATGCTCACAAAGGAAATGTCAAATACAAGGGTCATTGTATTTTCCTGAAATTCTTCTAATTTAGATATATTTTATTGCCTAACAAGTCCATATGGACATACAAAACAGTGTGAAAGTTTGTGACAATAACAGAGTGCGTTACGTAAAGTTTCATCTGTATGTTTTGATTGCATTTTGATTTGAAGCTGTTATGTGACAAAATTTACCTTATTTATAATACTTGGCCGAAACAAAAAAAACAAAATCCAATTTGACATGGACAGAACCTTAAGCATGATAATCGATTCAACACTAGACGCATAATAATAATAATAATAATTGCGCAATCAACTGTCAGACAATGTCTGTGATGGCGTTCTTTGGTTCATCCGGTTCAAAAGAGGACATGTCAATATATAGGACAAGTTTGCAGAAAGTATTGGTTATTACCTTGACCTTATGCTCAGACTTGTTGTTTATTTTGATTTCAGATCCTCAAGGATACAATTGATGGTATTCTGGCCTCAGTGCTATGCCGAAGAAGTCAAATAAGAGATAAAATTATGTCAATGCCAAATTCGTAGCATCTACATTTGCTAAGTCATTCAATTCATTTACATTCTTAAATTTGTCTTCTATTAACAACGATACTTTATGCAGTTATGATGTGATTCCATAAACAGATACGACCGAAGCCATTGATGTGATTGTAAAAGTAATTTAAGAAAAACATCATGTTAAGAAATATATTAAAAGCTGACATAAGGATTTGTAGATGACATGCAATAACAATGCAATAGCAGACCAAAATCTGTTTATGACTCGTTATGTGTGAGTATATATTTACTTCAAAATGGCCTCGGGCTAGGAATTTCTCTTAAGGAAAAAACTTTATCAAAAACGAATTTACCATGAAAAGAACTTCCTTCCAGACTTCACTTTCACAGTGTAATTCTACAGTTTTTAAACTACTTTATTTCAAACCGTAGGAACACAATTTCCTGGCCTCCTGTCACATGTAATTGATTTGAAAATGGAATGAAGATCACAAAACGACTTTTCTTGCTGCTTGACAAACGTTTTATAACCACCGTATACATTTTAATGTGAAAAATGCCTCTGCCTAAAGCTTCAAGAAAAAAGTATGCAATTTTTTTCTAATTGAAATGTCCTAGTTTCATTAGGTTTGTTTCATTTCACTTTCAAACAAAAGATGTTTTCTTGAAATGTAGTGAAATTTAGAATTAATTAGTTGTTGACTCCTTTAAACTATTTAATATACTTTAACTGTGTGAGCTTGAAACATAGTATTTATCTAAAATGAGATAAAATAATTCAATTGAAACAAGGAAGGTTAAGTTGGTGATTTTGAAAGTGAGTTAAAAATATCCGCACTAGTGCTAAAATTTGATATAATCAAGGTCACTGTTTGACCATTTTCGTCATGAGCGTGTTTACCAAATCTGAAAGCAATTAGTGAAACATAAGACATTCTATTTGAAGTTAAAATCTGACACTTCTAAATGAAAAAGAAATCCTATTAGAAATCATTGCCATGATCTTGTAATTTCATTATGCTCTGTGAAATGTATTCGTTCATACCTTACATTTGATTAAACATCTAATTAAAATTCAAAATAACAGTGTTAAATTCTATATTTTAAAAGAAATAAATGCCATCTTTATTATCTCTTAGCCTGTTTTCAACTGGCATATTTAGCAATGCAATTATCTAGGTAATCCTGATAGTTGGTAATAAAGATGTTCATGGATAGATTTTAAATGGATGGAGATGACTGTGTCCAAAGGTCTCAGCATAAATGGCCTTTTTCTTTCCTTTTTTGTTGCCTTTTTCAGGTTTTACATACATGGGGACATACAGGGTAATTTATTAAAACATGTTATTCAATTTAAATACATATTCAAAATAAATACATTGTTTATTGTATAGGAGAGTTTTAACCGTCTGTTTATAATTTCTAAATAAAATATGCAAAATAGACCACGATTGCAGGAAATATGATTCCTAGTCTTGATTTATGCATAAATGGCTTGTATCTTAACGCTGTATATGATAAACATGAAGATCGATAATTAGTTTTTGAAATTCACGGCTGATCAATATTCCTTAGCCATGTGTCAGTTACTTGTCATGTTATGTATATTAGTTATAATTATATCAGCCTGAATGCTACCATCTTCTAATCCCGAATGCTTGTTATCCACAATGCAAAATGTGGGATGCATAACTATAATAAAAAACAAATCATAATATTTTTAGTTTTTGTCACATGATTCTAAAGGGTCGAGATGACACGTCAAACATGAACGTTTTTGAGTAATTTCTATACGGAAACTCGGTCGAAATGCATTATGATGACATATCACAAAGAGAGATCAAAACGTCATGAAATGTGATGCGGCTAACTGACAAGATTCACAGGATTCGATTGAATCGTCATTAGCGGCCAACAGTCGTTTATTTACAGATTAGGATACTGATTGGCACTAAAACTATTTCGTTCATACCTTACATTTAATTGAATCGTTAATCAAATTTCAAAATTACAGTGTTAAATTCTAGATTTTAAAAGAAATAAATGACACCTTTATTATTGTAATGAACGGCGCTCTTAGCCTTTTTCCAACTGGCATATCTATCAACTCAATTCTCTAGATTATAAAGGGTCGATTCACAGGATTCCACTGAATGATCTTTGGTGAACTGTCCTTTATTTACAGATTAGAATACAGATTGGCACTTAAATTATTTAAATAATATCTCGATCCCGAATGATCTCTTTGTGACCATGACCTTTGACCAATCGAAGCAAACACCTTGCCAAATCTTAGTGCTTAACAAACAAGCAGGAGCCTCTTTTGCAATTTCGTAACTAGCAAACTTGAACTTGACTTTAAATGTGAGCAGGTCGAAACATGTCCCTTTCGGGTTTAGTGAAAAGTTATATATTTATATAGTTATATATAGAGTTCTTAAGACCTTAGTAAGACACAGGACAAAAGCTGATAGCAGCCCGATGTTTATCGTCCAATAATGACAACAATATAAAATTCAGAAAATTCTGAAACAAATTCGGCAGGTTAACCTTTAGTTTGGTAATGTTAACAACGACCAGGAACGTCCGTCCCCTATCATTCCTTTAATTAAACACGAAGACATGAATGATAATGTCGATAGAGAATGAACCGTAATTATTGCCTAGGAAAAGAGACCAAACCATGTTTGCGAAAAACATCCTTATGTTTACCTAAACTGTGAGAGGCAAAGTTAAGCATGTAGTAACTTTGATAAATTGGACAACGCATCTTAAAGACTATCGAGACTTGGTAATCTTAATCTTGGGTCTTTTAACAACCACACGGTAAGAAAATCCACACCCCTTTCCTTCATTTAGCATGTAACTGTAAATGATGACGCCATTCAGGAAATTTGATGTTAAATATGACCTTGGGCAATAGCAACATAGAAGAGGGAAGTTTCTAAATCTGTTTATCTAAAATCAGGACCTTTCCATAAAAGCTGAGGGAAATTCAAAATTGTGATTTTATCATTTGAGAAATTTACTTAAATGCTAATCACTAAGTCACTTCTTGTTTTTACTACGAATCCCTTTTATCTAATAAAATATAAAATATGTAATATAAAGGGGACATTATTTTATTATCCATACACATCTTCGGGCACACAAGACATGTTCTTCATGTTCAAATAAAGGGTCACAGAGTATGTTATTGGAGTCAAATATAAAAAAAAGTGTCAAGTAATAATGTTAGATTATAGAGAAGTAGTGGTTGTTTCTGAAAAGAACAATTGGACAACAAAAAGGTTTGAGATGTAATTTGTGATCGAAAACCAGATAGTGGCGCGCGACTTAAAAGTAATTTTGGAAACTTATCTACAGCAGGAACAGATACAAACATTAACTGGTAGCGTTAATAAGGTCATTTATCTCATTCATGTAAAATGGACGTGGAATTGAGAACTATTGAGCCTCTATTTTGCTGAAATATCATTGAAAACAGGAAATATCCCTATTTGGCAATATAGTAATGGAAGGTTATTAGAGCTTAATTCAATGGTAGGTTGGTATTTTGGTTCCTTTTTAAGTCACATAATTATTTTTGAAACATACTCTATGTCACTTTAAGAATTCGTCCCTGAAATTTGTATCGGGAATTTGAATTCTTAAATTGTTTTTCAATAATGATGATTTAAGCAAATCTCATAACTTTTCAATAACATAACCATTGACAGTATATGAAATTTGCACATTCCGCAGCTTTTATGGGCATCATTTTCACTCGACACCGAAACACAACAATCACCCCATTTCATTAATTTTTACCTCGATCTATGATTCACCTAGAGTTATAACTGAAATTGTGTTAAATTACGTTAAATCCAAACTCATTTCAGTGCTATGAGTGCAACCTCGGCGTTGCTATGAACTACTTTGGTTGTGAATATCGTTTTCATCGATTATTGAGGGAAGAAGGTGTTCATGGTTATTTACATGCATATTGGTTTCCAGCTCATGTTCATAGCCTTTCACTCGCTTGATCAGAAGTAACTAGGAGCCTATAGTGTGTAGAAAGCACAATCAATTAGATGGAAATTAGAGTTGTAGGAGATCATTACCATACATCCTTGATTATTCGCCCATCCATTATTAATTTCAAGGCTATGATTTAGTCACTCTCTTTGGATGTTAACATCCACGTGTCTAGTAGCTGAAATATTGTTGAGCACAACTTAAACCCTTGGCACTTACTCACTTATAATTTATGGCAGGCGCTTATCTATTTCAGGAAACGAAAATTAGAAAATGTTGGACTCGCTAGTAATCAACTGAATTTTTTCTTCTCAAATGTCATTCGTGTATGTTTTGATAATAGCTTCATTGAGAAACCCGGTAAAAAGAATAACACAATAAATAACTTTTTAATTGTTAAGGCCTACTAGCCAACCCTGACCACCGCATCCATGATGTTGTTCAAGAGGATGCAGTTGTCAGGGTATAGCCATTTATGTATGTATTTGCCTTCGTCGAATCATATGTATCACTTGCTTGATAACGGTGCAAGCATCTACACCAAATCGTCGCAATGTTATCTATAACAACAAATAAGCTTATATTTAAGTTCATTTAATTTAATATATATATGTGAATTATATTCAGTTTGAATCTGAAAACGTTGAGAATATCATTCTGATAAATTGAATTATCCTGCTAACCTAAATTATTGGAATATGGTATAGAAGATATTATCTAAAAAATATCATTTTACCATGTTACTGATATTTATTTGGTGTGACTGTCACTAATGATCTATAGAACAAGTAACTTGAAGATGATGAGTTTGTATAAAGTTACCATCGAATGTTCACTTCTAGAATAACACCGTCTGGAGGTAAGATACTGCGAGCTTTGAGTGTAATTCATCGTATTAAAAGAACCATTAACTTCGGGAAGGTTAAAAGTTTTGTCAATCATCTTAGAATTGAAAAGTAGTCATTAGATGTCACTTTCTGTTGATATGTTATATGTGTAATTTTACTCCTGCAACAAAGTCGTTTCCATTGAGACATAACTTTTTGGACTTGGGTCTTAATTCTACGAAGATGACATTTTGTCTCGAAAACTCTCACATCTAAGTGAAGAACTTGCTGTTGATACATTTGATAATAGTTTTGATTTCGTTTGAAACCTAGTTCTGAATTATCTTTTGTGAGGTATATTTCGTCTGTAATCCCGGTGGAGACACCAAAATTTGTTGACTCAAATCCTGTGTTGTGTCCCTGGGCAAGACACTTCATCCACTTTGCACTAAGTTCACCCAGCTGTACAAATGGGTACCTGAACAAGGGGGAAGTACGGACTTATCTGGTCGCGCGGAGCGCTTGTTAATCGGCAGCACCGAAAGTGCTATCCCTCCAGGGTAATAATACTCATGGCGCTTTGAGCATGCTTTGTCATGGATATATGCGCGGTATAAGAAAGCTATTATCATTATTATATAATCTGTAACTGAACGTATTGTCAAATACTGGTCTAAATCTCTGATAGGTATAACAAAAATAATTCAAGATTCATAATTCATAATTCATATTATGTTATAGTGAAAGAAATAGTGTTAATAGTTCTGACGTTGTTCTTGAATGGGTGCGAGTTTGAGAGTGTAAAATATAATTTCATGATGAGGACATGGTGCTCAGTTTCCACAGAGGATATTTTGTTTTGGAATTTCAGAAGTGTGTTGTCCTGAATATATTCCTGATTGAGTTGGAAAGCTGTTTCAGAAATTACATTATGACTTACGGCCCTTAGCGAGTAGCATGTTGATGAGAATAAAAGTCCTACTAACATGTTATTGTTTCTTTTGAAGATCAATAAAGGTTGAAAATATTAAATAGCACATTAAGAGTCAGTATTTTTTACAATGAATGATAATAGCCTAACAGGATAAGCTGATTTGTGAAACATACAAGTCAACTATGTTTGCAAGTGGTAACAGTAAGTTGAACGTGGCAATCTATTGACCAAAGAAAGACAATTAAAGGCACTAGTGCACCGTTTTACGGTTTAAAGTGTCTATTTGAAGGTTTAAGAGGACTTATGCATTCAATTAAGCTTTCTATCGATGCAAAGAAATACATAAATTCTTTACAGTTGACCTGCAATCAACAATGAAAAAGTTTAGACAGCCGCTGTCGGCTTGGACATATAAAAAAACTATGGTCAGCTGTGCACAAAACGGATAAATTATTGAGTTGAACGCGGCTGAACTAGTATTATAAGCAGCTATTGAATTTACCTAACCTCTGAACTAAAAGGAAAGAATGAATTATGTTTTATGAACGCAATGTTGTAAATAAACCGATTTAATAACACACCATTAGCATTGTTACTAGACTGAACAAAGCGGCTGCCGTTTCTGCTTTTCTGTTTTTAAGCAAAACTAGTTCATGCGGATTTAAAGTTACGTTGCATTAAATGCTTTAAAAATCAACTTTACTGCTTAAATACGTAATTACTTGGTAAACAACCTACGAGGTTGATTTCTTGAGTGAGGGTTGTGAGTAATATCGAGAGATATGCAGTATCTGTGCATTCCTTGTGTTTACGAAATATTGGCGTGCACTAGTGCGTTTAAGAATGTGACTGTTCTTAATCTCATTAAAGATGACATTAGACATCACAAAAGTTAAATAATTTATAACCAATACATCATTTTTAAACATTAACATGAATATTGCAAGTTTTTGACATTTCAATTGTGTAAAACTCATTATGCACAGACAGATTATATCCTTTAATTTTCATAAATCAAAATTTAAAATAACCTACTAATGCAACACTAATCATGCAGATATAAAAGTCAGCAACGTAAGTCCCAATGCATTCATCGAGGAATCGAACATTATGTAAACAGGTAGTAAATATGCTCATTGATAGTTTGTAAATGACCGAAGATGACTGTGTCCCACGGTTTCAGCATAAATCTGAACGGCCTTTATGATATTCATGAAGATTCATAAATAATTTGGTAATTGACAACTGATCAATATTCCTCAACCATGTGTCAGTTTCATGTCGTGTTATTCCTACTACTTATAATTCCATGAGCCTGAATATTCCCATCTTCTGATCCCGTAGGCTTGTTATCCACAAAGCTAAATATGGGATGCATAAACATAATAAATTGTTATATTTTCTATTTTGCCACACGGTCATACAAGAACGTTGTTGTGTTATTTCCATTGGGGATCTCGGTTGCATGCTAGATCATGAAGACAGATCACGAAAACAGATAAAAATGTCCAGAAATGTGATGTGGTTAACCAAGAAGTTTCACAAGAGATGATTAACATCCTCTATAGTGACTGAAAGGCCTTTACTTTCATATTAGATCATTACAACATTTCAACTTCTTCAAAGTGAGTGAGTTGGGGTTTAACATGCTTTGAACAATGCCAAATCAGTTGTGCTATCCAAAATCTTGAGATTAGCAAGAATGATCCCGTTGATAAATTTTCATTCTCTCAATAAAGAAAGGGTTTGCCGATAACCTAGAAAATTAGAATGAAATTAGTTAAAGTGAAAAACGTTGATGAACATTTATATATAAGATATATAAAACGGATTGACAGTGGTTACTTTCATTCAAGCCTCAAAGTGACCCAGCACCGCATCGTGGTGTTTGTGTCTCCATGACCATATGAGGTGAGTTGGTGTTTAACGCCACTTTCAAGATTATTTCACTTATATCGCGGCTGCTAGTATTATTGCAGGGAGAAAGCCCGCAACACCATTGTGGCTATGCATTGCGGTGAAACCTGCGAGCATCGGCTGGAACTAGCGAACCATGGGTGATACTGCGCTGTATTTCAGTATACCATTGCACCCAAACCTGACTGCATGTAGAACAGTTATCTACTGCAGACAAAGTTGCCGAGCCCCTGGCGGGATACGAACCACGGACCTCCTGATCCGAAGCCGAACGTGCTAACCACTGCGCTATCCCGCCCCCATGACCATATGAGCAACGTAAATAATGACCAAAGTAGGTGCAAAAAAGTAAACATGTCAATATGTAGAGAGGAAGCTTTAGTCGTTCACAACTCATCTGGCTTTCCCACACTTTCGATCTTTCCTTTCCCTTCCCTAACTGATTATTTTATTGGATGTCAACGTCCACTTGCTGACAGAATGTTAAATCCTACCAACTTTGTGCAATTATTGCATCATCTCGATCTTATGCTGGAGTGACACCGTTCACTAAGACGTTATGACAAACATTGGTTCATTTTTGGTTTATATCACTTCAGCTTTTGCTGTTTTATGCAAGAATTAAGCCTTAGACCAGAATACTCGAAGGGAAGTTATCAATAATGACAACGGATACATGATATTTTTCAATTAATCTTAGCGTTAATAACATCTCATCTTGTTTGTCCGTTTAAAATAAATAACATACAATACCAACTCGTGTCAAGAAAAATATCTATCACTGCAAATCTGATTAATATAGTTAACATAAATGGAGAGTCTGTTTACTCTTTCGACCATTTCTTCAAATCCAGTGAATGATTTTGCAATGAGTATGCCATTCTATCTAACGTTCTGTCACTTTACAAGTTCAACACTGACTTATTTCTTACATTTGATATCATTTCCTATTATTTGATTTTTCAAAACACATTTTTTTTACTAAAAACGTTGGTTTTGCAGAAAAATTTATTTCTGATCAAAGTGTTTGAGATGCGGAAGAAACATTGCAGATAATAAAGTATTCAAGACAAAAATTTAGACCTCGTGACACACGAAACAGCAGAGGCGTTGCCTAGGGTGCTGGTGCAAATATTAACATGTAATAACTTTGAGATATTGGACAACGCGCCTCCAAGACTATCGAGACCGGAGAATCTTTCTTTTGGTTCTCTTGACAACCACCAGGTCAGACAATCTCAGCTCCAATACTTCATTTAGAATGTACTTCTGAATGACGACACGAAAAGGAAATGTCACTTTAATATAACCTATGGGAATAGCAAAATAGAAGAGGAAAGTTTCAGAACATGCTTTGTAAAAACAGCACCCTTCTAAAGAACCTACGGACAATCTTAACATGTACGTGCCGTTACTTCGAGAACTTGTACAACACCAAGACATTTTTATGTTACTCAAATGGTACCCTGTCATGTTATAGGATCAATAAAAAAAGATAAAAGCACTTCACAACCTTGAAATCAGCACACCATACTGTGATGCTCGGTCAGTCCAAGATTAATTTTCCCATCCTCGGTCACCCAGGGCTTAACATCCGATACTCGAAAGTGACTCAGAGTATGTTTAATTAATTGTGTATGTGGCTTGAAAAAGAGCAAAAATAATGTATATATTGAATGAAGTTCAAATCAAACGTTAGTTTTGCAGAACAATTTATTTCTGATCAAAGTGTTTGAGATGCGGAAGAAACATTGCTGATCATAAAGTATTCAAGACAAAAATTTAGACCTCGTGACACATGAAACAGCAGAGGCGATGAAAATGTCATTTAAACTTTATAAATACTGTAATAAATCTAAACTAGTGTAAATTTCCTAAGTATATGAGTTTGTGTTTTCATCTTTAAAGCAGTAATAATGCTGTTATTTTCCTTTGTAAAATGGAACCAAATCTAATCATCTATAAATTTTCAATTTATAACATTTTTCTGAATGATATGAAACTGACTTATTTACATACCGAAAGTAAGTTATTATATTCATAGACGGCAAGACACATTCAATGTATGCTTATAATATTTATTGTTTTTTAAACGACGATATAACCCTTATTTATACTATCCAGTATTCGGTGTCCAAATTTTCTTTCCAACCTTATGTATTTTTTTTATTACCATTTTGTAGAATTCTTAACTTATTAACTTAAATCACCCTTTTGGATATCAAAAAAATTACACAAATATTACATCAATAAAATATGTATTTCAATATAAAAACGACAATTGTGCAATTGTTAACACTTTTGTTCAAAGGATTTAGTACAAGAAAAGATTGAAGGGCATGCACAGATATAAGTTTTCTACTTCCAAGAGACCAATATTCAATTTTTTTACCTTAAATTAATTGCAACTAGGAAACGTAAGCAATATGAATTGTACAAATCCTTACAATTACGAGAAATACTAAACCTTATTAATTTGTGTTTTCTGATATATAATTATATATAATTGATTTCCTTTGACAACTTATGTTTTATGCAATCATTCAGTCCTCTCGTTAGCGAATGTATGTCCAAGATCTGGATTGTAGCAAAGTTAATATGAAAATTCTCGTCATATTCTGATACTGAATTTCCGTAACATATGACAAAAAAACTGACTCTGTACAAACATTTCCTGCGTTGCCTAGGGTGCTAGTGCAAGTATTAACATGTAATAACTTTGAGATATTGGACAACGCGCCTTCAAGACTATCGAGACCGGAAAATCTTTCTTTTGGTTCTCTTGACAACCACCAGGTCAGACAATCCCAGCTCCAATCCTTCATTTAGCATGTACTTCTGAATGACGACACGAAAAGGAAATGTCACTTTATCATAACCTTTGGGAATTGCAAAATAGATGAGGAAAAGTTTCAGAACATGCTTTGTAAAAACAGCACCCTTCTGAAGAACATAAGGACAATCTTAACATGTACTTGCCGTTACTTTGAGAAATTGTACAACACCAAGACATTTTTATGTTACTCAAATGGTACCCTGTCATGTTATAGGATCAATAAAAAAAGATAATAGCACTTCACAACCTTGAAGTCAGCACACCATACTGTGATGCCCGGTCAGTCCAAGATTAATTTTCCCATCCTCGGTCACCCAGGGCTTAACATCCGATACTCGAAAGTGACTCAGAGTATGTTTAATTCATTGTGCATGTGGCTTGAAAAAGAGCAAAAATAATGTATATATTGAATGAAGTTCAAATCAAACGTTGGTTTTGCAGAACAATTTATTTCTGATCAAAGTGTTTGAGATGCGGAAGAAACATTGCTGATCATAAAGTATTCAAGACAAAAATTTAGACCTCGTGACACATGAAACAGCAGAGGCGATGAAAATGTCATTTAAACTTTATAAACACTGTAATAAATCTAAACTCGTGTAAATTTCTTAAGTTTATGAGTTTGTGTTTTCATTTTTAAAGCAGTAATAATGCTGTTATTTTCCTTTGTAAAATGGAACCAAATCTAATCATCTATAAATTTCCAATTTATAACATTTTTCTGAATGATATGAAACTGACTTATTTACATACCGAAAATAAGTTATTATATTCATAGATGGCAAAACACATTCATTGCATGCTTATAATATTTATTGTTTTTTTAAACGACGAGATCACCCTTATTTATACTATCCAGTATTCGGTGTTCAAATCTTCTTTCCAACCTTATGTATTTTTTTTATTACCATTTTGTAGAATTAATAAATTATCAACTTAAATAACCCTTTTGCATTACAAACAAAAATACAAAATCATTTGGAAAATAACAAAAATATTATATCAATAAAATATGCATTTGATTATAAAAACGACAATTGTGCAATTGTAAACACTTTTGTTCAAAGGATTTAGTACAACAAAAAATTGAAGGGCATGCACCTATAAGTTTTCTTCTTCCAAGAGACCAATATATAAGAGACCCCATTTGGCGTCATGGGGTCACCAAACCTACAATTTAGAATCCCCGTTGGCCAAGGAGTCTACACACACCTTTTCAGCTCTCTAGACCTTTTGGAACTGGAGAAGAAGATGAAATTAGGTTTTTCATGTTTTGACCCCTGTGACCCCATTTGGGGTCATGGGCTCACCAAACCTACCATTTAGAATCTCCAGTGCCCAAGGAGTCTACACACAACTATTCAGCTCTCTGGACCTTTTGGAACTGGAGAAGAAGATGAAAATAGGTTTTTCATGTTTTGACCCCTGTGACCTCATTTGGGGTCATGGGGTCACAAAATCTACAATTTAGAATCTCCAGTGCCCAAGGAGTCTACACACAACTTTTCAGCTCTCTGGACCTTTTGGAACTGGAGAAGAAGATTAAAATAGATTTTTAAGGTTTTGACCCTTGTGACCCCATTTGGGGTCATGGGGTCACAAAATCTACAATTTAGAATCCCCATTTGCCAAGGAGTATGCACATCAAATTTCAGCTCTCTAGAGTCATTGGTTCTGGAGAAGAAGTCGAAAAAGTGAAAAGTTTACGGACGGACGGACGGATGGACGGACGCCGGACGCCTTGCCATGCCATAAGCCCATCGGGTCTTTCAGACCTGATGAGCTAAAAAGCACTCTTCTGAAGAACCTAAGGACAATCTTAACATGGCGTACCGTTACTTCGAGAAATTGTACAACATCAAGACATTTTTATGTTACTCAAATGGTACCCTGTCATGTTATAGGATCAATAAAAAAAGATAAAAGCACTTCACAGCCTAGAAGTCAGCACACCATACTGTGATGCTCGGTCAGTCCAAGCTTTATTTTCCCATCCTCGGTCACCCAGGTCTTAACATCCGATACTCTTTAAGTGAAACAGATTATGTTTAATTAATTGTGTATGTGGCTTGAAAAAGAGAAAAAATAATGTATATATTGAATGAAGTTCAAATCACCTTTTTAACTTTTCATTTTTATATGCGAAATGCCAATACTATTATATTTTCCTGGTTTACAATTTTAATCAAATAAAGGCCACATAAATGTTTATAAGTCGAAATTCTGTGTCCCATTTACATATATTATTAGTTAAATGACCTACTTAACACTCCCATCCTGTTTATGTCGTTGTGTCTGTCATAATTTTGTTCCGATGTAACGTTTGAGTTGCTGCCGTTTGCTACAGTCCGGTTTCTCAAATCTCGACTTATGCATGTTTATTTTTGTCACTAGACTAAACTCAAAAGCATTTATATTCCAATTCTTAGGAATAATTACTACCTCTATCATAAATCACCATTGATGAAGTTTGTCATATTGACCGCAGCAATATATATTCTGTGCCCCTTTAACCAATCGCATCATGGAATTTTCATCAGGAAGGTTTGTTCTCAAATTGCAAGCAAATCCAATAATGATACTTCTAGCAACTGTCAGTACTTCTCGATAGAATAATTCCTCGGATAACATTCAACATACATGTATGAAACTCCATCAGCTCAAGGCGCGCCTCCTGTATTAAAGCATAGGATAGAACTCTCTCTGTTCAAGGTTTCATAATGACAACGCGGAACCAAATAAAAACTAATTTCCGTCCTTTCCGTCCTAATTAATACACTTTTTTTTAATGATATATTCATGTGTTGAATAACCAAACAGTTTATCAAAACAACCGACATACTCCAGTCTCAGTCGGTTGGTTGTTGACATACTCCAGTCGCAAGGGGCGGGATAGCGCAGTGGTTAGCGCGTTCGGCTTCGGATCAAGAGGTCCTTGGCTCGAATCCCGCCAGGGGCTCGGCAACATTGTCCGCAGTAGAGAACTGTTCTACACGTAGTCAGGTTTTGGTGAAGTGTTACACTGAGTTTCAGCGCAGTACCACCCATGGTTCGCTAGTTCCAGCCGATGCTCGCTGGTTTCACGGCAATGCATAGCCACAATGGTGTTGTTGGATTTCTCCCTGCAATAATACTAGCAGCCGCGAGCTAAGTGAAATAATCTTGAAAGCGGCGTTAAACCCCAACTCACTTCTCCATTCTCATTATTTTAAAACTGTGTTTGAAGGAAAACCTCGGCGTTGCTGTGGTGAACTACCTTGATCGTTTGGATCCTTTTGTATAAGGTGACTGAAAGAAGAAAGTATTCATTGAAATTAACATTCAAATTGCTAGCTTTCAGAGAAACTTGAAATTCTTCACTCGACTGACCAGCATTAAGAATAATAATATATAATAAAAACCGATAGTTGAAGACAGGCACGTGCAGGTGATCTGAGCCGGCATTCGCTGTGGAATATGTGGACTTTATAATTAACCTTAATATTTTGCTATAATCAATGTTTCAATATGATTTCTCAATATCAGTCACAGATGAAATAACGCGTTTAGACACGAACATTCGATTCGTAATCATCTAAGCGATAAACAGTGATTCCTCTACATATAAATCCCCATTGCCGGCTGTACCGTATCGATGTTAGGTAGGAGGAGTGATCAATGTTGTCATTAGGATAGACCGACGTATACTTCTTGCATTTTGAAAATGGCGACATGACATCTTACTCCCATTACTCCTCTCATTGTAATCATAGAGGTTGGATGTGATTTTCTGGTGCTTAAGTCCTCCTTGGGAGTTATTTTGAATACGTCTTCTTAATAACTGTATGAAGCAAATGTAAATATATAATTATATAAAAATATATTATATAAATTGTGTTCAAAGCACTTGAGGGAGGAATACTGTCGAGACAAGACCAAAATTGAGTCCTTCTTAAACATGCTTTCTATCTCTCACTATGCCTTTCATTCCGTCTTTTCCCTCATCCTATCGATCCCTTTCTCCCTTACCTGTCCACTCTCTTTTGGATGCTTGTCATCCACGTGTTTGATAACTAAAATATTCTTCAAAGCACCATAAACTCCAGCTTGGGTGCCCCTACCAGGAGCATGTAAACTCCAGCTGGCATAGTTCTTGGGTTCAATTCTGTTGCGTGAGGAGCCATCCGAGGTACAACCAAATCAAATGGAATGTCATTTTGCTAAATATTTTCAGGCAAAATTGTATGTCTCTGAATACGACCTGGAGGGCAAGTACCTAAATAGCGATGATAAAAACATCCCTTATTCTTTGACTTTTGTTTCATAAATGCTGTAGTTGTAATAAACTGCTATTCTCTGTTGACCTTATGGCTCGTAAATAATGGATCTACCTTGAGGCTTCTTCCGTTATATAGGACCTTACCACTTTCTTAATGCTTATCAGAGTTAATGTATTTATATACAAACTACTGTACTTTACAGGGTTATGCAAATCATCATACTTTGGTAAATTTGAATTCTTGTAACTTGTAACTGGCTTGAAAGAGATCAGGGTACATGGAAGGAGTGAGTGCGGATTCATATACGCTGATTTAGCAGGATGACCAACAACAGATTATCCGCATTTACATTTACCTTATTAACACCTTGTAATTTTTGAATACATACTGAACATTTTTGTTGAGTAAATAATTAAAACATCATATAAATCCTGTTAGATCTCATTTCACAGCTGTGAAAATATGTAATTGGCACTAAACACGTTAGGAGTTTAAAACATAACCATTTGAAAAAGAGTGAGTGAGTTGTTGTTTAACGCCGCTTGGGCAATATATTTTTAAAAAAAAGATCAAATCATCTTTCATCATTGAAATTTGTATCTAAAGTTTCAAATGATTATACGTGTGAAATGATAATTATATTTTACTAAGGTGTATGACATTGAAATATCGAAAGGCGTAAATATTGCATTCTTGTTCTTTCTTTTCATCCTCGTGAACAACAAAAAGCATGGACAAAACGAACAATTTTTAAATTTCCTGAAGATCTTGGACATTTTTCAAAAGAAACAATGAATTGGAAAAATCAACAACAAATGGAAATCACTGATCCTTGTATAAAAAATTATAACAATTGATTTAGGATAGTATCTCTATTTATACTTACTTCGTCCTTAAATTATGTTCCTACTTTGTAATCCATGGGAACAAATTAAAAATAACACGAAATAAACAATTGAGACCTTTTTTTCTTTAAAATAAGCAAACATCGTGTTTTCTTTTATAAAGGGAGATAAGTCAGTGTGACCTATTGTATTGATCAGACATTGATGCCTTGGTGACATTTGGGATTTAACCAGTCTACGATTTGGGTAGCACTTGCAGCGTAGTTACCACGAAGTTTCTCGTCAAATACTGACACTTTATTTCAGAGAACTAAGATGCAAATTCGGCCGTTTATTTTTCTCCTTACTCGCCAGGTCAGTCTGTCCCAAACAATTCCCTAAATCAAACATAAACACATGAATGTTGGTGTCAATAGTGAATGTGATTTTTTTATTAATCTCAGGGTAAATAAGTTTGTAAACATGTCTGTTTAAAACCATCCATCCACATGGTTAATGTGACTGAGACCATCTGAGGCACATGTAATAACTTTGACAACGCGCCTTCAAGACCATCAACACTGGATAAATATTTCTCTTGGGTCTCTTAACAACCGCTAGGTCAGACAATCCTTACTCCTTCCTTCATTTAGCATGAAGGCGTGAATGATGACGCCGAAAGGAAATTTGACTTTGATATAACCTAGGGGAACAGCAAACTAGCAGAGGAAAGGTTTCAAAACATGCTTTTCAAAAACAGCTATCTTCCTTTTAAAATGGAAATACATGTAACTTGTATTAGAGGAACACACTTTTTTACTCGGAACTTTATATATAAAAATTACTGCTATAAAAAATCACTTTGCATTATTTCAGTGCCGGCAATGTCCTAAATAATTATCTATAATTTGAAAGATTTAGAGAGAAAACTAATGAGTCATTTTTATACATTTTCACAAATTGAAACTTAAGCAGTGAAGTTTTATGACTTTTACGAAACGAGTGTGAATTTTGATAAAGAGTAAATTTAACACATTGATTTAATTATTATAAACAAGAAAACATCAAGATGCAACCAGATAATCTCGAAATTAAATTGTGTACAATTTCAATTCATGAATCATGTTGGACATGACAAGTCATGACACTGTATTTGATCGTTTGAGTTTGTACTGCGGTGAATTTGACTCAGTAAAATCTCTCTCAGTAAAATCGTTATTAATAAATCAAATGAGTAAATGTGAAACATTTTACACATTAAACTGTATAAACTTCATATCCACAATTTGAAGTTTCGAATTTTTTTTCACAGAAAATAATTCGTTATCAAACAATATTTCGAGTGTTAATTCTAAGAATGGATTGTAAATGGAGGACGCGCTTTGACACAGCGTGTAATGTGAACCATATCAAACAAATTGTTTGATTTTTTTATAATTATTACGTGTTATAACATCCATGAAATTAGAAAGAATGAGATAGAATTTCATTTCAACTATCAAAAAATATAAACAAAGTAAGGGCTGATAATCAGCACAGTCAACATGCGTTGAGGCTATGGAAGCAAATTTTATGTTGTATTTGACGAATTTTCTAGATCATATTTACGTAAATCCTCCAACACTCAACTGCAAAAATGAATTCTAACATTAGTTTTAAATGGAATTTTTACAAGATTAAAATTTCTTTTTATCTTAATTTGATGAACACCGTGGTTCACGTACCTAATTGCGCCTTCTAACGAGGTCATTGAGTCTTTTTGATAAGGCTAATTTGGCGATTACAATGAAAGATGGACGTTCAAATATACGAAAAAGTAATGGTATGTACTCATTAACATAGACACATATGAAACATATAAAGAGAATGAATTTGCAAACATTAACGTAAATTTGCAAGAGATTAATACGTTGTTAATTAAATTATCAAAAACGGAACTAAATTGCATTAATAGTTAACTGATATAGATATCAATTTGCACTTAGATTTTCTCTTCAATTCAATGAACATTATATTTATCAAATGCTTGCTTGCTGGAACGAAACCCCAGTCATGCAACTTAAATGTAACCAATGTAAGTAATTTGCTTTAAAATTGATTATTGACAAAATAATCCAAGTATTTCGTACACAGTTTTGACTTGTTTATTTTAAATAGTTTATCCTTGAAAAGGTGAAAATAAGAGTCACATTTGACAAGTTTTGAAATAATTAGGAATTAATAATGACATAAATAATAAGCAAAATAAATCATTCACTGAAAAAAATTATTTCTGAAAAAAAAATGTTACAATTTTACAAAAGGGATGTAGATGTGATATAATTTAACTAAATTTTTTACAGTTTTGGTTCTCTTAGTAAAACCTAAAAACAATTCAGCAGGCAGAAGGTTAAGGGGCATATCTCTGACCTTTAAACCAACAACAAAGCACACAAGAAAAAACAATTTTCATCCAGATTTTTCCCTGATGTATACACACTTCTATGGGCGATTTTCCAAGTGTTAAATAGCCCAAAAATATTCCAGACATGTTTAATCTCAACTCACGCAGTGACCGACTCATTTCAATTTCATGACTGCAATTATAGGAATTCCTCGTAAGAATCTCCGTGAAGCTGTAAATTACTTTGTTCGTAAGAATCGCTACTTTCGTGATAAATGAGGGGGAAAGTTCTTCACGTTAATTAACATGCATGTAGGCTATCTTCTAGTTAAATGTCAAACCCATTCACTCAGATGATGAGAAATAAGTGTGCGATAGTGTGAGACAAACACATGTTGTGAGAAGCAAATAGAGTTTGAGCCAATAGTTACTGGGAATCCTTGATTAATCGCCCGGCCATTATTAATTCCAAACGCCGTTTTGACAAGGTGGTGATGTAGGCACTCTTTTATGGATAGCATCATCCACGTGTTAAGTAGCTGATATATTGCTGAGCATACGTGAAACCCGATCATGTACTCACTTATAGTTCACGGCAGGCGATTATCTATTATTCACTTAGGAAACGTAGGTAAAGCCACGCATTATAGATTTTGTTTCACCGCAATGCATAGCCACTATAGTGATGCGGGCTTTCTCCCTGCAATAATATTAGCAGCCGCGATATAAGTGAAATAATCTTGAAAGCGGCGTTAAACCCCAACTCACCTCACCTCACCTAAAATTATGATATCAGCAAGAATAATGGTGCCTCATAGCTCCGTTATGCAAGGAGCGTGAAGCTACTGTCTTGAAACTTAACGGATGTTCCATCCGGTGGTGCCGCTGTTGCTGAATGCGAGTCGTCTCGTTGGCTGGTTCGAAAGCTAGCGATACGAGGCTTTTGGCTTGAAGGAGATCAGGGTATATGGAAGGAGTGAGAGCGGATTCATATATTCCGATTCAGCAGGATGTGACCATTTGGGCTACGTCATTAGTGTTCCCAGTAACAAAGCCGAACAAATCAAAGGTTAGAGTACAGATGAAGCTTGGTTCGTTCAAAATTAAGCTGTCTTTCTCTCACTTTATCGTTCCTTTCCCCTTTCTAACTGATTTGTTCACTTTATTTTGGATCTAAACGTTCACTTGTTGAATAGAAAAAAACGTGCTGTCACAGATTAATCCTTCAGGTTTATTCAGTGTAACCAATGCACCGTCTCGAATCTCGACATCATGCAGGAGAGCATTCTCTCCCAACAGAGGTAGCTCCGTCATAAATTCCTATACAACCTCTGTCTTGATACGAAGGTTTCTCGGGCACGAAATGTAGATGTGGATGCAAGCAAAGTTAGTTGTACAATCAGCGACGCCGTTTCAAAAGTTAACATTCAAATCGCCTAAGTTATTTCCGGAAGCTTAACAAAAGCTTAACTTTATTCGAATATACACCTTTCACTTTGAGTCGTCATTAAAGAACACATACGCCTCCTATTGCGACTGCATAATTGCATAGTTCTATGTTACAGCAAATACAGTATTCATGCATTCGGTGTTTTCATTGGCTTAAATATTGCCAGGTAGTTTAAGTTGCAAAATTGTCCCGCTTGGGGTAACTGCCTGAAGCCCGAGAAACCTTTGTATTAAGACAGAGGTTGTATAGGAACCTATGACGGGGCTACCTGTGTGGGGAGCGAATGGCAGGAAAGATGATGTTTACCAAGATGATTCCATGATATGCTTTACAATCTATTTAAAACTCTGGCACTTTACAAAAAATGTCACACAGGAACTGCAAGTTTTACATTTTACAATTTTACATTAATTATCAAACTTGTTTTCATTTTTCAAAACACTAAATTTACTTGTCTACATTTTCGTAGTGTTTCCATTATCATTTATTACTACTTAACCAAAAAATTGGATGGCGCAGTAAAATTTTCTTCCGATCCTTTTCTTTCTTTTCTGGTAAGAAACATTGTGGTTCATAAAGTATTCAAGACAATGTAATAAAAACATTACACCAACAGAGGCGACGGACATGTCATTTGAACATACGAAATGTGCTCATAACACTTGACTTGACAATAATGATCAGTTTTTTAATAAAAGGATTTGTGAGTTTTTAGTTTTTAATTAGTAGCAATAATGATATTATGAGCCTTTTAAATAACAACATCTATCATGTCAGTGATGATTTTCGAAAATTTAACATTAAACTGAGTTATTTGAAAATGATCTTATAACTTGTCGAATTTAAGTTAATATTGATAGATTGCAAGAAATGTCTACTAAGTGCTAAAGAGACTTTTCGTTTTTACAAAGAAAATTACCCTCATTTACATTTTCCACCATGTTTGTGTTCAAAATTTTTCAAACATCATGTAATTTTCCCTACAGGTACCACATCATTCTGTAGAATTATTAACACAATAACCAAGTTAAGTTAACATTTCGTGTGAACAAAAATAACATAAATATAAAAATGTGTATCTAAATTTCAATATCATCACCTTTGTCGTTAACATTGGTCCTTGAATGAGTGCGTACTTGAATGATAATAATTCTTCAAAGAATTTATGACAATAAAATATCGAAGGGCATGCTTATTAACAGTTAACTGTGGTTTCCAGATGTCCATTGACTAAGAATTGGATGAACTTACACTTACATGGGACGTTTCATCAGGACATTACCTGATAAGATTTTTACTCGAGGAAGTGTGTCATATGACTTTTACTTGACGACTGTGAATTTTTTTATTACCCGAGCGAGAGCGAGGGTTATACACAAATTTCTCACAATTTACGTAAAATTCATATGACACACTTGCGAGTGTAATAATTTCTTTATTACCGATTCTGTTCGATCTAAAACGCATTCAGATATTCAAGAAACGGTCTCCGTCCCTTGCGACTGCCCGTTACAGTGACGTCATGAACAATGGTCCCATGCCGTCACAGACGGCGAAATACGATAACTCGCACTGAAACAATCGTTGCTAGGCAAAAGTGATATGTGCACATGAGCTCATATTGAAAATATGTCACCGCTGATGAATTACAATATAGGTAATAAATACAAATCTTTACCCTTTCAAGCAGAAATAAACCTTGATGAATTTGTACTCTCGCATATAAACTGATTGCTTGTTACATATGACAATTGATTGCATGTCATAATTATGCAAGTAAACAATCAGGACCCTTTTTGCAAGTAAGTCTTAAAATTTAATAACTTTGTGTTTTTATTTTATTTTCAGAGCTAACAGTCAATGTTGCCAATCATCACGAAAGAGTTTATGTATTTTAAGTATAGGATATTGGAATCAAAAACATAGTACGATATGAAGTTTATCGTTAAATAAATGTTTCTACGTTTTTTAAAAACTGACACTATTTCAGTAGGTTCATCTTTCTCGAGGACCTCTCGACAATACAGATCAGTCCGTTACTTTTCCTTTCATTAAATGTAAAGACATGAATGATGATGTCAATAAGGGATTTGACTTTTAATATGACTTAAAGGCAAGAAAGTTTATCAACATAACGGATGCAAATCTACAAAATAATTCACTTTGATAAGTTTCAAGACCATCAAGACTGAATTATCTTTCTCTTGGGTCTCATACCAACCACCAGGTCAAACAATCTACACTCCGTTCCTTAATTTAGCATGTACATATAAGTGATGAAGCCAAGAAGAAATTTTGACTTTAATACAACCTAGGGATAAAGCAAAATAGACGAGAAAAGGTTTCAAAACATGCTTTAAAAAAACTTCTGCAAAGGCTGAGGAAAATCTAAATATATACGTGTAAATACTTTGAGAACTTGAACAACATTTTGTCCCTTTTTTTCTCGGATGGTGCTCTTTCATATTATAGCTTCAATAATGAAGTTTCAGCACTTCACAATCTAAATGTGATGTAGGTGTGTCTCTTTAATCTTAACTCAGGATACAGCTCAATCTTGTAAATGTTGTTCATTTTGAATCAACAACGTAACACAAATTCATCCCCTTTCGTGGGCGAGATGTAAGTGGTACGTGCATTAGGCTTTCAAGAGGTCCGTAGTTCAAATCTCATTTATTCGGAGCTCGGCAACTTTGTCTACAGTACAGAAATGTATTCCATATATTATTGTTTGGGAGAAATGCTACACTGAATTTCAGCGCAGTATCCCCAATGGTTTCTTAGTTCCAGCTGCCGTTCGCAGGTTTCACCCCAATGCAAAAGCACAATAGTGTTGCGGGCTTTCTCCTTACAATAATACTAGCATCAATGATATAGTGAAATACTCTTGAAAGCGGCGTTAAACCCCGAAATTATACCTATCCTCAACCCTTTTTCAACATACTAAATTCATATGTTGGTAATTATGAATAATTCTAATCGAGTTGAAAAGTTTAAAGAGTTTTACTGAATTATTTTTGTTCCTTATTGAAATCAGTGAAGGTCAAACACAACATTTAAGCACATCAAGATTCAGAACCTTTGAAATAAATAGCTTCGACAATGAATGATTATATCGATAGATTTATTGGTCAAATATTGAAAGTAGCTATTTGCAACTGCTACAATTACGTTGAACATTGAAATGTATATATTCAACAAATTTAATTCGATTTTCTAAATCACATTTAAGATGATAACAGGCATCACAAAAGCTTAATTATTTATATTTAAAGTATCATATTTGTATAGTCATTAAGAGTCGACAACCAATTTTAAACTTTTCTACATTTCAGATTAAAATCAATTTTTAAAAGGGTTATAACAGTCGAAATGAATCAAGCATCATCAACTAGGACGTTTAAATTAGAGAAGCTGAAGCTTTAGGTAGATGCATTCTTCACATCACATCATCAACATGCATTCGATGGTTATAAAATGGGTGTCAAGAAACGTCGTTTATGTGATCTCATTTCCATTTACAAATCAGTTCCATGTGACAGGAGTCCGGGAAATTACATTCGAACGGATTGAAATAAGAGAGTGGTTAAAAAACTGTAGAAGCACATTTTGTAGAAAGTGAAGTTTATGTGTAAGTTCTTTCGACGTAAATTCATTTTTCACACAGCCATTTTGCCAGATAACGTCTTCAATAAAGGTCATAAATTAATTATCTCTTTTGTCGTGCATACCAACCAAAGTTTGAAACATGCAATCAAATCAATGGCTTTGATCGCACCTGTGTATCATATCGCACCACAACTGCCAAAATATAACATGTTTGAACAGTTATAATATTTGAAAAATATTCGCAAAATTCGACCATCAGGAAATATAAAAATCACCAGAAGATAGACCATCGAGACAAAATTTTCCAGCGTTTTTAGCGGGTCATCATTGGAGTCTGTCCTCATCAGAACTGAAGATAGACAAGTGACATCATACATTTAGATATGTAGGCAGACTTTTAATAATGGACTTCTTCAGCATGGATTTCAGTCCAGAAGACCAACAATCGAGTCTTTGAGGACCTAAATCTCAAGAGACGCCTCGACTGCAGGCAATGTCACAGCAACAACCGATTAGATTTGGGACATCACGTCATAAAATATTGACATGTCCTAATTTGAATTTACAGAATAAAATGAGATTCTGTCCATGAATGATCTGGAAACCATTTCAATGGTAAAACGGAGCTTGTGGTGATTATGTCAAACATGTTATGTATAGAAACAGTCTTAAAAAAGCATTGTTGTCCTAGGCTCTTGGTATTTATGGACAACACTAGTAAATCGACATGCTTGAGAAGAGAATCCATGTGGTCATGTGGATCAACGTCTTTTGGAAAAGTAGGAGTTTGAACTAAATTATTTATGGACATTATTATAAATCATTTAACACAATATTTCTATTAACAGAGAATGATCATAGGGGTTATCCATATTGGTAATAAATGATGTCACTGTTATATTCTGTGATCATATTCAACGCCAAATCTATAAGGGATGGTCAATGTTGCAACCACGGTTGTTTGTACCCTTTTGTTTTGAACACCTGTTTCTAGTTTTCTTGCATGAAACTGCATCTCCATTCTAATTGATCTAAATCTCTTCAGATTTTTCTGCATTCACTTATAAGATGTGAAGAGACATTCCATGCCTATTCACTTTATCACGGCTGCAAATAACACCATTGTGGCTATCCAAATCAGTGAAACCTGCAGGCATAGGCTTGAACTAGCAAACCATTGGTTGCACTTCGTTGAGATGTAAGATTGCAATGCATCCAAACCTTACTGCTTGTAGAACACTCCTCAACAGCAGACAAAGTTGCGGAGCCCCTGGCTGAATTTGAATCCCAGACCTCTTGATTCGAAGCCGAACGCGCTAACCACTATGCTATTCTGCCCCAGAAATGAATTGAAATATCTAAGAAATAATGAATACATTATAACATGATTATTTTGGGAAACATGTTTAGTTATATATATAATCATTGTTTACTTGCATTGATCAACAACAATATAAAAGAATTAATAAGGAAAAAATAATTATTTAATTTTACTTTTCCTAACTTAAAATTGCTACATGAATTGCTTTGACCTTAGAATTAATTAACAAGGACCAAGAAATATTTATATGAATGAGTTATAGCTATAAGCTCGAAACATAACAATAATCAACGTAAACATTTAAACTTTGTGGTATACAGTATACATTTATAGGTAAAGAGTGCCTGTTTAAAGATGATAATGATACTTGTGCCAACGCTATGCAATAACACCTTTTAGCGGCAGACACTTCACTTGCCACGTTGGAATGTGTCACAATTCCATTTTTAGGGGAAAGTAAAGTTTTCAAGGTTCGAATATCTCAAAATACCTATTAAGAAGTATATTGACCCCTAGTATTGACATGTATTTCCATTTGTATATTGATCTAATCATCACCCTTTAACAAATGTTCCCAAATGTGTTGATATATTAAAAATTTTACTAGTGCAATATTAATTCAGGCATTTGATGTTTCTAATTGATGTCATTTATACAGCAGACAAGAGTACTCTACTTTTGTCCTAAACTCATTAAACTAAATGCATCCTTAAGCTATGACAACCTTATCCGCCACACGGGATGAGTATGAGGTTGCTGTCAAAGGCTATGTTCCCATGGTATCATCATTTTAACTGATAATTGGTTTAATACTGTTTATGTTTCTTATGAAATTGGAAATGGTTTACATAACTAACATATTCCTTTCATATGTAGGATGACCTATGTCAATAATCACATCAACGAGGATGTCTACTCACTTCTATGGATATTTACTTACCCTGGTATTGAGCGGCAATAATATAAAAGAAATAATAAGAATAAAACATATCATAATCACTGTAGAATTTTACTTTCAGTAACTTAAAATTGTTACAGGAATTCAATAGACATGAAATTTGCATGTAAAAGATTAAAATAAAAAAGCTGCAAACATAACAATAATGTACGTAGATCTTTTAACTTTGTGGTATATAAAATATATATTTGGGTTCAGAGTGCCTGTCTCAATACGATAATGATACTCCTGCCAACGTTATGAATTAACATAGAGCCAGACATTCCACTTTCACGTTTGTGTTAAATCATTTTTGTCTGAGCATAGAATGTGTCTCAAGACTGTTATTTAGGGGAATACAAATTTTCAAAGTTCGTATATCACAAAAATACCGATATACATTTAGTAATGACATATTTGTTCATTTGTATATTGATCTATGTATTCTTTTACATATGACCAACAACTTCTTATATATAACACATATTTGACCACCGCAACATTGATTTCAGGCAGTTTGAGTTTCTATTTGAGGTCATTTACAAAACAAACTAGAGTAATCTACCTTTTCCCAAAATTCATTACACTTAATGCATCCATAAGCTGTTGATAGCTTTACCCGCCAAATGGGATTAGAATTAGGTAGCTGTCAAAAGCTTGTCCCCAGAGCACTGATCCTCAATAATTACATTAACGATAACTGGGTTAATGGTGTATATAGGTTTAAGTTTCTCTATTAATCGTTATTAGATTGTTCTTTGTATATCTTGGTTTGAGGAGAAATCAAATTTTTGAAGAATGATATGAACAAATATATTGATTCATAAGCAGTGGTGTCAGTATATCATTCAGAATAGCGTCACAAAAGACTTTTCTTCTTCAGGGTATGTTGATATGAGGGTATGTTGATATTATTTCACTTATACCGCGGCTGCTAGTATAATTGCAGGGGGAAAGCCCACAACACCATTGTGGCTATACATTGCGGTGAAGCCTGCGAGCATCGGCTGGAACTAGCGAACCATGGGGAACCAGCGCGGAAACTCAGTGCAGCATTGCACCAAAACCTGACTACGTGTAAAACTGTTCTCTCCTGCAGACAAAGTTGCCGAGGCCCTGGCGGGATTCGAAAGACGGACCTCTTGATCCGATGCCGAACGCGCTAATCACTGCACTATCCCGCCCCCTATGTTGATATGGTGTGCATATGGTAACTGTGAGATCCATCAATCTGTTAACCATAAGCAATGGTTATCAAGCATACAATGCGTGCCCATTAGAATTTATTATAGTCTTAGCATGACTCATAATTTTGTATGCATTAATTGACAGGTATTAAGAGTATTTGCACATTTTAAGAAATATGGGTCCAATTGTAATTTCACACTTTCAAAATGAACAACTGCTTACACTAATTTACATAGAGGTATAAATAATCTTAAATTTAATTTTCATTCAATCACAAGTGTTAACTGACGCATGCGAATTTTTTATATGATTTGCTGTACTTAAAAAAAGTGGAATAAAAAAAGATGCGCTGCCGTAGATTTAACTCAATATTGTTGAACTGTCAGCATCAGCCCCCATAAAGGTCTGTAAGTCATGCTTCCGTAGGATCTGGGTGCCTTTTCTTGAAAGTATCCTAGCTTAGTCATTTAGAACAGAAGTTAGGATTTCCTAGGCTTAGGATAAGACCAATTCTCGAAACAATCCTAATTAACTTGTCCTAACTTAAGATACCGATCCTCGCTAGGATGGGAACTCTTCAGCCAGGGAGTAAGGAAATCCTCTATGTACTCGTGTATTCCCCTAAATGTAACCCATAATTTATCGTATCAATATCAAACATGCAATGCATATGATTAAAAGAATTAAGACTTTAGAGGAAAAAAACATGTATAAATGTGAAAGTAATTTGAACTAACAACATTAAAACAATTTTAAAAATCCTAAATCTATTCCCACAAAACTGTAATGATCTTGTATCATTTAATATACGGATAGATGTGTAATAATTTAAGGAATCAATGGATATCTTTTTATTTGAAAAAATCAGTTTATTCTTTTTAGCAGGAGATTATTTTGTCAAATTAATAATTGTCAGAATTAAAATAAATATATCATTTAACTCATGACTTGATTCCCTCTAAGCGTCATTCAGCAAAGTGACTGAGGAGGGCAATATTGTGAGTAAAGATTAACTTAAAGGTTTATTAATAAAAACAAAAAAAGTTAGTATCATCTTAACAAGCCCTTACAAAGTCAACCATTTGTGTGATAATGTTGGTTTGTCTGGCAGCAGAATAAAATGGTAAAATGATGTCTGTTTCCGCTAGGAATTAGTTAGGACAGGCCAATAGCTATCCTAGTATGTGTTCTAAGTAATTGTCTAGCAGAAGAATAAAATGGTAAAAAAAACAAATACCAAGCCTCGTCTGTTTCCGCTAGGCATTAACTAGGACAGGTCAAAAGCTATCCTAGTATCTGTTATAAGTTAGAATATCCTAGCACTAAGATAGTTTTCAGCATAAGTTAGGATTTCATACAAGAATTTAGAATCAAAGAAAGGATATCTTAAGTCTAGAATGGTTTCGCCAATAGGCCCCTGGTCACTGTATTTTATTAACACGGTGACCCAGGACATTTATCTCTGGAAAAGGCACTGTCAGGAAGCGTTTTCTTAATGTAAAGTGTTAAGATACCGGTCGGCCGAGGGCGTTGTGAGTCTGCATGATTGTGGTCTTTCTGACTCTGTCTGAAGATATCGCTGCATTAGAATTTTGACAGCAGTACAGCAAAGCATTCACTAATTGCAATCATGGATATGGCAAGCTGACTTTTAACTCTTTCAGAATGCTGATTCTCATTGTCTTAGGTCGATTGTCGCTAATTGTTTTTCAACAGACTGGTTTCAAAATGAATTTGCATCGCTCTGATACAATTGAACATGCAATTTTCTTATTTGCATAAAAAAAGTGAACAACCATTTTTAATGCCAACATTTTTTTTGTCCTTGTCGATGTGTTTTCATACATGGGATTTTAATCTGAGTTTGAACAGTGATAGCGTTTTATTGGACCTCATTCGTGTGTTAAATACAAAGTAATTTCATCGGACTAATTCACTTTTTCAACAGAGCTGTTTTTTAATTCTCAAAAGTATTACCAATGGTTATTCCAAAGTAAATAAAAATGTTTGCGCAAGGTTTAAGCGACGATTGATTGTTAGAAAGGTTAGTATGAGATTCTCCTAAAGAAAAATAGATAAAACTATAACAAAACGGACACTTATAGCAACTCAAGAAAATAGTTTCACTTCACTTGTATATTATGACTGCAAGTATTATTGCAGAGAGAAAGTCCGCAACACCATTGTAGCTATGTATTGCGACCAAATCCACGAGCACTGGCTGGAACTGGCGAATCATGGGTGGTACTGTGCTGAAATTAAGTGCATCAATGCATTAAAGTCTTTCAGCGTGTAAAGGAGTTCTCTACTACAGACAAATTAGGATTCCAAACACAGACCTATTAATTCGATGCTGAATGCGCTGACGACTGTGCTATGCTGTCCCTGTATCGGTATACTTCTGGGACATACCGTTACATGATAATATTATCTTCGAAACCTCACTCCTAACAGTTCCCCCTACCACACATAGTCAATCACTAAATCATATTTATTATTTCAATCTATATGTCGTTCTAGTGAAATTAAAAAGGATATGACGTGTACAGGTGTAGATGTATATATATTTTTGTGTCAATCTCCTAAATAGAAATGAAAATTAATTGGAACTGAAATATAATTTTTAAAAACTCCGATGTAATATATGCTTATCGAATTATTAGGTTGAAATTGCTATGCACAGACGTTATATTTCATTGCTAAAAACTGCAAAAGTAACATTGCAATCTTGTATTGTTAGAGGTACAATCAACATATACATTTAAAATTTTTGCTATGCCTAATACATATTTTGGGAAAGCGCCTCTTTCTGAGTGATAATGATCATGCTGCCAATACCATACATTAACACTTCAGATCAGGTATTATGCCAGATACGTTTCTTTTACATATTTTATTTACAGTATGGCACAAGTGTTCATGATGTTATATGCGGAAAATTTACGTTTTTAAAATTCCTAACTCCATATGCCTATGTATATGTATGTTGACCATCGTCATTGACACCATTGGCTTGCATGTTTACACAAGTATCTTGCTTTGACGTATGATCACCAAATTCTGACTTAGAACCATCAAGAGTAATCCACCCTTGTCCAACACTAATTAAACTAAGAGAATCTTTCAGCCACAAGGGATGGGTATACGGTTTCTGTCACAAGTTTTGTTCCCATGGTGGAGAAACTCAATCATTATAATAAGTGATAACTGGTTCAAATGTCTTAAGAGGTTTATCTTTCTCTATTATGCCTTTTAAAATTTCTAGTTTGGAGACATAATCATAATCATTGGCCCTACGCAGCTCACACATTACCACAGATCATTGTCTTCGTATGACTTAGAGTGAGTGATTGGTAGTTCAAAGTACATTATAAGGATGATTATATATCCAGTTGTAAAATCACACATTCAAAGTGATACATTGTTGACACTAATTTACTTTAAAAAATATGCATAATACATTTTCAAATGTTTAACATTTGCACTCGGTCACAAGTGTAAACTGACGAGCAAAAGAAACGCTACCATAGATTTAATTCAACATTTTATAACTGTCAACATCTGTCCAAATAAAGGTCTGTAGGCCAATATACTAGGACCTTAGTCGTCTAGCTCCAGTGTTCAACTTACATGGTGACACAAGTCATTTGCAGCTGGACACGGTACCATCAGCTCGCCCTGTGGCGTAGTGACTTTTGTTTTGTTTGATTTTGTCCTGTCTGACCTCTGTCAATGTTATCGGTATTTTTCATGTAGCAATACGGTGACAGTCAAATGTTCACGTATCATGGGTTTGAGAAGCTGTCAATTAAATCGATCGGAATGCTCACACTCCTCGTTGCATGATTATATGTTGTTAATTATTTTTTAAGCATATTTTTTTCATTATCTGTTTGCATTCATAACCGTAGTGCAAGTTATTTTTTGTTTTTCCTGCATCTTTCTGACTCGGCGTATATGAAATCGCTCTCACTCCTTTCATATTCCCTGATCTTCTTCAAGCCAAAAGCATCGTATCGCTAGAGTTTGAACCAGCCAATGAGACTACTCGCATTCAGCAACAGCGGCACCACCCGGATGTAAAATCCGTTAAGTTTCAAGAGAGCAGCTTCAGGCTCCTTGCTTAACGACATTCCATTGGCTGAAATAATAACAAGTTACCTAAGCCACGAATATCAAGCTGATCCAGCCGTACGAGACTTTTGACTTAAAAGAGATCAGGGTATAGGAAGGAGCGAGGGCGGATTCGTAAACGCTGATATAGCAGGGTGTATTTGCAGGGAAAACGTTAGAACCCTTATTTTTGGAAAGTTAATTAATGTATAAAATTCAATAATAATCTCATTCTAACACTTCACTATTTATTCATTTTCAAAAGAAATGGTTTTTTGCTCTCAAATTTTATACAAATGGTCTTTAATTAGGTTTGTTATAATTGATGATTTCGTCAACATGTTTGTACAAGATTTAATCAAGATAAAGAACATTGCACCTACTTACAAGTAAAATTCGTTATTCTTGATAGATGTTATAACAATAAATAAAATATTCTTTAGAAGAAAATAAGATACAAATATAACAAAATCGGCAGTGTTAGTAAGTGCTTACCGGGACTCCAACAAGTTAGAAAGACAATTTGTTTGTTTTTTCCCCATATTTGGGAATCATAAAAGGAATCAATCTTGGGGGGAAAGGTCATCATCAAACCTTGGCTCTAGTTGGCACTTCATGAAATAGTGTCTCATACATCTTTATCCAAAAGTTGATATTTACAGTAAGGCATGATTACCTGTTACAAACCAGACATAACACTACTTATACATCTAGGACATATATACATTCCATTATAAGTATGATAAGTTGATGTTTCGATATCTCTACCGTAACAACTCGACATTTAACACACAGAGTCGTTCCAATAGTTAAAATATCCTTAATTAAATCTGAAAGTGAACAATATACTGATTGCTATCTAAAAACTCTGGTATAAATCTATGTGGAGATTACATTCTTTCAAATGAGATTTCCCCTTAAACCGTAAGAAAGAAATATCTGGATATCAAGAGCCCTCAAAAGATTATTTGTGATTTTTTCATTATTGGTGACATCCTTTTTCATATGATTCGTCCTGGAAGCATAGACGACGTCGAATCTTAACACGGCTCATTCATGCTAGCAGAGATAGCTGTCGTCTTATAGACTCAGTCTGCAGACTAGCATTAAGGACATCCATGCATCTGTTATTCGCTCTCAATTATCTCTTAAGCTGGGATATATTACCTTCGGACTTGTCCATGGTGAGGCAAAACATTCTGAATATGGAAATTTAGATGTCGGTCAATTGATTTTTATAAATTTGCGAGTATATATTTAATTTACATAAATGCACTAGATTGTTGAAAAAACTTTAATTTAATACATTTCCGGGATGCTTAAAATGAAATAGCATCCTATGATGAATCTGGAAGAAAAGAACTCCTATCCTTGTTAAACATTTTACAATTTATTATTTGAAACCTATTTTGAACCAAGTCTGCTTGTTAGATTCACAAACGAGAGAACCGAAATTAAAGCTTCATTGTTCGCTCTTTTATTTCAAAACAGGAGGGATTTAACGTATTTTGGTTTATTTTAAGACAAGAAATGAAATTTCTATCGTTTGATTGTCGGATCAAGTTGATGAAATGTCTTATTTTATTATGCGGGACACTTTGAGTTGTTGCAAGTGGCTTTGATATTGTGAATTGTTTTTATAGACCTCATCTTTTGGAAGCCAAGCACAGTGGCATACAGGCAAAGTATAACATTTGATAAATGTAGATATAATGGACGATGGTCACGAGTTATTGGTGAAGTGTTGTCGGTTTTATTTACTGCCCTATTTTGATGATGAATGAACCGCTGATGTTTCGCTGAAGTAACGACAAGTTCACAGTCCGTTCTCCGAATATTCTGTTGTATCGACTGGAACACAGTCTGTCACTTGTGCTGCACGCAACATCTTCCCTGGAGCGAGGTGCACATGCTTCTTTTGCAGAGACCTGGTTCTTCATCGTTGAAGCTGCCTACCACAGGGCGCATACGACAGCAAAGCATGCCAATTGGAAGTGATCAACATTGACAAAATGGTGAACATGTTGTTTCTATTAATATTTAGGATGAATAAATTCATGATTGTATTTGCCATCCAAAGACTGTAAAACCATGTGAGACTAGGTGGTATCTATCAGTCTTAGGTTGTACATGTATGTGCGAGTAGAATGGAGTTGTCATATGTCATGCGAGGTATCAGTCATTATGTCTAATACTTGTGGAATGTTAACGCATTTGATTTGTATTGGAGCAATAGAAGTGAAGATATCTTTACGTTAGGTTATTCACACTTTGGGAAAGCACACGAGATGACCTTCATGAACTGAAAAGTGTGGTAATACGGTTTTAAAAAGTTTGTTTTATTCATTATCAAACGGTGTGATGTTTCACTAAAAGTCATGTCAATTATATGTTTGCACATATGTTATACAGGACCTAAATTGATCACCATGTGGTCGACGAACGTTTATGCTGTTTTATCATGATCGAAGGCAAAATTATTTCTGATGACAGAAATAGAAGTACAGATTGTTTCCCCATTAGGAGCCAGTGGTATTAAAGGAAACACCTTACTGAAATGGTAACTTTCATCATGTGCTGAGCTACTGTTGTGTCCGAATGAAGCGTTCATGTCGGTGTGCAAGATGCATCGTTCAATGTGCTGAAGGGAAAATGCACTATTTGGATGTTGAAATGCTTGTTTGTAAATAATGTAATATTGATTTCTTGTAAATGCTCAAAGCTCGAATTATGGATGTTGAATGATTTAATCCATACAAATTTGTCTTCTGTTTCAGGTATTACATGTTGCCGTTGTTTAGGTTTCCTTAAATCCTTTGGTTAAATGTAGAGGGGTTTGTGAAATGTGTAAGTATGATTTATTGATGCTGACGGGATGCTATAAATGTTTTGCGGAAATTTGATCGGTAGGGCAAGCTATTGAGTAAAATACTGCTTACTTTATTCCTAAATGGTTTTACATTTCCATGCCCTTTCTTTGTATCTCGGCATGTGTCGCAGGGGACTTCCAGTTTGATGTTAGTTGTTTGTATTTGATTTGTTGTGGATGGAAAGAGAAAGAAATTTCTATCGTTTGAGCTGGGCGAATTAGAGAGAAATTGATTTCTCTTTAGTAACAAACCAAATAAAAAGGGAGGTAATGCTTGTATAGAGGGCGCTGTGAGGTGTCTATAAATGTGATGTCAGAGCGCGGGAAGTCCATTCTCGGCTGCGACAACTAGCGGATCAAGTTGATGTAATGTCATATTTTACGTTGGATCTTTTGTATGTGATATTTGAAATTAATTTATGTTGACAGCAGTAAAGCCATACACGCAACATTTGTGAATTTTAAGTAGTGATCCCTATGCCCTAGGTGACTAATGTCTGTGTAGCTTTCAAATGTAAACATGGGGTGTGCAATAAGGATTAAGGTAAGCTGTGACTTTGAGTATTGGTTCATGAAATGATTGCTCATTTATGCTGGGATCTTTAATTAATGGTAAATGGTGGAGTGGTGATAAATAATGGTGGAGTGATGATAAATAATGGTGGAGTGATGGTAAATGGTGGAGTGATGGTACATGTTGCAGTGGTGGTACATGGTGCAGTGATGGTACATGGGGGAGAGATGATACTTGGTGCAGTGGTGGTACATGGTGCAGTGATGGTACATGGTGCAGTGGTGGTACATGATGCAGTGTTGGTACATGGTGCAGTGTTGGTACATGGTGCAGTGTTGGTACAGTGTGGTGCAAAGACACGGTGCAGTGATGGTACATGAGGGAGAGATGATACATGGTGCAGTGGTGGTACATGATGCAGTGTTGGTACATGGTGCAGTGTTGGTACATGGTGCAGTGATGGTACATGGTGCAGTGATGGTACAAGGTTCAGTGATGGTACACGTGGAGTGATGGTACATGGTGGGGGTGATGGTGTGTAAAGAAGTGATAATATATGGTGGAAGGATGGTACATTAGGAAGTTGTGTATGAAGTAATGGTACATTGGGAAGTGTTGGTACATTGGGAAGTGATGGTACATTGGGACGTGATGGTACAATGGGAAGTGATGGTACATTGGGAAGTGATAGTACATTGGGAAGTGATGGTACATGGCGGAGTGATGGTACATTTCGGAGTGATGGTGTATTGTGGAGTGATGGTGTATTGTGGAGTGATGGTGTATGGTGGAATGATGGAGTGATGGTGTAGAGTAAAAGCAGTGACGGTTGATAGAGTGATTTGTCTTTTGTGAAGTAATTGTGTATGAAGTAATACTTCATTGGTCATAAGGTTTTAGTTCAAATGATTCTCATGGAATTTAACATTTAGGTGAGTGGAGGTTACAGTAGCGTCCAGTAAATGTCATGGTGCTGGTCTAATATTTTCTGGTGAAAAGTGTGGTGGTTGATGGAGGGTTGGTTGATGAAATGAAGATGATCATTTATTGGGGATTCTTTTAATAGTTAAGGTTTATGAAGTGAAAGTTTATGGTTCATGAAGTGATAGTGTGTGGTTCATGAAAGAATGGTTCATGGTTCACTGCTGCTTCGCAGTGTTGAGTACCTACCTTGTAGGCGAGTAGATGTTACAGTGACATCAAGTGATGCTTGAAATGAAGCATGAGGCGCAATGTTCGACACTGCTGCAGTGTTGGAATAGATGTTAGAGTAACATCTGGTGATGCTGAATATTGACAGTTGACTGATATGAGGGATAAATGGAATCCGAGTGCTGCCAAAAATGATCGTCCCGCAATATCTCTGAGTAACATGTTTAATGGTAATGACAGTGAGGCGCGGATAACACCATTGATGTGATTTGCTATGAGCAAGATTGTAATAAACGCCTCGGCAAGTGTCGCAGGGGACTTCCAGTTTGATGTTAGTTGTTTGTATTTGGTTTGTTGTGGATGGAAAGAGAATAATATTTCTGTCTTAATTATTTGTTTTACATTTAAGTATGAATTATAAAGTTTGCCAATGCGTCTTTAGTAGTAAATATAATTTATATTGTAAGCTAACCTGACCCGATGGTGTTGCCTTTAATGCCGTACAAAATAAAAATTATTGTACTTGAAAATTTCAATAACAAATGTTCATATGTTTAAAAATCCATCAATATGTTTTTGTAATAAGAACAAATAATGATTAAATACGATTAAAGTGACTTAAAGTATGACCAAAGTCACAATAAATTCTTTAACTTAAAACTCCTTTTTATGGAGTAGATATTACTTCATGTATATCTTTTGAAAAAAATAAATGTGTTCGGAGATGAAACACACACATAAGTCAATTTTGTAATTGTTTAAGAAGAGTCAAATATAACTAAGACATTTCCCTGTGCTTTCAGATTCTCCTTATGATTTTTGTTGTATTAAGTGGTGCACTTTGTCTTCAAGGTTTCACGTGCAATCACTGAATTATAATCAAACTGATATTTTCGTCATTCTCCCTTTCCATGCGATTCTCTCACCTTTGTAATACACGTTTATCATTAATCTATAAAACCGAAGCCAGTAGTAGATTGAAAAACAAAGGATATAAGGAAAGTGACACCTGTTTTGATTAAACGAGAATCACGGTCCACTTGTTACAATGATCATGTGAAAAGAGTGAGTGAGCTGGGGTTTAACGTGCTTTCAACAATATTTCAGTCATTTAGCACGTGGATGACAAGCATCCAAAAGAGAGTGGACAGATCAGGGAGAAAGGGATCGACAGGATGAGGAAAAAGACGGAAAGAAAGGCATAGTGAGAGATAGAAAGCAGGTTTTAGAACGACTCAAATTTGGTCTGGCTTCTACCCGTTGACCTGTCCAGCCTGGGTGCCCCTACCAGGATCATATACGCTCCAGCTGGCTTAGCTCTTGGGGATCTCTGAAGCGCGCAAACCACCACACCGCGGTAAGGTATTGAGTCAAGTGGTGGTCATGTGGAAAGAAAAGATTTGAGCAGACACAGTTTGAAGGGAGTGTTTGATATGTTATCAAGATTGTATTTGCAGTGATACATCTTAAAGCGTGAATTGAACGTTTTATATATAGATATATAAAGTGATAACACGAAAACGAAAATAAATGTTTCTTTTTGCAAGAGAAAGGAAACGCACATGGATCAGCACAGCCGGTCCGTTTCTCTACCTCAAATGATTAATATTTTTCTCACAACAATGGACGCAGGTTGTTTTTGCTTGATAATTTCTTCTGCGGCTACTGACCGGGTTGATTAATGCGAATATTGCCCTAGGACGATGTAGATAAAATTGATAATTGACATTGATAGTGGCAACGATATTTACAATATAGATGCATATGAACATTAAAAGGAAACTTCAATAATTCATACATATTAATACTCCTGACACCGCATATATTTGTATGTAAATGATATTAATACGAAGAATGATCTATGCTTAACATATTTGATATATTTGACATACATCTTTTAGTAAAAAGGAAAAACCCGTCGAAGGGGGAAAATAACTCTCTTTCCTAAGAAAAGCATGATCCCCTTTTAACGCAAGGCATTAGAATTGGTCTATTTATACATCATTTATTTATATGAACAATTTAAGATGTCTCCGTGGTTTAAACAAGAAGTTTTCAGGTTTTGAATTTCTCAATATATTTGTATGTATTAACATAAACAAAAAGTGTATAAATATATCATTTAAAATAATATAACATGCACAGAGTAAATTTATTAAACAAATTATCTCCAAAAAGAATAATTTAACATTTCGAAAAATATATGCTGAGCAACATACTATCCTGTCAAGTACGAATAAAACTCACTTTGAAGCATGCCTATCTCTATCATCCCAACATCTTTTAAAGGATATATCGTTTCGTATTGACACTTTTGACGTATGAAGATTTAACACATTTTTCTTCCTTTTTTTAACAGTAAAAGCTACACTGTTTCACTGAACAGATATGTCTGTTCCAGTTCTATACAAAAGGGTTTCATAAAACTAAAAACTAAGATTAAATTACTTTCATGCTTAGGATTGTTGATTGAGAAACAAAATCGGTATCACCAATATTGATCATAGTGGTCTTCATTTTAATAATGTTTAACTTCAAGATGAAATACAATGTTCCTTGATCCTTTGGTATGTTCTTAACGTTCGCAGAATTTCTGTTTCATTTTATGTAGCAGATACCGGAAATTAGTGTGTGTGATTTCGGTATATTCTGTAGGATTGAAATGTTAATGTTTCTGGTACCAATACTACAATAGCTCGAAACGTTAAGACGTTGATATTGTTCCTCAAATCCCTTCGATTGAAACTGACACATACCAAATATTTGTTATATAATAACATCTTCTGTATGTTTGTAGTTCTAATAATCAACCTTATATAAACCACTAGAATTCAATACTCTTTTACTTCAAATTAATGCATTGTTTAACTGTCTATATCCGTGACACATATTAGGTGTTGAAGTTCTGTGACAAACTTTTTGGTAGCGTCTGATTACCCAAAAGGCTATTAGGCACGATTTTGAAATATCATGTCTTCAAATTTTCCCAAATAAACATCAAATGTATTATCTTCAAAGGGTCAAATATCTAATTACTCAACCCAATTCTTCGTAGTCGGTGAAAACTACCACGTGTCAAGCAAAATCTGCGTGCGGTGTTTTTAGTGTGAACATGTTTTAGTCCCTTTAAGATAGGAAATGGATTCATGTAAGTTAACCGAAATTGAAACATTCGTATAACGACACATTTCAGTGATTAAAAAAATTGACTTGTATTTGGTAACCCCCCCCCCCCCCCCCCCCCCCCCCGTTTAAGATTAAGGTAGCTCTATTTCCTTCTATTTTAAATATCACATCACTAAAGAAAGGGAAAGAGAAAGGAAGAAAAAGTGAGGGAAAGACTAAAACATTTTCACTGAACCGAGTCATGTCTTGACTGTGAAAGTTAAACCATGTGTCTTGTACAGCAATATTTAGGTAATAACTTTTTATATCTTCTACTAAACATGTACACTATGTAATATAGTTGTAGATCACACTTCAAATACATTATATCATTTTAACGAATATGCCTACGCCCTATTTCAACAGGAAATTTAGTAAAATAAGTTCTAAAATTCCAAATATGTTAAGACATAGACATTATGTTTTATAAAATATAATTTTCTACAACAAACATTCCTTTAAACAAGCATTAATTTTGATGATAAAAACTATTCGTATTGCCATATTGTCATCTGATCTTTTGAAATTTATTGAATTTTACACAGTAGCCAGCCCCTATGACTGAATAAACCAGATATATGAAAGAGCACTGTCATCTAAACACTTCTTTTTAAAAAAACTATAGCCAGGGTGGCTGATATTCAGCATTTTTTCAAATACCATTCATTTTGAAGAAACCCTAGATGAATTTTTATTAGTATTTTCAAAATTTAAAAGTTTACACCAAAAAGATAACATTCATCCTTAAAGTGACATAGAGTATTTTTCATAATTTTAACTGCAATAAATAAGATAAAAAATATAACATGTTCGGAGTATAGTTCTCCTCTCTTAACTTGCATCTTTATCACTAAAATGCCAAAATTATTATATTTAAGTGTTTTCAATGCTAATCGGAAAAGAACAAGAATTAACGTTAAAATGTCATTGTAAATAAGCTTTCCAAATTACGCTTGAGAAAATTGGCGAACGCTCCACCCTTCTTACCCTGGGTATAAAAATAGATCACGGCGGGAAGTCTATGCTGGAGTTTACACCCAGGGTAAGAAGAGTAGAGCGTCAGCTTTACATCTTACCCTGAGACAGAATGGACCTTTTGCTTCTGGAGAAGAAGATGAGTATATGTTTTAGGGCGTCTTCCTTGCGGTCCTTATTAACTGTATAGGTTTCACCATATCTATAAATTAAAATCCTGATAAGTCAAAGACGGACGGACGGACGACATTACCTGCCAAAAGCCCATCAGGTCTTTCACGCCAGATGAGTTAAAAATCACCTCAGCAAAAAAACAATATTCCCAAATTTACCCTTGCAGTTTCAGATCGAAATATAACCACCTTAGTGTGTTCAATGTTAACATTAAACATCCGTTTACACATTATTCTCGAAACACATTGACATTGTGATTTAACTCATTTTGGCTTTTAGCAAATACAACTTTATCATCAGCATACATAAACAAAACTCTTTACAAAGCCATTTATATGTTAAATTTCGACACCACTGCATTCATTAGTGGCCAAATATGACTCAACATCATTTATAAACAGCGGTTTGGTGACACATTTTCTACTTAGCGTAGGTCTTTACAGCTGAAAAAACAAGCAATCATTTCCATCTGTTGAAATACATTGTCAAATTAGACACTTAACGGAATTGTTGATTAACGTCTACATGGTATTTGCCTGATTCAAATGGGTTCTCGCAGTGAGGGGTGGGTCACAGTCTATATTCAGCAGATTGTGGAACAGGTACCAACAAACCACAATATTGATAATAATCTTCATTTAGGTCTTAGAGCAACAACACCAGCCCAGGATCGATACCTTCGTAACATGCGAAATCGAGCACAAACGGCCGATCAGCTTTCTGTCAACTGTAAATTTGACTTACACCCCAAACAATTAGTAATCAGATACATGTACATGCAGTTCATGTGTGTCGTGCCTCCATTAATTCCCCATCATACGGTAAAAAGGCGTCAATGGTGTAGGCAGCGTAGAAATAAAAGGGTAATTGTCGATGGACGTGTGTATTGTTCTCACATAAGTCCAGATTTACTCCGGATTTTACTGAAGGACGTGTTCGCGTTTGGAGGCGTGTAAATGAGCGCCAAGCAAACGTTAACGTCAGAAGCATGAAAGATTCGGGCGTAGGTCAGTTATGGTGTGAGGAGGAATCAACATGACTGGCAGAAGGTACTTGACTATTTTTCAAGGAAGGGTCAGTGGTACTACCTTGACCACATCCTGGCGCTGATAGTTCTGCCCTTTGCTCAACATGCAGGTCGACGCTTCATCTATCAAATAATTATGATCGTGCCCGCCGCGCTCGTGTTGTGTAGGACTTCTTTCATCATCACCACAGTGTCCAGATGCCTTGGCAAGCCACGAGTTCCGGCCTTTTTCCCATAGAGCATGCCTGGATCATGTTCGTCGATGTCAAACAACAACCAAAGAATTTGCCGTGGCGCTGGAAGAGGACTGGTACAGATTGCACAAAATCGTGATAGGACGGTTGTTCAGGAGCACGAATTGCTGAATGTCCGCAAAGTGATGGAGCAATTACTCATTATAAGGACAGAAATATAACAAAAACTCCAATTACACTTTTGACAGTGTATCTCGTTGCGAGTAAAATGGTGTCGTCAGATAAGCACCCCATTTGAACTGTTTTAGTTCATGTGTAGGCAATTTGCTCATTATTATCATGTACTGGTTGCCTCTAATAAAATCGTCAGTGCATTTCACCGTTTTTTTGGTATTGATTCTGTACTACCCCTACTTTTCTTAGGAATATATCATTTTTAAAAAGCTTTTTGAAAATCTATTACAATTTTTTTTTCTTACAATTAGGTAAAGCAATTAATACATCTCAGACAGAAATATTTCCTAGCGTCGAGTAATTTTTCCGAAAACCTGTATTTGCCTCACTAAGTATATAATTAACATCAAGAAAAATAGTAATCGAAACGAAGTAGGACGTTTTTCAAGGCCCATTGTTATGTTTGGTTTGAGGGTTTCAATACATTTAACAACCGTTCTTCTCTATAAAGAACATAATTGCCTTGTCAATATAAAAAAAACAGCGGCAGCGGTTTTCGAATTAAAACTATTTAGAAGTATGGTGGAATTCTCTTCTTTAATATCTTAAAAAGTCCATAATGCAGAAGGATCATAACTGCAAGAAAAGACTAAATACCTTTAATTTCATTTACAAACTTTCTATCTTGCCGTTTCAGAGTATCTTATTATTTTTTATGCCTTAACAGGTAATCGCCCTTACATTTTCCTTTTTTTCCTTTACAAACTTTCTATGTTGCCGTTTCAGAGTATCTTATTATATTTAAAACATAAACAGGTAATTGTCCTTACATTTTCCTAATTTTATTATATTTTCTTCTAAACCTTCTATATAATTTTTAACTGGAATTTTCACTTGAATTCATTTCCACAACAATTAATTAGATAGGACTGTCCATTTAACAACACATATTATGGTTGATTTAGAGAGTTCTTGCGATATATTCCCAGACACTGAGGCGGTACATTTGTGTATGCAAATAAAATTAATATAGACGATATCCACAGAGTGAGTGAGTTGGGATTTAACGTGTTTTCAACAATATTTTAATTACCAAATATGTTGATGAAAATGTTCCGAAATAGAGTAGAAAAAAACAGTGAGAAAAGGGAAAGAAAGGAACCGTGATAGACATTTATCGATTTTCTTCCATAATGTTACATTACAATTTGATTGTAGAACTGTTACAATTTTAGGATTATTACCACTTATAAGAACACCGATACCTTCTGAACTGTTCCGAACTCCTGTTTGTCCAAATCTAACTGTCTTAATAACATATTTTTCATCCGTTTTAATTTCTTGGAGTTTAACACTTATAGAGTTTATTAAGTATTATAAGTCATGATACATGAGTTTACTTCCTAACCCGCAGACATTCAATGAAAAACCATTAAATCAACACGGGTCTAAAGCTTTGTCATTATCACTCTACGATGATCAATTATTGTCAAAAAAAGGTAAGTCTAGTACTGTAGATGAAGTAGATCTGATGCTTACAATTACAAATCATGATTGAAGATTTTCTGGTACAAATGGCTATTAAAACATACGGGCGAAATAAACCACTTTGAGGGTTCTAATGTACGGCCGTTCTTCAGGCTCAGTACATGGGCGTGTTGGTCCGTGATCCAGTGGTCAGTTTGGTCCTAGTAGCTCCCTGCTGCCGGACTCAGTGTGAGGTTGGGGTCGACCGTCGTGTCCAACTTGCCGTCCACGAAGAGCCGATCCACCACCAGGTAGCCTTGCATGTCTCCGCCTCGGGTCTACCTCATTACAGGATGAAGCACATTCTTCCTGTAGGCACGTACTAGCTACGGGGACTGCTCTGTGACTCTGAAACATTTCCTTTCAGCTTAAAAGGGGCTTAAGTCTTAACAATGACTCAGTGCGCACCACAGCCAAAGTTGGCAATAATTGGCCTGGGGTTCGAGAACATCATCTTAACAATCCTAGCCTGTAGTCTACATGTAAGCTAAGATCGATAAGTCCTAGTTTCTTCTCAATTAACGTAACCAAAGCATTTGTTGTTGCCTCCTTATTTTCACTTTCCTTTTTCTTCTCAAGGATGTCAAGATATAGGAGATTGTCAGCCTTTGACCTCAACTTCACATCTACTAACGACTCCTTGAGTTTGAAGCGTTAAAGTTTATCAATCTCCTCCTTGTTTATGGCATTGTGTATTTTGAGATGCAGCGAGTGTGTCTGTCCCAAGTATCCATTCTTCAAATTCAGAGTTCATGATTTCATGAATGTGATATTCCATCATTAATCCTCCACAGTAGTTTTCATACTCTCCATAGCTTGCACTTTTTCATCCAAGGCATTGAGCTGAGTTTCGATTGAGTTATCACGTTAAACCTGTCCGATTTCAGAGACTCGTTGTTTGAATCCTGCAATCTCATTAAACAAATATCCTACCCAAGTCATGAAACGGGTGACGGTGGAAATGGCGGTGATGCTTGTTGTAAGAGTTCTGGCGATATACCTGAGGAACATTTACTTGGCATTCCGTGTGCTGAAGCATCCCTTTTGAAGTTGATGGCGATCCGATTGTGTCTGGAGCCTGGATTAGAGGTGTGTTGTTTCATGGAGGTCGCCATGTTAAAAGTTGGGTATCCCTTCAATGTTAGTTGTGGTCGGCGGGGTTTTCGTTTCGGGCGTTGTTTCTTCGCTCATAATATTGGAAATGTGTTTAAAAGTAATTCCGAGCAACTTAACAGCGGTTAACTTTCACTTGTGAGTACAGAAAGTTCAAAGTTCTCGGCCATATTCACCCGATCTTGCACCAAGTGACTTCATCTTGTTCCCCGAGATGAAAAATCCACTTCGTTGACGTCGTTTTGAGGACACCAATGACTTCATTCGAGAGGTGGAGGCTTGGTCTTCCATGAAATCAGAGGTCTTCTATTCAGACGCACTGCGGAAGGTCCAGAAGCGATGAGAAAAATGTGTATCTCTGGATGGTGACTATGTAGAGAGGTCTCAAAGACATGAGAGCAAAATAAAGTTTGTACTTTTGATATGTGTCTGTGATAATTGAAACTTTTTGTTATCCCCTCGTACTTACCTTCAGAGAAAACAATTCAGTAACTATTCGTTATTAGGCCCTTACACTTTAGTGACGCGGCCTGCATGGAATCAATCAAAACTAAGAAAAATCTACTTACTAAGTCTCATGAAATAGTAATTGTTTTTACAGAGCACAGAGCAGCAATTAGGATATTTGTTGCACCCTTTCAATGCTAAATAATTTGTATTTTGATGCTTTTGAATAGGAGACACATTTCTAATTTGATTCTGAGCCAATGGCAAAGACGACATCCCTCAACGCGTCTTTTAGGTGATCCCGATAACTTTGCGAGAAATATATTTGTGGCTGCTATACCACTGTCTCCCCATTGAAAGCATTCTCTCCGAACAGAGGTAGCTCCCTCATACAACCTCTGTCTTAATTCGAAGGTTTCTTGTGCACGAAATGAAGAACGCTGGTTGGATGCAATCAAAGTTACTTGTGCAATCAGCGACGCCGTTTCAAAAGTTATCATTCAAATCATTCAAGTTATTTCCGTAAGCTTCTAAAAGCTGATCTTTATTTGAATATGCACCTGTTCACTTTGAGTCGTGTTTACAGAACACAAACGCCGCATTTTCCGACTGTTTAATTGCACAGTACAAATATCTTTCTCATGCATTCGTTGTTTTCATTGGCTGAAATATTTAATTTGCAATATTGTCCCGCTAGGGGAAAGTGCCAGGAGACCGAGACACTTTCGAATTAAGACAGAGGTTGTATAAAAATATATGACGGAGCTACTTCTGTTGGGAGAGAATGCATTGAACGTTGTAATCTGAAAGACTTACGCTGCAGACCTCACCCTTGAAAACAGCATTTTGAGTATTCGTTGCCCTCATTCAATGATAGATTTGTATTGTGATGCCTTTAAATTAGAGACATGCCTAAATCTTAAGTCCATTAGCAAAGAGGACATCGCTCATAGCGTCTCCGAGGTGACCGTAATGAAGCTGAGAGACATATCTATCTGTCTGCTATGGCATCGACTACCCAATAAAGGTAGTGATCAGACTCACACTGTAGACTATCGGTATGGACACAGATGCATAATATCATGTCGTCCGCTTTGATCGATCTGACAGGCAATCGTGCGTCACAGGTATACATTTTTCACTTGTTTCTACCCCTGTTGGAATACGGTGCTTGCTGTTGGTCACTTGATTAACTCTAATCGTGAGTATGTCCTTTTCCAAATTGCAAACCTGTGGGTCCAGTTTAAAATGTCATCTCCATGCTGGTCGGTACAGGTGACTTAAGGTTGGTCGTCTTTTAGCAAATATGTTACATCAATTTCACAACGTTTTATTACTTTGGTGAAGACAGAGTTTGAGATTTCTTAAGAAGGCAAATGATCTTTTTCATAAGATGTTGCTTTAATTACTCTCTATTACAGCTTCGTGCTGTTTCCATTTCCCCCCGTTGTCTTCACTTGATGTTATTTAATAAAAATTAACGCATCCAATGACTTAGAAATTGCAAAAACGGCGGTAAACAATAGCAAATTAACTTTTCCCTTGCCACAGTGTACTTTTGGCAGGATGTAATATTGGCTTTTATTCTTGAATACGACCTTAAACCTTCTTAAACCCTTAACTACCAGTGTGACTTTCATTCCTCGCCGATCTTTCTATATTCCTGGAAAATAGGTTAATTTGATTTGTAGTCATCTAATTTGAACCATACTCCATGATGAGCAAATTTAATATTGTGAAAGCAATATCGTCAATTTATTGGAAATGGAAATAAGATAAGTTACATATATTTCTAAAAATAAAGTATTAAAAATTATTAAGACTGTAGGCAGTATCAAGTGGGGCAATTTTTAAAAAAAATTCACTTTCATCCGTTCGTCAATAGACATGAAAAACCTTGATACACTAATATTGACCACAACTACTCTTCCCGAAGGTTTGTTCACAAATTATCTAATTTGAATAATCTGTATGTTAAAGGGTTAGTATCTCGTTTGTTTTGAAATTTAAAAAAATCATTTAAAATTTTAATTTTTGTTCCATGATAAATATTCGTTCATGCCAAATGCATTATCGGCAGAGGCAGATACATCATGACTCAACCCGGTTGTCCGTAGTCGTAGACGAAAGTATCACGTACCAAGCTAAAGCTTCAGGCGGCCATTTTCGTGTGAACATCTTTTACTCATTGAAAGTAGGGATATTGATTCGCGTAGCTTAAATGAACAAGATATGTTCGTTTGAAAACTGTTTTGCTTGAAAAATTATTGTCTTGATATTGGTAACATTTTTTTAAAGTGATCTTTCTTTACTTAAATCACGTGCTACTGTCCCATTAATACACTTTTTGGAAAGAAAAAGAAAGTGTACTGACAAAGCATAGTACGTTTCCATGAAGTTCAAATGATGCATATAAGTGATCCTTACATATTCTTGGAATTATCAAGTTTATTTTAAGCATGATCATATCGTCAGACATCATCGGCTACACAAGGCTGAATATTCCGAGGGTCTTTACTTAATTACCACTAAGCATGTGTTTTACATGGACAGTTGATTAGCTGGTCTTGGCTTTTATACTTTGGAATCAATTTGAACACGACATAGTCATGATACAAATGCACCGTAGAATTGATTTGGAGTGTATGCTATAGCAGGAGAGAGAGACAGCCTGACCTCCAGCATCGACTTGCCATATGCTGATTGAGAGTCCATGTTAACAGCACGCTAGAGTAATAAATTTTACCGTGTAAGAGATAACATTACATTAAGTAGTGCCCATGGAGCTTATAGACGATATTATGGTATGATTTATCGTTGACCACCTGACAGAAGGGGCTTTTTAGAAGATAAGAACAACGTGTCTAAAAGGTTTGAGCTCTACTTTTAAATCAGGAAATTCGGAAAATGGTATGTTTTTCCCAATGACAATGAAATATGATAATCCTCTAAACAGGTTTATAGTCCTCAGGTTGTGGGTTGTCCCTCGCCGTTTTTCAATCGCTATGGAAGCTCTCCAAAAACTTCAATGCATGACAATGTGCAGTAAAAACTTGAAATTATTACCTTTTGGAAATACCAGTATTGTTTCAGGTCACATGATCAACATATGCGCCTTTCCGTTTGTAGTTGTTAGTATCATTTATGTAACATTGCTGTTCTTAAAGTTTGTAACTTTTTCACTTACTTCAGTTACCTTATTAAAGTGGCATCTAGTGTGTTTAATGAAACCTGATTTGGCGTTGATACATGCCGAAAAACTATATGTGTTGATTTGAGTTCCGATCGACTTGTAAAATCGGCCACCAATATGCCAAATACTGAACAATTACAGGAATTCACGGAAAATCGAAAATCGGTTTATTGCAAGTAATAAACTGAAATCTGGTATGCCATTGACATATATTATAGTCAAATAAAGTATACTATGAACCAAAATTTATCGTTCTGCATTCCTTCTTAGATATGATAAGATAGATCAAATGGCGCGTGCCATGTCCTCTTTTCTATCATTGATCAGGGTTTTTCTCTTCTTATTGTCCTTATACTGAACCAAAAGCATTAAAATGATAATTTCCATAAAAAGTAATTTTCAATGAAATGACACCACTAAAAATGTTTGTAATATGTGACCAATTCAACATACCCCTTTAATCTTATTTAAGTGCTTTACTGATATGTTGTTACGTTGTTTTTACAACATTAATCCTTTGTTTTGACATGTTTAGTACAGAAAATTGCTGGTACCACTTAACAAAATAATTTAATTCTTACCTTGTCTTCTGGGAGCTTGTAACGACGCGGCAGTGGTTCAATGGTTGTGATTCTTACCAAAGAAATGAATTGGTTGTTTTGAAGAATTGCAGGTAATTCAATCCATCCGTCAATTTCCTGTTGAGTTGACTTAAAGCTTGTGTAGTATCATGTGAAAAAACTGTTGATCTAACTTTAATAGTAAAGTTTACTTCCACATATAAATTGCTATTGACATTTTAAGCTCTTAAAATGCAAACATAACATTTACAAGTACATGTATCTCTCCCTATTTTGGTATTATTTACTGTTAGAACCCAACTCGATCCTTCTTGAATGTAATGTATTAAGGTTGCCTCCGGTGTTCTACTTTCTGATATGTTTTGTTTAAGATTGAGAAGATTATGTGGACAAAGAATGTCAAATCATTTCCATTAAGGACATGCTTTCAAATGAATAAGTATGAGAACTTTGTTTCACAATCTTCTAAAAAATGTGTATCCGTCAAGGTCTTGGTGTAAATGACAACAGCCTATGCATATTGGTGTTACGACTTTCTATGAATCACGATAATATGGTTGCTGTCCTTCGGTTTCTTTTGCATAAGTTCATTCCATTAATGTTGATTAGGGATATTTTGTACTTATAAAACATTAAACTCAGAGTAACATACAAATGTTATTTCTTACAGTTATCAAACAAAGCCTCCACTGTAGAATTTCCCTATTTTACAATCCAATGATTGACATAAGAACACTTTCAAAACCCACAATGTCCTTGTCTGATTGGAAGGATACCTCAGACTTTATTTCCAAGTGGGAATCTAAGAAATGGCAATTTCACACACGTCCATATATATCATCACCAACCAAAATCTTTGAATTTCACACTCTTTCATTTGAAAGCTCATCCGATGCATATGTCAAGAAATAAATTGAACCTCCCACGAGAGCTAATGTATTCCTTCATTACAGGACATGCCCTCGTTGCAGCTGTGTGTATGTGTGTAAACATGATTCTTTGAATGATAAGTTAAGTGGAATGTGTTTTAGCGTAATTCCGAAGACTATCTCAGACTTGGTAATTGACTATTTATACGAAAGAAACCTGCTTAATACGTAATGCGAGTTAGCCGTTTCTTTAACCTTTCTCTGACACGTCTGCGAATCAACATCAAACGTGTTTCTTCCAAACAAGTGTATACACATAAATATCATTATCAGACATCACACACTCGTTAAGATAAGAACACAACGGAAATCAAATCAAACTATATCCTAAGGTAAAATAGTACCTTCTTCTCATTAAACAATTAATTTTCTAGAGAAAACAAACAGGATATACGTTATCGTTATCCCCAAACAACATGTAAAATATTAAACAATTTATCTTTAAAACTCAAACTAATTCAAAGCAATATAACTTTATCAAAGCATGAGGGCTATATCTTAGGAGATATTAATGAAAAAAAGATCCTGACACAAACTCTGAAACGTTGTTGTTGTTGTTGTTGGTGTTGTTGGCGGTGGTGTTGTTGTCGTGTTGAGTTTAACGTTCACTTGCACCTATTGGCGAATTCGTAAACTCTGAAACACGGGTACGTCGTCTTGCACGCCTTTTGCCCAACAACCGTTACCCAACGTATTAAATCAATCTATATCTGAGAACAATCGTCTCTTCATTCTCTCCCAACAGAGGTAGCTCCGTCATAAATTCCTATACAACCTCTGTCTTAATACGAAGGTTTCTCGGGCTTCCGGCAGTTTCCCCTACCGCCACAATATTGTAACTTAAACAACCGGGCAATATTTCAGCCAATGGAAACAACGAATGCATGAATAACATATTTGTTGTCACACAGGCCTGTGCAATGATATAGTAATAAAATGAGAGGTTTGTGTTCTGTAAAGACGACGCAAGGTGCAAGGTGCATATTCGAATAAAGTTTAGCTTTTGGAAAGCCACAACACCACGATGCATGAATTGAAACCATAACGTATTCCTTCCATTATTATAGATTTGGACATTTGAAATGTACATGGTTATGTTTTTGTATTCTTTCAACACATGTTCAGAAATTGGCTAGTCAATTGTTTTCCAGAAACTGCTGCAAACATGTTTATTGGATGGAATTGAATTGCAATCAGTGTGCATTAATTTAAAAACTGTTGACGTGTTTTTTCATTAATATTAGTATGATAATATTGATTATCACTATTATTCACCAATGCAAGATAGAAATGTGTTATATTTATAGGGGAAATTATAAACTATGACACTGTGTTTTCCTGTGTTTTTACCTAAGAAGAAAATTTAATGCATCCAGCCAAATCATGGTATATGAATCTGCTCTCACTCCTTCCATATATCCTGATCTCTTTTAAGCCAAAAGCCTCATAAGGCTTCATCGGCTTGATGTTCGCGGACTAGTTATCCCGTTATTCTTCATATGTGGTATGTCGTTGTGCACGGAACGTGAAGCTGCCGACTTGAAAGTTCACGGATTTTCCATCCGGTTGCTGCCGCTGTTTTTAAATGTGAGTCGTCTCATTGGTTGGTTCGAAAGCTAGCGATACGAAGCTTTCAGCTTGAAAGAGATCAGGGTATTTGGAAGGAGTGACAGCGGATTCATATACGGTGATTTAACAGGATGTGATTAATGTTACTTATCGGCAGCTTCAGAAAGCTCAATGTAAATAAACAAGCTGTAGTTTCCCTCCATTTAAATCTTTGGATATTTAACAAAATACAAAAAAGTACATTGAAATATCTTGTTTATCGAACTCGTTAAGTTTCTGCTTGTTTGCTCCATTCGTCAAGGTCTTTAGAGACGATATTACAGGGATATATATCGAAACGCAATTATTCGGACCATATACATATAGCTTAAAGTTGATAAAATATAATTTTATATTTCTAAGAGAGATGACTCTATGAGATGTCTTTTAACAGAAAGCACATTGTGAAAATTGCAAAAAAATGTTTTAAGGCTTTGAGAATGTGGCTAGTGATGGCTAAAATATGGCCAACATCTTTTGAATAAATGTTTTGTGTTTTTATGAAAAATGAATACCGAATAACAACACAGAATGAACTAAGGCTTGTTACATGCTATGATCGTATTTCATTTGAGAAATAGGCCAACATTCGTCTTTTGAAAATTTTTCCAAATTAATATAAATTGTATATGGGTAATTTCAAAATCGTGTGTCTCAAGTAGTAACATATACTGTTATTGTCTATAACCGCTAATCACAGACTGTTTTAACAACCAAAAGCTGTCAGACGCAACATAAATTGCAGCTTTGAAAATTTGAATAACAAGTATGAAATACTTTTTTGTATGCTATACATAATTCATTTTGATACTTGAAGGTTATCCGGTCGTCACAATTTCTGATAAAACAGATCGTATGTCTCAAGAGGGAATTACATGCTTGCATATTCGATGAGACAACAAATTTTGTTGACAGACACACTTCTACATTACATAAGCTTTATGAATTCATGTGGGTCTCACTTCTATTATTTAGGAACCTTATATGCTTTCAGGTTCTCAGTGACTCACTATATATATATATATATATATATATATATATATATATATATATATATATATATATATATATATATATATATATATATATATATCGTGTATGCATATTAAAATCTGGTATTGGCATTTATCATGTGATTGGCTTTTTCTTGGATCTTGCTTTGGCAAATGGTCACCTCAATGTAATCCAGAAGACAGAAGTGTAACAACTGCAACACGAATTCAAAACGATTCTAATTGTGGTCACGCTATACCATCAGTCCTGAACACCCTACTTTCGTCCAAAACTCATTTATAAACTGCCTAAATCCGTCACATTTTATTCGTATCACGAATGAGCTTTGTCCCGATGACAGTGATACTCAATCATTAAGTTAACTGATAATTAACAATGGATGGTTAATTTCCTCTATTAATGGTTTTTGAGAATATTTACCACAAAATAATAATGATAAATGTGTGTACATTATTAACCAAAATGTATCGGTCTGATTAAATTTCATTTAAAATTACGGATTTTTGTGGTTAAAAAATGAAAAAAATGATAAATGTGTGGTCATTATTAACCGAAATGTATTGGTCTGATCAAATTTCATTTAAAATTACGGATTTTTGTGGTTAAAAAATGCAATTTGTTATTTACAAAAATTTAATATAATTGTCAGTGTAGTTAATAAGGTAGTTATCATTCTGTGATAAAACAATGATTCTGTCTCAAGAGGAAAATGACATTCTTGAAAAATTTATGTAAAGACACATTTCATTGATAAAAACATTTCTTGATCATATATTTAATTCACATTTTCAGGTACCTTTCCCTGCTGTTATTAATGAACCAGTTTCCAATTTCCTAATGTCTTTATATATCAAGCATGGAAACTGACATAGAGTTTTACCATTCATGATAAGTTGCCTATGACACATATATTGCTTTGACAAATGATCAACATTTTCTGACGAAGAACACAAGACCACCTCAACACTGATTACAAGCAATTAGCAATTCTTTTCGAAATAACTTTATATCTTCAGCCGATATCTGCAGGTATCAGCGTAATGCAAAGCCAAAATGGTATTACGGGCCTTCTCCCTCCAATAATAATAGCAGCCTCGATAAAACTGAAATCAACCAAAACCCCAAATCACCTCATCTCACATTTCATAATCAGACTACAATACTTACTCTGTCCAAAACTCATTAGGGAATCCTCTAGAAGCTGACTGACTACACCCGTCACATTGAATTACACAAAGTATCTGTCACAAGCTTGGTCCCAAAAGTAGTGATACTCAATCATTTGCTTCATTGGTAGATGTTCTATTTTAATCATTATTGGAATATTTACTTAAATATAATAATTATAGATGTACATGTACATAGCATTCTCAATAGTTTTAGTTTGATGATATTTCATTTGAAAAAAAGGAGGTTATGAACATGTTAAGTTTGTGAAGAGCAATGATGTTAATATGTTCCCTTTGGAGTTGCAAAAATGTACTATGATAGTCACTGCAGTTAATTGAGTAGTTATCATTATGAGATAAAACAAAGCTTCTGTCTCAAGGGGAAAGAGAAATTCTTGGAAAATTGATGCAAAAACACATTTTATTGATAAATACAACATTTACAGTTTTAGGTACATCTCCCACTTATTACTTAGCAACATTTGGAGTTTTATTATATTATTCATTATATCTTAATTGATGTATTGACTAGAAAATTGATGTAAAAGATATACTCTATCCTGAATAAATTTTTTTGATGACATCTCATTTTAATAAAAACGAAGTTCTAGTCACATTATTTTTATTCAAATGCAAATTATCATGTATGGGTAGTGTATGTGAAATTGTCTGTTAATATACTTGCAACTGCATTATAACTTCAATCAAGTGACCAGTCATAATCAACAGTAATATACATGACACCACATGTTTAATTTGATATTCTGTATGAAGCCAATGTACATAATAAATGTTATATAATTAATTTTCTTACAATACTGTTAATGAGCTTACAGTTATCACGATTTCTATCACTATTCAATTTCATTCAACATAATAAGTAGATCATATATTCGTGTATTATATGCAAAAATTATGTCCTAATTGGTACAGCTTTTTTCCATTGATTTTATACATATAGATATCAACGAAATGTTGACTTTGCTCTTACATAATGTATCTACCAAGGAAAAATAGAAAATACATATACATGTACAAGTTCACGATTTTACGTCAAGTTGCATAAATGGGATGGCCTCACTTGCTCAGCGTCATCAGTAACTGATTTCCTACTTCGATGTTGGACTTCAGAACACATGTTTTAATTTTTTGCAACTTTTAGCAAACACAATACATATATATGAAATTTTGGAAACATGACCAAAAAACAATACGTCATTATCCCCGATATTGTAAGAAGGATAAGACTAAAAAATAGAAGGGAACATATATGATGACATTGTCTGCATTGAGAAAAACTAAAGTCATAACTATTTCGTCAGTATGCAATCATACAGAAAAAGTGGTCAAAAAGACCCCAACTTGGATTTAAAGTTAAAAGTTCAATATAAAGAAAACCTCAACTAGTCTAGTTTATAGTATTTTTGTTTTTAATTGACTAACAAATCAGGGATTTTCCCAATTAATTTTCACGAATGGTTAACACATTCAATTTTCATCGACTCATTTAACATAACCAATCATCCCTTAAAGGGACAGACGAAGTTGTCATATACCCGAAACTAATAATAATTTCCTCGAGAAGTACCTTTATTCTTGAAATTATCTTCTGAATGCTTTACAGTTCAGTAATGTGGTAATGATAAATATGAATTGACAACATAACAATTGACTCAAGCCGTATTTCAAACTTCAAACTCATTCACAGCAGACAGGAAGATAAATATGAGCTTGTAGTGCTAAGTAGATCATTGGAGCCATTTCGATTCGATACCAAACTATGACTCGAACGTTATTTTTAAAACTTATTTACAGCAGACAGGAACACAAATGTGAGCTGGTAGTAAGTAGGTCATCGAAAACACGTAAAATAGCATAGCCATCTAAAATGAAAGTAGCACATCTTCTTAGATAAAGCAGGATATCTCAAGAAAACGAAAGTAACTTGTTATGGAAGCTTTTCTTGGCTCTTATTGAGAGAACATGAATCAATTATGAAAGGTTACATGTGTAACCTTCTCAAAATGGTTACTTAAGAGAAAAAAAGCTAAGGATACAAATCTTTATTGCTTTTAAAGCAATACGTTCCTGCCAAAAGAAAGTCAGTCAAATACATCTTACTAAACTATTGTCAAAATTAAATTAATTTCCTTTTTGCCATGGTGCACCAGTAGACGCTTTTAATGAAACCCACTGTGAATCAATGATTAATAATTCATTAAGGCTAACACAAAATGGACTTCTGACTTTCAGCAACAATCACCAAGGTGATAAAATTACTCAACGTACAATGCTTGAGTGTGACCCAAACAATAGGTCTTACTCACGGAGACTACATATGAAAGAAAGACCTATGGGCACTTTTACGACAATATAGATTCCATTCTAGCAATTCATAGTGCTTGTACATGTTGTCTTAGTTTAGAAAAGTTGTCTTATTCAACACAACTTATTAGGTAAATTAAAAATTGTTCACTGATGTGTAGGAATAAGCAAAAATTCTCTTTCATTTATAATCTTAGGCCATTGTGAAATAAGGACATCACACCATTATTTATAGATCTAGTATGCCCCTATATCACTACGATTCAGTACGACATTAAGTGAACCTCAGCTGATAGTAAATTCTTAATATCCGTATATCATTCATAGTCATGATCAGTTCCTTAGTTCTCTAACTGGTGGTTGATCATGTTGTTCTTACGCTGAGTAACAATTCGCATATCGAATCTTTTACTTGGAAATCCGTCATGTATTCATAACTGTGTCTTATCTATGTCTTAAAACTCGCAGATATTTCGTATGTGTTTCCTATTTTTTCAGCATAGAAAGCTACCAATTTTCATAAACGTTTCTTACATTTTCAAATGTAATTGTTGTTGATGCAATTTTCCATATGTTCATATGCATACACAATTATATACGATCTCATCATGCTTCATCAGCGTAATTGAATCCGCTGATCGAGCCAAATCCCTCGTAGGGCTGGCGTGACTTGATGTTCGTGGCTGTGCTCACCTGTTATTGTTTAAGTCAATGAAATGTATCCATCCAAGGAGCTTGAAGCTACTCTTTGAATTGTCCATCCGGGTTGTGCCGCTGTTGCTGGATGCGAGTCGTCTCATTGGCTGGTTAGATAGCTAGCGATACGAGGATTTTGGCCTGAAGGATATCAGGGTGGGGAAGATATTCCTGTTTCCCTGCTTTTCTGAATAACGCTGCGACTATTCCTACTATCCCGTAACTTGAATCTTCGAAGTTTCCTAATATTTGTAAAATCGGGTCGCCCACGCGGCGCTATCGGCATGAACAAAACTGTTTTTACAATAAGTCCCCTGACACACAAAATGCGTGTTCTGTAGCACTTATAAATCTTTGCGGATAATGTTTAATACAGGACGAATTCGCAGAAGCAGGCATCTTATTGATATGGCGGAGTGCCCGAGAAAGCTGCAACTAATTGGCCCCCTCCCCCGCCCCCTACTTATTGGCTGTCAAATTCATGGTTATTTTGGGTACAAAGTTCATGGGGACACGGATCTTAATGCTTAATCAGCATATATGAATCCGCTCCTTTCTAATACTCTGATCTCTATCAAGCCCAAACTCTCGTATCGCTAGGTACCTAACCAGCCAATGGGACGACTCGCATTCAGCAGCAGCGGCACAGCCGTTAAGAAACCGTTTAAAAATCGTTAAGTTCAAGCTACAATCTTCAAGGTCCTTAATTGACGACGTTTCTTTGGCAGAAAAAATAAAAGGTGAGCATATCCACAAATATCAAGCCGCCAGCGATTTGAGGGCTTAGGTCTGAAAGCGATCAGGGTATTAGGAAGGAGCGAAAGTGGATTCATATACGCGAATTTAGCAGATTGGACTGGATTAGAGTTTTTACTTGCGGAATCCAACGATTTGACAAAGAAAAGTGCTTATTCTATTCTATAACTAACAGATATTTTTCACGTTATCCCAAGAAGAGAGATGGATGGAAAGCCTTCAGGACGCGCAAATTTTCGAATTCAATTCTTAATCAGTCAGAAATTTGTAGCAAAAGTAATGAATTGTTCGAATATTTGTCGACGAACTCCTGATTCAATAAGGTCCCAGTATATTAGTATAAAAGTCCTAATTGAATTTTTGGTATCGTACTTGAGTCGAAATCGATTCCTGAGCATGGCTTTCCTACCAGTTTCTTACATGTACATTGGGAATGTTACGAAAGAGGTAGGGAAGATATACGAATCTGACGAACTAATTTGGAATTAGCTACTGTTGTCAGTTAATTAGGTGTACTAATGGGTTTGAAATCTAATTAAAGTCACTCTGTCATTGAAATGATGAAATGCGCTTTCGGTGTAGAGAGTGGTAAATTATTATTGTACATAGTCAAAAGCATTTTAATTAGCTTTATTTTCAAGATGAAACATATGATGAATTTGTGTTACCATATATCTAATCATCAACAATTAAAGATATTTAACTGCTAACGGTGTAGAAAGTGGTTGAAGATTATTGCACATAGCCAAAAGCCGTTCAAAATCAAAAGTAGAGATATATTTGCAGATGAAACACAATTGTCATCGATTAAAAATATTTATACGCTATCGCTGCAGAAAATGGTAAATGTTTATTGTACAAAACCAAAGCATTAAATATATTATTAAGTCAGTCGGTTTTTTAAAAATCAAATTTATCATTGTGGCAGGGTGAAATAAAAGCATTCCTACTGGCTTTGGCCAGAGGGATATCTCTTTCTGAATCGGTAGAGTGTAGGACTCTCACCCGGAGGTCCCGGTTTAGAATCCCGCGGGAGGTGATCTCACAATCTCATCTGTTACATTTGACGCCCAACGTGGGGCCGGGGCAACTCCCTAGTGCTCTCTGCACCCTGAGTACGTCGAACTGAGGTGCTTGATAACTCCAAATGGCTGGACTCGAGGACGAGTCACTTGTGGAGGGGAATGTATGTGGCAGGGTGAAATAAAAGCATTCCTACTGGCTTTGGCCAGAGGGATATATCTTTGGCTGAATCGGTAGAGTGTAGGACTCTCACCCTGGGTTCGAATCCCGCGGGAGGTGATCTCACAATCACTTCTGTTACATCATCATATGATTATATCCTATCAGGAACTCTTTGTAAGAACTCTTTTCACAAGGTAATTTTTGCCGATTTTACAATGGGTCTCCCGACGTTACTCAAGTCTACTTTTCCCTCCTTGAATGTGTGAAATTCCAACCTTGTTTATATTTCAATATCATGAAAACAAACGTAATCAAGAGACTAAAAAGTTATAAATAACAACATCACAGATAAAATCATAAACATAATATCTTTTAAATATTTAAGATAAGATTTTAAATGTTCCATTTTAACTAAACAAAAAAGAACAATTTTAATAAATTTCTGCCATTTCTTATTGATCACTGTGAACTTTGATAATATTCAATATTTTTATCATAATCGGATCAATGGTGACAAGGACTACGAAAGAATATCAGAAGTGACCCTAATGATGCTATATGAAATGATGCTGTAAACTGTAGCACAGCCTGCCGTACAACGCTGTGATCTGACGGCTCACTCTGTAGACCTGGGTAAGGACACAGAAGCATCTGTCGTTGTCTCTCATCGATCTGTAAAGCGAAGGAGTGGTTCATACATACTCGTCTCTCGTTTCTACTGCTTGTGGAATACGGTGTCCATCTGATTGTCACTGATTAACTTTAATTGTAAGTATAACTAGTTTAACCTATTCTTTGAAAATATTTTCGTTAGGTAGCATATTACATTTTAATTGTGAATATGGTTAACGTTTATAATCTTTTGAAAATGTAATCACTCCTATCGCTCAATTTGCTCTGTTTCTGTATATGTCAATGACATGATCTGCCTATCCTTATCTCGTGCTGAGTGCCTCTTTTCATTTTTTAACACTTTCTAAAACTATTGTCCACTGTTAAAGTGACACCGAGTATGCTTCACAGATTTTTTATGCGGCTTGAATTAGAGCAAAAATAACATATATCCTGCGCTTAACTCAAATCGCCTTTCTGTAGTAACATCTGTATCTCTAAAATGTCAAACTTTTGATATTTTCTTATGTTTCGTTTGCATTAGAAAAACAGCCATCGAGAAGTCGAAATTCTGCGATCTGTTTACATGTACATGTATGTTAATCAATACCAAACTATAGTTGTCGTTGTGTCTACTGTAAGTAAGTTTCCTAAATTACAATTGAATCTTTGGTGTGGGCCGTTTTCCGATGTTGGATCACGAATCTTGAATTCAAGATGATTAGTGTCATTATACTGCACTAATTAGCAACACGATGCTTATATCCAGAAACATCCACTTCTTCTCGGTCAAATAAGACTATTTATGAAGTTTGACATGTCTGACGCAAACAACATACGTTCTGTCCCTTTAAAAAAGCGATGTCCTCAATATCCGAAAGGGAGAACAGATATAGTAGTATCCAATTAATTGGACAGCACACTTTATCACTCAAAAGGATATTCGAGATTCAACTGGTTGTCAGAAGGCACAAGGCATGCTTATTGCTTTCTGACCATTTTAACAGCTGCTTCCAGAAAGTCTGATTATCGCTTTATAAAATAAATCATATCTGATGGGGATGCTAATTGATCTCAAAAGTTCATCATAAGTCTCCATGGAAATGGCTTATTCTCATAATGAAATAATTAACGTATTTGCTCTGTGATGGAATTATTGGATCTTTTAAATGATGACATTGTCAAAAATTATATAAAGCTAATAGATTTCGTATTTATTATGGAATTAAATGCTCCACATGGACTTAAAGAGGCAATAATAGTAAATGAGTGTAAGAAATTTAATACATAATTACTTATTACGCAATTTTGAAATTTTTCATCGGAGTTGTTTTGTTCCAACTGTTTGAGAAATATATGTCTGTGAAATATGATCGTCTGTGAAAAACGGGTTTTATCTATAAAAGAAACTTTGAAGTCATTCAAAAGGGAAATAACAACGGAACATTTTATTTTATGTGGTAGAATTGTTTTCATTTTGACACTCGTAGTTGTGACACGCCTAAAATAAAACATTCTACCTTACTCGAATCATGGTATTTGAAATAAAAATTAAGTATCCTCTATAAAATTTAATAAAACATCTCAATAACTCCTAATTGATGTATCTAGACGAAAGATATTCGCTGAAAAATATGCAAATGAGAATGTTATTTATGCAAATGACCGAAAAGTGATACACTTATTTATCAGTCAAATATGTGTACATGAAACTGTAAATGCCTTCATTATGTGTCGTGACCAACTATAATTCAGTATAGAATGCATAAGGAGGAGCCGCTCTTTGATGAATAAACTCCTTCGAATTCATTCTCAATCTTGATAAATAAACGTCTTAACAAAACAGGATGTTGTCATGAGGAGGAGCAGGTTTTGTCAATTTGATTAATCCCAGCCCATATTTAAAATGTTGAATGATGAAGATGAAAAAACAACGATATGCATGAATTGTTTTAAAATTAGATTGTAGTTTGTGAACCCTGATGCGAACCTGCTGATGACATTTAAAAAAACGAAACAGTTCATGATAGTTTTGAATAACATTGCAGTTTGTGAACCCTGATTTGAACCTGGAAACCTTCGATTATTGACTCCGCACCTTTCACCTAGGCTCCGTATGACTGTTAACTGAATATTCAAATGTAACCAAAATGCTCCCTGTGATGTAAGTGAGGCATAAAACTGGTTTGGCGCTCCGGAATAAAACATTTTTGAAAAAGGTCTCCTTCAACACTATAAGAAATGAGCCTCAGTGTGACAATGTTTCAGTATGGAGTGCGGTTCGTAAAACCCTTGCCAAACCCTTGCCGTCATCTGAATGCGTGAAACCAAAACATCTTACAGAGAACTACAATAAAAAGATTATATTTGTAGGTTTTGTGCGGCAAAACAATGTTCTTTTAACTGGAATCAAGGGCGATTTTTTAACGATCAAGATTAGATTAAGGGAGTTTCACTAAAATGTATAAATATGAATATTACGATCTACTCAACAATTAATGCAGCTGTCGCCTAAAAACAACAAACTATTTGCTTTCCATAACACGAACAGGTGATATTTCCAGGGCATGAATAATTGCTTAAGGGCGTATTTAAATGAATGTTGTTGATGCATAAATCATGTCTTGAAGAACAGCAAGAATTTTGGGAAATCTTTATTATTATCTTTTTTCGTCTTTATTTTTGTAAACACGTCTTTATTGTGGTAAACACGATGTTTACTCCTTCTTCAGATGGGACGTTGGGTTTTCATGTAAAATTTTGAGGAAACCTTATAAGATAAATCGAAATAATGAATAAACATTTGGAGGTTAGTCATTGGATTCTTAACCAAGCGATAAACGACATCCATCATCCATTAACAACTTCCAACTGATAGACGAGTTTCATACCAATGCCTACAATCAATCAACCTTTCACCATGTTAACAAGGCCAAATTGACCCTCCTCGTGTATATGTTCAACCTTCAATGCATTATCATTCTCAAAGTGCGTGAGATGGGGTTTAACGTGCTTTCAACAATATTTGTTTTTAAACACGTGGATGAAAAGCATCCTTAAGAGAGTGGACAGATCAAGGAGAAAAGGATCGAAATGAACTGAGCTGATTAATTGCAGTCATCCCAGCGTATTTGAATCCGATCAGCTCCTTCCTAATATCCTGATCTTTGTCGGGCTAAATGCCTCGCACGGCTAGCGCGGCATGATATTCGTAGAACAGTTATTTTTTCAGTCAATGCAATGTCGTTATGCAAGATTGTTGGAGCTACTATCTTAAACTCAACGAATTGTTTTGCCATCAGGGTTGTGCCTCTGTTGCTGGATGCGAATCGTCTCATTGGTTGGTTGGTTAGATAACTAGCGATACGAAGATATTGGCTAAAAGGATATTAGGGTAATAGAAAGGAGCTGAGCAGATTTAGCAAGATGGATTTCAGTATGACCAACAATTTCTATTTCATTTTACAACTCGAGTAAATACTTCCCTCATGTAAACATTGTGCACACCCTTTGTTTAATCTTGCAGGTGCCAATGCTATATTGTAGTTGATAATCGACTGTGGGAGATGTCACATAAGTTAACTAACTTACTAACCGTTTCAATCATGTCAAGAAAAAATCAACATGCTTTTTTATTATGATTTCCTTTCGTGAACCATTGATATTTATAATGGACTTGCCGGTCTGATTTCAATGACTTTCGATGTTTATGATTTTTCTCATTTTCAAAACTGTCAGAAAAGTATCTTCTTTCATTGTCATTATTTTTTCAATAAGTTTTGTGCACGCTCTCACTGAAATTTGTCATTGCAAAGACGAGGAGATAATTACCAATTATTCTAATCTAGAAGTCCTTACATATGCACGGTCACCCAAGGCTTAAGGTTCTAAATTCGGAACAATAGGTCCTAGGATACATCAACCAGAGTGGCCCATGTTGCTTTTACGATAATTGCTCTTCTTTTATTTTACCGAAATCACTCAATGTTAGACTTGCTGTACTGAATGGTCTCATATTCCAGTGCTGCCTTGAGATATATTAACTTTGTAAACACTTCATACTTGTTGGCATAACGAGCGATAATCTCATTAATGCTTTCCATATTGGCCCATTTATAGGTCCGAGGTGTGTAGTTTGGAACAAAACGAAATCGATGGCCAATACAACAGACCGAGGACCTGTAACTCGGCCAATACGGAAATCCTTAATCGACAACAATTTTATAAACTTACCTTTTTTATCTTACATGCACCAACGTATTTTCACCGGAATCGATTTATTAACATTATTAAACTAGTGAACCTATGTAATGAAATTTTTGAAGCGTTAGTTTGGCTCCTTTCCTACATTAATGTGTCTGCGCATGCTCAGAATTATATTGACCCAGTTTGTGTCGTATTGGCCAAGTTTTTCAATATTGGTCCAGTTATCCCGCATTGGCCAAGTCGCCGAATTATATGGAATCAGCTGTAAATATTGTATAAGTGCCATACGATTGATAGCTAATAAATAATTCTGGTTATTGTTTCTTGTGAGCACCGATCTAACATTAGGAACCAATTCACAAGATTACATTGTATGAAGTATTTGCGTTTCCAAATGGTGCAGGGTATTGATATATTTACCCTCTATTCCATTCAGAAATATAATAAGACCGGTTTATTGAAACTTATTTTTGTTATTGACGCGATTTTCAGTGCTATGTCTTACAACCTGCGTTAGAATCTGATAGTCTAGTTATTAGAACGATGTTTTCCTAAAATTTCATATATACCTGTACAGATGAAACTAGCCTTAAGTGTAAATTTGGAATAAGCTATAATACCTATAAAAACAGCAAATGATGCAAACAAGTGCATATATTTACAATATATAGAAATATTACAAATTGATTTTAAGAAAATAAGATAGATAGATAGATAAATTATTCAGTATAATGGCCACAGGGCCATGTTGAAAATTTACATGAAAAATGTCGAATGAGTCTCTTGATTAGTAATAAGCTAAATGTATTCACCAAAATTCTTGATTAACAGTACTTGGTTATAGTTATAGTCTTGAAACTAGTTGATATATGACTCTGTCTTGTTAAGGGGCACAGAGTATGTTTGGGGTCAACTATCTAAAACATCCTACATGGTGTTATTTAATCGGCAAGTAGTGGTTGTTTCTGAAAATTAACATTCAGTGCTTATCAGTTAGCAAATTGACAATAAACAGAAAAAAAATCTAGATTTATTATCGAAAAGTGGACAATGGCGCGCGCCAAAGACTTTCGAAACGTATTTATAGCAGACTAAACGGTAAAATAGGTTGGTATTGATTAGTAGGTCTCTGTGTCAGGTTGATATGTACATCTCTTAAATGCCATAAATAATGACATTTTATTGTTTCCGATTGTAAAGCAAAAACGGCCATATACATGTTAAGAAGTCGTAATTCAGCGTCCCATTTATATGTTTATTACCTTAATGACCTTCTAAGCAATACCAAACTATATTCCTTGATAGGACTGCTGTGAATATGTTTCGTAAATGAACCTTTGAGTCATTGGCAAACGCCATTGTCAAGTTTCCGATCATAAATCGAGGATGTTTCCCTGGCTATTGTCACTTTGCTAGATGATAAGCATTGAAATGATAATTTTCATAAGCCAACACTACTTGTAGTTAAAATAAAACCATTTAGGAAGTTTGACATATCTGACCCCAACAACATACTCCGTGCCCCTTAACTTGTTTCGTTTTGTCTGTTTTTCTTGAAACAGTGAATTCTAAAAGACACAGATTTATGGGTCTGTGTTTCTAGCTGTACGAGTTTGGTAAATGTTCTTGACGGAACAGCGGATATCCCTTTTAATGAATAGAAACGAGAGGCGTTTCTAAAAGAGCGTTTCTAAATAAATGGCTTTTTTATTTGTGACACTCTAACCATCTGAAATGTGTGATTTATTTTATTTTCCAGATCTGTAATTCATTTATGGCGAAGTCATCTTGCTGACCATTAACACAGATGGAAACAACTGTCAACCTTTCGATAAATAGCAGTGAAATGCCTGCTGATGAGAATGTTTATTGGAGAAAAATCGATGGAATTGCGTTTGACATCCAGACATATTACTTATGGGTAATTCTGGCTTTGGGATTTCCTGGAAACTGTGCAACAATTGCCACAGTAATCAAAATGTCTCCTGCCAAGTCGTTGACGGTCTATATTGCCTTACTGGCTGTAGTTGACAATTTGGCAATCATCAACAAGTTGTTGATCATTGTTTTGCTTGATAACAAAATAAATATTGGACAGGCTGGGTGCAAACTTTTAGGTTATTTTGGAAATTTCTTGATAACGTTTGGAAATTGGCTCCTTGTGGGAATGTCTGCTGAAAGATTTGCAGCGGTGTGGTTCCCATTTGTGGTTGGCCAGAGATGGACATTCAAGAAGTCAATATGGGCTGTTGTGTTATTGGCACTGCCGTTAGTTTGCTTGTTTCTCCACCTGTTCTGGATAATGAAATTCTATATCGACCAGAACGATGGCAATTATTTTTGTGACATCCACAGTCAATACAAATATTTCATGATGCATATTTGGTTCTGGATAAACGTAACCATATATGCCATCATCCCTTGTACGCTGCTTCTGATTTTCAATGGGCTTATTATAATCGGAATTGTCAAGTCTGGACGAACCAAGAAGATACTAAACGTTACCCATGGGCAGAAGAAAAATGGAAACGTGGACCGTCACAGACCTATAACAATCATGTTGGTGACAGCAGCGGTGACTTTGGTGATACTAACGACCCCACGTTGCATCCTTCTTATCATACAACCTTATTGGAAAACCGACGGCGAAACTACAGAAGGTGCGGTACGTTATTTGCTAGATACTATAGCATTTGTGCTCTGTGACTTCACCCATGCCATCAACTTCTACGTTTATTCCCTAAGCAACAAGAGGTTTCGACAGCAACTGTACACGTTCTTTATGTGTAAATGTAGAAAGGGTTACTCTCCAGCTTACACCGTTAAGTATTCAACCTCTGTTGCTCGGTCTCCAAGAAAGTCAGTGAACCTACCAATGACACAATATGATTCCTGTGCATGACTGAAGAAACGTTGTACTCAACCATTGAGCATAAGCGAGCCATTAGATATGTGCTGAACTTGTAATCAAGGATTATAACACGTGAATCAGAAACCAGTAAAGGCTCATGTGCCTGCATCTTTGAATATGTTAGCTTAAGAGAAGTTGATGTAGGAATCAAGACGTGGTAGTTACTAGTTAAACTCTTATAATGGTCAGTAATGTTGGTAGTCGCCTGTTTTAGGGCGTTGTTCAAGACAGTTTTAGACCACATTGAACAATGTTTCATTAGAGTGATAGTGTTTTGAAGTAATGATATACCATTTGGTAAAGATTTTTCTAGGCTTTGTAGAATCGATCATGACAATTATCTTGATTGAAAGGTTAGATGAGCAGATGGACTAATTGCTTTTCTTTAAATGTGACATTTAAATTTTACCCCATGAAACTGATGATAAAAGTTATGTATCAAGTCATGTAAAGTGACTTTTTGTGAAACTTCTCCATTAAAAGGGCACATAGTATATTTCAATAATTTTGTATGTGGCTTGAATAAAGCCAAATTATCAAATCGCCTATCTTGAATTGCTTCTTTATCTCCTAAACGCAAAATTATGACAACATAGTTGATCCCAACAACATACTCTTTGCCCCTTCAATGAACGACAAAGGATTTTATTTTTTCAACTATCATTAATTGAGTCGCCAATATATCAATTATTCACTTGAAAAACTCAAAAAATACTCGTTACAAGAAAATTTCGTCTTCCACTCTAACATTTTTGAGCTAAAAGTTCACCATTTCAAGAAATTATCTACAAGGTATCCTAAGTTAAAACTCAAAGTTAAGTCCTTCAAGATGCATTTAAATTTCACCAAGAACTTCGTCAGGAAATTTGTAATCAAATATCAGCTACTTGGTATAAAGAAATAAGTCAACAACACAAGATGTAGAAATGAATCTTTGGTAACTCTGATATTTAGTAAGATGCTCAGAAATTTGAAATTTTGAATTTTAATAAGCTGTGAACATAGAAATTTGAGCAAAAACTTGAATCGCCAACTTAACCTTTCAAAAAATAAAATCTTATAATGATCTATTTTCAAATTATAAATTGGTGCTAAAAACATAATTGATTGTATTTTAATTTACAATGAAGCACAGCTGAAATACATAATATAATTATATATTAACCTATGCATCGGAAATATTCACATTATGTCGTTTGACTGACACGTAGTCAACAGGACTAGACTAGACTAGACTGTTGGACGGCTTAATCAGTACCAAATTGGATGCCAGCGTACTTTACCGAGGTTAACTGTTGCCTAATTTTTCTGAAAGGGTCACGATCACCGACATACGAGATGCTGTGTGTTACCAGGATATCGGTTCACCGGACATGTTTTACGACATGATCGAAAACGGATGAAGGATATATATCAGTGTATTGATATTAACATGTTTATAGCGTGAATGTAACGCCGGTTAATGGTGCTTTGTTTCTCCCTTGTCATTTGAAGAAACGCTTCACTTTTTTAATATCAACACCCTTCGGAGTATGAAACTTCTGCAGCTTCTTTGTGCACTTAGTTTATCCGCCATGTATACTCGTTCAAAGCTTAGTAAACTGGTACATAAACTTACAGTAATTTGTCTAGCAGACTGCGTGTTGCCGTACCCGCAACTAGGTATATGCACGTTCACATGTGGCTACTTCCTCGCATTCGCCCACGGATGCATTGGTTCTTAAATGACACAGGGTTGTGTTCAGTATACTAGGGGTTGTCACAGCAACAAAATAGTCTGCACACAGAGTTTACTCCACGGCTTTACACTCGGCGACAGGCGAGCTCGAACCCGACACGTCAAGGTCCCTGGCAGTCGCCTTGGCAGTCTCGGCCAGCAATAATCCAATATTTGAGGCAATCAGCTAGACTCAACAACCGAAAATGAATAATCAATGATTAAGAGAATATAATGTATAGATAATATTATTATCCCTTTCCGTACACAAATAAAATATTGGCCAGACAAGCGCCTTTTCAGAGAGACTCAACTCACGATGTCGCTGCTTTCGAGGCTTTCGCGAATTCGTACCAAAGACTACACAATGTCATCTTTGATTACTTACCACCATGTCTTTGAATTAGGTTTCAAACTCATCAAAGATCGATAAAGATTATCCTTAATCTACTGACTTACGATAAAAACACTCTTGCCAGACAGCAATATTTGAAATTGTAAATCAGAGTTGATTCTATTCTATAGTTTGAAATACACAAAGACAAACTTTTTATCGGATACTAATGAACATGCACTAAAGAGTTTGTAGGATTTGATCTTTTACATCTATACATTCTGCTTATATAACTGAAATGTGTTGAACTACCTGGTTTAAATTTGACATATCGGTTTACCTGCTGTCAAGAGCAGCCATCTGTCCTACAACCTTTTAGCATACGGTAAGGTTTATTATAATAAAATTTCGCAATTTGATTTTACGCATTTTCCTGAACGTTATATGGTTGAGAGCCCTGTCATGTGATGTTACCCCAGAGGTTCTTTACCCATGAACTCAAACAAAGTCGTTCATACTTATCGAACATGTTCCAATCGATCTAGTACTTTTGAACGTTATCCGGAACTTCTTCAAAGGTTCCAACATCGAATCTAGTAACTAAACTTATGTGTTTAAAAATCTGACTCATCATATTCGACTTCCTTAAATTCAATAAATTGAAAAGGAGTAATTGCAATAGATCAATTTCTCAATCTAGCTGTAATATAATACGTCCCGAAGTCCGTTATTAATTCTCTAGATGTATTGACGGATCAAAACATCTAGCTTTAACTAGATTGATCAATTTCTCAATTATAGATTTTCACGTTTCTCACATAGGTGGTTGTTTAAATGAAACGAACGAAACGAGATGCATTTTAACAACGCCAGATAAACTTCAAATTACGACCATTATTGGGAACGATGACGTGACGGACCAGATAAAAGTCTTGATGTATCCATACTCTACAAGGGAGGAACGAACGCTTAGTCATTGTAATCACAACTTTACTTTATACAACTCATGTTCACATCTTTGGCGAAGGGGAACGAACAAAGGGCGGCGCGTGGCGGCCGCCATGACATAATGCATAAGGCAGATAAGTCTGATCTCGTGTCCTTGCGTGTATATTATTTTTGTCTACGCTTAGGTCATCATGTTTAAGCGCTGCTAGTCCGCAATATCATGAATTTCATGGAATAAAAGTATGTAAAATGTTTGGATGGGATTTTTTTCTCTTTGCACAATGTTACTTGTTAAGAGGCTGAGAAATAATTTGTATTACTTCCCTATCCAATTCCCTATATCTTTTCTAAATCATAAGAATTGATGTCAGTTTGTGTGTTTGCAATAAAAGATTTACTATGCCAAAGGTACATTAAAACCTTTAATATGAACCCGCTCGCGAACTTGCTTGGTACACAAAAGTTTGAATGTAGCTTTGGCATCGTTCATCTTCGATTGCAAACACACAAAATGACATTCAATTCTTAAATATTTATATAAATTAATGCAGAGATTCAATCTCGTGCGTGTACAACCACTTTATGAATAATGATTCCGAACATCACGTTATCATAACATCAATAAACGGAAATCGCATCATGTACTTGCGTTCACGCCATACATATATTCATTAAACAATGGCAAGTTTGGTCGTGAGTAATCATAACCTATGTCAAATCACGAACAGTTGTAATGAAACACTGTATCAAATCTTTTAGAGGTATCCCCATACATAATATATTAATTCATACTTGATATTCAAATATGGATAAATATGAAACATAAGCTGGTGCCTCTTTTTTTTCCATTTGCATCTGATAACATGAAAGGATGAGCTTAAAGTTTGAATTGCAAGAAACTTTCTTCAACGCAATAAAAATTTGAATTTTTTCTTAAGAAGACGGCATTTCATATCGACATAGCTGTCTCAACAATATCGCACCTAACGTTATCTTAGATGATGTTAAAGTAACCGTGTCACCATTAATGTCGAATTAAATGGAAAAATTTGGAACAATCTGTTCTTAACAATTTAGAAAGGTGCGTATGGTTTAATACCATTTAATCTTGCGAAACGAATGTTTATTTTACTGTTCATGTGTGAATTATTTGTGTTAGATGTTATGAACGACCACAGATGCTTTCTATCAATAAATCATCTGTCAGAGCTATTGTGGCCGGCACATTATATCTCGTTACTCCTCTTTCAATGTTGAACGTTATCACTGTCTGTTTATTGAATAATGGAACCTTATACCATTTTGTCATTTATGATCGGATGCCATGCTAACTGAACATTTTACAGATTGTCCCGCTGAGACGCCAAAATTAAGAAATAACTGTACCCGCTTACCGGATATATTAACTCAAACCTCTGAATAACAAGGTAACACCAAATATGTCAAACGTATTAATGTCGAGATCTGAATTGATAATCAATGTGGTACAGAGGGGTAATGACACATGTCTCTGATTAAATGAGGAAATCCAACTTAATGTAAAGTTAAGCGTTAAAAGCATTCTGTAAGACCGCTACAACTCAACTGGAAAAAAGTTTGCTTTCGTGTTCGGAGTAAGTCAAAATATCATTAATATTTTATCTACACAGTTTTTCAAGTAATTTCTACATCAAATTTTTTTTTCATAATAGGACTTTTTTCATCAAAGTCAATATTCCATTAAACACTTTTTTTGTTCACCAAATTCATTTCCTAAGTCAAACTGAAAAAGGAACGCGACCCGAAAAAGTACAATAATTGCATGGTCATATTGCAGATCGTGTTCAAAATATAACATTATTTAGTTAGAATATATATCATATATTTAGACGTAAACATGTTAACTTTGCTTAACACATATTCCATAAGTCATATACTTTGGCAAAGCCACTTTATTGAACTAATTATTCTTGCAGAGCAAACAGTGATCACTAACACTAATCTTTCCTGTCTCGTTTGCAATAATTTTGATTTTTATGCCAGTTTTACAGTTTTCGACATTCCTCAATGATCTTATCGCTGTTTTATGTTCTTTCTTTAAGACCTTGAAGAAGCTTAGCAGGAGCCATTTTCAGTGCACTTTTATCTGGAAAAACCCTTTCCGGCTTGAATATGAAAACATGGCTGAAAGTTTCAGCAACCATAGTGTGCGTGCACGAAGAACATTCATTGACGTGTAAATGGCATGAAAATCACGAGATGCATACTCTTCAATTGGATATAATAGCCTGTCATTCAAAGGTACCCTCACATCTTTTACCGAAATGGAGAAAAGTGAATGTAGGGCTGTTATCAAATATCTGATTCTAAAAAAATAAAAAAAGGAAATTCATGGGGATATGTTACAAACATAAGGTGAATATACTTCTTCATATAGCACCATTAAACATTGGTGTGCTGAATTTAAACGGGGTAGAGTAAGCACTAAAGACGAGCCCGGTCTTGGTAGTCCATCGGATGTCACCACAGGTGAAAACATTGAGGCTGTTCTTGACACAATAATGCAAGACAGGCGCGTGACTATCAGATACTTACCTTATACTCGCCAAATCAGTAAACCATCAGTTGAACGCATTACACATGAACATTTACATATGAATAAGGTATCAGCACGTTGGGTTCCCAGAATGTTATCTGAGGACCATGGTCAGTCAGCAACTTCTTGACGAGTAGACCCAGAATAATTTTTCGCTCATGTCTTTACTCAAGATAGAACGTGGGTGCATCATTTTGATCCCGAGACAAAAAGCTTAAGCATGCAATGGACGCACAGCACAGCATATCACCCAACCAAAAAAAGTTCAAATCTTGTTCCTTCAGTCGGCAGGTCATGGCATCCGTTTTCTGGGACTCTTAGGTTGTTATAATGATTGATTATTTACTGAAAGGTTTTACAATCATTGACACTGATTACGCAAATGAACTACGACAATTACTAGAAAAAATCAATGAGAAACGAAGGGGTAAACTGCGGTGTGTGGTTGTTGCAGGACAATGCTCCCGTCCACACCATCCAAATTGCAGTCAGTGCAGCACAGGATTGTGGGTTCAGGATTCTCCCCCACCCTGCCTATTCTCCAGACCTGGCCTCCTCAGATTTCCTCCTCTTCCCTCGACTGAAAACAGAGCACTGTGGCCAAAGGTTTGAAAATGACGATGACGTCTTTGCAGCAGTAGAGGAGTTCTTGGGGTCTTGTGATAAGAACTGGTTTTCAGATGTGTTACAGATGTTATAAAAACGCTGGAGCAAATGCATTGAGGTCAAGGATGATTATGTCGAAAAATAAGTCATAAAAATGTGAATGTTTCATTGATTTTGATGGTCAGACCGGAAAGTTTTGGGACTCCCCTCGTATGTTTTACGTCACGACGTGATGGGATCTGTCGTACGACCATGGGTAAGGGTAGGATGATTTGAATTTCAACTATGCAGGCTAGAATGCACGCAAAGTTCTGAAAATTGCTGTAAACACGAGGGAAAGGACCAATAAGAGTGTTCGACTATTTGCCTGGCGTGCAAATATTTTGCTTTAAAATTGACAACATTTTTTGCCATTTGTGCAAAACTTTCTTAGGATTTAAACATTTGTAAACAAAACAGAATGCAAACAATCCCAACGTGTAGTCGCCAAAGATGTGCTGATATTTTTCTCTCTAGATCAAATCAAAATTTTCATATAGAATGTCCAAATTTCCGTCTGACCTTTATATTTAAATTCAACATAACTTGTATTTACGTAAGTTGTTACGACACATATTAATATTTTTAAGCCAAGAGAATGACATTTCGTAGTCGTTTACACACTTCTCCTTTGATTATGCCAGACGCATATGACATTGGTGCCATTTGAAGGAACCGAAGGACCGAAATAAATAGCTATGAATCAGTAAAGATCAGACAGGATAAGGTGAGTGCTTCTTATTGCTGTCGAACAGCAACATGAGTTTTCGCTATCAGAGACTAACAATAATATATTAAAGTTACAGACAACACAATAGGTAAAGAGGTATGAAAACAGGTTGTCCGGCTGGTACCACTTCAATCTTTTTTAAACATCCTAAATGACTTAGACGCTGAGATGTGAATAAAATATTATGGTAGATAAATACATTGTGTCACTGGTGTTGTTTAGATTATAAATATACACGAATTAGTTCATACTTCGTTACCCCAGGCTGAATGTTACAAAGCTCTTCACTATATTAACCCTTGAATTTTCATCATGAAAATCTGCACTGAAATACTGGAATTATATAATTTGCGCTTTTAACCATTTGATAAAATACTTAAACATGCATGCGATATTTAATGTATGTACAGATTTTTAAAGCCAAATTTGTGAAATCACATGGATTTTAAGATGCGTATAAAATGAGTTTTTTCCTGGGAAGATAAATGAACGAATTTGTTTAAGTGTAGACGCACTAGTTAGCTTTCGTCATACGCCGTGGGAGTACATGGGAAGATGAATGCAGTACAATATAATATTTCTTGATTTTTCAATATATATAAATTGTGGATCACTAGCAACCGCTTAAATCTTCGGAAGTTAATAATATTAGAATAGAATAAAAAATATCTTCATCTACAGAAGAATATAAGTATTATATTGAAAGACCATCTCTCACCTAGTCTCTTTATATAATGTTGCGTTTTAAGGAATGTATACATTATCTTCATTACTGTCTACCTCTGTTCGACTTCCCTGCTACAGCACTTGGTCATATCCTCCACCTTTGACCAGTCCAGTGTGTGTGTGTGTGTGTGTGTGTTAAGGCACTTACATATAGTGTAGTACGGTAAATATGAAGAGAATCAAAGGAACTGTTCTTGAAATATGACTCATCATGAAGGTTTCCTTCTAGAAAAGAAATTTGGTGGTGACCTTGACAATCATCTCAAGGTTACTTGGGTTATTTTGGCCCTGCGGTTTTACAAAATGTATTTCACATTAAATACTAACATTGCATGTTTATGATTATGTATCATCGATTTACACAGTGTTGATATAGATACAAACAGCTATGATTATTGTATGTATACAACGTCCAATACACCATCCCCGGTAACCCTAAGATCTCTGTTCCGATACCCTTCACAAGGTTTTCATCGTAAAATGAGCGTTGTGGTACAACAGTACATCTTTCTTGATATAATTGTAGTTTACATTCTTTTATCCATGCATATTTTTAATGGAAGGCTGTTCAGAGGATATGCTACAAAGGGGACACAAATTTCACAAACGCCGCCTCATTGGCATATTATCCTATGAATAATTTTGACAGAGTTAGTTGTTTATTTCTTGCAGTTGGTAAAGAGACCCAGTGGGCTGATTAGCAGAAGAAAGTTTTATCGAAACATTTTCATTCAGAAAATGTGCATTAAATCATTTTGAATATCTTTCATTATTAAACGTTTATCATCTTAAACCATGCTCCTATTTACGCTTATGCGTACAGAAATGCACGCACTAATTATAACATGTTCAAACATATACTATAAAAGTGCTTGTCGGAATTATCTATTTCTAATGAGAGAAATTGAGATCTATTAGTTGGGTGTCGTAAATAGAAATTTCGTCACGTAGATGTTTCTAACATACATATCTCAAAGTTTGTTGAGTTGGAGGTTAACTTGTCTTCCTAAAATGTGCTGTAGAACGTTAAGTTTAAAAAAGTTACGTGATCTCACGAAAAGACAAATGTGTTAAAACGCAAAACAATCTTTTCAAAAGCAGTTTTCAAACGAACGTTCCATGATTGGTTAAGTAATTCGGATCTATTTTTAATGATTAAAATATGTTTACAGCGCCAGCCGTCCGTCTGAATTAAGGGACGGCCTTTCTCAGTACCTGTTAAAGAAATGATAACCAAATTTGTTGTATGGCTTCAAGGTATCAACACCTAGATGGAGTGTGAAAATGAGATGCGTGCAATTTTTTCCCGGACTAATTACCCTTTGTGAACTTTGTCCGAGGCTAACTTGAAATGTGACGGCTTTTCACAGACATTATTTAGGATAGCATTACAAAATCTGCTACGTGTATAAAAGGTTTCGATACCTTGATCGATTTCGAAAATGAGAATTATGCAATAATTTTTCTACGGAGCTATTGCCTTTGTCCCGGTTTTTTTTCCACTTAGTTTGAGCCTGTCTTGTCAGAGGAGAGCTTTTCTAAGAAACTAGTTGAGACAGGATTACCAAATTGTGTTCATAGCTTCGGAATTTCAAAAGTTTAATTTAGATCTAAAATGAAAAGCATGCAAGTATTTTTTTATTTGTTAAAGTGATTTTTTTGCATTTGGGAAAATGTTGTTAGTCGAATTAAGAACCAATTTGGCGGGGGATTTTGATAACCATGTCTTTTACGAATGATTGGGTTGACTAATGAGACGTTCTAATCCTCTGGAGAAAATAATATTGGCATGAAATAATGCTTTTTAGAGAAAAATTTAAGCAATAAATCTTTAAGATATCGTGCAAACTAATTGACTGTTGAGGTTTAGAAAAAGTCGATTTTTCATAAACAATGGTTTAACTAAGCTATATAACCGTGTTATTACAAACAAATCCCCCCATGGTATACTTTACTGATATTTCAAATAAAAACGCTTTCAACAATTTATTCAAAAATGTCGGACAAAAAGTCACAGATATTGCTCAGGAAGGGCTTGTAAGCAGTATCTGGTCGAGTGGGTGAGTAACGGGCTGTGAAAAGCCTTCAGCAGTATTTCAGATATTCAACACATGGGTGAAGATCGTCCAAAAGAGTGTGGATAAATGCAAACAATCAGAGCCCGGCTTAAAATGTCAAATCTTGCCGATGGCTATCAAGCCTCGTCGCTGATTGGCTAGAGCGACCTCTATAGAACAATACTCGGATCAGAAATGCAGCGACGTGATCAATGCTACACGTTGGTGATTCACTAGGCAAACCTTGAGTGTTAACATCACAAATTTCAGTCTAGCTCACTCACATGTTTATCTCTGTAAAGGAGCCTGATTGAAACTTTGTATCAAATATAATGAGAATATTAAACGACCTTCCATTTAATACTATTTTTATTAAACGAGTAAATGATTTAGTACGAAACGAGCGAAAGCGAGTTTGATACCAATGGGAAAAATGAGAAAAAGTATTAATTTGAAGGAAGTTTAGTATTATGTTTATTACTTGACCTCAGTAATTAAGCATGATTCCTGAAAGTGTACTGAAACATTTCCGCGACTAGGCCGCCATTGGCACAGTGGTGCCAACATTGTGACGTCACTACCACGCAATATCATGGCGCCATAGGTGCAGCGGTACTACACTAGTTTAGGCGAGGTGAGGTGAGTTGGTGTTTAACGCCGCTTTAAAGATTATTTCACCTGTATCGCGGCTGCTAGTATTATGGCAGGGAGAAAGCCCGCAACACCATTATGGCTATGCATTGCGGTGAAACATGCGAGCGTCGCCTGGAACTAGCGAACCATGGGTGGTACTATGCTGAAACTCAGCGTAGCATTGCACTTACACTAGTTCAATATCGCCGTTTAAATATTACTCTGCAGTATCTTACACGGGCGAGTAATAAGTATATTTATCTGATGAGGTAGTTGATGATTTTAGAGTAATCGTGTTTCCAACGATATTTCAGTTATTGAACGGGAGAATTAAAATCGTGACAAAGAGATCAGGGAGAAAAGGTAAAGATACGCGAAATAAGATGAAGCCTGCAAATTAAACAATGACAGACATGGTCTGCTTTCTATCCTTCGACCGGTTGACCGAGTTTGGATGTCGTGACCAGGAACATTTTGGCTCCGTTTGGAATAGGTCTCGGGATCACTGAAGCACCAAAACCACTAAATAGCAATAAGATATTGAAGCAAATGGTTGTTTAAGGTACTGGCGCACGACAATATTTCGAAACTACAACTGATTCATATATAAAGCATTAATTCCGCTTGACCTACGATATCACATATATTAAAGTATTGCTTACAGCCAGAAGAGAGAAAACTGTAACCCATATGTATATTTTAATAACAATTCTGATAATATGTTCTTGAATAAGTTAAGTTACAAGATTGATTTGATAAGCAATATTTAATCCTTTGTCCTCTTTCAGATATAAGGTAAACTAAAATGCAGCACACGTTACTAATTCAGCCGTTTATAGCTTTCCATACCTTTTTTCGTTTTGTGCACAGCTGACCATAGATTTTTTTTCTAATCCGACCACAGCCGTCTTGAGTTATTCGTTGTTGATTGCAAGTCAATGGTAAAGAGAAATAACTATTTCATTACATCGATTGAAAGCTAAAGTGAGTGCCTCTGTTATGCCCTTTTTGTTAAGGATGCTATAAGCATTTCATGAATGACTTGAGGAGCTCATAACACAAACGAAAAGACAGACCTACTGGACACCATCCAATAGGTAACGAGATATTTCTGACATTGAAAACCAGTTAATACTTCAAAGAACATAACATGCATTTCCAAGGGACTAAAGTCGCAAAATTCAACGCAATTCCTGACCAGACACATGGAAATGTATCATCGTCTGACAAGGAATATTCTTTAACCGCTGAGGAGATCCTAAAAAACTGCATCCAAAACGACCTGCCAGCTGAAGAACGTTAAAAATATCATCAGGAATTTAAACGACAACATAACTTATTTAAAAAAACGCTTCCTGATCTCGAAGTCAGATAGGTTGATTGAGAGGACTTTGATGCCATTATAGATGGGCACGATTGGCTTTGATGTTAAGGATTAGGAAGCATTTGGGTCCAATCAAAAACTGAAACGTGTCCCTCTGTGTACTGTGAATTAGTTTTGTATCTTTAGAAATCTTCCTCATTTAAATAACCAATTCGGACAGAAACATTTAGTACTCAACACATATATAATATCTGCTTGAAGAATCCAAATCGGCCCTATAATGTTGAATTTTTATATTCTAAGGGATCCAGATCATTTGATTACGGTTTTTGCGGCTTAGCGATTTTATCAACTACAATTTTTTTCTATAACACGATCTTTTTTCACAATTTGGCAAAACTGTTACGATGACATTTTTTAAAAATATATATTTCAAAGTGATAGCACTTGGCCGAAGAAAACTCTGGGTATTAGGAAGGAGCGAAAGCGGATTTAGCAGGATGCATTGACATGACATTGTTACGACGTTTACAACAGACTCATTTGAAGTTAAATGATCTCCAACTTTATATGGAACACAGATCACCGCATTCTCTCCCAACAGAGGTAGCTCCGTCATAAATTCCTACACAACCTCTGTCTTAATTCGAAGGTTTCTTGTGTACGAAATGTAGAACGCTAATTGGATGCAATCAAAGTTAGTTGTGCAATCTGCGACGCCGTTTAAAAAGTTATCATTCAAATCGCCTAAGTTATTACTGTAAGCTTTCCAAAAGCTAAACTTTATTCGAATATGCACCTTGCCTCATTTTCCGAGTGTTTCATTGCATAGGCCTGTGTGACATCAAATATGTTAATTATGCATTCATTGTTTTCATTGGCTGAAATATAGCCAGGTAGTTTAAGTTGCAACATTGTCCCGCTAGGGGAAGGTGCCGGAAGCTCGAGAAACCTTCGAATTAAGACAGAGGTAGTATAGGAATTTATGACGGAGCTACCTCTGTTGCGAGAGAATGACAACACCGGGTCATAATGAATTCCCAATCACTCTCTCCTAAAATGACTAGATACACTGTTAAGTATAGACTGTGAAGGTGTTTCAACCAGGGGGAATCTCAAAACATTGTTTTTAGAGGGGGCGATGGGTTTTGTTTAATGACGTGGGCCCATTATATGGAACAGACGATGGGACCATAATTGCTTACTGATCATGATAAAATTATAAAAATTTAACAGTGTTTATCTCAACGCTTGCTAAGGAGAGCACATCACAACTGTCAAAACGTAATGTTGAACAAAGCATTGTTCGAGCTCTTTGATTTCATAGAGAAACATGCCATGCCATGTCAGATCCAAATAACGTTCAATAATTTCCTTTGTCAAGTCGAATAAATGCTGGATCTATAAAAAGCTTGAACAGATTCAAACGCGAATTGACAAACTACTATTTGGCCGTTGAAAACTGTTTGTAACATTCTGTAACTCCATTGTAGAGACATAAAACTTCCAAGGAGAGGATTACAACTCCCATTCATTGCTCATATGTTTTAATATGTCAATCCAAAATTTTAACTTTAATTAAAATCTCTTTGCCACTAATTTAAGACACGTACCTGATTTTTATATTTTGTACATAAGAATATGTTTTGAAACTTAGCCACGAATGGTAAAAATATGCCAAATCCCCCTTTGAGCTTTCTTTCGTTGCCATACCTTTGATGGACATCATAATGTGCGTGACAATTGACATTGCAAACGAGATTGTATAACGAGCGTCTTTGAAAGGTGTTTTTTGTGAATGTCACCGCAAACGAAACGAGCGTCTTTGACATATTTTTTCGTTAATCTTTTCTTCATTTTATTACGTGATGGAAAAGTGTTTTTTTTACATCTTCATTAGCTGAGTTATCAATAATCTTAAGTCGAAAGTAAAAAAGAATGATATAAGAGCATAATCATTTTAAGATAACAGTTTTTTTTAACCGTTCAAGCACTTTCATAAACTTCACACCTTTGGATGTCTCCTCAAAAATAATCTAATTACAGCAACATCAGTCAACAAAACTGGCCCACAGGCATTAAGTGCAGATATTGATCCCATTTTATTTCATCCTCTGGATTAAATTTTTCGGAAGATATCCTTGCTCTCTATTTAAGAAGACAATCATATTCTGACATTCATTTTTTGTTTTCTGATTTATAAATGCAAGCAAGGATATTACTTTCTGTTTTAATATCTATAGTATGCATGTAAAACGTTTCCGCATACAATGTTTACAAAGTGGCGAGTAGAAACGGTCAAATATGGAAATGTACACACTCAACCCGCATACAGGATTCTACATAAATTTAAACCAAGCAAAAAGACACAATCCATCCATACATTTTTTTTCTATTAAACGGTTAATACATAAACTGTTCTTGATAAGCAATGCATGAATAATACACACGGATTAAGGACATTGTAGTGTTCAATGTTAATGAGAGACAAATAACAAGGTTTCAAAATAAACATTCTTGAATGTCGCATAACGTATAAATAAAGAAACAATAACTTAGAAAATACAATATCCTTTCACAAATTAGTATTTCAATTAATTGTTTTCGCTCTTTTATGTTACCATTTATAATGTTTAAAAATGCATTAGATAGAAAGTCGTTCAGTATGACTATTTCACGAAACAAGTTGAAACCGTGACTTCATTTGATGTTTTCTATATATTAGCAATGTTGCTACTCTTAACCTTTAATTATAATGATTTTTGGATTTATTAAAAATAGTGTTTTGGTTTAACATGACACTTTCGGACACATGTCACTGTTAGGGACAATTATTAATGATAATTCTAGTAAATAGAGTTAAACGACCTCTCTATAGTCCACCTTTTCCTTAATATGAAAATAAAAAAGGTATGTGACCACATTATATTCATTCAAGTGACAAATTAAGTTTGAGAGAGTGACAGAATGACAAGTGACTTTTTCTTGTAAATCTGTACAATGGTTTTGTATTTCATGTTCTTCAAGATAAGTGACAATGGTGATTTGATTAATGAATGCAGGGATTCGCTAATTTTCTCTTCTGGTGTATACTACTTCGGGGATTATCCTTCAAAGAGGTTTCTTAGTGCATTGGTCATACAGTGCAGTTAATTTCTAGTAATGATGAACTACACAGGCTTGTAAAAAGCGAAATATAAATCAACTCAAAGTAAATAAAGCTCTTAGATTTCGATAGTCATAAAGGTTGTCACACTTCATAAAGAAACAAACACAAAAGAGGTTGTCCTTTGATTATTATGTAACTACAGTTTTTCATAAATATCATATTTTCCATCTCGATACAGACATTTCAATGCACAGTATAGTATATTACTGCTTTGAATTTATGTTCTCCTTATGTATATCACAGGGACGGTTTATGAATGATGAAATTAGAAAAGAGGGTTTGCTAGGAAGCGTTTTTAACTAAAACGACATTGTTCAATAAATCTTTACATAAGACATTTACTTCTCTTGTGTGAAACAGAATAAATAATGGTCGTGATATTATCAGATTTCCTGACTGACACCCTTGACCTCAATTAACTTTTCAAGACGAGGTGACAAAACTATATTTTCTAAACACAGAAATAATTTATGTAGAAAGAGAAAAAACCCACTAAAAACTAAAAATTGGTATGTATATGGTAGTATATTTTGTTTTGTACTTTTTTACTCACGAACATTCAACACACAAAAAGTTCACAGTGTGATACATATTGACATCAGTGCTTGGACTGAAAAAAATTAAAAAAGAAGCAATAATTCAATGAAGTGTCAAGGAAAATGAGAACAAAGAAAAGATGTTGAAAGGAACAAAAACAAGTGAAATAATTGGCTTTTATCCAAGGGATTAGTAGAAAAACATGGTCATAAAAGTTGAAGAATGAGACGGTCTTTTCGGGTAACTGGGAAAACATCAATAACGTGGATATTCAAAGACGTATGGCTACAACAAAAATCAGCAGACACTTAGTATTCTTTGAGGAATGTATTCAAATGGGACAGTTGCACGTTTCTCACATAATCAAACTGATCTCGCGAAAGCAAAATTAAGTTTCAAATTCAAAGACAATGCTGATTAATCAAAAGAAACAGTTTTAAAACGAACGTACCTGTAAGCTATGCAAATCCCGTTCCCTACCTCAAATAATTAAAAAGGTTTTCAAACACAAATGGCCGACGGTTTATTTTGTGCTTTATACGTGTTTTATACTCGATACTTGCTCTACGACTATTGGTATGAATGAGATGTTTGACCCTCTGAAGATGATACATTTGGCATGAATTAACTTTTATTGTGAAAACATTTAGGATAAACTGTATTAAAAAAGGTGCTGGTGTCCCTTTAAGGAAACAATGACGTTGGCGTTAGAATGGCTAACTAGATTCAAGGCTGCGAAATTTCATGTTCCAAAGGGTTTCGATTATTTCATACTTTGGAACCAAATTTGCTTAATAAATAATCACTTGAAACTGCCATTGTCAGCAATGTCCCCTGATATTAATCCAATTGAGCATCCCAGCGACAGATTGGTAAAAGAAATCGTTATCCACAAAACCTGTGGAGACTTGAGGCATTCTTATATCAGGAATAGCAGAAATATCTCAAAGTACAAATTAAAGATGCTTAACAGTGACATTTGTTATTCAAAAGACACTGACTAAGTCAATATAGAAGTTTTTCTTATCTCACGCAATAGCCACAACCATGGTCGGAATTTATTTATAAGGCTTCTTGAGGAACCGGAGCAAGGTAAATACATACATAAATTGCTAATCGTAAAAATTTGTTTTAAGTTGAAGTTGTCACGGTGTTTTTCGTGGGAACCTAAAAATATAAGAATGGCATACAAATGATTTTGAAATAAAATGTATTTGAAATAGATTTTGAAAATATATATATTTATAAAATTGTTTTAATATTGTTATATGGTAAATTTATCAATTCCTCATCATTGAAGTTGATCAAGGCAGCCGCTGCAATTAGGTAATTGTCAATGAGCCTAATATGTATATGGTAAAAAGGTATCGCTAACAATTCAAGGTTTTGAACTATCACTGCCTTTGAACGGAAGCTAATTACTTGTAATTTGAATTAATGTCAAATTCATATCTCTCACTGCTTAAGAGCTTAAAAGCTTTCTATGTACAGCTTGATAACTTCTTCTACAAAGAAATAACTGCTTCAATTTCCATCACTATAATTCGTTTAGAAATAGCAAGTTGCCTCGCAAATACAAGTCTGTTTGTTACTGATTGGTTAAGATCACGACGACTTTGTGTGATTAAGCTTTGAATTCGGAAAAGAAATGGCATTGGTGTTATTTTCATCACGAATAAATTCTTGATTAAAGCGAGGCTTTATAATCTCCATTAGCCAAGTTGTCTGTGCACAGAATTTAAGATTCTGAGCCTAGATTTTCGAAGCTCTCTCAGCACTAAGACAGTCCATAAATTAACATTGACTTACGAATATCTTAGCATTTAGAGAGCTTCGAAAATCATGACCCTCGGCTTTTTATGTTTTGAGAAAATGAAAATAGGCCTTTGGGTTGCTTTGAGAAGACGAAAATAGGTTTTAAGGTTTTAAGGTTTAAAATCAACTTTATATTGGCGCCGCGTTTTAGCTTGGCTGTTATAATCACTAATGGTTATTGCAATGATAAGATTTAATATAATCCTTTAATTGAGGGAGTTTTAATGCCATTGTGGAGAATTACCTAGCTTATCAGGGGAAATAGTCACCATAAACCTTTCTGGCTTCAATGAGAGAGTTCGAATTTAACGTATCTTCAAAAATGTTCAGCTATCAGATACGTGGATGAATACTATTCAAAAGAGAACGGACATATCAGGGAGAAAAGCAATTGAAAAGGAAAGGGAAAACCGAAAGAAAGGCGTAGTGAGGCTCTGTAACCAAAACTTGATTAAACTTATCAGGGGATAAAAAGTAATCAAATCTACAAGTAAACTTATTTGGCTGAGTGGTCTGTAGAAAACATTTCAACTTTATAGACCTTTCCATCTGTAGAAGCGGATTGAACTAGGTATTTGAAGTTTGACCCCTGTTCCCCTTAACGAAACTTCGAACTCATCTAATGTACAATCGATAATCATCACTTACTTCGATGTCTTTGCACAACATTTTAGCTTTCCATGGCTGTTTATTACGGGTTAGATGACGAAATAAGTCTAAAATGCGTGTCCCAGTGATCCTCACGTGAGGCGTTTGGCTAACCAAATCTTCAAGCCATAATTCTCAATGGACAAGGAGTCTGTTCACAACAACTCAGCTTTCTAGAGCTAGTGATTCTGTAGCAGAAGTTGCAAATAGCATTCTAAGGGTTGGGCTAAAGGTACGGCTTTATCAGAAAATGAAACAAAAGGTAAACGTTTTATGATCCTTCCATGTCGGAATGCCATGCCATAAGCCCACCAGGCCTTTCAAGCCGCGGACGCCTATCCTTGAAAAGAGAGTATGTTAAATAAGGTTAACAGTAAGCGACAATAAACTATGTACTATGAATGTACAATGTAAACGCATGGTGTTCTGCAACGCGTATATCTACTCTGTATGTCATCCTAGTCTGGCACTATCCGTAATTGAATTCTAGAAATGGATACAATGATTTACTTCCTCTGCAATTCATTTGTGAAAGCCTTTTATGTCAAGGAAGTATTTAGCAACCAGCGAATTCATGTCTCTTTCTGCAAGTTTTCAGATATAAAAGGTCTCATTTCGGATTTTTGACAGAAAAGCGGTGTCTCATTTGACGGATAACTTTAGATACATAATGGCAAAAATAGATACTAGTATTTGATACAATTTACTCTTTCAAAATGCTGGGTTGCACTTTACATAATTATGCGTGTGAGCGGCCTCAAGTGAAAATGGTTTGTAGTTTGTTGGTTTCAAGGTTTGTGGTTTGTGTAGTGGATCATCCATATGTGAATTTAGACATCAAATTTATAAAGATAAACAGCACTCATACCGCGCTGAATTTCTTATCCAAGGATTCCTCCATATTGGTCGTTTCATATGACCTTGGCGCTCCAGCAATTCACTGACGAGGGTAGATGACCTTCTGCAAGATTTGATATCTAAACTGGCTCCTGACTGTATTCAATTATGGAAGAAAAAGGTTAACAGACAAGGCCACCTCATATGAAGCATACAGCTGCGAAAGTTTGTTCATTTCCGCTATAGCTGTAATCCTGATGTAATTTTGGTTTACTTCGTGCCTCAATGAAATAACTTAAGCAGAACTGACAAAGGATCACTCATTGCAAACACGTAAAATAGACATTTTTTCTCTTCTCGAGGAAACACCAATTTCGAAATCGACATAAGGGGTAATTTTTTCAAATTTCGATTTCAATAAATTTTAATTACAATATTCGATATTGCCTCAGTGAGAAAACAATCAGCACAAGCACATTGAAAAATATGCAAAGGAACATGTCTTGTTATCAAACTTATAAAACTTGTTAAAGAAAAACAAAATTCCGAAATGTTTACCCCTGGTCAATTCAATGATCTGCAAAAAATGTTACGATAAACTATTGGACGCGATATACGTTTGCTTTAGAATATGATTGATTTTCACTTTTCGAAAATTCAACAGTCGCCTTTTCATTCGCAATGCTATGATGACTCAAAGACATAAACAAAAAGTTCATGATATTTGCATTAGGATATGCAGGTATTTGAACAAACTTTCGTTATGCAACTGTAAAATGAAATGGCACTGAAGGTGTCCAAAATCAACAAAATATCACCAAGTTGGTTAGAATTTATATGGAATGTTACAAATTAATTAAAATTAAATTCTAATTGCTTTTTGAAATCGATTATATAGGAAAGGATGTGACTTAAAGAAATGAAATGTGTGTCCAAGCACTCTCAAAAATGCTTCCTATTGAGGGGCACACTTACAGTGCTGGACACATGGACAATGGACTTCCCATCGTTTAAGATTGTAATAAGTATGATATCGACGGAGGACATAACTTCCTGTCTGTTAAAGGAGACAAGAGATATTTAACTTAAATGAGATTGAAGAGCATGAAGCTTGTTTCGTTTTATTGATCCCAATGTGATCTCTTACATGTATATTTGGAATTCTAATAGAGGTCTGAATCCGATTATCGACCTTAAGGTTTGATATATTGCTGAAGCCGGCTTAGTTTGTAGCCATGGCTTTATGTTCAAATACTCACTATAACACCCGGAACCTTTCATCAGGAAGTTAGGACTCAGAGTATCCGCCCTCGACTCTTGATGTGTAATGAACACCTATTCAGGCTTGAATATCATTAAAAAGAATGTGCTCAGAGGAACTTGGTTTGTTGTGTCTTTTATGCTCAAAAAGTACACTTAAAAATTCACTTATGATTGTGATTCCATGGTTGGCATCAATTGTCCTGTTTCCGCTCAAAGTAAGCTGGAAGGGAATTCTCTCTGCCGATGCATGCAGTGCAGCAGCCACCCCAACGACATCAACAAAACAAAACGGAAGATGTTGGCAAAACTAGAAGGAGACATTATGTTCCAATGTAATCCAGTTCCAAACAGCACGGAAGCGAGGACAGTATAACGTCGTTGGGGCCAGAGTGATGTTGTGTTGTACAAAAGGTCGTCCCTTACGATTGATTCAGCATCATAATTTAGAGCGGAAAATAAGGCAACGCAAAACAGGTTAATGGCAATCTAACCACTCAGATGTAAATTGGCAACAGAATCCAAACACTCTTTTCAAACAGGACATTGCTCGATCCCAAGAGGTTTATTACTTTTTGGAAGTACGATTTATAAGTACGAGCATAAACCGTTTTTCATATGTCAGAAATAACAGTATTGAAGTTTCAATACTGCTTGATTCCTTGACAGTTTTTGATGATATTAGATTCTATCAACGATTTACATATGTGCATTTATCACTAATGGTAACTGGCATTCTATCATAGGAACATGTTCGCTATTAAATTTTTTTCAGTATTCGGCATGTTATGCGGTTCTAAACGAATGAAATGCAGTAAAGAAGACTGGTGCATTAATGTTTTAAGGGAAATGCTGGCACATAGATTTTAACACACGTTAATGGTGACACATTAAATGACACTCAACAAACCGTTTAAAGATGGAATTGACTGCATAAAATGATTTTTCTGCAGCATGACGCGTCTGGATTTCTGTAACATGTGACAAATATCACATGAAAGTGATGTATGGTCCAAAAGGAAAAAAACTTTCTTCTGCATTCAGCTTCGTCCATTAATTTTATTTACAGTACCATGTATTATTTTAAAATAAGTGTCAGACAAGTTATATGTTGGAATGCGCATATATGGTTTTTCAGCAGGTATCAAACTAAAGATTCAAGATAAAACATTTTTTGCATCAATCATTGTGACACATTTCTTGCTTATCAATCAGCAAACTTCTTTTCATACCGCACACTATCTTATCAATTCAGAAGTACGGGTAAGGTAATTGTAAGCAATTAAGTAGTATTTTAAAGTTTGCCTGTTATATATGAATTTCAATGGTACCATGACATTATTAAATGATAAATTTGTCTTTCAGGACATGTTTCTAATAAGAATATGTGCAGTCAATAACTAAAGCGAAATTTGGTTGCGATCACTTTAAAGTTAAACAATTAATGTGTTTCACTCTCGGGAAGGAATTATCATTGAAATATTAAAACGTATGGGTTTCTTTATATATGTATATATATAAAATAATTCATACTTTTAGTTGGTTCTGATGTACATGATGTTTTTTGTACTTTTAACTTTTATGTAAAAACAAGTTTCATGTAAATGTTTATACCTTGAGAGGTTAATAATGATCATCCTACTTGTATTGCACCCAATGCGCTGGTATGACAAGCATTAGAAGGTGGTTTCAAATGTGGACAGTTGTAATTTACTAAATGATACATCCAAAGTTGTTTGGGAGAAACACTAAAATAGCAAAATGTCGGAATGAGAAATCTTGGAATTTGTTTATTCTAAATGTTATTCAACAAAACACATGATTTTTTTAATTAATATTTTTTGAAAATGCTACAGGATTATGACAATACACTAAACGAGTTACATATTCCGAGTTACAGATAATTTCTATACAGATTTTCCTGATTAAACGTCTTAGAGGTGGTTGTGAAAAGTATCATACCAATAATCCCTGGGAGACTGAGGATGAATTTCCGAATGAAAGCATCCCAAATACAATGTCTTCTTGTCAAACCATAAAAATCCACAAATGATATGTGTCATGATCACGTATGGTATTGAAAGCATCGACTGAAATTTAATCCTTAAATATATATGTAGTACTTTAAGGAGGTACTGTTCAAAACAGAAAAATCAATACTTTTAAATACCAGAAATAATTTTGCTTGATTTTAACAATTTTGAATAATATTAGTTATTCTTTCCAACATATAAAGATGAGCAATTATCATTATGTTCAAGCTTATATTTAAACCATTAATTTCAAATATTGAAAATGTTTATATATTATCTTTAAAACTTCAGCAAGAAATATTTTCTTGACACATGCTAAGAATTGCACGTTAATGTTTGAAGGAAAATCTATCCCATAGATCTATAACCCGTTAATGGAAACACATTAAATGACACTCAACTTGCCTTGTATGGACAAAATTGACAGCAAAATATTTTTCCGCAGCATGACATTTCTGCTATATGTTAAATGGAACTCTGTAACATGTTACAGCTTTTTCACGTGGATTAGGTAATGTTTCATAAGGATAAAAAACTCACTTTTTTGCAACTACTCACAAGTTTTGCAACTACTTTACACAACCATGCATTAACTTGAACAAGATCATATATAATCAGATAAGTATAAGGGGATGTGTTTTGAATATGAATAAGCACATACATGTATCAGCTTTAAAATCTTATAAAAACACCTAATTCATCTAAATTTGTCACACATCAATCATCGAAAGAACATTTTTCTAAGAACCGTCATGTCATTTATTGATAAGTGCAGCTAAGGTAAAATTAAAGAATTCAGTAATATTTTAAAGAATGTCTTCAATGTATCAATTTTCGAAATATCTTGGAATAATGGAATGATAAATTTGCATTTCTTGAATCGTTTCCTATTAAAAGATTCTGCAATCAGCGCTTAAGCACAAGGTTGGATTTTAGGTGGTAATGTAAACTGTAACATTCATAAACATATAGCATTATAACACACCAGTCAAACCATTAAAGGATAACAATATCATATCATTTTTACTGAACTTCTTTCAAACGGAGCATTATAACTATCGCCGAAACAGGCGCACTTAGTTCTTACAAGAATGATTACTATCGGACATGGATGAACATCAAATAGTTTCCTAGTTGCGAAGTTCGAGACCCAGGAGATTTCTAGGATCAGATAAATTCGGTCCACTTATGACAGAGTTTATCTTTAGTATGGATTGAGAAATCACTTGTGTGAAATAAAACAAAGAAACAATGACTTTGAGAAAAATAGAGAAATATTCATGACATAAATCGTTCCAGATCAAGAACATAACTCCTAAAAGGTTTAGGTTTTTTTGTATCTTTTTCATATTCAAGATAAAACAAAATGATAAAAAAGTTACTATTGAATAAGATTATTTTTCGAAAATGAAAACAGAGCATTTTCAAGAGTAATGCACTTATATCATGATGGCTATGTAAGTATTAATGCATGTAGAAAGCCCACAACACTAATGTGGCTATGCATTGTGGTGAAAGGTGAAATCTGCAAGCATCGGCTGGATAAAGTGAACCATGGGTGGCACTGCGCTGAATATTCAGTGTAGCTTTGTACCCAAAACTTACTGCATGTGGAAAGGTTGTCTACTATTTTCTGAAATTTCATATTTTTTCTTTATTAAATTGTTATTTCCTTACGTGTTGATGTTTAAATGATTTGTTAAAAACGCTGTTATCTGGGAAGCTGACATTGGAGGGATTTGATCTGATAGAGTTCAGGATATTCTAGGAGTTCTGCGGATTTATGATATCATTCGTATGATAACATAGCAGGATGAATTCAAGACAACGGCATGTTAGTACCATTTGTGGAATAACGAAATGTTAGAAAATAAATGAAATACTAATTAATCTAAGGTATTCCAATTCCATATAGCATAGGGCAGGACATCATTTACTATTTTTCCCCCCGTTAATATCAAATAATGGCCTTAATGAACCAGGTCCTATAAACTGAGTTCAACAAGGCGGATTAACAGGTCATCATTTCCCCTATGAGAAGATGCAGCTTTGGGGGTTAGATTTGCCAAAGTGTAGCGTGATATATGTGCATTTAGATTTGCATGAAATACAAAGATATACAAGTATGCATAAACCTTTGAGAATCGACTCTGCGCTCTGTCTCTCGTGTGGAGATCAAATTGAAGTAAATGGCCAGGAGAATCAAAATAAATATTCCTGTTGCCAGTCTTCTGACTGCTTTTCCTTCCGTCACGTTCTGAAGAGAGTTCATGATATTTCATGAAAGGATGGTAGCTTTGAAGATAACTATTGGTTAAGAGGGACAGTAGGTAATTTAGGTAAACAAAGAGATCTCGCGAAAAATGAAAATAAATCTTAACAATTGCATTACAAGACTTTTGTTCAAAACGAGTAAAAAACGAACGTGACATTTTCGATTAAGCTACGTAAATCCAATTCCCTATCTCAAATGATGAAAAGGTGTTCACAATTAAATGGCCGCCTGTAGTTTTCGCTTGACACTTAAATTATGTTCTACAACAACGGAAACTCGGGTTGAGTAATGAGATGTTTGACCCTCTGAATATAATGCATTTGGCATGAACCAATATCTATAGGGAAAATAAGAAGACAAAATATTTTTAAAATAAAGTTCTACTGACCCTTTCGATTGGTCAGAGGATCAGGTAGATCAGCAAGAATGGAAGAAAACGTGTACATTAGTATTTACGTTTCAAAAAAATGTTTAATTATTCAGTGAAAAGTGAATCCGGGTTTTTCCATGAAAAGAAGTGCAAATTGAGATTTCTAGGAATGAAAAAATCTCATTTTCACTACAATTTGAAAGGAGAAATTAACATAGTTTAGTCCTTTGAAGTACATTATTCTCCCTTCAGGTATCGATTGCCCGTTCCGCGCCCACACGTAGTTGACGATAGACGCCTTGTTGCGATGTTTTTGGTATTTCAGTGATTGGAACTATCATAGTAGACGAATCGTATCAGGATATACAAGGACAGTTTGTCACTGAGATCCATTCGAGAACTGACTTGCATATTAATTGGTCCGACTGAGAAGAAGTAAAATCTAGCCTAATCAGTCCTATTTTTGTATGTTATGTTATGTTGACGACTTGTTAAAATCAATTTTTCTTTTTTATTCTGCCCGTTCGCTTTCTATTTCTTATTATAATTAAATTCCCTTCTGAATTTCAAGTTTCTTTAGTAGTCTGAATGATCCTCTTAAACCAGATCCAAAAAATCAATTGATAAAATTAAAAAATAATTTTCAAAATTTGAAACATTCTCTTGGCAGGTTTTGCCTGAAGCTTGTAAAAAGTTTGAGTTGCGAAATGCACCGACTCAATCAGGGATGGGGGACATTAAAAATCCTCGAGTTCCGAATTCTAAAACTTAATTGTCATATTTAGTAATATTCGTCTCGAAATATAAAATGACTTCCATCATGGACGAGCCCCAAATTTTGTAACAGACTGACCCATAGTACAATCATGAGTAGGTAAATGTTGGATGAGCGTTATAGAAAACACTAGAATTTCTTAGTTTCCTAACTTGACATAGAAATAGACATAAATTGTTAATCACATCTTTATCTGTTGATGACATAAGATTGACAAAAGTGTATTGTGAAATTGGATGTTTAAGATATTTGTCAAGAAATATTTTCCTTATATCCGAATAGGCTTTACAGTAGAGTATCACACGTATTTCATCTTAAATTAAATTAAGATTAGACTCTTTACAAATAGGGCAAAATGTTAAATCATAGGGGACATTGTTATATCTGTCACAATACGTGGTTTGGTTGGGGACTCGCTTATGAGCTAGCGAGTGGTACACTTTCCTAATAAATACAAAAGAAGGTTTTTCATAGTTTTATTACAAAAACAATCAAAGTATCTTACATCAACAAATAATTAACATTCTACTCCCTACCTCCCTAACCTAACTTAACCCATACTTACTCTACTCCACATATACTTTACCCAAACTCCATCCAAGCCATTGCTTTACCAGGCCGAAGCCCCTGCATTTCTCCCGCATAAGCTGTTGTTTTTTCTTGTCCCAAACTTTTTCGAAACTACTCGTGCATCACCTTTTTAACCCCTCCAGTCATCTATCATCTTCTGGGTGTGTTTCACCCTTGACCAATCATATTCTGTATTTCCTCTTATGACAGCAGTCACTCAAAAGTGCTGTTTTAACCTATGACCTCTACCTACGCCCTTTGACCCGGTTACCTCTGTACTATAACCCTTATGACATCACCAATTACTCTCTATTGGTTTATCCAATTTCGGACAACTGTTCAGTTATTCATAGTTTCACGATACTGCTTTGTTTTCTCTCTCTTCAATTCTAATTGTCTCAAAGTATTGGACATCTGAAATGACTTAAGCCAAATGTTCCAATGAATAATCTTGACAAAATGCGTTCCATACGTCTACCCTAATCCAAAACTCATTTCATATTCGTGTTTCGCCTATTTAATAACCCAATGTCACGCGTTGTATTGTACTAAATGTCCTTTGCTCTATTGATTCCTTTCTCTCCATATTTGCTACTTTCTAATAATATCTCTCTGTTAAAACCTTATTTTAAATATACTGAATGTCTCCCAATAAAACCCTATTCTAACTTATTCTCAATCTCTCTACATAAGATATATACCAGTCTCTGAGACAAGCTTAAATTTTCCAAACCTGAAATTGGACAAACAATTTCTTAAATGAGAAGGGATATCTAATCTTAGATATGTTTCAACATTGAGGAGAGACTTGAAGAGTTTATGATTAACACACATAGTTGGAGAGATGAATGCCAAACTTGTGAGAGATTATCAGACAACCTTTGTTCAAAGACAGAAATAAACCCATTAATATCTCTAACATCCTGGGAAATCCAAACGAAAGCAAACCCAAATTTTAATAAAACTCTTTTGATATGAGATGCCCATGTAATGCGACCAGATTCATCCAGAGACTTTAACATTAAATAAAACTGATGAGATAATCTATGACTTGGAAGAGTTAAAAGTCTACACCAAATTTTTTATTGCCCTTGTAATATAATTTAGTTGAAGAGGTAATCTGCTACATTCACCATGAACCATACTATTACAAGTATTTTTGCCTACTTTTAAGAAAGACTTTCAAGTGTTAATCTGAATTTGTTCAATGATTTTACAATAAGTAACACCCCAAATTTCTGAACCGTAGCAGAGAATAGGTTTAACCATAGCATAAAATATTCTGAAAAGATCCACACATGAAAAATAACCTACCCTTTTTTGGTACCTATAGATTGCCATTAGGGCTATATTAGCTTGAGAAGCCAGAGTCGTTTGAGCTTTAGTCCATACTAATCTAAGAGTGAACACTGTACCCAAGTATCTATAGTAAGAAACCACCTCCAGCTGTTGTCCATGAAGAAACAATTTTTCATAGTGTATAATTGGTCCTGAAAACAATAACTTTAGTCTTATCGATATTAACTTTCATACCAGTAAGTTGACAAAATTTTGTAACGTGAATTAAGAAACTGTCCCCAACAAACTATAATAAACAAAAGAGAAAACAGTATTAACAATAATGTAATATTTAATGAATACAATAACAAAAGAAGATAGATAAATACATATTCACTTAAGCCCTTGGTCAACACAACAGTTGAATTTGAGTCTTGTCAATAGTTTTTTGATAATTACAAGCGAATCGGGGACAACAGACATGAAACTATAAGTAAGCTGCCTTCTCTCAGCTACCCCTTTTATAGATTACTACTCTTCTTTAAACTTCTAGGTTCTAGTATCTGTCACAAGTCAAAGCATGTCGGATGTATTAAGATTGCAAAAATTTTATACAATACCGGTTACCTCTGTACTGTAACCCTTATGACATCACTAATTACTCTCTATTGGTTTATCCAATTTCGGACAACTGTTCAGTTATTCATAGTTTCACGATACTGCTTTGTTACTCAGTACAATTTGGAACATGGCCTTGTAATCACATGTAGTCAGGAGTGTTCGTTATAGGATAAGAACTATTATTTATCAAGCACTTGCGATCGGAAATGTCAGACCTTATTAAAGGTCAACATTACCTCAAGTACATTGTGCAGCGTTGGTGATCAGCTGATTGAAGTTCATTTTTGGTTACCTAGGGCTGAATTTTCGTTGCTGTTAACTTTTAATCAAGAACATCTGCAGTGAATTAACCTGGTCTAGAAGTGAGTACGCCAATAGAAATGGGACGTCGATTGGACCAGTGAGCCTCTCAGAAGTCGATGCCAAGAATGCCCGAGTCTACATTGAGTAGAATGGCTGGCAATTTCAGCACTCGCTTCTTTGAGTGGCATTTTAGAAATTGATATGATGAAGAAAATAGGAAATTTATGGATTAACAACTTCTTTATTGCGTGCACTCTTTCATAACAATCATTGGGAAAAGTTTCCTTTGCAATTTCCAAATTACCATCTCGATCATATCTAATATGGGACAGATTTTAATTCAGCGTTAAAGGGACACACGCATATTATCGTTGTCAAATACTGTCAAATGCCTTAAATTGTGTCAGTGAAAGTTCTGGTTGTTTCTGAAAATTGGCATCTCCATACTTATTAGTTCAGTTAAGAGGCAATATACGGATGATGGTCACAAAATGAGTTAAAAGTAATTCATGAAAGTTATATACAGCATACAAAACAACAAGTATACCTTGGTAGTGCTGATAAGGTCATTTAACAAACATAATAATTATTGTATATGGAACGAAGAATTTCGACTTCTTACAAATTATATGATTTTCTTTCTATAATTGAAAACAAGAAATATCATTCTATTGGAATTTTAGCGATGAAGATGTAATTTTGTAAATGCAATTTGAACTTCACTCAGTGCATAAGGTATTTTGGCTCTTATCTAAGACACATGCAAAATTTATGAAACACAAGAACTCTGTGTCACTTTTAGCAAGCAATTATTTCCAACTAATAACTCTTTTGACTAACTTTATAGAAACTGACTCATGGGTGGGTAATTTGAGAAACAAAACATTCTGAAGAGAGGACCAGTATAGATCAAGTCCTGAGTGACCGAAGTTTATTTGAATGATGAATATTTTTTTTCATCGACGGCTTTCTTATAGGGCGTGGTGTAATCTTCTGTCATCAAACTAATGTTACAGATGCATTCTTTTATTTCATGGCATTTGTGTGTGTCTTGATAGGTGCCAATTTATCATAATTTATCATATCAATAACAGAATTTCATATTCATGAACACTAACTCGTGAAGTGGTAATCAAAAAAAATAACGCAACTAATACATTGTTTCACTCAATCTAATATGGTGGCAGTTTGTTTTACTTTAAGGTTATTTCCTAAGAGACGTTAATACAAGTACATTAATATGCATATGCACACACTCTACAGGTAACATTAAACCTTACTGCTAAATAAGCTTATATGAATCCTCACTCGCTCCTTCGAATACCCTGATCTCTTTCAAGCCAAAAGCCTCGTTCGGCTTCATCGGCTTGATATTCGTGGCTTAGTTAACCTGTTATTATTTCAGCCAATGGAATGTCGTTATGCAAGGAGCGTGAAGCTGCTGTCTTCTGTTGCTGAATGCGAGTCGTCTCATTGGCTGGTTCGAAAGCTAGCTATACGAGGCTTTTGGCTTGAAGGAGATCAGGGCATTTGGAAGGAATGAGAGCGGATTCGTATGGGCTGATTTAGCAGGATGACATTAAATATGTTCAGCATAGTCTCTACATTACATCTTTATTGAATTTTCATCGGATAAAACACTATGTCTGCATAAACACAAAACTCATAGTTCCGTTTTCGAAACACTGATATAGAGTTTCCATTCATGTGTCGATGATTTTGGTCTTTATGGTTGAAAAGTCACTGCCTTGCGCCATACTGAACGAGTTTGAGTTTCTGATCAACCCTGCGTTAATTCAAGCATCCTAAACACGTCTGGGTGAGCTTTGGCGCGGATTTTCTCAAGATGCCTAATATGAAGGTGACGAAAGCGGTGACAATAGCATAATTTACACGTGCTAGAAATATCTAATTGCCGCTAGCCCGACGTTTTTCAGACTAGTTGTACCACGTTTGCTGTTAGGATGTGAATTTTCGGGAAATTAAAACACTGAAAAAAATAGAAAGATTACAGCTAAAATGTCTTAAATTAGTTTCTGGTTAAAGGTCTACTACACCGAATTTATGGTTTACCGGGAACTTGATTATAGAGAACATATTCAGCTGAAAATTTTCTGAACGACTTATTTCATATGGGTGTAAACTGATATTTCGGTTGTTTGGCATGTAGTAGTTGTTCCAGGAATCATGTTAGGAGCGCCGCCTGTATCCTGCTAAATCAGCGTATACGAATCCGCCCTCGCTCTTTCCTTACTCTGATCTCTTTCAAGCTTAAAGCCTCGTACGGCGGGATCGGCTCGATATTCGTGGCTAAGTTAACCTGTTATTATTTCAGCCAATGGAATGTCGTTATGCGAGGAGCGTGAAGCTGCTGTCTTGAAACTTAAGCGATTATCCATCCGGGTGGTGCCGCTGTTGCTGAATGCGAGTCGTCTCATTGGCTGGTTCAAAAGCTAGCGATACGAGGCTTTTGGCTTGAAAGAAATCAGGGTATTTGGAAGATGTGAGAGCGGATTCATATACGCCACATTGAAGGCTAAAATGCACTCAATTTCTGAATTTCTGAAAACACGTCTGGGGAAAGATTTGCATGGTATCAGTGAACCATTGACTTTACCTTAAATCTAGTGCTCCTTCAATAGTATCGGCTCACTAACCTTGTTTACCAAAATGACCCTTATCGTAAACAACATTCTCCAGCCACATTAAATCCTGTGACGTTGTAGTTGACGTTATCTCTAAACTGTTTATGCCTTTGTATTTATTTTTCGACCGTTTGCTATTATTAAACATTCATACATTTACGCTTCTCTGAATATTCAGACTTCTCAATCCCTCGTGCTGCAAATATTACCTACAAGAGCAATCATATTGAGATTGAGAATTTTCATATGATATCCTTGTGCAAAGATTACTAGGCTTTTGTTACCGTCTTTTTCGTTATTGCATATGACGTCACATACTGAATGCTATGTCGGCGTAATGACAGTGTATGCTTGAAAGTAATATTTAGCGCATTTTCCTCCATCAAAATTTGTCCTGAATCCTCTGTCAACCAGCGCTTAATTTTCCTAAAACACTTTACAAATAATACCTTGGAATTTTATCAGGAATATTTTATTTAAATCCTGTCCTGTCTTGTTATGAAAAGCCATGTAATGGTACGAAATGATACGGGAGGCTTTACAGTTAAATTCAAAACATCTGTATGTTGGAGACCTTCGCCTGAATATTGTTTTACCCCTCGCTCTTTCTCGGGAAACATTTAAATCTTCATTTATACTTCAACTTTATCTTCAACGAAAGGGCTAACTACCCAATCATGTAGGCGTTGAAAGTCTAAACAACAGGGGTCATTGCGTAGGCAGTGTTAAACAGATATCTTATCAAGATAACGTCAAAAGGTTACGTTAAAAACAACATAACAAAGCCTTGAAACATAAACATTGTTTGTTTTGGAATTACCAAACAAGGTAAGTATTTTATTGAAAAAATCAGTGGACCCCATGTTTATGTTATGAAGAACGACTATATTAGTTGAATAATGACACGGACTGTACATAGCAATTCTTACCTTTATATCACTATATACTGAACTCATTCACATGTAGATACTGTTTAGCATGTTCCAAAATAGTATTTGGCAAATTTTTTCGTGCAATTACAAATCCCTCAATTGTTCTGTTTTTGATCAAAATTGAAATTTATAACTCTGTATCGCCATTTCACTGATCAATTCACATTAAAATGGTACTTTTCAGAATTAGTACTGTTCGTTCTAATAGCACCATTGACCATGTTAGACATGTGCTGCTTAAGCAATCCATGGAGTGCCTTTTAACGTCTTTGTCAATTAAGATTGGCTAGCAATTTAGCGGGCAACCGATCTGATTAATTACCGTGCCAAACTCTTCTTATCCTCTCATCTAATGCTTTTTCAATAAGGCTTCATTGCCGTGTTGCGAAACGGATCCTTATCTTCAACTCCACACTATTACACACTGATCTCTTAATCATTTTACTCATTTGTTATCTATCATTTTCTGTTTGCCTTAATCATTGTTTCATGTTCTTCCGAACGATTTTATTAGACATCTAAACAATTACACTAATAGCAAAATGCAATAAAACAATCATTTCTATCGAATGAAATTAACTTATTTCTCCATTGCCATACATTTTTAAAAAAAATACCCGTTGGCACTAACCTTATTTACACATTTTTGGGTCTCATAATTCAGTTCAAATAATCACCCAATCATATTTGGCTTATATGTGTTACAGTCAATGTCTAAAATCAGTCAATCTGTAGATTGACTGATTCACTCAGGCAATGTATAGATTGACTGAAAAAAAGCAGTCAATGTACAGATTGACTGAAAATTAAGGCTGATTTTCAGACAGATTGACTGAAATGAATTATGCTCAATAATGGGTCAAAACAATAACAAACAGTAATGTATATGCTCATAGTTTTATTGACATATCATGGAATATTTCAATTGTTTGAACTGGCTGCCATATACTGGCTATATACTTAATCCACACTTAAAACACACGTCAGCAATATGAGCATGGGAAACGGGGATTGAACCTCGACTCATTATCAACAACGAATATTCACTGTCAAAATGAAGTATGAAAATGAAGATTCAATTTTTAAACAATTATTGAAAATTGAATCTTACTTTCACACACTATCTTAATAGCAAAATGTCCCTCAAAATTTCATTTACGTCACAATGATTTATATTCAAGTGAAAAAATGTTGATATGTCTTCACTCTAAACGGTTTATCGAGCATTGACGCAGATCCTACGGTATTACTTTCTGTGCTTTTTAAAAACATGTGAGGCACAAGGGGGAACAACAAAACTATATCTTTTGAAATTGTAATTGTGATTTTTTTTCTGAAAATAAAGAAGTTAATCATCCAATAACCACTTCAAGTCGAGACTATAACGTTTAGAATGCCACTCGATTAACTTTCGTACTATCAGAATTTTTTTATCTGTCAACTGATATACAATCCAACTAGAAACGATGTCGTAAATGTATATTAATACAATTATCGAAGGTCAGCAACTAGCATATCTGACTAGAACAATTGGAATGTAAACAAATATTTGGATAGTTATCTCACGAAAATTTATTGAATCTTAGCAAAGTGAAAACAGACTTGTTTTCTATAATGTTACCAAGTACATAGTCTATACGTATCTATAATTGTCATTCCTTTGATTCAAATTCTTTCTATGTGAAGTAAAGTTTTCACACTCAACAACGCAGACATTTGCCTTCTAACCGCGTACATCTTGACACTGGTGATATCACGAGTGTTTACTTCATAGCACAAGGTAAAGCGAACATTGAGAACAGGTGCTATACTTACCTGTTCAAGATTGAGAAATAGTTGTTTACTTCACTGCACAAGGTAAGATTAGAAACAGTTGTATACGTAAATGTATAAGGCAATGGGAGTTTGAGAAACAGCTGTACACGTCCCTGTACAAAGTGCGAAGGAGATTGAGAAACAAGTGCTTCCTTTACAAAATAAGAAGGAGAGAGAGAAACAGGTGTATAGCTATATGTAAAAGGTGAGAAGGAGAGAGAGAAACAGGTGGATAGCTATATGTAAAAGGTGAGAAGGAGAGAGAGAAACACCTGTACACTGTCAGTAGGAGACGGAGAGAAGTTGTATGTTAGCATGCATACAGTTAGATGGATATTAGGAAACAGGTATTTAGTTCACTGGAAGGAAAGAAGGAGATCTAGAAACAGCTGTATACCTACATGTAAAAGGTAAGAAGGAGATTCAGAAACAGGTGTTAACTTACCTGAACACGATTAGAAAGAAATTTGAGAAACACGTGATTATTTCACTGTATAAGGTAAGAAGGAGATTGAGGAACAGGTGTTATACTTACCTGTTTGCGGTCAGAAGGAGATTATTGAACAGATGTATACTTTACTAGATAATAGTAGGCAAGGGATGGGGAAACAGGTGTATATGTATATATATATATATATATATATATATATATATATATATATATATATATATATATATATATATATGTACACGCTAAAAAGGAGATTGAGAAACATTTGCTAACTTACCTGTACGAATTATATAAAGATAGATTGAGAACATATGTAGTACTTACCTGTACAATTTATGAAAGAAAATGTGAAACATTATTCAATGGAAATGAAACGACTTAATAGCAACAACAATTTCAATTTATTCATGGAAGTAGATTCCTATATAACTTGACCTTCATATACATGTACGGAACATTATCTGTTTGTTTTGTATTCACCTATTATCAGTCAGGAAGCAAGAATTAGTCATTCGTTTGTGATTCATCACAAACAAATTCTTGCGGTTATGGCTAGAATTAATTTTAATCGATAACTGTTTTTGTGTTTCTAACCCAAATCTGTTCTGGAACTTTTACAAAGCAATTGCCGTCCAAACATATAGATTATCAATTTTTTAAAATTTTTCTCAAACACATATTTTCTTACAATGCAGATGTCTCAGGCAGTTGACAACCCTGTGTTTATTGGCGACGTGGATGCTTCTCCGACGATAAGAAAGGTAGAAATTTCTTATCAAATACAATGTCATAATAAACAGATCTTAACACTACAAAGAAAATGTTGTCTACTTCAAAGAAACAACTGAACGACAAGTTTGACAAAGTATTAGAATAAATAATGATATAATGTTTTATGTCTTTTCATGATAAGGTTTTATCAACTTTGAAGAGAGTATTTTCTTTTCTAATCTTCTCTGGTCGGTACCGTTTGAGGGCACTTAATCGACATTGCAGTTTACCCATCTATCTTGCTAAATTGACGTCATTGCTGTATTTTTGCAGTGAACATCTTAGTTGTTCAAATGGAACAAATGCAAACGTCAAAGACACATGAACAATTATTGTCATATTTTTAACGTTAAAGACAATATGTTGTACAGGTACATGTATCAACCATTGAATCGTTTGGAAAAAGTCATTACCGGTCTGTATAATATAATGTTTAGAAAAGTTAGACGTCGAAATCTATATTTTTCAAGAGGTTAGCAAGTTGTTGCAAATGATTCCGAGTGTCATTGAAAGAGGATACGTAACGACCTTCCATTTAATGCTATTTTTGATAAACGAGTTAATGATTCAGTATAGAACGAGCGAAAGTTCGATACCAAAAAATTAACGAGTTTGGTAAAAATATTATTAAATTGAAGGAAGTTTAGTATTATATATCTTGAGGTCAGCAATCAAGCATGATTGCCGAAAGTGTACTGAAAAAAGATATCAGCGACTTGGCCACCCTTGTGACGGCGGTGCCAACATTGTGACGTCACAACCACACAATATTATGACGTCATGCGTGCAGCGGTTACTAGGTTAATATTACCGTATAATCATTACACTGCAGTATCTTGCACGGGCGGGTAATAATTAGCTTTATTGATATATAATATGAAATCTCTTTTCAGCGAAAACAGTACACTTTGGATAATGGCGATGAAAAGCATATGAAAGAGGACGATGATGAATTAGATGATGACGACGAGGAAGATGACGCCGATTACGAAGCAAACTGCTGCAGTCGCTTGTTGCTGGGTATTCAAAGTGCGGTCGTCTCGTGTTTCCTTAATAACAAGAAGATTCTCAAATATTTGATCGGTCTAGTGTTGGTGGTTCTCTACTTTGCCTATTTTGGATATGCGATGTATTACGAGTTCGGCGATGATGGCTCTCTCAGACTGCTTGTATGCACATGTATTGGAGTGTTTCTGGTTGCGCTCAACTGCCTGCCCGATGTGTGTTGGAGTCCCTTCACCAAGTGTGCCTTCTTGATGAAAGCAAGGCCCATTCTAGGACGCGTTGTGCGCTGGTAGGTATTAACATTATTACCCGTATAGTGAAACATAGGTAGTGACATATTTTCAAATGTGCACATGTGCACGGTGTGCGCGTTGTCCGCATTCTTCGATAAACATTATTACCCAAATAGTGAAACATAGGTAGTGACATATTTTCAAATGTGCACATGTGCACGTTGTGCGCTGGTGCGTAATAAAACACGAATGAATTCGCCTCTGACGCTCTTGCTCTTGTTATACAAAATGTGCACTCTTTTTGGAAATGACCTTTAGGGTAATAAAATCTAAATAGCGAGTTAAGAGTATCAATTGTTCAGCTTATAGTTAATCTCATCATCACAAGGATATCAATCGAGTATGACTTAAACTTGTCTTAAACATGATCTAGATTCACAAGCAATGACCTACATTTATGAAATAAATGCTATCCTTGACTCCTACTGATACTTTATTTGAAATGTTTTCTATACAACGTGTTTGTAACCACAGCATGAAATGTTTAATCAACCGAAAAAATTAATCAAGTCCCTTTTTGCGCTGTATCTGTAAATAATAACATAACAATGCTGAAAGAAATATTATTGTTGCATTGTTTTTGCTGCTTTTCAAGAGTTCAGCATTATCCAAATCACTTTTGCGTTTTGTTTTTTTGAAGGGTATATTAATACATAAATCTGAAAACCTTTGTTGTCTGCTTCACTCGTCTAGCTAAATAAATAGACTTTAAAATTAACCTGGATTTGGGATATGAGATTGCTTCCCTGTTTGTGACCTATTTAGATACGGATATATATAGGTGAATGAAAGAACTGTTAATGGTTTATTCAGGACAGTAGGCTCCACTAGTCCTTTTGCAAAGGGATTCGTTTTGTGCGCAGAAATGATTCTCATTTAGAACTTTAGAAAATAACTTCTTACGTCTTGTTAAAATTTGACACAAAACTTAGAAAGCAAGAATTACCATCATACTATCCATCTATGTACGTTTTATGCCATATCATATTTTGTTAAAGAGTTTATTGAGGCAAAACAAATCTAAAAAATCGCCTTGACCCTTAAAATGGATGGTAACCATTTTCAGATTCAGTGCAAGCATCTTCACTAATAACAGTGTTAATGTATTTTTTAACTGCAATAAAGAAGTTGGCTATCCAAAAAACTTGGCTTTCATCTCTACGATTCAAAAGAAGGGATTTTGATATTCGTTACTAATACTCGCCCGTGTCATTCAGTCAGACGCTAACTGATTAAATGATCGCAGAATCACTAAAGCTAATATTTGAACTACCTATCCATAAAGTATTATCAACACAACATTACAGCTGAGTATTCTATTTCTGGAAACGAATTAAGACTCTCAATTTATTTTCAGCAAATCTCGGATTTTTTGTCACGTTAAAGAGCCACTCCGTGATTTTCATAACATATTATTTTCCATTCATACGAACCTAAATGTCATATGTGGTGATATGAAATCAAAACATCTTACTTTTCATGTCCAAAAGACATTAAATGACAAATACTGGTTTTCCATGAAAGTTTAATAAAGCCTTATAAATGGACAGAGATGTAGATATCACGTCCATTATACATGGATAGAAGTTATATAACCAAACAAACACAATCAACTCCTAACTGCCCTCCTGACTGTTTTAGATAAGTCTCCAAAATTACGTTTGACAATCTGACGCGGGCCACTGTGCGGTTTTCGATCATAATTACGACGTTTTACCTTCATATTTTCACCGTACAGAACCAATAAGCTTTAAAATGTGTCAATTTTGTTAACAGTAGATACTTGGCGATCAAATGACACCATTGATTAAGTTTAGAATGTATGACTCCAACAACTCACGGAGTGGCTCTTTAATGATCACAGAATCACTAAATTTTTAAGCATTTGAACTACCTATCCACAAAGTAGTATCAACACAACATTTCAGCTGATGATGATTCTATTTCTGGAAGCGAATTAAGACTAACTTTATTTCCAAATAAAAATTCCGGATATTTGTCACGTTAATCAACTCGTGTTGGTATATGTCATCAACTGAGGCTGGAGTAAGCTTCTCTATGTTTGCCTATTGATCCTACTTTATTATAGGGCAGGGTATATAGCAGCGTATGTCATTCTTACAAGTATCTAGGCAACACATGTTGGGAAGCAGATCAATATCCTATATTAACTACTAATGGGGGCTATTTGTTTTTGCTGTGAAACCCATGTGAACTTCATACACGGAATGCTAATCTGAGTTTGATTTCTTCTCTGAATTATGGTCAAGCGATTGAAATGTGAATCGTTACCTTTTATGATTATTTGTCTAAACGACAATGCACTCAAATTAGTAGAAACAAAGTAAAGTAAAGTGCAGTCCCTGTACACCGACATCCTAGTAATCCGATATTCCCTGTAAACCGACGTATGTTGATTTGGTTTTTTATTTAAAACATATTTCATTCAATTGTAAAAGGGTTAGGATCAGGTTATCTTACATATAAACATCCTGTCATCCGAAACAATCCTCAAAATGCATCCTTTTATCTCGAAATTTGTGCCTAGTTAAAAGCAGCGTAAGCTTAGAAAGGACTGTGCATGTACATGTCGAGGAAATATAACTATATGCTTTAAACTCAAACAGGAAGTTGAACGTAGATAAGCATATAGCATGAGATCATTACATACATACGGATATAGAACTTTCTTAAAGAGACTTTCTGGAGTCACCCATGGACAATGTTATCATAAGTATCGGAACAACTGATACAGAACACTAACAATTTCAGGCTAATCGGTCCAGTTCAGGGCAAAAAGGACAAAAGTCGCGATTAAAGTGACACAGAGTTTGCGCCTCAAAATCTCATTGAAAACTTATCAAAAGCAAAAGGCTAGATTAGATTTCATATTATATGAAAGTAGGTTAACCGTATCATGTTGGTTAAAGATGCGATTCTTCTCCTGGCATATGCAAGGCGGTTGTTCTATTATCATTGAAAAATAGTTATTAGCATACAAATAGAGATTATTACCCGAGGAGGTGTGTCATATGACATTTACGAAACGAGTGTGAATTTTTTTTATCAACCGAGCGAGAGCGAGGGTAATACACAAATTTCGCACGAGTTTCGTAAAAGTCATATGACACACCTTCGAGTGTAATAATTTCTTTATTACCGATTCCGTTCCATCTAAAACGCATTGAAAATATGTCACTGCTTATGATGAACAATATGGGTAATAAATGGCGTTATGAATATATGAGATTTGTTCAGTTGATACCAGTATACATGGCAGTTTGGTCCACGTATTTTCCTCAATGATGTTGTCGAAGCCTCTAGTCTTCATCCCCATGGTTTATCCTGTTCTTATGAGAGGGCTTTGTAAGCCAAGATAATACTCGTGCAGGAGAGCCTTCCAAGCGGCTAAAAGACCACCCCTGCGTTCCCAACAGGGTATTAACTTGGCTTACAAAGTGTTCTTATCTCATAATATCTCTCTTCAGTTTTCTATTTTTAACCTAAAGATGTTTACTTAAAGGTAAGAATATGAAATGACTCACTCTTTGAAAAAATAAATTCCAAATTCAAATACCAATCTGACAAGACCGTCTTTCCCGAAAACTTCAAACAGCTCAACACTAAACCCGATGGTCAATATACCACAATAACTGAACTGAATTCAACGTCAAATGAAAGCCTCTGTCCTCGGCATCGGCCGCAGGGTTGGACAAAAGCCCTGCCTCTTGGCTTAGCCCTTGGGCAGCGGGATTTGTTTTGACGAAAAGGCCTTATATGTCTCTCGATAGGCAACGATTCCCCCATAATGTTTTTAAGCAAAATAATGCATACTTTCATATATTTCATAGCTCTTGATAATTCTGTCGATCAACTCTAAATATTTTGTAGTTTGAAATTGTTCCATATCAAAATAAAGATTGACTGTTTTATTCGGTTTATAAATGTTTTGATAAATATCGTTCTTTGTCAATAATGTTTTCAACGGTTCCCTAAAAGCAGGTATTGACTTCTCATCAGTATATATATGAATATATATATGTGTATATATTATTTGTATATTGACATATCAACTGTGCACATCTCATCCAAACATGTCTACAGGATCTTTTACGTTATGGCTGTGGCTGCTATTGT